>JASPKZ010000032.1:1200000-1847500 GCA_030220185.1 Diploptera punctata | reverse complement strand
TTTTACCAACTATTCAATAAATAAATATATATATATATATATATATATATATATATATAAATTTATTTATTTATCTATATTTATTTATCATCATCATCATCACTCCAGGGATTAGGCAATTGCCCACTACACTATTTTTACCAACTATTCAATATATATATATATATATATATATATATATAATTTATTTATTTATTTATCTATTTATTTATTTATCTATATTTATTTATCATCATCACCATCACTCCAGGGATTAGGCAATTGCCCACTACACTAGTTTTACCAACTATTCAATATATATATATATATATATATATATATATATATTTATTTATTTATCTATTTATTTATTTATCTATATTTATTTATCATCATCATCACTCCAGGGATTAGGCAATTGCCCACTACACTATTTTTACCAACTATTCAATATATATATATATATAATTTATTTATTTATCTATTTATTTATTTATCTATATTAGGCAATTGCCCGTTCCGACTTCATAATGCATCAGCCCAACGTCTTCTAGGTCTTCCAACATCACGTCTTCCTCTTGCTTGATAATTTCTTGCTAACAATGGATATCTCTCCTTACTCATTCCATCCATGTGATCAATCCATTTTTGTCTGTAATTCGTGACTTTATCCAATAAAGGCTGTACTTTCAATTCTTCTCTTATATCCTCATTTCTTATTCTATCAAGTCTTGTACATCTTTTTACTTGTCTTAGGAACCTCATCTCTGCCGTCTGTATTCTATCCTTCTGTCTTTTCACTGGAGCCCAAGGTTCACATCCATACAATATTGTGGGAACCGCCATAATATTATACATTTTTATCTTGGTTTCTTTTCTAATTTTATTTTTGAATGTTCTCTGTATTGTTCCACACACCGTCTGAAATTTATTTATTTTGGAGTCAATATCTCTTTCCATATTGTAGCCAACATCACAGCCAAATATTTGAAACTAGAAACCTTATTTATTTATATATATTTATTTTTATTTATTTATTTATTTATTTATTTATATTTATTTATATATACAGAATTTTAATGTTTACACATTTTTCTGTGCCTTAAGTTTTATTTTTCTTCTCCACTCGTCTCTACCCATGCACTCCATGTCCCCCAGGTCTCTTGCTCTCATTCCAGTTATTTCTTGCATCCACGAGTATCGAGGACTTCCTTTTATTCTTCTTCCAGGTGGACACCATCCCAATGTTTTCCTAGGTAACCTTTCATCTTGCATTCGTCGTACTTGCTCATACCAATTTAATTGCTTGTATCTTATATAATCTACTATTGAATGTCTAATATTAATTTTTTTTCTCGTATGACAGTATTTCTTATTTTTCTCTAATTTTGAACATCTTGCTGCTCTCAAGAATTTCCAAACTTCAGCTCCATATGTGACAGTACTTCTCACTATTGAATTACATATTTGTAACTTATTTTTCCTGGTTATATGTCTGTTCCATAAGACTCCATTCATCAATGCTGTTATTGCTCTACCTTTATTTATTCTGTTCTTAATATCACTTTCATGATTATCCTCTTTTTCTAATTTTACTCCTAGATACTCAAATTCTTCACATCCTCTAATTTACCCCTTTTAATGTTAAATCTTCGGTTTCGGCTCCACATCCCATATAAAAGTTTTTTTTCTACATTTATTTTCAAACCCCAGTTATCATATTCGTCCAATAATTTTCTGAACATAAACTCCATGTCTTCATATTCTTGAGCAATTATTATCTGGTCATCCGCAAATGACAGTGTATATATTGTATCTGTTGATCCATCTCTAATTGGTACTCCCATTCCTGAACATTTTTTGCTCCAGTTTGACAGTGCGTTATGTATAAATATTTTAAATAATGTTGGTGATATGCTACAACCTTGACGAAGGCCTTTTGTTACTTTAATTTCTTCTGATACACATTTTCCAATTTTAATTTTAGATTATGTATATATATGATATGAAAAGAAAAAAGAATGCTTGAGTCGGGATTTGAACTCGAGTCTCTAAAGTCTGTACCTTTAGCGCTCTAACCAACTGAGCTACCCAAGAATTCCAATACAAGCATACAATTTTGCTTAACTGTTATGTTAGCCGCGAGATGGCAGTTGGAATAAATTTCCGCTACCTCTTGTGTGAATTGAGAATACTACATGTATAAGAAAATTGTATGCTTGTATTGGAATTCTTGGGTAGCTCAGTTGGCTAGAGCGCTAAAGGTACAGACTTTAGAGACTCGAGTTCAAATCCCGACTCAAGTATTCTTTTTTCTTTTCATATCATATTTGCCTTCATTGCCAAATGTCAAAAATATATTTATAATATCTATATATAAAAGCGTTACTGCTATAAAGTAAATATTCTCTTTAAAAATTTGCTTAACTGTTATGTTAGCCGCGAGATGGCAGTTGGAATAAATTTCCGCTACCTCTTGTGTGAATTGAGAATACTACATGTATAAGAAAATTGTATGCTTGTATTGGAATTCTTGGGTAGCTCAGTTGGTTAGAGCGCTAAAGGTACAGACTTTAGAGACTCGAGTTCAAATCCCGACTCAAGCATTCTTTTTTCTTTTCATATCATATTTGCCTTCATTGCCAAATGTCAAAAATATATTTATAATATCTATATATAAAAGCGTTACTGCTATAAAGTAAATATTCTCTTTAAAAATTTGCTTAACTGTTATGTTAGCCGCGAGATGGCAGTTGGAATAAATTTCCGCTACCTCTTGTGTGAATTGAGAATACTACATGTATAAGAAAATTGTATGCTTGTATTGGAATTCTTGGGTAGCTCAGTTGGTTAGAGCGCTAAAGGTACAGACTTTAGAGACTCGAGTTCAAATCCCGACTCAAGCATTCTTTTTTCTTTTCATATCATATTTGCCTTCATTGCCAAATGTCAAAAATATATTTATAATATATATATACTAGTGCAAATAAGTCTTTGAAACTTAAAATTGAAAACAAGTGAATAACTACTCTACTTTCAGTGAAAGGAAGTTTCCCCACGGATGACAGTCTAGTGCAGAATAAAGAGTGCTTGAGTTTACATGCAGGTGGATTTCTCGAATATCATGACTATTGATGTCGTGGCGTTTGTTGTACCGTTATAGTACAATAATAAATTATATTAGTTGCTACAGATTCCTGCTACCGAGCAATGTTTGCGTTTATTTTACTTCCTTCCTTCCAAGTATTAGGCCGAGGCCTGTTAAGATCCTATAGAAAATTTTCCCTCCAGCGTAAATAGTTTGATCCTTCCGGGAAATTCTCGTATAAGACTTGAAAGCATAATAATAGTCCCTTCGATTGGTTGCTGGTCAAAGGAAGGTAAGACCAGTGATGGGGCTGCCATCTTATAGCCTCTGGTCAGGCTTTTCTGGAGAAGAAAAGAAAATAAAGGAAAGAAGAAATGGAAGAAAGGAAAGACTCCCTAGCCCTCGGATGCCCTAATAGCGTCGGGGTCAAAAAAAACAAGAGTTAACCAAGAGAGGTTAGATAGTAAAGTTAAAAGAGTGCAAAACACAAGTAAGTGGAAGAAATGTTTTGCTCAGCTTGGGCACCTTGTGGTCGCCATCCACATATCCCCTAGATGAGGACCCCTGAGGGTGTTATTACATTAATATGACGTCATACTAGTTTTAAATGTTATATCAAAAGCATAGCAGTGAACTACATGATATTTATGGGAACCCAGTTATAATAAGAACAGTTAAGTCTAGTAAACTGCGATGGGCAGGACATGTGGCATGAGTCGGGAAGAAATAGGGGCTTGAAAATTCTTTGTAGAAAAACCAGAAGGAAAGTCTCCAGTAGATAGGCCAATAATGAGATGGGAGTATAACATTAACAGTAAATTCAGGGAAATAAATTATATATATATTATAAATATAGTTATAACATATAAATATACAAGCGTTACTGCTATAAAGTAAATATTCTCTTTAAAAAAATTGCTTCCCTGTTATGGTGGCCGCTAGATGTCAGGGGGAACGACTTCCCGCTACCTCTTGTGTGAATTGAGAATACTACATATGTAAGGAAAATGTGTGTTTGTGTTGGAATACTTGGGTAGCTCAGTTGGTTAGAGCGCTAAACGTACCGAGTTTAGAGACTCGGGTTCAAATCCCGACTCAAGCACTCATTTTTCTTTTCATATATATATTAAAATAGTTATTCGCAGATTTATATTAACCCTTAAATTCGTAATGTATCCTTTCGGATACATCAGTTGGTTCAATTAATTTCATATTTTTAATAAATGAGAAGAAAACGAACAAAAAATACACTTAAATGTGTGTCTAATTACACAATATATCTAATAATAACAGTTGCACAAGATTCCGTTTTCACTGCGGTCCGCCACATTCAAATAACTAACAGAATAAATTTGTGTTTTGCCAATTTAAGGGTTAATAATTTTCCTTAGAGCTATTTTATACTCTTATTCCTTTGAATATTGTCAAATTAATGCTATTTCACATTACATGAACTTTACATTACTAATTTTCTTTACAAGTACAAGCAAGTTGGTACGTCCCGGGTTGAAACTCCGGTGTCATCCACCCTTATTGAGTTTTCATCCCGTTTTTTCTCAGTCGTCAAGGCAAATGCTGGGTTGGAATTTCATTATCAGAAGCCATTTCATCATATCTTATCATTTCTAGACATCCGTGAAAGTGGTTTTATTTTTATGGAAATTTCGTTTTAAAAATTTCAAGATTTCGATGTTATCGGAAATTTGGCGGCGTTATTAAAAAAAATAAATTTGAGTCTTTTTAATCCTAGTTCAGTATATTAAACCCAATAAGAATGATATATCCACCAGTAATTTAAGTTCGACTTTTAGCTTGTACAATGACATCAATTTTCTTCTTCTTCCTTCCAAGTATTAGGCCAAGGCCTGTTACGATCCTATAGAAAATTTTCCCTCCAGCGTTTTGATCCTTCCGGGAAATTCTCGTATAAGACTTGAAAGCATAATAATAGTCCCTTCGATTGGTTGCTGGCCAAAGGAAGGCAAGACCAGTGATGGGGCTGCCATCTTATAGCCTCTGGTCAGGCTTTTCTGGAGAAGAAAAGAAAATAAAGGAAAGAAGAAATGGAAGAAAGGAAAGACTCCCTAGCCCTCGGATGCCCTAATAGCGTCGGAGTCGAAAAAAACAAGAGTTAACCAAGAGAGGTTAGATAGTAAAGTTAAAAGAGTGCAAAACACAAGTAAGTGGAAGAAATGTTTTGCTCAGCTTGGGCACCTTGTGGTCGCCATTCAATTTTAATACACTAAAATGCATACCATTTTAATCGTAGTCACCAATTTGTAAGAACAATTTACCTTTTAAGAAAAAACAACCATGGTGAGTATCTCTGCATTCTTAAAATCCATGGAGAGACCTTATTTGAGCATGAGAAGGACAGAAAATATTACCTCTATGTTGTGAACTGTGTTGCAACCATTTCCCTTTGCAAGAGTGCATGGAGGAAGCAGATATTGTGCCATCAGATATGGCAGTTAAAAAGATCATCATCATCAACAAGGATTAAGCCCAATGGCCTGTTCCGATCTCATTATAGGTCGAATTGGTCCTTCCATCTCTTCAATGGTCTTCCCAACAATCTTCTCCCTTTTGGTTTATAATTATACATTCTTCTTGGTGTTCGCTGTTCATTCATTCGTAATACGTGCTGAAGGTAAGCTTTTTGGTAATATTTTATTCTTTCACAGAGAGTAATATATCAAATTCTGTTCTTATATCTTCGTTTTTCTTTTTATCGGTCCTTTGGTATCCTGCTATTGCTCTCAACATCTTCATTTCTGCAGCCTCTATTTGTTTACTATCTGCCTTTGTTAATGTCCAGGTTTCACATCCATAGATAAGAGATGGAACTGCCAATACTTTGTAAAATTTTAAAATAGTTTCTTTTCTAGTTTTATTCAATAAAGTACGTTTAATTGTGCCACATAGATAATTGAATCGTTGTATTTTAGTGTGTTTATCTAAAAGAAGATGGAATCCGAAAACAGTGTTTAAAAATGCATTACGAAAATTTTACGAATAGAACAAAAAAAATCTCCGGAATTTATTGGAAATTTTAAATGCCGATGTTATTTCGCGTTATTTCGAGATTCATAAATGCTTTTTTTGAAGTTATGTGAAGTGGGGTTAAGAAATGGTATAAGAAAATAGCAATATTAGAGCATTTCGCGTAATCGTGACTCGCGAATTTCACGGATCTCTAATCATTTCACAGAGTCGTCAAAACAAATGACGCGACATGACATTCGAATTTTAAAAATTCTATGAAGTTAACATTTATTTAAAAAAATACACGCATTTATTTGTTTCCTCTGATGTTCTTTTTTTTTTTATTTATTAAGAACACTTGTCTCTGTTATACATTCTTTCAAACTGGATTTTTGTTCCAGATTTTCATGAAACAGTGGATTTTGACTGCAGGCCATACTGTGCTAATACGGTTATTTCTCTTAGGGTCGGTTTCATCAACAGAGGTAACTGCATTACGCCAGTTTTCCCCATGTATAATGCATAGCTTAAAGTGGCGTAATGCAGTTACCTCTCTTGATGAATCTGGCCCTTAATGTAAAAAGTAAAGTGATCCCACAACAGGCCCGGATCCTTTGGGGTAGTAGGAGGTTAAGGCTCCCACTTTTTCTAGGCAATCGGCACTTTGTCAGCCCTGCGTGACGGCCGCCTTTACCCCCAGAACAAGCGTCTGGTACTCATTTCCGTTAGAGGCTGAGTCGACCCCAGGGCCATGGTGCCGCCATAGGGTTTGGGTCAGTTTAAAAATCCTGACCCCAACGGGACTTGAACCCTCGACCCTCCGGCTTGTAGCTCAGTGCCATAACCACTACGCTACGGCGTGCGGCCCTTAATGATACATGTATAATGATGGACTAGTGTTTACAATGCTTGCCTCTGGTTCCAAGATCGCGGAATCATTCCCTGCCGGTAGTTGATGGATTTTTTCTATTCCATTGCCGCAATTTAACCTCTTGCCTTAGAGGTACTTTTACGTGCCACACGCCTCCTGGACCTTACAGTGACACGAACTGTCGGGACAGGGATTTTAAGTTTAGATCACGCATATATTTTTTTTTATCACACAAGGATATGGAAGGGCTCCCCGAATGAGGAATCAGCTCAGTGTCAGGGCTTCCTCCAAGATAATACAACACGAAGACAAAACATAGGCTACCATCAATACTAATAAAACTCATTGTTAAAACCGTTGAGGTGGAGAGTCATAAAATAAAACAAGTTAAAATATACCTTCTTAGTTAAGATCCGTCGTCCTCAACTTATAAAATATGTATTCTTTATGCCTGTAGGCCTTTCAGAACATCCGTTCCATCTTCAGCAGGTCCTTCTTCGCTACAATATCTAATATGATGGTTGATTCTGCTGGTCCTAATGCGATGTTGTCGTGAGTCACCTAATTAGGACAACACCACATTAGGACCAGCAGCATCTACCATCATATTAGATATTGTAGCGAAGAAGGACCTGCAGAAGATGGAACGGATGTTCTGAAAGGTCTACAGACATAAAGAATACACATTTTATAAGTTGAGGACGACGGATCTTACCTAAGAAGGTATATTTTAACTTGTTTTATTTTATAGGCTACCATTTTTTTTAATATCCTGTATAAACCCTATTTCACCTAAAGCTCATTAGGGTTATGTTTTGTCAAATATGTGTTGTTATATAATTTTATGTAAAATTATGTTTTTTATTAAGTTTATTTATAAAAACATTAAAAAGTCTGCAGTTCTTTTCTGTCATAAGCGCTTCTGTAACGGGTGGTTTTATCTTAGACAGGCGATGATATTCAGAAGACATGTAATTTCGATTATTTCGTTCCAGAACAAAGGTAATCAAATATAATATGTTCTACAGTTTGGTTGCTAATACCACAATTGCAGCTTGCATTTTCTATTATGTTAAATCTCTGTTGGTATTGGCCAAATTTTACAAATCTCATAAGATAAATCATTGGGTTTTAAAAGAAAATATTTTAATTTTGATAAAGGTATTGTAAAAGCCATGGGTTTTAAGTAAAAACAATAAACATGGTAATAATAAATCGTGGTGTCAGACGAGGGTGTCCTTTATCACTTTCTCTTTTGAATTTACATATAGATAAAATGATATTAAAATGACAGATTAATTTAAATATAATCATTTTAAAATAAATAATAAATTGTTTGATACAATATTATTTGCCGATGACCAAGTAGTGATTTCCACTTCAGAAGATGATCTACAAAAAGCTGTTTTTAATCTGGAAAAAATAAGTGTCAATTATAATTTTAAAAATTAAAAAAACAAAACTAAAATTTCAGCATTTAAAGGACATGACACCTTAAGAGCAAAAATAGTAATTGATAACATTTTAGAGCAAGTAAACAGTTTTAAATATCTAGGTTTCAATTTATCATATGTTAAAATTGAAGATATTAATGACAAAATAAATAAATTTAATCTAATGTGTGACACTATTAAAAACCCCTTAAAAAATAGAAACAAAAGTGAAATTTTATGAAGTAATGGCTGTTCCTGTATTGATGTATAGATCAGAATATTGGACGATCACTAAAAGACAAAAACAAAGATTGGAAGCAGCTGAGATGAGATTTTTAAGAAATATAGCAGGATATACTCTGCTGGATAAAAAAAGAAATGAAGATATAAGAAAGGAACTTAATATTTTCGAACTTACAGAATGAATAATTAAACATAGGAACGCCTGGAAAGAACATGTTCATAGAATGCCAGAAGAAATATTTCCAAAATTATTGCTAAATTATAAATCACACGGAAGGAGAAATATTGCACGTCCACACAGAAGATGGTCTGAACAATTTTAACAATTCTAGCTTTCATGAAACTGGAATGAGCCAACAGGCTTAATCCCCGGTTGAAGAAGAAGATGTACATTTATTGAAATAATAATGGACATATTTAGAAGGTGTTTTGAAAAGTGAAATCTAAGGTTAGTTAATATGGTAAATTCCAAAACAATACTTTCACTTTCCTACCTAAACTATGGAAATATTGAGTAAACAGATTGAGAATATGTTAGAGGCTGTGGTCATGAAGATATGTAGAGGTGTAGAGATTCGAATGGTGAAGACACAGCCATCATGTAAATTACACAGTTACTGCAAATTATTAATATCATAAAACAAATAATGAGTTTTAAAAGAAAATATTTTAATATTATTTTAAAACCCAATGATTTGTTTTATGAAATTCATAATTTGCAGTATCTATGTAATCCGCGGTAGCATTGCTGCCGACAGGGTTACCTATGCCCGACTGGTCGAAGGTGATAAGCCAGACGAAAAAAGTACCTTGGTCGAAAGAGTGACGATCTTTCACCGTAAAAAATACAACCGTCAAGAAATAAGAACAGTTAAGTCTCGTAGACTGCGTTGGGTAGGACATGTGGCACGAATGGGGAATGAAAGACGTGCATGGAAGGTTCTTGTAGGAAAACCAGAGAGAAAACGGCCAGTTGATAGACCAAGAATGAGGTGGGAGAATAACAACAATGATTTGAGGGAAGTAGATTATACAGGGAATGATTGGAAAGCATTAGCTGGATAGGAATGTATGGAGAGCTTATGTCCGCACGGCCATGAACCTACGGGTTTGATAGTGCCAGTGAGTTCTAGTTAGTTTAGTAACTATGTAATTTCATTAATGAAGGAAATTTTGAAGAAGTGGCTGATTTCAAATACTTAGGTTGGGAAACGATGGATTAATGTAATCGACGTCATGTATTATAAAATAAAATAAGTTAAAATGTACCTTCTTAGGTCAGAGCCGTCGTCTTTAACTTATAAAATATAAAATGTTATTACACGAGCAGATAAAGGACAAACTTTAATAGCTTTAAATAAGGATGATTATATCTCTAAAACTGTAGATTTTCTAAATTCAGATAATTTTCAAATTATTGATAAAGACCCAACAGAGAAATATCAAAAAGAAATTATAAATATTTATAAAAATAGTATAATTTTTAATAACTTTTTTGAATACTCTATAATACAAATGAATTCCCAACCACCCAAATTGTACTCCCTAGTTAAATTACATAAGGAAAATTATCCTATTAGACCAGTAGTATCCTTTATAAGTTCTCCATCATACAAAATGTCTAAAAAGCTAATAAATATAATTTCATCTAATACCAAGTTCAATCCAATTTACAGTATAAAAAACTCTATTGAATTAATTGACAATATAAAGAACATTGATTTGCCTAATAACTTAATTTTAGTTTCTTTTGATGTAAAGAATCTGTTTCCCAGTATACCTACTGTTGATGTGATGGAGATTATTAATAGAATGTTACTAACTAATAAAGTGAATGGTTTTGTAGTTGAAGAAATATTACACACTCTTAAAACATGCTTACATCAAAATTACTTTGAATTTAATAACAAATTGTACATAGCTAAAGATGGTTTGATTATGGGTGATCCGTTGAGCCCTCTTTTGGCGGAGATTTTTATGGATGACTTAGAACAAACCATACATAAGAATGTATTAGCTAGAAATGTTCTGTTTTGGTATCGTTATGTAGATGATGTCATAGCAGGCTTCACAGGAACCAAAAGACAATTGAATTCCTTTTAAATTTTATTAATAACATTCACAGAAGTATTAATTTCACAATGGAATTAGAAACAAATAATAGTATAAATTTCTTGGATTTATCAATAAAACACATTGATAATAAGTTTGAGTTTGGTATCTTTCACAAACCATCTCATACTGATACCACTATCCATAGTTCTTCTCTTCACCCATATACTCATAAGATGGCAGCCTTTAATAGTTACATTCATAGACTTTTAATATCCCTCTTTCACCCTTGAAATATACATTATGAATTGAATATTATTAACAATTGGCTGTTAATAATGGATACGACCCTGAAATTATAGAATGTTTAATTAAGAAGATTAATTACAAAAAAGCAATTAACAAAGTTTTTCCTGTACCCAAAGAAAACAATAAGAAATATGTCGTAATGTCATACATAGGCCCACTTTCAAATAAAATATCTAAACACTTCAAAAAGTTGAACATTAATGTGGCATTGAAAACTAATAAAACTCTACAAAATATAATAAAAAACAATAAAAACAAAACAAAAAAGAAAAATTATCAGGTGTATATAAATTGAAGTGTGGCACATGTGACAATGTCTATATAGGACAAACTGGTAGACCTTTTATATCTCGGATAAAGGAACACATGAGAGCATATAACAGAAATTTAGAAAATTCAAACTATGCTAACCACCTATTCCAATTTAATCATTGTTTCGATCCAAATTTTGAAATTTTACATATTTGTGATAAGGGTAAGAAGTTAGATCTTTTGGAGGCTGTAGAAATTAATAAGTTTAAAAGTAGTAAAAAACTGTTAAATTCTCAAATTGATTTGAATGAATTCCCTTTGTTAAATTTAAAAATTTAAATAAATATTGTTGTATTGTTGCTTAGATCAGTTGGAACACAATTCATAATTTGTTAACATGTCTGAAGAAGGTACAGTGTACCGAAACAGCTGTCACTGAATTATATAATAAATATGAAAATCAAATAAAACTACGTTTTATTTTTATTTAATTAATAAATATGGATTTTCATCAAGTAAACACCAACTTAATTGATTATAAAATATGTATTCTTTTTGTCTGAAAGCCTTTCACAATCTCCATTCCATCTTCAGCACGTCTCTCTTCGCTACATTACTTGATGTGGTTGATGGTGCTGGTCCTAATGTAGAGTAGTCGTGACTCACTACATTACGACCAGCACCATGTAGTGAAGAAAGACCTGCTGAAGATGGAATGGAGATTCTGAAAGGCCTTCAGACAAAAAGCATAGGCCTACATATTTTATGAGGTGAGGACGACGGATCTGACCTAAGAAGGTACATTTTAACTTATTTTATTTTATGACTCTCCGCCTCAACGGTTTTAACAATGAATTGTATTAGTATTGACGTCATGTATTCCCGGAAATATAGGATAACGTGTAAACTTCTTCATGCAATAAGCAAACATCGCTGGAAATACGTGATAACTCAAAGTAAATATTGAACATTTTATGTATAATTACGTTGGTAAATACTATTGAACAAAATGCGCAATTTTTATTGCATGACAAGCAGACTTTTTTTTCACGCTTATTTATAGACTGCTTTAACATTTGAGGTCACTATTATACCACCAAGTTAACTCTGCACGGGCGGAGGGGGAAGCGTTTTAGCGCTAGTGTCGCTGAACTACTGAATCTGTGGAAGGGATGTAGGAGAAGACTGTACATCCGATCACGTACTGAAATGGTGTGGGCGGAGAATTCCTAAACACGTGCGAAAGATCTTAACATGGTTGTCATATTAATCATTTAAGCGCGGAACGCTCAAGCGGTCGGATCATTTAAAATCACAGTATTAGTCGTCTCTCCGTTACCAGCCTCACAGTGGCAACATGTAATGAGAAGGGACAGCCCATTCCTACACGTAACCCTAATAGTAACAGGGTTGTCAAATTAGTAATTTTGCCAATGCCGCGTAGAATGACGAACCATTAAAATCCATAGTATTTGTCAGCTCTCTACCTGCCAGACAAAGAACATATACAGAGGACAGGAAGTGACAACACAGTAAGGAAGACAAAGAGAAGGACAGCATGTTAGTTAACATATTTGCCACCTGCACAGATTACTTAGTGGAGTAGTAACTTACATATTGGCTTTACAGCCCTTCATTAGGAGTTTCTAGACCAAGCTAATATAGTTTCGCTTTCTTCCTTACAGATGCTATAGGTTGCATATGGTCAATGAGACATCTAGTATGCAACTGAGGTATTACTTGGATGATGATGAAGATCACTAAATTTTGCTTATATACCTCTTTTTTTTCAGGCTTAAGGCTCTTTTAAGAGGCTGAAAGGGCTATTCTATGTTACTGTGCCAACTGTGAATATTCTCGGAGAAAAAGTGACTCCTAGCGTCATGTTGAACAATGTGATAACACACGTTACCGTTACACCTAATTGCCAACATGCTTACTCACATTTAAGGGGATTCTATCCCAGTAGTCACCTGCATTAGAGCGAGAGAATGGGGAGTTAGTACGCCATATTAGTTTAGCGTTCACTTGTTTGTTTGTGATAAGTTGACTACATTGTTTGAGCAATTACTGATGCATATTTTACATTTCAAATATGGTGATTTTATGTTACTTAGCTAAATTTCTCACTTCAATTCAAGGCATTTTTCACATTTTTTATAAAAAAATCAACATATATATTTCTCTCACGTAATTATTCCATTTTTATAGTGTTCTGCACGGGGCAGGTCTTTCACTGCAATCATAGAATTTTCATGCTATGTTTTGCAGCTTTACTAAACCCTGCCCGCTCTTAAAGTGATCCTCGTCAAAACAAAACCACGTGACCTGCTCGCTTTTCATTGGTTATGGACACCGACGTACGTTGTAGAAGCAATAAGTACGCGAAAAAGTAGTTCCCTTCATTAAATTAAAAAATATGTCCTCTGAATATACTTTTTATTCTTCGTGAATGATATTCAAAACATACAAAATATTCTAAAATATACCTAATCAATAACAACAACTTAAATTAATTTATTACATATGGGTATGTTTACCTTGTCGTGGTGGAGTGCCTTGCGTGCTTAAATGATCCTGAGCGATCCTGAGAGCTATGCCGGCGGTAGCATTGCTGCCGATAGGGTTACCCATGCCGGACTGGTCGAAGGTGATAAGCCAGACGAAAAAAGTACCTTGGTCGAAGGAGTGACGATCTTTCACCGTAAAAATACTACTGTCAAGAAATGCGGACATGGGTTCAACGGGGGTAAAATTTTCCTTCACATTATTGAGTAACACTAAGGGATTGGGACTGGAAGTAAATATCAATAAAACAAAATATATGGCCACGCGTAGAAATACATTATATAATGGAAATGGACAGCTAATGACAAATGAGGGAAATTTTGAGGAAGTGGCTGAATTCAAATACCTAGGAACAATAATCACAAATAGGAATGAGATGCACAAAGAAATTAAACATAGGCTCAATTCTGGAAATACGTGCTACTATACATTGCAGAGACACTTGATATCCCAATTCCTTTCAAAAAACGTTAAACTGAAAATATATAAAACTATTATTCTACCAGTTATATTCTATGGGTGCGAAACATGGACTCTTACTTTAAGGGAGGAAAGGAGATTACAAGTATTTGAAAATAAAGTACTTAGGAAATTTTTTGGACCAAAGAGAGATGAACAGACATGTGAATGGAGAAGACTACGAAACAATGAACTACATGGTCTTTATAGGAAGCCAGATATAATAAGAACAGTTAAGTCTCGTAGACTGCGATGGGCAGGACATGTTGCACGTATAGGGAATGAAAGACTAGCATGGAAGCTTCTTGTAGGAAAGCCAGAGGGAAAACGCCCAGTTGGTAGACCAAGAATGAGGTGGGAGAATAACATTAACTATGATTTGAAGGAAGTAGATTATACAGGGAATGATTGGAAAGCATTAGCTCAGGATAGGGATGTATGGAGAGCTTATGTCCGCGCGGCCATGAACCTACGGGTTCGATAGTGCCAGTGAGTGAGTAAGTAAGTAAGTAAGTATGGGTGATACATTTGAGTCATGCTTCAGTCTATTCTCATAAAAAAAATGGCGGAAAGTATGGAGTCTTCTGTTGCTGAGTCGTCATCTCCCTGTCAAAAGTGACAGTAATTGTGTCGCGAATGGAGGAAGGATATTGCTTCTACAACGTATGTCGGTGTCCATAACCAATGAAAAGCGAGCAGGTCACATGGTTTTGTTTTGACGACGATCACTTTAGGAGCGAATAGGGTAATAGCGAATTATAGGTGTGGTAGCTTCCCATTGCTTTCCACACCGGTGAAAGATGATGATGGCCAGATTATCTTCGCGGATCTTTTGGACCTCAAAGCTACCTGACATTTTTCTTGCAAGAGAGGAAAAACCCTCACCCAGAGAGGTTGTCCCGACTGAGAATCGAACCCAGGCCCGCTACGTGACAACGCAACACGTTATCTCGAGACCAGAGCTGTTACTATTATTCCATACTGCAACGATAAATTGCGTGTTTTTTTTTTAATTTTAATTTGAGTAGGTGGGATGTTGGCATAGAATCCCCCCCCCCCCCTGAAAGTCTTCATTCCAGGAACCCACGGCATTTAAGTCCCTCCCAGAGGACTTTTTCCTTAGATTTTTCCATCCAAAGACATTCACCAACCCCTGCCGGATTTGAACCCCGCGACCTTTGGGACTAGAGGCAAGGAACATACCACTAGACTACACCATCGCGGCCGACCAAAGACCACTTACAGTCTCTTTATTTCTTCTTCTTCTTCTACTTCATGAAATTAGACCCTTTGACCTGTTTTCATATCAAGTGGGATTTAATGAATGTTCCCATCCTATAGTAAATGGGCGTCCAACACTTCTATGTCCTATTGGTTTGTACTTTAATAACAGCTGAGGGATTCTATCTGTAGGCATTCTTTTAACATGTTCATTCCAGTTGTTTCTTATATTGTCAATTCTATTTGGTTAAATTAAGAATATTTAAGTCTTTTCTAATATATTTATTTATTTTTCTGTCCAAAATTGTCACACCTGCTACTGAACGTAAGAAGTTCATTTCTGCAGTTTCTATTTTTCTTCTGTCTGAACAGTTAAAGAGTCCAATTTTCACTTGCATTTGTTAAGACAGGCACTGCCATAATTTTATAAAATTTTAATTGTCTACTCCTCAAAGTTTTATTTTTCAGTGCCCGTTTTATAGTGCCACACATTCTATAAAACTAATTAAATTTAATATTAATATCTTCCTCCTCTTTATTTTTTGTATCATAAATTAATGGCATACAGGCTTCTTTACTGTAAGACAACATAGTAAATGTATTGTTATGCAGGCAGTCAGCTCATGACCTTCTTTGGTTTAATAAACAAGCTGACGGAACGATTAGGTCATGGTAATCGTATATCAATTGTTTATCACATAGATTACGAAGTGTTTTGCATGTTGTAAAGCATTGAAATGTATGTAGCTTCTTTGAATGTTAAGTTTACATTATTGCTTGAATGTTGAAAAATTTTAAGTTAACGATAAAGTCGTAATAGTTATTTAGACTAGTTTAGTCTTCTTCTTCTTCCTTCCAAGTATTAGGCCAAGGCCTGTTACGATCCTATAGAAAATTTTAACTACAGCGTTTCATAGGACGGCCCAGTGATCTTCGTCCTCTTGGTATTATAATTATAAACAGCTTTGGGGATCCGATTTGAACTCATTCTTTCAAGATGGTGTTTCCAATTTAGTTGGTACTGTTTAATATATTCCAAAATTGGCGTAGTCTTCAATTCTTTTAAGATATCGGTGTTCCTTTTCCGATCCCATCTGGTGTAACCCGCTGTTCTGCGCATGAATCTCATTTCACAAGCCGTTATTCTGCTTTCATGTTGTCTTTTTAGTGTCCATGCTTCACTACCATAGGTGAACACTGGTCTAGCCAAAGTGTTATATAAACGTAATCTGGTGTTTTTTTTGTACAAGGGATGGTTTCATAACTTGATTAATAATTCCTAAACTTTTATTATAACTAGTAATTTTTTCAGGGATATCGTTTTCATCCCAGATAGAGAGATAATATCCAAGATATTTAAATTAATTAGATCTCTCTAAAATTTTATTCTGGAGACAGATTTTACTTTGTATGGGGTCCTTCCATGAAATGCCATAATTTTAGTTTTGTTAATTGATATTTCCATATTAAATTTGGCACCTATTTTTTGTAAATTATAAATTGATCGTTGCAAATAATTTTCGGAAAGTGCCAGAAGAGCTAAATCGTCTGCAAAAAGAATAGCATCGAGTTTGAGGTTCCTATTGATGGGTATATATCCTCGTTGTGTTTTCCTCCATTCGTTTATTAATTTATTCATATATATAATGAAAGCCACCGGCGAAAGTCCACATCCCTGTCCTACTCCAGTGTTGATCTTTTTCCAAGAAGATAATTTGCCATCTTGTTTAACAGAGATTTCATTATCTTTATAGATGTTGAAGATATTAGTAATATATTGTTGTGGAACGTTATCATCAGCTAACATTTGTAGTAATATATTTCTGTCTACTTTGTCAAAAGCCTTTATGAAGTCAACAGTATAACGAGATATTCCGTCGTGTTCTAAGAACAGCGAGTTACTCGTACTAAACCTAATTTTGTAATATTTTGTCTACAATATTTTATCTAAGTTCAGAGTCTATTTTAGTATATGTTGTACATATACATACAGTAAAACTTGTTTAATCGGAACGTGAATAATGCGGAAATCTGTCCAATGTGAACAAATGTATTGGTCCCGGCGAAATAATAGTAATTTTACGTGTATTTATTTTGCATACAACGGAATCTGTCCAACGCGGAAACGGAAGGATATTTATACATAATTCATCAAAAAAGTTTTTATAAAGCGGAAAGACAGACTGAGAAATAAATTAGTTTCCACTTCAATGAATTCCCGTTAGGCCGAAGAAGAAGAAAAAACAATAAAGAATGATTCCTGCCGCCGGGTGAATTAGATATTCAACCTGTATCTGAAATTTTATTTCGGCCTCACTGCACACCCGGTATGCGAAATACAGACACCTGTCATACAAATAACAATTGCACTGTAAAATCTTAGATTAGTTAAGTTTTTAGACCGATCTTTGACAGGTAGCGTTCTGAATTTATGGAATAAAAATGGCTAAAACGTATGTATCATTCTCATTAAACGAAAAAGTGAAAGTGGTTGAAGTTAAATCTCCAAATTCTTGGACCGATGCTCCAAAGTCAAGCTCTAGCTGTTGCTAAATCCCTAGGGAATAACGATTTCAAGGCATCTTCAGGTTGGTTGTGGACAGTTTTAAAAGACGACACAATGTAGTGTGGAATGAAATTTGCGGGGAATCAAAGGATGTGGACGAAAGTGTAGTTAGTGAGCGGAAACCGAAACTGCATATTTTAATTTCAGGATACGCGCAAAAGACATTTTTATCGCTGACGAAACGGGACTTTTTTTTCGCGCGTTACCGCAGAAGTACATACTATACTTCACTTTCAATGGCAGCGGAACTACAGTTAATCCAAGGTAGTAGAAAGACATATACGGTACTCTATAATCTAAGATTATTAATAACTTTTAATTTTTTTATATAATGCGGAATTTTGTCTAATGTGGAAAAAAAAATCGGTCCCATGCGATTCCGCATATAACTAGTCACTGACTCTATTGAACTCGTAGGTTCATGGCCGCGCGGACATAAGCTCTCCACATATCCCTATCCTGAGCTAATATTTTCCAACCATCTCCTGTATAATGTACTTCCTACTGTGGGTTTTCGAGTAGCACATTTTTGTTACGTCGGATATACCTGTGGCTTATCTACATGCCATAAAATATACTTTGCAATTCGGGAAAACGCACAGTTCTCCGTCCTTTACTCATACGGTAGGGTGTCCATTCGTCCCGTTTTTCCGGGGACAGTCCTGTTTTCTTGGAAAATGTCCCGTTGTCCCGAAAGTTTTCTTGGAGACGCTCAAATGTCCCGCTTTTGGGACGATGCTTTGTCAATGTATTTATGAATGGCGACTTTAGTTTTGTTCTTTACTATGTAATTATAAATATGAACATTAGAAAGCGCCAGTTGTACCACGATGCACTGTTTGGTCTATAATATTTGTTTTTTTACTCTCATATATTGGTAACTGGTACATTTTTCAAATTGTCAATCCACGGTCAGTGCAGCCAATGTCGGAAATTCTCTGCTAATTCTGGTATTTTTGCGGTGGAGAAACACAATTTTAACTTAGATTAAAGATACTTAGTGCATTTTTATACCCCTTGCAGCGATGAATAAATATTTTTAAACGTTAATAAACAATGATTAGTGGTTTTGATTTCACTCACTTGAGTTTTGCTCCTTACTTTTATCTTTAACCGATC
Organism: Diploptera punctata; assembly: GCA_030220185.1. Lineage (NCBI taxonomy): Eukaryota > Metazoa > Arthropoda > Insecta > Blattodea > Blaberidae > Diploptera > Diploptera punctata. The sequence continues at coordinate 1,828,355 of JASPKZ010000032.1, read as the reverse complement.
TGGCATTTCTTCCTTTCTTCCACTTACTTATACCAGACTCTTTTAACTTTACTATCTAACCTCTCTTGGTTAACTCTTGTTTTTTCGACCCCGACACTATTAGAGCATCCGAGGGCTAGGGAGTCTTTCCTTTCTTCTTTCCTTTATTTTCTTTTCTTCTACAGAAAAGCCTGACCAGAGGCTATAAGATGGCAGCCCCATCACTGGTCTTGCCTTCCTTTGACCAGCAACCAATCGAAGGGACTATTATTATGCTTTCAAGTCTTATACGAGAATTTCCCGGAAGGATCAAACTTATGACGACCAAAGATGCTGGAGGGAAAATTTTCTATAGGATCGTAACAGGCCTTATCCTAATACTTGGAAGGAAGAAGAAGAAGATTAATGTAGCTGAGTAAATAATTTGAATGGACAATAAAAAATAGGCATAACTTATATGTGCAATTTGTATAATTTGTTTGATACAATTTTTTAAATTTCCTTTTATATTTTGTTAATGTCTCACCTTTTTTTTTAAATGTCCCACGTTTTTCCGTTATTTTGTTGCACATGTCCCCCTTTACATTGAAAGTATTATGGACACCCTATCATACGGTAGGCCTATACACTCTTAGCCAACATCCCTAAAGCATCATTGAAAGTTTGTTGTTAGAGTTCATTCCATGTCGTACAGTTGGATAGAAAAGAGATTACATTGGAGAACTGGAGTCGTCACTTAAATTGAGAGTGAATATAGATTATTTCATTAACAAGTGGACAAGTGAAGACAACAAACTCATTAACGTAATGATTTGTTTGTGAAAGCTATTGCCTCAGTCGTTGTGTACTATGTTTCGTTCAGGCATTTCATCATCATGGACAAATCCGTTTTAGGTCATGTGGCCTGTGACGGTAAACCTAACGAAGATGGTCTTTATCTTTCCACCGATGTTTAGGTCTTCCTTGGTCCCTATGTCCAGTTGGAGTATTTGGAATTCCAATTGTTTGCAGATGACCAAATAATAGTAGCAAATTCCGAAGATAATCTAGAGAAAGGTCTGTATGAACTTAACAAAATTACAGAAGAATATGGATTAAAGATATCTACAGAAAAAACAAAAATTATGGCATTTCAAGGTGTAGATCCTGTCAGAAGTAAAATTGTACTGGACAATAAAATTTTGGAGTAGGTGAATAATTTTACATATCTATGATGCAATATCTCATATGAAGAAGAAAAGGATGTAAATGCAAAAATATCTAAATTTTTAAGAATTTTAGGGTTAATAAATTCTATCTTCAAGCCACAGTTAGTCCAAAAGCATTCAAGACTGAAAGTGTATAAAACACTGGCTCTTCCAACTCTTTTGTATGGTAGCGAAGTATGGACGTTGAAACAGAAGGATATACAGAGACTTAGATCTGCTGAAATGAGATATCTTCGGAGGACTGCAGGATACATACTACTAGATCACAAAAAAAATGAAGACATCTTAGAAGAATTACACATGGAATCTTTAGAAAACAAAATTTCTGATTATAAGTCAAGATGGATACAACATGTTCATCGAATGGAAGATCACAGAATACCCAAACTACTGTTAAGATATCAACCTGCAGGAAGAAGAAGACCAGGACGTCCACTCAAAAGACTTCTGGATGGTGTTTCTCTTGAGGCCGAAACAGGTCAACAAATGGCCTAAATTCGTGAATGTACTACGGTGATATATATTTTATTTTACACATAAAGTTTCACGTATAACACTGGTCAACATGATTTTTGTCTCATGAGTAGCAATAGTTGTACTTAATGCATTTTTTATCGTGTTTTCAAATATGTATTCGGATGATGATTGTGGAAGTATATTTATTTCCATTTTTCTCAGACTTTTTCCATTCTTGTCGGCATTTTTCTATATCTTCATTTGAACTTCGTACTCCAAGTTTTTTTTGTGACTATTTAACTCATGCCCCAAATGGAAGTTAATGACCAATCACATTGATTTTTTATTACAACCAATCACAGTCGTTTTTCACCTCGATTTTATCACTTTAATTTTATCACTGTAAAATCAAGCTCCTCCTTTTTAACATTCTGAATAGGTCATAGCATTATTTTGCAGTGACTGCATGTGGCTACCAGATTGTATATCCATCAGCCGTAGTAATTCTGCCCGAGGGCAGGTTTTTCACTGCAATCATAGCATTTTCATGCTATACTTTGAAGCTTTACTAGGGAATTGTAGATGTGGTAGCTTCCCGTTTTTTTTCCACACCGGTGATTGATGATGATGATGATGATGATGATGGGCACATGATTTCGGAGACAGATTGTATATATAGTGCACGAATGTAACCTTATCGTGGTTGCGGGAGATAATATAAAACATTTATAGCAATTGATTATACCACACCGTACAGGCCACATGGCCTAAAACGAATTTGTTCATGATGATGATGATGATTATACCACAAAAAAAAGGTAACCACTGTTTGCACTTTCTTAAACGTATTTTTTCCCAGGTAATAACGTTCCAGGAAAATATAATTGACATATTTACACCATAGGACATCAGAAATTAATTAATATACAGTTTGATGTGTTTCATTTTTTCTCCACTAGGGTGCATTCTTACAATACGTATTGGAATCCTTTGGCAATAAATAATATGATCTGGTTGCAGTGATAAACAAGTGAAACAACGTTTCTCATTTGTCTTCAAACATCGCCGTTTACATTAAATATATCATCATCCGGTATCATGATAGCTGCCGCCGTCTTCCGGAAACCAAACGCCATTCCTCTCTGTCCATCCATTGATCTTCCTCCAATCAAATATATAAATATTTTAAAATAACTATATTTAAATAATTATTTGTGAGTAAACAGCTTAATTTTATTCGTTAAATAGTCCTAACAAATGCCACTCTTGATTTCCAAATTCTCTAGATAAATTGGAAATCACTCGTGGCATTACTTATGATAATAGTGTTCCTTTGGTGATCCAGTCTGTTAACAGTCTATCATTATTTCAGGTAAATTTATTTAAACATTGTCAAGTTATCAGTACAAAGTTTCCTATTTTATAGACAACGTCAAAAATCATCATCATCCGTCATGAAGTAGACCTTTGTAGGCCTGTTTCGCCCCATCTAGCAGTCTTTCAAGAGGTCTTCCTGGTCGACGATGTCCTTTGGGATTATATATTGCATCATCAGTTTTGGAATTCTTGAATTATCCATTATTTTTACATAGTGTAGCCAGTTTAATTTATATATGTTCAGTTCTTCTTCTATTGATTCTAATTCTAATTGTTCTAAAATTTCTTCATTCTTTTTTCGATCTAAAAGAGCGAATCCAGCCGTCTTTGCGAGAAATTTAATTTCCATTGCTTTGATTCTGCTCCTGGCTCTTTTTCTTAATGTCCAAATCTCACTTCCGTATAAAAGGGAGGGTAATATTAAAGTATTATACCGTGTGGCCCAAAAGTCGGTTGACAAACGGAAGTTTTCTCAATAACAAGAATGTGCTGTTTTATGTAGCCTATATTTCTTTGGTTCTGGAAAGAATGGTAACAATGGAACAATAAAATAAAAAGGAAATAATTATTATAGAAGTGAATAATAATAATAATAATAATAATAATAATAATAATAATAATAATAATAATAATAATAATAATAATAATAATAATAATAATCATAATAATAATAATCATAATAATAATCATAATAATAATAATAATAATAATAATAATAATAGGTACAGTTTCAAATGTGAGTACAGAATTTCGTAATCGAGTGAGACATTGTCTCCAGGTGGATGGACGTCACTTTGAACATCTGCGTTAGCTCTGAAATGAAACCCACGAACATGGCAATTAGTTTTAGCATTTTAACATCAGTCAAACTTCTCCCATTAGTCAACCGACTTTTGGGTCACACGGTATATTTTTATTCTTGTGGATTTGTGTACTAATTTAGCTCTTAATGTAGGCATATTATTTATTATTCCTAAGATTTGTATAAATTTAGTGATTTTCTTGTTCACATCTTTTTCATTTTGTTAAGATATTTCACAATTCGCTAATAGGTTTGAAATAATATGGCATTGCTTAGTGTTATTCCAGTATTTTTTACACGCATTGTCATTTTTTCTGAAATAGCCATACATTGTTCCATTAACCGTAACCGTGGAGATTATAATATGGAAAGAAAAATACATAAATTGAGTTTCTGTCGTAATGTTTTTGTAAATATTTAGATCATGAATTTTAATTTATTAACTACTTTTTATATTTGTTTCGTAAGTATTATTGTTTTAAAAGGAGTCTCGACTAAAGAAATAGATTTTCAAAACACGTTACCTGAAGAACGAAATCGTAGAGAATTTTTAACGCCATATTTGAGAGACGAAGAAAATTCACAAATCAAATTATCTTCTCAACATAATAACAATGAAGATCAACAACACAGAGATTATTCCAAAGCCAACGAAGTGAAACAGAGAAACAGATTTGTAAGAATTCTATCAAGTTGTGGTTCAGATAAGGCTGACAAACCGAAAGGAAAAAATAATGCGAATAGACAAAGAAGAATTAGTGGTTATGATGAGATGGGTGATTCGCGCATGCGTACATTTAACGAACAAATGCCACGAAATGACAATTCATTTTTTCGTCGAGATATTGAAGAACCAGGAAAGTATGCGCGCGCAGCTTTTGCGTTGAGACGTTTCAACAGGAAGAAAGGGAAAGGAAAGAAGTTGCAGAAAGGCAAGAATATTTACAGAAATAATGAAAATCTAAATTGGACTTATTGAAAGATGATTGGAATTGTTTATTAAAATTTTGTTAATAAATATACATCGCATTTATTGTCTTAGCAAATATATTGTAGATTATTTACTTCTTCTTCTTCTTCTTCGGAATGCAGTATTGGGCGATGATGCCCGTTCTGCGACTACAAAAACTGTTCTTTCCATCGGTTGAAGGGTCTTCCGAGGTCTCTTTTGCCTTTAGGGTTGAGGTGGTAAATCAATTTGGTAAACGGGAATTTGACATTCTCTGGACGTGTTGGAACCATTTAATCTGACTATTTAACTCATGCCCCAAATGGGAGTCAATGACCAATCACGTTTCAATGATTTCTGTATTACAACCAATCAGAGTCGTGTTTCACCAAATATTTATCAGTGTTATGATTACCATATTAAAGAAAGCTCCTCCTTACAATATTGCGTTCCTTTGGCAATAAATAGTATGATCTGGTTGCAGTGATAAACAAAAGAAGCAGTAGAAGCGTACCTATCGTTTCTCATTTGTTTTCAAACATCGCCGTTTACATTAAATATATAAATATTTTAAAATAACTATAGTTAAATAATGATTTGTGAGTAAACAGCTTAATTTTATTCGTTAAATAGTCCTAACAAATGCCACTCTTGATTTCCAAATTCTCTAGATAAATTCACTCCTCACTTCGTGAGTCGTGAATTTATCGATAATTTGGAAATCACTCGTGGCATTACTTATGATAATTTTGTATATGTTCCACCATTTCCCTACTTTTCCACTGTATCCTTATCTCATCACTTTTCATTCTACCCCTTAATGTTACTCCAGTTAGTGATCGGAGGAATCTCATTTGTGAACTATTAATGCGGGATTTATCTTTTGCTCGAAGTGTCCAGCATTCAAACATAGTAATTCTGCCCGAAGGCAGGTCCTTCACTGCAATCATAGCATTTTCATGCTATGCTTGCAGCTTTACTAGGGAATTGTGTAGGTGTGGTAGCTTCCCGTTGCTTTCCACACCGGTGAAGGATGATGATGATAATGATAATGGTAAGGATGATAATGATAAGGATGATGGCCATTTGATTTCGGGGACCGTTTGGGCCTTAAAGTTTTCCTGACATTTGTCTTACAGGTGAGGAAAACCCCCGATAAAAACCTCACCCAGAAAAACTGCCCCGACCGGGGATCGAACCCGGGCCCGCTGCGTGACAAGGCAGCACGCTACCTCGAGACCACAGTGGTAGGCCTATATATATATATATATATATATATATATATATATATATATATAATATATAGTAAATATATATTGTAAACCAGTAAAATCTGATTATAAATTGGACTTGCTGAAGTTAGTAGGCCTATAGGCAGCTCCTGCGTGACGTAAGCTACTTTTTTAAATCGGTTCGCCTGCTTATTAACTTTTCTCAGAGTTACGTTGGAACAATAATGTATCGTGTGTGTTAGTACACGTGAATGGTATATGGGAACATGAAAAGTTGAAGTTCGCAGAATAACCTCACATCAAAGAATAATAACGACCTTGTGGTTATGTAATGACGTCATGAGACACCAGCCCGAGGCCGCAGCTCGACACCTTAAGGACCTCCCGAATGTATTTTCATATTTAAATTTAAACGTAGTAAAAACTACGATAATTTGTAAAAAAAAAAAGTCCCTCACGAAGAACAAACATGAGCGTATTCTTCTGCAAGTCGATTGATGTCTGATTTTCTGGTTTACGTAACATACAGGGTGCACAATAAGTCAGTTAACCGAAAATGCAAATATATTATTTTCTTTAGCTTACATCATCATCATAATACATCACGAATTTAGGCCATTTGTTGACCTGTTTCGGCCTAATTAGGACTGGAAGTAAATATCAATAAAACTAAATATATGGTCACACGTAGAAATACATTATATAATGGAAATGGACAGCTAATGACAAATGAGGGAAATTTTGAGGAAGTGGCTGAATTAAAATACCTATAAACAATAATCACAAATAGGAATGAGATGCATAAAGAATTAAAACATAGGCTCAATTCTGGAAATGCGTGCTATTATGCATTGCAGAGACTCTTGATGTCCCAACTCCTTTCAAAAAATGTTAAACTGAAAAAATATAAAACTATTATTCTACCAGTTATATTATATGGGTGCGAAACATGGACTCTTACTTTAAGAGAGGAAAGGAGATTACAAGTTTTTGAGAATAAAGTACTTAGGACAATTTTTGGACCAAAGAGAGATGAACAAACAGGTGAATGGAGAAGACTACATAACAATGAACTACATGGTCTTTATACGAAGCCAGATATAATAATAACAGGTAAGTCTCGTAGACTGCGATGGGCAGGACATGTTGCACGTATGGGGAATGAAAGACTTGCATAGAAGCTTCTTGTAGGAAAGCCAGAGGAAAAACGCCCAGTTGGTAGACCATGAATGAGGTGGGAGAATAACATTAAGTATGATTTGAGGGAAGTAGATTATACAGGGATTGATTGGAAAGCATTAGCTCAGGATAGGGATGTATGGAGAGCTTATGTCCGCGCGGCCATGAACCTACGGGTTCGATAGTGCCAGTGAGTAAGTAAGTATGTTTCGGCTTCAAGAGAAACACCATCCAGAAGTTTCTTGAATGGACGTTCTGGTCTTCTCCTTCCTGCAGGTTGATATCTTAATTTGTTTGGGTATTCTGTGATCCTCCATTCGATGAACATGTTGCATCCATCTTGACTTATAATCAGAAATGTTGTTTTCTAAAGGTTCCATGTGTAATTCTTCTAAGATGTATTTATTTTTTTGTGATCTAGTATCGTGTATCCTACAGTCCTCCGAAGGTATCTCATTTCATCAGATCTAAGTCTCTGTATATCCTTCTGTTTCAACGTCCATACTTCGCTACCATACAAAAGAGTTTGAAGAGCCAGTGTTTTATACACTTTTAGTCTTGAATGTTTTTGGACTAACTGTGGCTTGAAGATAGAATTTATTAATCCTAAAATTCTTAAAAATTTAGATTTTTTTTTCATTTACATCCTTTTCTTCTTCATATGAGATATTGCATCCTAGATATGTAAAAATATTCACCTGCTCCAAAATTGTATTGTCCAGTACAATTTTACTTCTGATTGGATCTACACCTTGAAATGCCATAATTTTTGTTTTCTCTGTAGATATCTTCAATCCATATTCTTCTGTAATTTTGTTAAGTTCATACAGACCTTTCTGCAGATTATCTTCTGAATTTGCAATTATTATTTGGTCATCTGCAAACAATAGGGTGTTTAATTTTGTATTTTCTGATATTCTTATTCCAAATTTATATTTATTATTCCAGCAACATATTACTTCGTTGGTACAACATCTATACAAAAAAAAACTACCGAAATTGTTCAATAAAGTGACCTCCATTGTTGTTTTAATACTGATTTGCAGATGTTATCGCACGATTCCCCATTATTACAAAAAATACTTTAAAATTCCTGTTCAATCAGATCCCGTAAATGTTGAAGATTTAGTGTTTTCGCACTGAAAATGTGTCCTTAAAATTTCCCACATTGAAAAATCACATGGCGTGAGGTCTGGTGATCTAGGTGGCAGTGCATACTGTCATCGTTAGAAGATATATGCCTATACAATGAAATTTGCCGCAGAACAAAAATATGACATTTTTATGTAGTTTAGGTGATGGCGAAAAATTGTTTTAGTTCAGAATATAATATCAAACACTACTGAGAAACATTCGGCACCACACTATTCGAAACATGATGGCAGAAGCCTTGCGAGATTTTGGATACACAGTTTATGAGGAAGTTCATGGCGTGGCCACTAATGGGAGTAGCAGACGAATAGATATTTTTGCATTTAGACCATCTTCTAAAATTGGTATGATATTAGATCCCACAGTCCGTTTTGAGACTCATAGTGGCCAACGTGTGGAAGTTGACTCTGAAAAGAAAGCCATATGTGAGGCAACAGTTGACTATTACAGAGACAAATACCAACTAGATAGTATAACTGTCACAGGATTGATGATCGGGGCAAGATGTGCTATACCAGGATTCCTAGCTAAATTGTGGAATACCTTTATTAGAAAATCGAACTAAAAAATGAAAAATAATTTTAACTTCCAACACGCTTGGGATAAAATTAAAGTGGTCAACAAAAAAATCATATCCAACACATCTAGAATAAAACTAGAGTTATCTACAAAAAAATAATAATTTTACCATCAAAAGCGTGGGGTGCTTTTTATGGTTTTTACGTTTTCTTCTTAGAGACAAGCAAACGTGTTCGACAAGGATGTGGACTATCTCCACTCTTATTTAATATATATATATATTAACAGAATAGTGCAAGAATGGAAACATACAGTAAATAGTGGAATTTCAATAACTAGGAATAAAATAATTCAAACAATATTATATGCTGATGATCAAATAATATTAAGTTATCAGATTCCGAAGATAGCTTACAAATAGCAGCGTATCGATTATTCAAAATTGCCAGCAAATATTTTATGAAAATTTCCACTTCAAAATCCAAAACAATGGCAATGTGTGGAAAAAACATACAACGGGTGAAAATTGAGATTGATGGAAAAATTATAGAACAAGTGTCAGATTTCTCTTACTTAGGAAGTGTATTTGCAGAGTATAAGAGTGTCATTGATTCAAAATTACAAAAATATAATAAAATGAATGGGGTAATACGAAGACATTTTGGTAAACAGATGAGGACAGAGACAAAACTAAGATTACATAACATTACATCAAAAGCTGCTCTAAAATACGGAAGTGAAATTTGGATTTTAAATAAAAGAAACTCTCATAAACTTCAAGTAAGCCAAATGCGCTTCTTACGATCATTGTTAGGAGTTAATAGACTGGATCACTAAAGGAACACTATTATCAGAGGAAAACTTGGAGTAACAAGTTTAAATGAAGATATACAAAGATACCAACAAGAATGGAAAAATCATCTGAGGAGAATGGCAAGAAATAGACTTCCAAAATTGGCATTCCAATATACCCCAACTGGACATAGGGACCAAGGAAGACCAAAACATCGGTGGAAAGATCAAGACCATCTTCGCTAGGTTTACCGTACAGGCCACATGGCCTAAAACGAATTTGTTCATGATGATGATGATTCTTAGAGACTTTACTTTTACCAATATCTGTTTATTATCAAATATATTAATTGATATAGAGCAGCCCACGCTTTTGATGGTAAAATTATTTTTTTTTTTGTAGATAACTCTAGTTTTATTCTATATGTGTTGGAGATGATTTTTATGTTGACCACTTTAATTTTATCCCAAGCGTGTTGGAAATTAAAATTATTTTTCATTTTTTAGTTCGGTTTTCTAATAAATCGTGTTGTTTTAGTTTTTTAAAACTATTATTTATTATATATTCTTTTCTTCTCCAGAATTGCCTGACCAGAGGCTATAAGATAGCAGCCCCATCACTGGTCTTGCCTTCCTTTGGCCAGCAACCAATCGAAGGGACTATTATTATGCTTTCAAGTCTTATACGAGAATTTCCTGGAACGCTGGAGGGAAAATTTTCTATAGGATCATAACAGGCCTTGGCCCAATATAATCCCTGCCAATACTTGGAAGGTAGAAGAAGATATAAAGATACAATTTATACAATACTTAAATTTATCTTTCAAGATTTAAAGTGTATAAAACACTGGCTCTTCCAACTCTTTTGTATGGTAGCGAAGTATGGACGTTGAAACAGAAGGATATACAGAGACTTAGATCTGCTGAAATGAGATACCTTCGGAGGACTGCAGGATACACACTACTAGATCACAAAAAAATGAAGACATCTTAGAAGAATTACACATGGAATCTTTGGAAAACAAAATTTCTGATTATAAGTCAAGATGGATACAACATGTTCATCGAATGGAAGATCACAGAATACCCAAACAAATATTAAGATATCAACCTGCAGGAAGAAGAAGACCAGGACGTCAACTCAAAAGACTTGTGGATAGTATTCCTCTTGAGGCCGAAACAGGTCAACAAATGGCCTAAATTCGTGAATGTACTATTATGATGATGATAATATTACATATTTTTTTATCCCCTCAGGGGTCCTCATCTAGGGGATATGTGGATGGCGACCACAAGGTGCCCAAGCTGTGCAAAACATTTCTTTCACTTACTTGCGTTTTGCACTCTTAACTTTACTATCTTGGTTAACTCTTTTTTTTTTGACCCCTACGCTATTAGGGCATTCGAGGGCTAGGGAGTCTTTCCTTTATTTTATTTTCTTCTCCAGAAAAGCCTGACCAGAGGCTATAAGATGGCAGCCCCATCACTGGTCTTGCCTTCCTTTGGCCAGCAACCAATCGAAGGGACTATTATTATGCTTTTAAGTCTTATAGAAGAATCTCCCTCAAACGCTGGAGGGAAAATTTTCTATAGGATCGTAACAGGCCTTGGCCTAATACTTGGAAGGAAGAAGAAGAATAATTTTTTATGTACTCTTACATATTTTACATAATGTTACTATATAAATTTGTACATACTTTACATTTTAATATTTACATAAAAATCCTAGCATTATCGGATCAATTTAAAAAGTCTCCCTGAATGCACAAGATGTGCACCCCGGTACGGTGTCACCACCTGATGGCAGGCGATTGTACTAGCGGTCGCATTTCTCCGCATACCAGTCAGTGTTGTTGACTTCGGCCACCGAGTAGCACGGCGACCTTGGCATTGCGGCCGATTTTACTTTCTTCAGCGTCCTGCAGGTACAGACGGCAATAATTGTTTACCTTATCTTCTAACAAAATACGTGTACATTACCAGAATTCACCTAAAAATGTAATGAACTCTCCTACTTATTTTGTATTCACGATTTCACAAAACATTGTTTTAGTAGCTTATTACCTTTAATAAATTTGTCGTTAACCTTCTTTTTATAACCCAGTTTATTAACAGGTGCTAGTTCTTAAGTTTTTAAAACGTTAAGAAGAAATTTATGTTGTTTTATGTTTTCATACAGCGTTCCTTGTTTTTGTTACTTTTTCATTAATTGCAATATTATATGGGTGCGAAACATGGACTCTTACTTTAAGGGAGGAATGGAGATTACAGGCATTTGAGAATAAAGTACTTAGGAAAATTTTTGGACCAAAGAGGGATGAACAGACAGGTGAGTGGAGAAGACTACATAACAATGAACTACATGGTCTTTATAGGAAGCCAGATATAATAAGAACAGTTACGTCTCGGAGACTGCGATGAGCAGGACATGTTGCACGTATGGGGAATGAAATACTTGCATGGAAGCTTCTTGTAGGAAAGCCAGAGGGAAAACGCCCAGTTGGTAGACCAAGAATGAGGTGGGAGAATAGCATTAACTATGATTTGAGGGAGGTAGATTATACAGGGAATAATTGGAAAGGATTAGCTCAGGATAGGGATGTATGGAGAGCGTAAGTTCGAACGGTCATGAACGGGTTCGATAGTGCCATTGAGTAAGTAAGTATAGAGATATTTTATATTTCAGCATCATAGCCTTAGGATATTTATGTATATTGGCATTGCGGAGTAAAATTATATATATATGGCCTATATATATATATATATATATATATATATATATATGAATTGTCAACAAATGTATTTATTAATCCATATGTCATTATATGTATAGGCTTGAATTTCTTTTGCGTAATGGTCGTATGTCGTGTACTGTTCGCCCATTCTGCTTTTTATCGAATCATCAAAATTATGATTAAAATGTGGTTATAAAATTCGTCTTCACAGCCCAGGAAAACACTGAAAACAACACATTCGGATGACTTGTCTTGATATCTGAAGTAGAAAACACTGAAAACAACACATTCGGATGACTTGTCTTGATATCTGAAGTAGAAAACACTGAAAACAACACATTCGGATGACTTGTCTTGATATCTGAAGTAGAAAACACTGAAAACAACACATTCGGATGACTTGTCTTGATATCTGAAGTAGAAAACACTGAAAACAACACATTCGGATGACTTGTCTTGATATCTGAAGTAGAAAACACTGAAAACAACACATTCGGATGACTTGTCTTGATATCTGAAGTAGCGATCTATTCAACTTTTTTTATAGCAAATTCCACAAAAGCACTTGTTTTAGACCAGTAGTTCCCAAACTGTTCTCCGTAGATCTCCAAGGATCCTCTACAGTTATCAGTGGATCCTTGAATTCCATGTATTTTTAATAAATAATGTATTTAGTCTATAATTTTCTTCGATGTAACTGTACTTTTTCGTAGGATACGTTACAGGAAATTAATATACTGTATAAGAAATAGTTTATATTAGTAACTTTGTTGTACACTTCGTAGAATCATATGATGTGTTTAGGGAACATCACTGTTTTCTTGGAACCTAGACAACTTACTTCTAGTTATACAACATACATACTTCCTTACCTTTATTATAATTATATTGTGTAAAGAAAAATTAATGTCTGAACCAGGAATCGAACCGTAGACCTCTCGTATTCCGTACGAGCATGCAAGACCACTACTATTCGAGACATGGTACAAACATTAACAATTCTTTCATGTACCATGTCTCGAATAGTGTAGTGGTCTTGCACGCTCGTACGGAATACGAGAGGTCCACGGTTCGATTCCTGGTTGAGACATTCATTTTTCTTTTCACAATATCATTATAATGTTGTAATATGATCAATTATTGGAACTGTGTTAAAATAACAGTATTGGAAAATGTTAAATTCCTTACCTTTGTGACAAATTCTGGAAGTAAATAAATCCTTGACTAAACAACACATTTGCTTTTCTATGCCAGGAATTCACTTACATAAATAATAATAATAATAATAATAATAATAATAATAATAATAATAATAATAATAAAATTAAATGAAAAAAAATACAAATTATTCTTGCAGTACGTAAATAATTATTCAACATTGAATATATGCATGCGAAACATGGTCTCTTACTTTAAGGGAGGAAAGGAGATTACGAGTTTTTGAGATAAAGTTCTTAGGAACATCTTTGGACCAACATCTTTGAACAGACAGGTGAATGGCGAAGACTATATAACAGTGAACTACATGGTCTCTATAAGAAGTCAGATTTAATAAGAACAGTTAAGTCTTGTAGACTGCAATGGGCAGGACATGTGGCACGAATGAGGAATGAAAGACGTGCATGGAAGCTTCTTGTAGGAAAATCAGAGGGAAACGTTCAGTTGGTAGACCAATAATGAGGTGGGAGAATAACATTAACTATTATTTGAGGGAAGTGGATTATACAAGAAATGGTTGGAAAGCATTAGCTCAGGATAGGGATGTATGGAGAGCTTATGTCTGCGCGGCCATGAACCTACGGGTTCGATAGACCCAGTGAGTTAGTTATGTTCGCTAACATACTAGTTACTTCTTCTCTGTTAGAACATTTACAGGTGGACTTTGGCACAGAATAGCCAGAATCATACGTCTAAATGATTGTGCTTTCCATGATTAGTCTAATGACACCTCAAATTCAAATCCAATAAAAAAAAGTAACTTACCTAGTTATATCCCTTTACCCTTCATTTCGTCGCTTAAGAAACAATACCGTGTAACTGACACTTTTGGTGAAATTGACATTTTTATACTGTTAGCGTCACTGAAGAAGTGCGCTCGGTTCAAACAAAAATTAAGATGAAATTTTGCACCATGACCTCGCTAAACTTATAGATACAATGGTTTCAATCTATAGGTACTAAGGAGAAAAATAAACAGTATTTTGTTTCTCGTGTAAAATTTGTATTTTGTTAGTTACGCGGTATTGTTTCTTAAGCGATGATATGCTAATTTGAAATAAAGAACTAAAACTTTATGCTTAAGTCACATAATATTTTCTTCTTATTCATAATTTGTAGGATTTTCATCCTGTTTATTTCCAAAATGACTCCTCGGAGGAACACGTATTGGATGTGCATCCACTGCCTATCTATCTCTTGGCTGGTCTTCCTCTTGTTCTTCTCCCGTCCATTGGTCTATCTTCTTTAGCTCTTTTTACAAGTTGGTTGTCTTCCTTTCTATCTATATGACCCTACCAATATTTTCGTCTATCTATAATAAATTTGGTTATGTCTTGAATATGACATTTGTCCTTAATTTCTGTGTTGTGTATTTTGTCAAATAATGTTTTCCCCTGAATAGTTCTTAAGATTTTCATTTCACATGCGCTTAGTATTTGTTTAGCTTTTGTTGTACCATCCTTAATGTCTGCTCCATATACGATAACTGGTCGAACTGCCATTCTGTATATGCGGATTTTACTTTCTATTGACATAAGTTTGTTGCGCCAAATTAAATCTTCCATATATCCTGATATTTGTGCTGCTTTATCAGCTTGTTTCTTTACTTCTTTTATTACATTTTTAGTATTTGTTTTTAATGCACGTAAATAATAAAATCTACGAGTAAATATAGATAGATCTTCGGTTGATTAATGTCTTTGACATCGTCCGATTCCTAATAGCCAATTTTGTCGGTCCATCCAATATCAGTCCACCGCTGTGGTCTCGAGGTAGCGTGCTGCCTTGTCACGCAGAGGGCCTGGGTTCGATCCTCGGTCGGGGCAGTTTTTCTGGGTGAGGTTTTTATCGGGGTTTTTCCTCACCTGTAAGACAAATGTCAGGAATACTTTGAGGCCCAAACGGTCCACGAAATCATATGGCCGTCATCATCATCCTCCATCGGTGTGGAAAGCAACGGGAAGCAACCATACCTACAATTCCCTAGTAAAGCTGCAAGCATAGCATGAAAATGTTATGACTACAGTGAAGGACCTGCCTTCGGGCAGAATTACTACGGATGGATCCAATCTCCTGGTTCTAGATGTAAATATGCAGGCAAATTTAATAATAGGATTTGAGGACCAGTGAATTTGTTTTAAGCCCAAATAGAACCGCCATCAAAAAGTTTTGGAAACATTATTTTACGTATTATTACCTGCAACATTTTTAAATGCGTTTATAAAATCTAAAGTAGTTAACATTCTGTATAGCTTAGTTTTATCAGTTGTTAGCTGTTATCTTTATTTCCTTTTTAAAGTACACATTTTATGTCGTCTTAAGGGGCTGTGGAGAAGGCGTAAGAACAACTCTTAATCGAAAAATAATTTTGATTTCTATTACCTTCTTTTCACACGCTTTATATTAGCTTGACCTGTATCTATCAATGTAACGGAATCTTTCAACACTATTTTCATTCACTTAAAAGCATTGGATCGACTTGAAACTTTGTATACTTGTAAAGGACCAATGACAATACAATACTTTCATAAATAATATATAATAGGTTGCGGACTTCGGTCTTTTTAGTCCATCGTTGTAAGAAATTGATATTATATCCTCTCGTAGCTCAGTTGGTAGAGTGGTGGACTGTAGTGGTATATAATTTCAGTAATCCATAGGTCTCTGGTTCAAATCCGGCCCGGAGGGTTTTTTTAGAAGAATATTACTTTTAGCTCATACTACAGTAGTATCGAATTTAAAGATATTTACATTTTTGTCTTATTCTGTAAAATATTAATGACAATTTTGTAAACTTACCACATTGTAATTTATCCAAAATATATGAGGATACGATTAACTGTAACTATTTATCTATATTAAAATATTAAAAAATATTATAATAATGTTAGATAATAATAATAATAATAATTTAAAAAATATATAATTTTATTCGTGCCTAGACACTAAAAATATCGTAAGCAGTTACATTTTCATGGGATTCCGGTTTATGACAAACTAAAAATAAAAAAGTAATCGTTTTAAAAATCTAAAACAACACGCTTTATTAGAAAACCGAACTAACAAATGAAAATAATTTTAATTTCCAACACGCTTGGGATAAAATTAAAGTGGTCAACAACAAAAAATAATCTCCAACACATCTACAATAAAACTAGAGTTATCTATAAAAAAAATAATTTTACTATCAAAAGCGTGGGGTGCTATTTATGTTTTTTACGTTTCTTCTTAGATACTTTACTTTTACCAATATCTGTTTATTATCAAATATATTAATTGATACAAAGCACCCCACGCTTTTGATGGTAAAATTATTATTTTTTTATAGATATCTCTGGTTTTATTCTAGATATGTTGGAGATGATTTTTATGTTGACCATTTTAATTTTATCCCAAGCGTGTTGTAAATTAAAATTATTTTTCATTTTTTAGTTCGGTTTTCTAATAAAGCGTGTTGTTTTAGTTTTTTTTAAACTATTATTTATTTTAATGGTGAGTGATTCCGGGTTATGTGACCGTGGTCCATAGTTGGTGTTGATACCAGACGTTTCGCCCTCAACTGCGGAGGGCATCTTCAGTGGCGAGTGCTTCTAGGCGTGTTTCCTGGTCGGAAGATCTACTTAGAGTGAGCGCTGCGGAAGCACTCGCCACTGAAGATGCCCTCCGCAGTTGAGGGCGAAACGTCTGGTATCAACACCAACTATGGACCACGGTCACATAACCCGGAATCACTCACCATTATGATTACCGGCCGTGAAAGCCTGCATTCAACTGTTATTTATTTTGATTTATGCAGGTGGCATGGTGCCATAGTAAAAAAAAAAAAAAATATACCGCAAATAAGTAAAATTGGAGCATAAGTTACTTACTTACTTACTCACTGGCACTATCGAACCCGTAGGTTCATGGCCGCACGGACATAAGCTCTCCATACATCCCTATCCTGAGCTAATGCTTTCCAATCATTCCCTGTATAATCTACTTCCCTCAAATCATAGTTAATGTTGTTCTCCCACCTCATTTTTGGTCTACCAACTGGGCGTTTTCCTTCTGGCTTTCCTACAAGAAGTTTCCATGCACGTCTTTCATTCCCCATACGCGCAACATGTCCTGCCCATCGCAGTCTACGGGACTTAACTGTTCTTATTATATCTGGCTTCCTATAAAGACCATGTAGTTCATTGTTATGTAGTCTTCTCCATTCACCTGTCTGTTCATCTCTCTTTGGTCCAAAAATTTTCCTAAGAACTTTATTCTCAAATACTCGTAATCTCCTTTCCTCCCTTAAAGTAAGAGTCCATGTTTCGCACCCATATAGTATAACTGGTAGAACAATAGTTTTATATATTTTCAGCTTAACGTTTTTTGAAAGGAGTTGGGACATCAAAAGTCTCTGCAATGCATAATAGCATGCATTTCCAGAATTGAGCCTATGTTTAATTTCTTTGTGCATCTCATTCCTATTTGTGATTATTGTTCCTAGGTATTTGAATTCAGCCAATTCCTCAAAATTTCCCTCATTTGTCATTAGCTGTCCATTTCCATTATATAATGTATTTCTACGTGTGACCATATATTTAGTTTTACTGATATTTACTTCCAGTCCTAATTTCTTAGTGTTACTCAATAGTGTGTGCGTGTTGGCCTTTAGTATCTCCTCGCTATCGGCCAGTAGTACTACATCATCAGCATAAACTAACAGCTTATTAATACCATTGAGTTGTAAGCCTTCCTCATTCTCCAAAGATTTAATGGCATGCTCTAGTACAAAATTAAATAGTAGAGGAGATAGTGCATCTCCTTGCTTTAAACCCATTCTGGATTTCAAAAGTGTCTGAAAACTGTTTGCCTACACGCACCCTACTCGTTGAGCCATTTAGACACATTCGTATAAGTCTAACTAACTTTTTAGGAATTCCAAACTCCAGCAGGATACTATATAACTTCTCCCTCTTAATTGAATCATATGCTTTTTTGAAGTCTACATATAGTTGATGTACAGTACCATTATATTCCCATTTCTTTTCTAAAATCTGTCTTATACTAAAAATCTGATCTGTTGTAGACCTGTTTCTTCTAAATGCACATTGATGATCTCCTAGAATGTCATCAATATAGGGAGTAAGTCTGCTTACTAATATATTTGTTAGAATTTTGTACGAAGTTGAAAGTAATGAGATGCCCCTATAGTTGTTGCAATCAGTTTTATCTCCTTTCTTATAAATTGGTACGATAATTGATTCCTTCCATTCATCTGGAAGAGCTTCTTTTTCCCAAATCATACTAAGCAACCAGCGTATCTTGTCCATCAATTTTTCTCCCCCTGATTTTAGCAGTTCTGCTGGGATCTCATCTGAACCTGATGCTTTATACATCTTCAATTTTTCAATTGCCATTTCAACCTCTAATGCACTTGGCTCTGCAACTAGCATTTCTGCTGTCTGTAAGTTATTCTCCTCAATGTCCTGTTCTGTATGTACATTTAATAGCTGATTAAAATAACTTTTCCATCTATTTAATATACTCTTGGAATCTGCAATCATATCCCCATTTTCATTCCGAATTATATTTGTTCTAGCCTGAAACCCTTTCTTCTCTATACTAATTCCCTGATATAATTCTCTAATGTTCCTATTTTTTGCATTCATTTCAAGATCATTAATCTTCTCTCTCAAATATTCCCTCTTTTTACTCTTTAGTAACTTGGTGGTTTCCCGTCTAACACTACCCAATTGCTCTAAATTTACCTCATTTGGCTCGTGTAACCATTTAATTTTTGCTAGCTTTCTTTTCTTTACAATGTCGGCACATTCCTCATCAAACCATTTCTTGTTTTGCCTCTTTTTTAACCAACCAATGCTTTCTGATGCTGACAATTTAATAGTATCTCTTATAGCCTCCCATTCTTTATTTATATCAGTTTCTTCTTCGTTTGCCACATTGTCATCTGAAGATTCCAGTACTTCAAATCTATTAGCAATTTTGATTTGGTATTCTTGATGCATTTCATCATTTTTCAAGTTTTTTAATTCATATTTTACAGAATAAGTTACTGAAGAATTAATTTATTATGTACACCGTTTCTGTCTGAAAAGACTATTTTTTTTGTGATAGTATGGAACATAATGTTTTGAAAAAAAATTATAATTTCCGTTTTTCCTCTGTGGGAACTTATTGTTTGAAGAACTTGCTTTAGGAACAAATGACTCACAACAACATTGCCTACATTATTAATAAGGTAAATTTGATGATTTGTGATCATATTTTGTGAATGAATCATCACGTATTATTGAGTAGTGCCAAGGAATTTGACGGGACGTGTAAAAGTTTCTTCCTTGTGGTTTGGTTATTTACCATAGACACGCCCTTACAATGCTGATGTGCAACTAGTGGACCGTGTCTCGCGGATTCGCTTCTGTGGAGCCGCATCCCGCAAAGCGCCTCTTGACCCTAATACCGTTCTCATTCATTTCGTAAGGAATTCAGTTCACCGTGAAAAAGTGACGGTGCTATAAAAACTGAATTTGAATGCAGTAATAAACATTTCCTGTAGTACGTTTTATGCTTTTAAAGTGGTACAATTATTATTCTACAAAAATAATGGCTCAAGGGATTGAGTTCCTCAACCGGAACTTCCCGTAGAATCTGTCTTCGAACATGTTTATTAGCGAATTCCAAGGAGTGAAGCTACTGAGGTAGTTTTCATGTATTTGTTTAAAAAGCTTTGTAAACCTCCATCGATTCTATTAAGCATACATAATTATATGGACAGTAGGGTTGTAACTTTTTGGAATTTTGTGAAATAAAATATTTCCTGTGCAACGAATGGGTGAACTTTTACTTAAAAACATTGAAAAGGGTCTTCATTTCACTGCGCTTCAAGAAAAGGTCACCCCCAAATCAGTATTAAATGTGGATAAATAAATATATTTGGGGGTGACCTTTTCTTGAAGCTCAGTGACATGGAGGCCTTTTTCAATGATTTTAAGTAAAAGTTAATCCATCCATTGCACAGGAAATATTTTATTTCACTTAAGTCCAAAAGTTATAACCCTAATGTACAGCCTTTGAAAAACATGATGTGCAACTCTGACTTCGGAAATTTGAAGTTTTGAAGAGCGATTCAGACCAGTCAATTGTTACCTGTGCTGTCTCCTTTGAGAACAAATCTGCCGGCGTAAGTCTTTCTTCATGCAGTGTTCGTACTATTCACTTCAGTAGAGCAGTCGGTAAGATACTCTTTTGCGACGGCGCAGGATAATGCCTACATGTTACCAGATTTCGTTATATAAATGAATTTGTATACATAGGGGAATAAATTAATTAAAGAAACTCTATATATATATATATATATAGAAATATATATATATATATATATATATAGAAAATGAATAACGGTTGTAACGTGTCATTACTTTGTTTACAAAACACAAGGCATAACAAGATTATTTACACTAGTAATGCGCAAAACACATACAATTAATTTAAATTAAGTCAAGTTAATATCTAATTTCATTATACAAGTTAAGTCCCTCTCGCTTCATACAGATAGTTTCTAGTAGGACAGTTGTAGTCTTGTAGAGGGATCTTATGTTTCCCATACATGAGGTCGCGTGTTCGATCCCGCTGTCATACTTCTCTCTCTCTCTCACTCTCTAGCTCTCTCTCTCTCTCTCTCTCTCTTTCGCTCGCTCCATCGCTCTCTTTCTGGTCTCTCTTTCTCTCTCATTTCTCTATCTTTCTCTCTATTTTCACTCTCCTCTCTCCTCGTCCATTTTCCCTTCTTCGCTTTCTCTCTCTCTCTCTAATTTCTCTCTCCCTCTCTTTTCTTTTCTCTCTCCCTCTCTTTTCTCTTTCTTCTCTCTCTTTTTCTTTCTCTCCCTCTCCTCTGTCTCTTTCTCTCCTTCCTGTCTCTTCTCTTCTCTCCTCTTTCTCTCCCTCTTCACTCTCTCTCCTCTCCTCTCATCTCTTTCCTCTCTCTCCTCTCTCTCTCATTCTCTCTTTCTCTCTCTTCTTCTCTCTTTCCTTCCTCATCTCTCCTTTCTCTCTCCTCTCTCTCTCCTCTCTCCTTCTCTCTCTTCCTCTCTTCTCTCTCTCTTTCTCTCTCTCTTCCTCCTCTCATCTCTTTCTTTCTCTCCCTCTCTTTCTCTTTTCTCTGCCTTCTCTCTCCCTTTTGAAAGAGAGAGAAAAAAGAGAGAGAGAAAGAGAGAGAACCCAATACATGCAACCCCCTCTACCAGATCTTCAGTGAAACACCAGTTTTGAATCCTGCCGATGATGGGACAAGTCCCGAATGCGCTACCGTTAAATGATTAATTAAGTTCAGGAGACGGACCTTTCAGGTGAATATTCCATAATTTTATATTAATTTTGAATAAACCTCAACGGAACACAATGAATCTTATAAAAGTTCGTATTACCGTTATAACAGAAAGCTTTATAATTCTGACAACAATGACTTAAAACAATTTTAAAAGCATTATTTAGCATTATTTAGAAAGACTGTTATGTAATACAATTTCTTTAATTGTTATTGAGACATTTTTATTCAACAATGAACTATTTAATGCTTTTTCTTTATTTAAGTTATATTTAAATATTAAAAGAATTTTAAAGTATAAAATTATTAACTTTAACTTCCATATTTATTATGATATTAAAATCCTGTTATAACGCCAATGCCAGGAGAGAATACCTGGAATGTCGAAATGACAAACTGGTGGCATTGAGAAAAAAAAAAGTTAAACTGAAAATATATAAAACAAGATGGCAAATTATCTTCTTGGGAAAAGATCAACACTAGAGTAAGACAGGGATGTGGACTTTCACCGGTGCTTTTCATGATATATATATGAATAAATTAATAAACGAATGGAGGAAAACACAACGAGGATATATATCCATCAATAGGAACCTCAAACTCGATGCTATTCTTTTTGCAGGCGATTTAGTTCTTCTGGCACTTTCTGAAAATGATTTGCAACGATCCATTTATAATTTACAAAAAAATAGGTGCCAAATTTAATATGGAAACATCAATTAACAAAACTAAAATTATGGCATTTCATGGGAAGGACCCCATAGAAAGTAAAATCTGTCTCCAGAATACAATTTTAGAGAGATCTAATCAATTTAAATATCTTGGATATTATCTCTCTATCTGGGATGAAAAGGATATCCCTGAAAAAGTTACTAGTTATAATAAAAGTTTAGGAATTATTAATCAAGTTATGAAACCGTCCCTTGTACAAAAAAACACCAGATTACGTTTATATAACACTTTGGCAAGACCAGTGTTGACCTATGGTAGTGAAGCATGGACACTAAAAAGACAACATGAAAGCAGAATAACGGCTTGTGAAATGAGATTCATGCACAGAACAGCGGGTTACACCAGATGGGATCGGAAAAGGAACACCAATATCTTAAAAGAATTGAAGATTACGCCAATTTTGGAATATATTAAACAGTACCAACTAAATTGGAAACACTATCTTGAAAGAATGATTTCAAATCGGATCCCCAAAGCTGTTTATAATTATATACCAAGAGGACGAAGATCACGGGGCTGTCCTATGAAACGATGGAGGGGAAATTTTCTACAGGATCGTAACAGGCCTTGGCCTAATACTTGGAAGGAAGAAGAAGAAGTTATTCTCACTGTTAACCTATATTGTAAGTGTTGACCTATGGTAGTGAAGCATGGACACTAAAAAGACAACATGAAAGCAGAATAACGGCTTGTGAAATGAGATTCATGCACAGAACAGCGGGTTACACCAGATGGGATCGGAAAAGGAACACCAATATCTTAAAAGAATTGAAGATTACGCCAATTTTGGAATATATTAAACAGTACCAACTAAATTGGAAACACTATCTTGAAAGAATGATTTCAAATCGGATCCCCAAAGCTGTTTATAATTATATACCAAGAGGACGAAGATCACGGGGCTGTCCTATGAAACGATGGAGGGGAAATTTTCTACAGGATCGTAACAGGCCTTGGCCTAATACTTGGAAGGAAGAAGAAGAAGTTATTCTCACTGTTAACCTATATTGTATGGATGAAAAATGGATTTTTATTTTAAGGGAGGAGAAAAGATGACGAGTATCTGTAATTATTTCGTTTCACATAAGTACCATGTAGACCAGTTGTTTTGTTTTCTCCATCCACCTGTGTGTTCATCTCTGTGGTCCAATAATTTTCCAAAGAACTTTATTTCAAATACTAGTTTAGACTTGCTGAGGAATACTAAATACGCGTAGTTTCTGCGTGACGGACGTTTCTATAGTTGAAAGATCTTCTTCTTATGCTTTAGTTGTAGGATTTTCATCCTGTTTATTTCCCAAATCACTCCTCGGAGGAAGACGTATTGGTCTTGTAAGACAGCCCATCTAGGAGAGAGACAACTCCGAAATAAAACGGGGCAGGCTGAGCTCTGGAGCTGGGCGAAGGCAATCGGCCAAGGGAGGAAACCCCGAATAATAAATCCGCCATGAAAACGGGCTAACAACCCACTTTAAGGTATACGTATCTTGTGCCAAGGATCAAGTCTCAGATCAAAAACGGAAAGAAAATATGACGAACGCTAGCCGAAAGGTATTTTTGTATTTTTTTTTGTAAATATGTTGTTTAAAAGTATGTATTTCTTGATTGATGTCTATACTAACATTTTTGTGCATTTTTCTAACGTTAAAGCCTGAATATACGGTCTCTGCTAATGAACAATAACTAGGTGTAGGAGCTGATCTCTAGTGTTAGAGAGTGAATTACAATGCTAATCACGTAAGTTACATATAAAATGCATCAGAATGAAAGTTGGACCATTGTTCGCATTATTGGAAAGTGTGTCGGGTCGAATAACCAATAAACGATACTCGGAAAGAATCCCCTCGCGTGAAAGTAGCTGTTTTCTGCCAAATATATCTGACATGTGACCTAGGCTCAAGTTCAACCCTACTTTTGTTGAATTCTAATGGAATACAGCCATTGACACACTGACATGCGCATAAGATTTTTAAATAAAGTAAACACGATGTGTTTGTGTAAAACATTTTATGTTTTAAGAACACGTCTCTGTATTTGAGCCTTTACCTTGGATTCCCTGAATTAGTCCCCGCCTGGAGAACCGAAAATTCCATAAAAGTCCGCTTTGTGTAAGAATGGATTCATCTTTGCACAATTTTGTTTCGGTATTCTGATACAAACATACGTCACGTAAACAGGTCTATTACTGAGGAGAATCGAGCATACACACTCTCCGCTCCGAGCAGGCAGTGGAGACGTTCGACAAAGACACGAATTTTGTAAACAATCTTCTTCTTCTTCTACTACTTCATGAAATTAGCCTTTTGGCATGTTTTCACATCAAGTGGGATTTAATGAATCTTCCCATCTAGTAAATGGGCGTCCAACATTTCTATGTCCTATTGGTTTGTACTTCAGTAACAGCTGAGGGATTTTATATGTAGGCATTCTTTTAACATGTTCATACCAGTTGTTTCTCATATTGGCAATTATATTTGTTAACTTAAAAATATTTAATTTTTTCCTAATATCTTCATTTCTTTTTCTGTCCGAAATTATCACACCTGCTACTGAACGTAAGAATTTAATTTCTGCAGTTTCTATTTTTCTTCTGTCTGAACGGTTAAGAGTACAATTTTCACTTGCATTTGTTAAGACAGACACTGCCATATTTTGTAAAATTTTAATTGTGTGCTCCTCAAAGTTTTATTTTTGTAAACAATTAACATTCATGATGTGTTCCGTTGAGGTATTATTTAAAATTAAAATATACAATTATGGAATATTCACCTGAAAGGTCCTTCTTACTTACTTACTTACTTACTTACTTACTTACTTACTTACTTACTTACTTACTCACTCACTGGCACTACCGAACCCTATCCTGAGTTAATGCTTTCCAATCATTCCCTGTATAATCTACTTCCTTCAAATCATAGTTAATGCTGTTCTCCCACCTCATTCTTGGTCTACCAACTGGGCGTTTTCCCTCTGGCTTTCCTACAAGAAGCTTCCATACAAGTCTTTCATTCCCCATACGTGCAACATGTCCTGCCCATCGCAGTCTACGAGACTTAACTGTTTTTATTATATCTGGCTTCCTATAAAGGCCATGTAGTTCATTGTTACGAAGTCTTCTCCATTCACCTGTCTGTTCATCTCTCTTTGGTCCAAAAATTTTCCTAAGAACTTTATTCTCAAATACTTGTAATCTCCTTTCCTCCCTTAAAGTAAGAGTCCATGTTTCGCATCCATATAATATAACTGGTAGAATAATACAACGGTCCATCTCCTCAAGGTCCGTCTCCCCAACTTAATTAGTTATTTAACTGTAGCGCGTTCGGGACTTGTCCCATCATCGGCAGGACTCAAAACTGGTGTTTCACTGAAGATCTGGTAGAGGGGGTTACATGAATTGGGTTCGCTTTCGTTTATCAACAACGACAATCTGATAAACGAAACCGAACTCAATACATGTAACCCCCTCTACCAGATCTTCAGTGAAACACCAGTTTTGAATCCTGCCGATGATGGGACACTTTTCAGATGAATGCTCCATAATTTTATATTATAATTTTTAATGTGTATAGAAATTAGTTACTACCCTGATACCGATACTTTTCTCAGCCCTAGAAATATTACAGTATATTTATTTAAGTTGGCAACCCCGAAATGTAGGAAGTTGAACTTCCACTCATTGTTGTAACCACGACAAAACTCACTATCGCGCTAAAAATACTATTTTATGTGTTGAAAAGTTGATTTTTTGAAGGCTTAAAAATCCAAGGTCAAGTTATATACAAATATTTAATTGCTGTTTTGCATTAGTATTCCCATAAGTGGCCTACTTTTAGGAATATAAAGATATGTAAGATAATTAGTGCCTTATTTATAAACCAATCCGCCATGCGTGACGTGGTCTGAAGGACGCCCTTTTTAAATGCGGCATTACTTGCAATATAGCCTTAAAGTTTCCTGTTACTCTTGTGACTCACCTGTAACGTACCATTAAATGGGAAGTTTCCTTTACAAAACAGCTTGTAATTATCCTGATTAATGTCTAATTAATTCATTGTATTCACTGATTATATTACCTAAATTATGTTAATTTACACTCAGCAACAAAAGAAAAAAAACTTTTTTTTGTCTCAGAAAGAAAAATATGTGATTCTGATAGTATTTTTTTTCCTGATTTCAAATATGATATCGGTTTTTCTCCATCACGTAAGGTTTCCGAGAGACAGGCATTTATAATTTCAAACACTTTAATATTTTCTACATTTTTAACTATACAATATTCGAACATTTGGACTCACCTAGAAAGTAAGAAATGACGATTTTCTGCTATGTTTCGCCTGTGGAGCATCCCTCTTGATGGTCCAACAATAATCGGCCAGCATATTGAGATTCCATTTGCCTTGATATATCCTTTCCATAAATGAAATCTCCTGAGTTAGCTCATTTGGTTTTATTTTGTATTGAACAAATAGACGAAAAATCGTTAATTAAAAAATAATTATTTAAATTCATTAATTGAAATTGAAATAAAAAACTGTGGGTGATGGAGAAATTCCGAATACATATTTGAAAACACGATAAAAATGCATTAAGTACAACTATTGGTACTCATGAGACAAAAATCATGTTCACCAGTGTTATACGTGAAACTTTGTGTAAAATAAAATATATATCATCGAAGTTTACTCCTGGCGCGACAGACCTAGATGGCCCTTAGCCTACCAGCCGGCTGCTGGTCTAATATCCACATGTGTCAATCACAGAGGTAGATGATCATCAGCCAGTGTTGGAGTGACATGTGGTCAGCATGTCGAGTCCCCCAGCCGTTATAGCTGGTTTTCTCAATCTGGAGCCGCTATTTATTGTAGCTACCCAAATGCTTCACGATGCTGGGTGAGCACCGGTCCCATACTGGCCGAAATACCATGAGAAAATTTCTTACCCCATGGAGACTCGAACCAGCGCAAGTCCCGTAGCTCTGCGCCAAGGCTTCCTGCCTTAACCACTCGGCTACGGCGCGGGACTATCATCGTAGTACATTCACGAATTTAGGCCATTTATTGGCGTGTTTCAGCCTCAAGAGAAACACCATCCAAAAGTCTTTTGAGTGGACGTCCTGGTCTTCTTCTTCCTGCAGGTTGATAGCTTAACATTTCTTTTGAGTATCCTGTGATCTTCCATTCGATGAACATGTTGCATCCATCTTGACTTATAATCAGAAATTTTGTTTTCTAAAGATTCCATGTGTAATTCTTCTAAGATGTCTTCACTTGTTTGTGATCTAGTAGTGTGTATCCTGCAGTCCTCCGAAGGTATCTCGTTTCAGCAGATCTAAGTATCTGTATATCCTTCTGTTTCAACGTCCATACTTCGCTACCATACAAAAGAGTTGGAAGAGCCAGTGTTTTATACACTTTTAGTCTTGAATGTTTTTGGACTAACTGTGGCTTGAAGATAGAATATATACGGTATATAGGATGTAACAGGACCTCACCTACAAAATGATAGGGATGATAGGCCATGCAGAGAGGATCATTTTTTTGTGTAGGAACATATAGTCGCAACACGTCGTTTATGAGTTATGCGCAGATGAAGGTGAATACAAACAATAATTGTACACGTATCATTTTATTGACTATTTAACTCATGCCCCAAATGAGAGTCAATGACCAATCACGTTTCAATGAATGTTGTTTTACAACCAATGACAGTCGTGTTTCACCTCGCTCTTTATCGATTTCTCTTTATCAGCTCCTGCTTTTGTGATAAAGGAAGCTCCTCCTTTTTAATGTTCTGAACAGGTCAAAGCATTATTTTTCTCCAACAAATACATTGAATATAGGAAATAATGAAAAGATTCCTTGATTTTACTGAGTTGTTTACTAAAAAAATAAATGAATAACCCGTAATGTTGATTATGATATATAGTTTGATGTGTTTCATTATTTCTCCACTTGGGTGCACTCTTACAATATTGCGATCTTATTTGGCAATAAATAATATGATCAAGCAGCAGTGAATGAACATAACCTCACATTTCTGATTTGTTTTCAAAAATCACCGTTTACATTAAATATATAAATATTTTAAAATAACTATAGTTAAACAAAGATTTGTGAGTAAACAGCTTAATTTTATTCGTTAAATAATCCTAACAAATGCCACTCTTGATTTCCAAATTCTCTAGATAAATTCACTCTTCACTTCGTGAGCCGTGAATTTATCGATAATTTGGAAATCACTCGTGGCATTACTTATGAAAAAGACATGTTTTTACAAAAAGTGTGCCTCATTGCATGTTTGATATCGTCGCAGCGACGATTATGGCAGGATTCTTTTCAACGTCGTCAAAACATTTATTGTTTGATAAAAATCTCACCCAGAAAAAACTGCCCCGACCGGGGATCGAACCCGGGCCCGCTGCGTAACAAGGCGGCACGCTACCTCGAGACCACAGCGGTGGACCTATCACCTAATAATACTACATTATCATAAGTAATGCCACGAGTGATTTCCAAATTATCGATAAATTCTCGACTCACGAAGTGAGGAGTGAATTTATCTAGAGAATTTGGAAATCAAGAGTGGCATTTGTTAGGACTATTTAACGAATAAAATTAAGCTGTTTACTCTCAAATCATTATTTAACTATAGTTATTTTAAAATATTTATATATTTAATGTAAACGGCGATGTTTGAAAACAAATGAGAAACGATTGGTACGCTACATCTGCTCCTTTTGTTTATCACTGCAATCAGATCATACTATTTATTGCCAAAGGAACGCAATATTGTAAGAATGCTCTCTAGTGGAGAAAAGAATGAAACGCATCAAACTGTATATTAATTCATTTCTGATGTATGATGTAAATATGACAATTAAATTTTTCTGGATTATTACTTGGAAAAAATACATTTAAGAAAGTGCAAACAGTGGTTTCTTTTTTAGGTGGTATAACAAATTGCTACAAATGTTTTATATTAACTCCTGCAAACGCTATGTGTTGACATCTATGCACTATATATACAATCTGGTAGCCGTATTACTTGTAGGCTCAGTCACTGCAAAATAATGGTCAGACCTGTTCAGAATATTCACTTCACTTCACTTCTACGTATTGGAAATTGTGTCACGTTATTTCCGCTCTCGTCAAGGAAAAGATCCATTTTTATGGAAGTCGTCCTCGACCAATGGGAAACATTCAATTGTGAACAGCAATTTCCGGCTACTTTAGGGATTTCTATACCCTCTTTAGCCCTTGTGATTTAATTATTTCGTCGTTGTTATTATTGTGTCTTATTAGAACTTTGATGGTTCGTTTCTCGATTGTAATAATATATATCCTCTGCTAACGACAGCTATCCGTAGTCCAGTGTCAAAGGTCCAGCGGTTGGGAACTCCAATCCTGCAATCAGTTTCTAGGTGAATTTTATGATGTTCTAGTTGTTCCTCTGAGTCGCCAACAGGAAGACCGCCACAACCATAGAAGCCGCCAACCCTCAAAAGGGCAAGAGCGGGAAGTCAAGTCTGCATTCCAATCAGAAACGGCTCTTTTCGGATTTAGCTGTTCTTAAAAAGGAGGTGCTTTCTTTATTATGATAAACTTTAGTTGGTAAATTCTAGGCGAAACACGACTGTGATTGGTTGTAAATAAAAAATCATTATTAAGTGATTGGTCATTGACTCCCATTTGGGGCATGAGTTAAATAGCATAAACTAACAGCTTATTAATTGTATATCATCTTCATCTTCTGATGATTTGTTGGCACGCTCTAGTACGAGTACAAAATGTAATAGTAAAAGATATAATTCAATAAAATGAACCAAGAAGGCAAGAAAAGTTCAGTGACTGATATTAATAAATAGTTTTTGATCAAATTTCACTGATGCATCATATAAATATTTTGGTTTGTCAAATAGAAATAACTAATGAGGCATGTTTGCACGACCTCCATTTTGCATGACAATACATTTAACAAGCCAGTTGTTAGCATGCAGTCTCTATCTTTCGTTTTATATTTTTGCTAATGATATGGATAGTTACGAAACAGTCATGAGGAAAAACCATTCTCTTAACGAATTTAAACTAAATATCTAATATTTACATTATTAATGCGAGTGAAAGGAGTAGAAAACGCATTTCAATTTCAATTAATCACGAAAATTTGTGGCTTTACTTCGGTTATCGTGAGTTTTCGGAGCGGAACAAAATGAATAACGAGAAATGCGATTGTTATCTGTAGATTTCCAGAACGATAGACTACAACATTGTTTTCTGACTTTTGTTTTCTGAATAATATATCACAATGCAAGATTGGGAAATGGTTTTTACAGAAGCGAGGAAATGATTAAAACCCGAGCGATTGCGAGGTTTTTAATTTTCGAGATTCTGTAAAACACTTCACAAACATGCGTTGTACATTAATTTTTGCACGATTGTGCTTTCAAAATAATAAATAATAGTAAAATAATATATTTATTGGAAATATTTGCGTTCATTATAAACAACTGACTAGCATTAACAGTCTGGCCAGTGTTTATACGGTAAATGCCGAAAATACTTTAGTTGAGACTACAACAGGCCGTGACACAAATCAGAAATAAAATGGTGCACGTAAGAATTATTGTTTTATATTGTTTCAAATAAAACTCAGTTCATTTAACAAGTCCGTCGCCGTGGCGTAGTTGGTAGAGTCCCTACCTTCCACTCCGGCGACCCGGGTTCGATTCCCGGCGGGGTAGGGGATTTTAAATCTCCACCTTGGGTCTGGGTGTGTGTCCTGTCTTGTGTTTGTATGTGTGAATAAGATGAAGAGGTTAACAAAGGTAAAACAAAAAGAAAGAACAGCGTAAACGAAAGAAAACGAGAAAGGAAAATGCTCTGATTTGTTTCGTATAATGTATATTAACACTACCTTTTGGATATATTTTTGTATATACATTATACGTAGTATACATAAAGGGCAGCAATTTTACTTCCTGCACTAGGTAGGTAATTTGTAACATTACAGTATAGTTATTTATAGGTTGGCAACCCCGAAATTTAGGAAATTGAAGTTTCAATCAATTCCATAAGTACGACAGAACGCACTATCGCGCAAAAATATATTTTATTTAGCTTATTTATAGATGTTTCAAAATCCAATGCGCATCACATGTTTATTATTATTATTATTATTATTATTATTATTATTATTATTATTATTATTATTATTATTATTATTATTATTATTATGGTCCTCATCTAGGGGATATGTGGATGGCGACCACAAGGTGCCCAAGCTGAGCAAAACATTTCTTCCACTTACTTGTGTTTTGCACTCTCTTAACTTTACTGTCTGACCTCTCTTGATTAACTCTTGTTTTTTTCGACCCCGACGCCATTAGGGAATCCGAGGGCTAGGGAGTCTTTCCTTTCTTCCATTTCTTCTTTCCTTTATTTTCTTTTCTTCTCCAGAAAAGCCTGACCAGTGGCTATAAGATG
This sequence comes from Diploptera punctata, assembly GCA_030220185.1. NCBI lineage: Eukaryota > Metazoa > Arthropoda > Insecta > Blattodea > Blaberidae > Diploptera > Diploptera punctata. The sequence continues at coordinate 1,796,223 of JASPKZ010000032.1, read as the reverse complement.
GCAGCCCCATCACTGGTCTTGCCTTCCTTTGGCCAGCAACCAATCGAAGGGACTATTATTATGCTTTCAAGTCTTATACGAGAATTTCCCGGAAGGATCAAACTGATAACGACCAAAGCATAAATATATTAAACAGTACCAACTAAATTGAAAACACCATCTTGAAAGAATGAGTTCAAATCGGATCCCCAAAGCTGTTTATAATTATATACCAAGAGGACAAAGATCACTGGGCCGTCCTATGAAACGCTGGAGGGAAAATTTTCTATAGGATCATAACAGGCCTTGGCCTAATACTTGGAAGGAAGAAGAAGATTATTATCATTATTATAATTATAATAATAATAATTATTATTATTATTATTTATTATTATTATTATTTATTATTATTATTATTATTATTATTATTATTATTATTATTATTATTATTATTATTATTATTATTATTATTATTATTATTATTATTATTGTGGTGCAAACGGTTACACGCTCGTCTCTCACCGCTTGGGTCCCGAGATCGAATCTTGGTCACTCCAAATGGGTTTCGTGGTGGACGAAACGGAGCTTGGGCAGGTTTTTCTCTGGGTTTTCACCCGTTTTCCCCTTCCATAATTTCATTCCACAATTTCTTGATACTCATCTCCACCGTTTCGTTTCGTTCATCTGCCTTCGTGATGGTGAGTCAGGCGTGGTCGACCGGCACATTTGTCATTCTCAGACCTCTGGATAGGGGCTTCATCTCGTCTCATCCCTCGACCCGACCTTGAGTTGAATTAGGCCTATGTTTAATTTCTTTGTGCACCTCATTCCTATTGTGATAACACTGGTCAACATGATTTTTGTCTCATGAGTACCAATAGTTGTACTTAATGCAGTTTTTATCGTGTTTTCAAATATGTATTCGGAATTTCTCCATCACCCACAGCTTTTTTATTTCAATTTCAATTAATGGATTAAAGTAATTATTTTTTGAATACACTTTTTTCGTTCATTTATTATCTTGGTGCAGTGAGCGATGAGCACGGGGAACACTTTCATCAGGAGATTTCAGCTATGGAAAAGAAATACCAAGGCAAATGGAATCCTAATATGCTGGCCGATTATTGTTGGACCATCAAGAGGGATGCTCCACAGGCGAAATATAGCAGAAAATCGTCATTTCTTACTTTCTAGGTGAGTCCGAATGTTCGAATATTGAGTAGTTACGAATGTAGAAAATATTAAAGTGTTTGAAATTATAAATGCGTGTAAAATTAGTAATCTTTCTTGAAAATTCTTTGGGGCATTTTTTATCAATTCTATGTTTATATTGTCTATCGTAAAATGGAAATATCAACAACAAAATCAACAACAAACTCTAAAGTTATGGCCTTTCAAGGGAAAATCCCAGTAAGAAGTAAAATTTGTATTCAGAATTCAATATTAGAGCAAGTTAATTCATTTAAATACTTAGGATATAATCTAACTTATAATGAGGAATGTGATATATCCTTTAAAATACAAAACTATAATAAAGCTTTAAGAATTATCAACCAAGTTTTTAAACCAACAAAAGTGCAGAAACACACAAGAATGAAAATCTATAAAGTTCTCGCTAGACCCATAATCTGTTATGGCAGTGAAGCTTGGACCATCAGAACTCAGGATGACCGTCATATTACAGCCACGGAGATGAAATTTCTGCGACGAACTGCAGGTTATAGCCTTCTAGACCACCAAAGAAGTTCAACAATAGCCAGAGAGTTAAACATGGTACCTATATCTGAATACCTCCAAGAATATAGAAACAATTGGCTAGCCGATATTCAGCGCATGGATCGTCACAGAATACCAAAACAAATTCTTCACTACATTCCTCGAGGCAGAAGATCTGTGGGTCGACCTTTTCGGAGATGGCGGGAGACCGTAACGGGCCACTGGGCCTAATACTTGAAAGGACGATGATGATATTGTCTATCGAGTTTATAGTACCATTCAATAGGCCTACACCTATTTTAATGGTGGGGCGTAAGTTTTAAAAAATAAACAGCTTATAAGTTGGAATATATTTTGTCTGAAACATCTTGGATCCACTTCTTCAAAATTTTCCTCATTTCTCCATTAACTCTCCATTTGCATTATAGAATGTGTTTTATATGTGAACATACATTCAGTTTGATTAATGTTTATTTGTCCACCGCTGTGGTCTCGAGGTAGCGTGCTGCCTTGTCGCGCAGCGGGCCCGGGTTCGATCCCCGGTCGGGGCAGTTTTTCTGGGTGAGGTTTTTATCGGGGTTTTTCCTCATCTGTAAGACAAATGCCAGGAAAACTTTAAGGCCCAAACGGTCCCCGAAATCACATGGCCATCATTATCATCATCCTTCACCAGTGTGGAAAGCAACGGGAAGCTACCACATCTATAATTCCCTAGTAAAGCTGCAAGCATAACATGAAAATGCTATGATTGCAGTGAAGGATCTGCCTTCGGCAGGATTACGATGGATGGAATGTTTATTTCCAGTCCTAATTTCTTAGTGTTATTTACATTATATAATGCTCCATATTTGGTTCGTCTTCCGGGCTTATAGGCCGTGGTCTGGTTGTCTTCATACTGGACGTTTCGTCTACTGCTGCGGTAGACCTCATCAGGAGATACTGTGTGCTCTCTGTGAACTCCTCAACAGTCGGCTGCAGACCACGGCCTATAAGCCCGGAAGACGAACCAAATATGGATCAAGACGCCGGCCGTGAAAGCCTACAATTTTATATAATGCTATTTACCTTAATAGGTCCATATATCCTGAGTATCTTTCTTTCAAAAGCAGCCAGTTGAGATTTGTCATGTTCAGTCAGAGCCCAGGTTTCACTCCTCTAAGTTAACATTAATTTAATTAGTGTCCATATAGTTTCACGTGTCAAATATTTTGAATTTAAATGCTTTATTTATTGAAAAAATAACATTTCCTAGCATTTTGCATTATCTTATTTATTTCTTCCCGGATATTATGTTTATTTAATCCCATTAAACATGAGCCCATAAATTAAACGGTTAATCAAGTAATGTCAAATTTACTGTTTGGCACTCGCTGATAGGATGTGCTAATTCTAACTAAACCTGTACAGTCTGATTCAATTCACAGGTACAAGAAGTAATAAGGAATTGGTTTAACCATAAATTGACTAAACAGACTGGACTGGATAAGGCGAAGTCTAGCTTCACCCAGTGTGCTGCGTATGTTAGAACCCACTAGGGCTCTTTGGCAGCTAAGTTAATAGTGGCTATCATTACGGGGTTATAGTTCACTTAACCCGAGCCTATTTGGCGGCACTAGCGTTTGTGTGCAAATGGTGATGAAATTTGGACAGAGATAGGGATGTGATGACCTGAAGCAGGACATCAGAAACCACATTGCTTTCAAGCCGAGAGTCGGAAATCCAGCATTGTGGAATGAGCCACGCTACTCCAGGTGAGACCACATCGCCAAATCTCTGGCTGGATTTAATGAGGAGTAAATCGGATGAATATCTTTCTATGTACAGCACGCCACTGGGGCAAGCGTCCAATACTGCGTACCATAAAATTTGTATGCAAAGATGTAAATTTGTGCATCTTGCTTACATTTTCAGTTATCGTGACATCAATATGGGGAAGTTGCGCTACGTTGTGTAGGTCTGTCATCCTTGTGAAACGCGGTGCTTGAAAAATTATTTTCAAACACTTATTCTGTATAATTTGTATTCTTCGTTTATGCTGTTTTGCGAGGATGCTCCAGGCCTCACATCCGTACAGTAGCATGCTGCGGATCACGCTTTTATACAGTAAAAGCTTGGTCTTACGTGACAATGTATTCGACCTGAAAAATGGGTATAAAATTGCAATTGCTGCATTTGCTTTATGTTGTAGATGTCGAATATGAATTTTGAACGTAAGCTTGGGGTCCAGATGGACCCCGAGATACTTCACTGAAGGTTCTAGGCGAAGATTTTGAGTTCCCAAGGTTAGTTGGATGGGTGACCGTCTGGTTGATTTAGTGAAAAGGATCGCCTGGGTTTTTGTCGTATTTATTTTTATGTTCCATAACTGGAATCAAATGTAGATACGGTTGAGAGCGGTTTGGAATACATGGATTCGATTAGGAAGAGATTTGAAGGTAGTCTGGTAAAAGAAACCGGTATCATCGGCGAATGATTCGGTATGGATGTTGACTAAACAGTAATTTCTCCTGCCTTTTATTTAAATGTCCCGGACTGCAAAGAAAATAAGATCATGTAAAACGCTAATACCCGCCTAAATAAATGATAATGTGTTTTGCGTTTTAGTTGAATAAGTAAAAGGAAAAACAATTATACATTTATATCGTTATTATTTTTAGATACCGCGTCCTGATTACCAGGCGGTCCCCCAAGAATCTACTTATCCCGATCTTCTTGGCATAAATTAGCTGAAAGTCGAAAATTGTGTTTCTATATTTATTTGAATAAGTGAAAGGAAAAATAATTATAAATTTGCTCTCTTCGTTATTGCAGCTAAAACGACAAATACTTGCTCACCGGCACTATCGAACCCGTAGGTTCATGGCCGCGCGGACATAAGCTCTCCATGCATCCCTATCCTGAGCTAATGTTTTCCAATCATTCTCTGTATAATCTACATCCCTCAAATCATAGTTAATGTTATTCTCCCACCTCATTCTTGGTCTACCAACTGAGCGTTTTCCCTCTGGCTTTCCTACAAGAACCTTTCATGCAATTCTTTCACTCCCCATACGTGCAACATGTCCTTGCCCATCGTAGCCAATGAGACTTAACTGTTCTTATTATATCTGGCTTCCTATAAAGACCATGTAGTTCATTGTTATGTAGTCTTCTCCACTCGCCTGTCTGTTCATCTCTCTTTGGTCCAAAAATTTTCCTAAGTACTTTATTCTCAAATACTTGTAATCTCCTTTCCTCCCTTAAAGTTAGAGTCCATGTTTCGCACCCATACAGTTGGGACATCAAGAGTCTCTGCAATGCATAATAGCACGCATTTCCAATATTGAGCCTATGTTTAATTTCTTTGTGCATCTCATTCCTATTTGTGATTATTGTTCCTGAGTATTTGAATTCAGCCACTTCCACAAAATTTCCCTTATTTGTCGTGAATTGCTGTGAATTGAAACGAAATAGGAGAGGAAGATAGATCTTAAAGAAACAAAATTCTGAAAAATTGACAACTAAAACACGGAAGAAAGAAATTATACGGTAAAAGTTCTTTAATTCTTAAAAGAGTGAAAATATGACCGATAAATTGCTATAATAGGAACAAGATCACAAGACTATATTTTACTTTTGATACCACAGCACAGGACATGTCTATACTCTGAATCTTACATAATATAGGCCTATATGACTAGAGCATGGAACTCACTTCCCAGTCATGTCAGGGACTGTCAATCGCTATCATTATTCTTCTTCACTTCACGGGCCTGTTCCGCCTCTCACTTGTTCTGTCCATCTTTTCACTGTCCTTCCTACATTCCTTGAACCCCTTGGCTTGTAGTTGAATGCTGCTCTTGGTAATCTTGTTACATTCATTCTTTCCACATGTGTAAACCATTTATCTCTATATTCTCTGATTTTCTCATTCAATGGATATATATTTAACTCTGTTCTTATATCTTCATTCCTTATCCGATCCAATCTTGTGCAGCCTTTTGTTCTTCTAAGGAAGTTCATTTCTGCACTTTGTATTCTACTTTGCAATTATTTGGTCATTACCCAAGTTTCGCTCCCATAAAGTAATGCAGGAACTGGCAATGTTTTATAAAACTTCAATCTAGTACTTCTTCTTGTTTTATTCTTTAATATTGTATGTATAGTTCCGCATATCATTTGAAATTTCGACAGTTTCATATGTATGTCTCTTTCAGTTTTTGTGTTTATAGTAAAATTACAACCCAAATAGTTAAAATTTGTTACTTGTTCCAGAGGTTTGTTGTCTGTTACTATTTTTGATCTTATATGTTCGTTTCCCCAAAATGCCATTATTTTTGTTTTTTTTTTCTTTTGATGCTATCATTATTTAAATCCAAATTAACTGATATTTAAGTTCGACACAATGAAAACATTAACTGCATAACAACTATGTACATTATTCTATAAATAATCATCTAGGAAGCTACTTTCTTTATTTTATATAGTTTTAATTTTATTATATTCTATGTTTTTGTTAGTATTAGATCACATCATCATTGTATTTTGTTTAGTTTGTATTTTTATATCTTAAAATTGTAATATGTATGTAATTTTTGTATAATTCTACTATTCGCTGGTTGAGTGGAAGAGAAGGCCTTATGACCTTAACTCTGCCAGCTAAAATGAAGCATTATTATTATTATTATTATTATTATTATTATTATTATTATTATTATTATTATTATTATTATTTTATGCCGTCTCATATATAAATGGCCAAATATGTATAAATGACTTAACAAGGTACTTTAATTCAATTAGTTTTTTTTATTTGTTCTGGGTGTAAAGGCGGCCGTCAGGCAGGGCTGACAACCCGGCTGACATAAAGTGCCGATTTTCTAGAAAAAGTGGGAGCCTTAACATCCTACTACCCAAGGGCCTCCCGAGGCCTGTAGTGGGAACACTAATTTAGTATTATATATATATATATATATATATATATACATATATATATATAATGTATATAGCCTATATGCTATATCATAGAAATTCTAGCCTTAGTAATTACATAGATATCCGGATTCTATTGATAACATAATTCTTGAGTACTAGTGCTGAGTTGTAATAATAACAGCAAGAATAAAAAATTCCCTGCTGGAAACCTTTGACAAATTGAAAAATGAAAGTATAAAATATGGGCTTGTAATCAATCTAAATAAAACAAAATATTTAAGATGTATGAGAAATAAAACAAATTTGACTGAACTAACTATAAATAGTGACTGTATTGATCAAATTAACTCCTTTAAGGACCTAGGCACAATACTAAACGATAATAATACTGTTGAAGAAAAAATCAAAACAAGAATATCGCAAGGGAATAAAGCATATTTTGCTAATTTCGATATATTCAAAAGCAAATTAATATAAAAAAATGTTAAATTCAAATTATATACAGCAATAATAAGACCAATCATATGTTATGGAGCTGAAACCTGGGTACTAAAAGAAGCAGATAAATTAAGACTATTAACGTTTGAGAGGAAAATATTTAGAAGAGTGCTAGATCCAGTAAAGGAAAATGGAAATTGGAGGTTGAGAAGGAATGACGAATTATACCTCAAGAATAATAAAGAAAATATAGTTAGTTTCATCAAATCCAAAAGATTACAATGGTTTGGACATACACTAAGAATGCCAAAGGGAAGATTGCCGAATGATATTTTGAATTGGAAGCCACAGGGAACAAGACCAAGGGGAAGACCCAAGGATCGATGGGAGGATGATGTAATTGAGGATTTGAGAGAGATGGGGATTTTTGATTTGAAATCTACTGCACAAGATAGGAAGAAGTGGCGTAAACTGGTTGAGAAGGCCAAGACATTCCACTGGAAGTCGTAGAGCCTGACGAAGAAGAAGAAGAAGACTAGTGCTGAGTTCCTTTCATGACATCTATGAGCAAATAAGGTATATTCTTCTTCTTCTTCAGGTTTTCCCCACTTATAGGTTTGCCGTCTTCAGTTTCCATTTATCTCTATCATTCCAATCTCCAAATTCCTATCATCCATTATAGTTCTGACATAGGTTTTCTATTTCCATCTTGGTCTGTCACGTTTATTTCTTACAGGGGTGACCATTAGTATATATGTTTTGGTCATCTCTCATTTTCCGTTCTTTGTACGTGGCCATACCACCTGAGAGTTTGATTTTCAATCCTCTTAACAACAGATGTGGTGGCATTCATTTCTCTCCAAAGGAATTAATTTCTTATTTTATCCTGTCGTGAAATAAGATAACTAAAATTTAAAAAAAATAGCTAGGTCTAGTAACTCCTTAGTAGACCAAGAATGAGGTGGGAGAATAACATTAACTATGATTTGATGGAATTAGATTATACAGTGAATGATTGGAAAACATTAGCTCAGGATAGGGATGTATGGAGAGCTTATGTCCGCGCGGTCATGAACCTACGGGTTCTTTAGTGCCATTGAGTAAGTAAGTATTCTCCCAGTTCTGGAAATGCATGTTATTATGCGGTACAGAGACTCTTGACGTCCCAATTCCTTTCAATAAACGTTAAGCTGAAAAGATATAAAACTATTATTCTACCAGTTATATTATATGGATGTGAAACATGGACTCTTACTTTAAGGGAGGAAAGGAGATTACGAGTATTTGAGAATAAAGTTCTTAGAAATTTTTTGGATCAAAGAGAGATGAACAGACAGATGAATGGAAAAAAAAACTACATAACAGTGAATTACATGGTCTTTATAGGAAGCCAGATATCATGAGAACAGTTAAGTCTCGTAGACTGATATGGGCAGGACATGTGGCACGAAAGATGTGTATGAAGCTTCTTGTAAGAAAACCAGAGGGAAAACGCCTAGTTGTTAAATCAAGAATGAGGTGGGAGAATAACATTATCCGTGATTTGAGGGAAGTAGATTATACAGAGGATAATTGGAAAGCATTAGCTCAGGATGGGTATGTATGGAGAGCTTATGTCCGTGCGGCCATGAACCTGTGGGTTCGATAGAGCCAGTTAGTTAGACTGAGATGGCAGGACATGTGGGACGAATGGGGAATGAAAGAGGTGTATGGAAGCTTTTTGTAGGAAAACCAGAGGGAAAACGCCTAGTTGTTAGATGAAGAATGAGGTAACCCTCCGGGGTCCTCATCTAGGGGACATGTGGATGGCGACCACAAGGTGCCCAAGCTGAGCAAAACATTTCTTCCACTTACTTATGTTTTGCACTCTTTTAACTTTACTATCTAACCTCTCTTGGTTAACTCTTGTTTTTTTTGACCCGACACTATTAGGGCATCCGAGGGCTAGGGAGTCTTTCCTTTCCTCCATTTCTTCTTTCCTTTATTTTCTATTCTTCTCCAGAAAAACATGACCAGAGGCTATAAGATGGCAGCCCCATCACTGGTCTTGCCTTCCTTTGGCCAGCAACCAATCGAAGGGACTATTATTATGCATTCAAGTCTTATACGAGAATTTGTCGGAATGATCAAAATCCACTGGGCCGTCCTATGAAAAATTTTCTGTAGGATCGTAACAGGCCTTGGCCTAATACTTGGAAGGAAGAAGAATGAGGTGGGAGAATAACATTATCCATAATTTGAGGGAAGTAGATTATATAGGGGATAATTGTAAAGCGTTAGCTCAGGATAGGGATGTATGGAGAGCTTATGCCCGTGCGGAAATGAACCTGTGGGTTCGATAGAGCCAATTAGTTAGTAACTCCTTATAAAGGATAGGCTATGGCTCAACAATGGTCTATGCCATTATAGATAGAGTAGTGCTGAGTATAAAAGTTGATTCATCCATGTTAAACTCTTTTAATTATTTATTTTCGTCATCTGTTCTATCGTGTGAATTGCCATTACGTACATCGCAATCTAAATAAAATAATGATGAAACTTGAGTCATTAGTGTGACGTTTTCCCTGACTTAACAATGTATTTCACAAGTTTTATCTTTGACAAACGTTATAAAGTAATAAACATAAATCCCATGGCATTCCAGGCCAGATTGCTATTTGGAAATTACAATATGGCGTCTAACGGATCGGTTCGCACGTGAGGCCTCTCTTGTACCGGTATGGAACTTTTCTTAAACGTTCACTTCCGGTTTAAACAATGGCTGCCGGAAACACGTTCTGCAGCTCCGCAACAATGAGTGACGTCATTTATATAGAATTGTGACCGCCCACTTTTCTAACTAAACAAGCCTTATTGAAACATATAGCAGCTTTTATTAAAACTTAGGCTAAACTTTACAATCTGTCAATACTAATAAAATGCATTGTTAAAACCGTTGAGGTGGAGAGTCATAAAACAAAATAAGATAAAATATACCTTCTTGGGTAAAATCCGTCGTCCTCAACTTATAAAATATGTAATCTTTATGCCTGTAGGCCTTCCAGAACATCCGTTCCATCTTCAGCAGGTCACTCTTCGCTACAACATCCAGTATGATGGTTGATGCTGCTGGTCCTAATGTGGTGTTGTTGTGGCCAGCAGCATCGACCATCATACTGGATGTTGTAGCGAAGAGGGTAGCGAAGAGGGACCTGCTGAAGATGGAATGGATGTTCTGAAAGGCCTACAGGCATAAATATTACATATTTTATACGTTGAGGACGACGGATTTTATCTAAGAAGGTATATTTTATCTTATTTTATTTTACAATGTGTGACACGACTTTTTAATTCCTTCATGAACTCCTGTCAAATATTATTCTTAGGTGTTTATTTCTCAAATTATTTCCCACCATTTACAATGATTTTTACATTTTTTGCTAACGAGTATTTCAATATATTTGTCTATGATATTTAACTACGTACATAGCATGAAGACGTGGCTGCCATATTGATTTTAACAAATATTTTATGCAACAACAAAGACGTGTTCCAGTGTAGTCAACATAGAGTATCATCATCATCGTCCTTTCAAGTATTAGGCCCAGTGGCCCGTTACGGTCTCCCGCCATCTCCGAAAAGGTCGACCCACAGATCTTCTGCCTCGAGGAATGTAGTGAAGAATTTGTTTTGGTATTCTGTGACGATCCATGCGCTGAATATGGGCTAGCCAATTGTTTCTATATTCTTGGAGGTATTCAGATATAGGTACGATGTTTAACTCTCTGGCTATTGTTGAATTTCTTTGGTGGTCTAGAAGGCTATAACCTGCAGTTCGTCGCAGAAATTTCATCTCCGTGGTTGTAATATGACGATCATCCTGAGTTCTGATGGCCCAAGCTTCACTGCCATAACAGATTATGGGTCTAGCGAGAACTTTATAGATTTTCATTCTTGTGTGTCTCTGCACTTTTGATGGTTTAAAAACTTGGTTGATAATTCTTAAGGCTTTATTATAGTTTTGTATTTTAAAGGATATATCACATTCCTCATTATAAGTTAGATTATATCCTAAGTATTTAAATGAATTAACTTGCTCTAATATTGAATTCTGAATACAAATTTTACTTCTTACTGGGAATTTCCCTTGAAAGGCCATAACTTTAGATTTTGTTGTTGATATTTCCATGTTAAATCGTTGGGCTATTATATTAAGATGATGAGTGGAATATTGTAATTCATCTTTATTATTGCCGAAATGAGCCTGATCATCTGCATATAAGAGTGTGTCTAAAATTGTGTGTCTTGAGAGAGGAATATTACCATGAACTGTCAATCTCCAGTGTCTGATGATAGCATTAATGTATACATTAAATAGAAGTGGTGATAGAGGGCATCCTTGTTTGACTCCGCAATTTATATGTTTCCAATCTGACAAATCTGTTCCTATTTGTACTGCTATGATGTTATTTTTATACAGATTAAAAATTGTTTGGATCAGTTGATTTGGTGTTCCATCATCAGTTAAGATATCTAAAAGTTTTTGTCTGTCAACTCGATCAAATGCTTTGATGAAATCTATAAACGCTATATGTAGTTCTTTATTGAATTCTTTGTGCTTTTCGATAAGAAGTTTTAAGGTGAAATAACCATCGGCACAGGATCTTCCCTTACGAAAACCATTTTGTTCTTCACCTAATAAGTTTTCATAGTGTTTTTGTAATTTAGATGCTAGAATTTTTGTAAAAACTTTATATCCACTGTTGAGAAGGCTAATGCCTCGATAATTATTACAATCTTTGAGGTTACCTTTTTTAAAAATTGGTATGATAATGGCTTTCTGCCAAGATGAAGGTATGTCTTCTCCCAAGATTATTTTGTTTAGTAAGTGCAGAAATTTTTGTTTAAGAGTTTTGTCAGAAACATAGAGTATGTGCTGATTAACTGTACATATATACTTCAGCATTTCAGACTTACTATTTATTGTTTTGGCGTTAATGCGGCAAGTACGTATTTATTGCTTTATATTGTTTCAAATAAATTTCAGTTAATTTAAAATGTAGTGATTTGTTTCATATAATGTATATTAACACTGCCTTTTAGATATATGTTTGTATATACATTATACGTAGTATACATAAAATGCAGTGATTTTACTTCCCGCATTTGAGGTTTGTAATTTGTAATATGTAATATTACAGTGTAATTATTTAGATTTTAAACCCCGAAATGTAGGAAGTTGAACTTTTAATCATGGTCGCCATTGCTGTAAGTACGACTAAACTCACTATCGCGCAAAAATGACATTTTACAATGCAGACGTGAACTTATTTAAATATCCGGAACCTGGACATAACAATTAGATCATTTCCATGACGTAACAAAACAAATGCATTCTGTTTCGTTCAATTAAAGAATGTAAAAGTCATTTCACTTTCACTAAACAGCTAGTACGAACTGTATTCTATGAAAAAATAAGTATTTTTAAATTTAATGTAGGCAAAAACGTTAGTAATTTAATGAAGTAATTGCGTAAAAAAATGTGAGCGGGAATATTTAGGCCCAGGCTTCTATATTTTCGTATTTCCGAAATAGTAAATTCGGTCTTCTTATTAACCTTGATTTTTTAGTGTGTCAGTAGTGCCAACACAATTATGTAATAGTTACATCACCAGGAAGAGAAAGCAGACCCCACTTTCATCTATAGGGTGCTATATTGTTTCAAGTGGGCCCCGCCTTTATTATTTAAGGAAATGATCTTATTACATATTATTCGCTATAACTAATTAACTCACTGGCACTATCGATCCCGTAGGTTCATGGCCGCGCGGACATAAGCTGTCCATATATCCCTATCCTGAGCCAATATTTTCCAATCATCCCCTGTATAGTCTACTTCCCTCAAATCATAGTTAATGTTATTCTCCCACCTCATTCTTGGTCTACCAACTGGGCGTTTTCCCTCTGGTTTTCCTACACCTCTTTCATTCCCCATTCGTGCCACATGTCCTGCCCATCGCAGTCTATGAGACTTAACTGTTCTCATTAGCCTATATCTGGCTTCCTATAAAGACCATGTAATTCACTGTTATGCAGTCTTCTCCATTCACCTGTCTGTTCATCTCTCTTTGGTCCAAAATTTTTCCTAAAAACTTTATTCTCAAATACTTGTAATCTCCTTTCCTCCCTTAAAGTAAGAGTCCATGTTTCACACCCAAATAATATAACTGGTAGGATAATAGTTTTATATGTTTTCAGTTTAACGTTTTTGAAAGGAGTTGGGAAGTCAAGAGTCTCTGTAATGCATATTATTCGCTATATTTTCAACCATTAAATATTTTTTAAAAATGCATTTATTTCTTAGATCGTATTTCTACTACGAAGATTACACTGAGCAACAAAAAATAAAAAATTTTGTCTCAGAAAGAAAAATATGTGATTCTGATAGCATTTTTTCTCCTGAATTCAAATATGATATCGGGTTTTCTCCATCACGCAAGGTTTCCGAGAGACAGGCATTTATAATTTCAAACACTTTGATATTTTCTACATTCGTTACTACACAATATTCGAACATTCGGACTCACCTAGAAAGTAGGAAATGACTATTTTCTCCTATATTTCGCCTGTGAAGCATCCCTCTTGATGGTCCAACAATAATCCATTTGCCTTGATACCTATTTTCCATAGCTGAAACCATTTGAATTAGCTCATTTGGTTTTATTTTACAATTGACAAATGGACAAAAAAAACGTTTATTAAAAATAATTATTTAAATCCATTAATTGAAATTGAAATAAAAACAAAACTATGGATGATGGAGAAATTCCGAATACATATTTGAAAACACGATAAAAAAACTGCATTAAGTACAACTATTGTTACTCATGAGACAAAAATCATGTTTACCAGTGTTATTCGTAAAAGACAGACATATGTTGTCAAAGATTTTTTGTAGAATTTTAAGATGTTCAATTCTGTGTTTATTAATTTGATGTATTTGTTATGGTTTAAGCAGCGTTAACCATTTAAGCGCCCAAAAAGCTATTTTTTTGGTGCACTGATTCATTTTTCTTCCGGCCCTATACTTCGTACGGTAATATGTTATAGGACGTTATTTATGTTAAAAAAATTCTCTAAATGATGGTAAACATCCCGTTCAAGTACTTTTTGAGTCCATAACAGACGTTCATTTGTATATATAGACAAAATATTTTACAAAAAAAGATATGTTAGTAAAATATTTGTGGAATCTGTTGCAATGTATGGAAGTGAGTTATGGACAATCAATAGGTACTACAGGAATAGACTAATAGCTCTAGAAATTGATTATATACGCAGAAGTGCCAGAAAGTAAAAATTAGAACATGTCACAAATAAGGAAATTAGAAACATAATGGAAGCAGAAGAAAGCATAATTGAAAGAATTGAGGAGAAGGAATTAAAGTGGTTAGGACATGTTTTAAGAATGGAAGATGAGCGATGGCCAAAGCAACTATATCAGTGGCATCCGACCAGAAGAAGGAAGAGAGGGAGACCAAAGTTAACATGGAAGGAAAACATGAAGACAGTAATGCAAGCAAGAGGGCTAAGCATTGAAGATGCCCAAAATCGCAGGCTTTGGAGGTTTGGCACGGGAAGACGGCAGCAGCTGTAAGAACCCGAAGACAGAGAGACAAAATATTTGTAATAGGTAATACTTGGAAGATGTTATGCATCAACCGGGTAAGCGCCATTAAAAATTTGATATTTTGATGCCACCTGTTGCACTGGCTCATGAAGTAAATGTACGCACGCTTCTGGCGCCACATCTCTAAATATAGCCTTCTTATTAAAGAAACATGTAAACATCATCAGTCCTATCAGAGATTCTGTATTTGTACAACAAATTGCTATGAAACCAGATCTTCATAAATGCTAATCTAATTTTTGCATCATGCAGCTAAGCGCCAAATGTTCCCGCTCTTAGATTGTTGTTGATGCATTGTTAGTTTGGCGTTACAATAAATAGCTTTTGCTAGAGTTTCATCATCATCATAGTACATTCACGAATTTAGGCCATTTGTTGACCTGTTTCGGCCTCAAGAGAAACACCATCCAGAAGTCTTTTGAGTGGACGTCCTGGTCTTTTTCTTCCTGCAGGTTGATCATATTTCAATTCCTTCTGGATTTTTTCGTGTTGAGACTTGAAAGTAGTTTTGAAGTTCCTTAGGACAGGTTACTGGCCCCAGTGGTAGGGCTGCTACCTTTTAGTCTCTGGACAGACATTAGGATACTGCATTTACTCAGTACCCGATGGAACGGTTATACCGCCGTGACTCGGTCCTCAGAGCCTCGTCTTGTACCACGAGAAGGTGAGGATGAGAATTGGGTAGGAGAGGTTATACACACGTCACTACCCCTTACAACCCTGCTAGAGTTTAAACTGTAAAAACATATTTAAACGTTTTTTCTCGGAACTTACGTAATGACGCATAGCCGATTGATGCATAACGCTGTCCAATTTGGGTTGAGCATGATTTGTTTTGAATGTATCCCCACATGTATAAATTCGCTAGCGCAAGAAATTGATTTATCCAATTTGAGAGTTAATATATATATATATATTCCATAAACCAGTTAAACATAAATTCGACTTGTGGAATGCAGGCTTTCACGGCTGGTAATCATAATGTTAAAAGATTCCGGGCTATGTGGCCGTGGTCTCTAACTGGTGTTTCTTCCAAACGTTTCTCCCTCAACTGCGGAGGACATCTTCAGTGGCGAGTGCTTCTAGGTGTTGTTCCCTTGTCGTAGACTCGACTGTGAATGAAAAGTCGAATCTACGACAGGGGAACGCCCACCTAGAAGCACTCGCCACTGAAGATCATCATCATCACTCCAGGGATTAGGCAATTGCCCGTTCCGACTTCATAATGCATCAGCCCAAGTCTTCTAGGTCTTCCAACATCAAGTCTTCCTCTTGCTTGTATTTATTCCCCTTACGTTCCAATTTCCTAATTTCAAAATGTCCTTTATTCCAAATCGTATCCTTTTATCTTGCTTGGGTCGGTTCCTTTTATGACAATCCGGCTGATTTCCATGAAGCTTCTCAGTAAGATAAATGTCTCCTGGAAGCGTTACGAGCGCTTCGCAGGACAAGGATGGTGGAAGGGCTGCTACCTCTGAGCCTCCAAACATGCTCCTCTGGGTATCCACCCCCAAAGAGAGGGCTGCTTCTTCCGCTCTTCAAGCCCTACAAGTTTAGCTGTGCTATCCCTTGTCGCCCTGTTGACCGTTGAAGACTTGACGAAGATGTGGCCGCCCAATATGGATACAGACGCCATTCCTTCGTTGTGAGCTATACTTAGTTCCCCTCGCCTCTTACCCACCAGCAAGATTAACCTAAGTCAATCTTCCCCAATAGGGTCGTCTGGTTAATCGGGTACTAAGCCCCCCCCTCCACGTCAAGGTGATAGCTCCTGGGGGAGCCACTGAAGATGCCCTCCGTAATTGAGACAGAAACGTCTGGAAGTATAACATCAGTTGTACTCTAATTCAACCCAGGAAGTTACTACAGACCTTATGGGCTATACCAGTGTCCCCCTACGTACAGAGGATAGAAAAGACGAAGAACTCCTACAAACCTGTGAAGTATTACCTGTTGGATCCACCATAGAGAAATATTAGAGAGCAAGAACGCTAATGGCTTCGTTGCCAAGGCCCAGCATTTGAAAACAACACGTACAGAGGGTAGATGTTGCCAAACTCATAATAACGGTATTTGTTTGTTTATGGAGGGGCGGAGGGGCAAGGTTAGCAGTACTTTCTCCAACTCTATGTACTATACATTAAAAAAATATATATAGTTTTTATTTTACAGCATGCAAACTAGTTTTATAGTAAATATGAGAGTCGACACTTTCACACAGGATATTGCCGAACTCATAATAACGGTATTTGCTTGTTTAGGGAGGGGCAAGGTTAGCAGTAATTTTTCCAAATCTATGTACTATACATTTAAAAACTAGTTTTATAGTAAATATGAGAGTCGACACTTTCACACAGGATATTGCCGAACTCATAATAACGGTATTTGCTTGTTTAGGGAGGGGAGGAGGGACAAGGTTAGCAGTAATTTTTCCAAATCTATGTACTATACATTTAAAAACTAGTTTTATAGTAAATATGAGAGTCGACACTTTCACACAGGACATTGCCGAGCTCATAATAACGGTATTTGTTTGTTTAGGGAGGGGAGGAGGGGCAAGGTTAGCAGTAATTTTTCCAAATCTATGTACTATACATTTAAAAACTAGTTTTATAGTAAATATGAGAGTCGACACTTTCACACAGGATATTGCCGAGCTCATAATAACGGTATTTGTTTGTTTAGGGAGGGGGAGGAGGGGCAAGGTTAGCAGTAATTTTTTCCAAATCTATGTACTATACATTTAAAAACTAGTTTTATAGTAAATATGAGAGTCGACACTTTCACACAGAATATTTCCGAACTCATAATAACGGTATTTGCTTGTTTAGGGAGGGGAGGAGGGGCAAGGTTAGCAGTATGTTTTCCAAATCTATGTACTATACATTTAAAAACTAGTTTTATAGTAAATATAAGAGTCGACACTTTCACACAGGATAGTACAGGTCCGCACGAGCTCAGTGACAAGTGGTAACTGTTTATTTTTCTTTAAGAGGGGTGGCTTGGACGGCTACAACTTACAACTATGCACCTGCTGTGTTGTATATTTCAGTTTTATATAAGGATTTCTCTCAAGAAAATACCGTTAAAATGGCAACTCAGTTCCCTATTCCAAACACACAGTAACTTCCTGGGTTGAAATCTGACTGTAGACCACGGCCACATAGCCCAGAACATTTTAATGTTATAGATTCTACTTGCTGAGGAATTAACTTAGTTTATGCAGGTTCTGCGTGACGGACTGTTTTTATTTGAATAGGTATAATTTTGTGACCGTTTTACTGAAATATGATTCAAGGCTTAATGACTCATGGTCAGCTGTATTTCCACCTGATTATTGCTTAACGTTTTCTTTAATCGTGTGGCGATAAATCTTCTGACGTCATTCTATTCTTATTATATATCACCTCATTAATCATTTACTAAAACAGTATAGGAATTTCATTAATTTAAACCAATCACACGTCTGTATTGCCATATGTTTTGTTTTCCTGTTATCCTCCTATATATATATATATATATATATTGCAAATTCATCAGAACAAATCCACTTTTATAATAGAATAGCCAACCAGTACAAGTTTGTAAGTTTTAAGAATTGTATAACATTACCTGTCCCGCGCCGTAGCCGAGCGGTTAAGATAGGAAGCCTTGGCACAGAGCTACGGGACTTGCGCTGGTTCGAGTCTCCATGGGGGAAGAAATTTTCTCATGGTATTTCGGCCAGTATGGGACCGGTGCCCACCCAGCATCGTGCTACAATAAGTAGCGGTCAGTATATAATGGAAATGGACAGCTAATGACAAATGAGGGAAATTTTGAGGAAGTGGCTGAATTCAAATACCTAGGAACAATAATCACAAATAGGAATGAGATGCACAAAGAAATGAAACATAGACTCAATTCTGGAAATGCATGCTATTATGCATTGCAGAGACTTTTGATGTCCCAATTCCTTTCAAAAAACGTTAAGCTGAAAATATATAAAACTATTATTCTACCAGTTATATTATATGGGTGCGAAACATGGACTCTTACTTTAAGGGAGGAAAGGAGATTACAAGTATTTGAGAATAAAGTTCTTAGGAAAATTTTTGGACCAAAGAGAGATGAACAGACAGGTGAATGGAGAAGACTACATAACAATGAACTATATGGTCTTTATAATAAGAACAGTTAAGTCTCGTAGACTGCGATGGGCAGGACATGTTGCGCGTATGGGGAATGAAAGACGTGCATGGAAGCTTCTTGTAGGAAAGCCAGAGGGAAAACGCCCAGTTGGTAGACCAAGAATGAGGTGGGAGAACAACATTAACTATAATTTAAGGGAAGTAGATTATACAGGGAATGATTGGAAAGCATTAGCTCAGGATAGGGATGTATGGAGAGCTTATGTTCGCGCGGCCATGAACCTTCGGGTTCGATAGTGCCAGTGAGTAAGTAAGTACAATAAGTAGCGGCTCCAGGTTGAGGAACCAGCTATAACGGCTGGGGGACTCGACATGCTAACCACATGTCACACCTACACTGGCTGTTGATCATCTACCTCTGTGATTGACACATGTGGATGTGAAGGGCCAGCAGCCGGCTGGTAAAAGGGCAACCGCTGAAAAGTGGAAAGACCATCAATCGGAATCGGATAACATTACCTGATATGTCGGGGCACGCCGTAGCGTAGTGGTTAGGGCACTGCGCTAGAAATCGGAAGTCCCGGTGGGGTCAGGATTTTTAAACTGACCAAAACCTTCTGGCGGCACTATGGCCCTGGGGTCGACTCAGCCTCTAACGGAAATGAGTACCAGACGCTTGTTCTGGGGGTAAAGGCGGCCGTCGCGCAGGGCTGACAACCCGGCTGACATCAAGTGTCGATTGTCTAGAAAAAGTGGGAGCCTTAACCTCCTACTACCCCAAGGGCCTCTCGAGGCCTCTAGTCTTTGCTTACCTGATAGGCCTATCTAAATCGTCCTCAATAATTTGCAGTGTTGACTGAGATATCAGGCACCGTTTTACAATTATTAAAACTTAACACAGTGACGTCAACGGAGTTTCTTAATGCATTTTGAAAATCTTGATTCAGTACAAGGTTGTAACTTTTTAAATCGAGTTTTACGTGGAAAAAGGTTATTAATGTCACATGGAACTTTTTTCATTCATTAACACAGTTTAACCTCTCACCTTATACATACTTCTACGTGCCACGGCCATCCGGACCTTACAGTGACATGACCTGTCGGGAGAGGGATTTCAACAATGGATCACACACATACTTTCTTGACTACACAAGATCACGGAGACCCTCCCCGAATGAGGGATCAACTCAATGTCAAGGCCTCCTCCAAGACAACACAACATTAAGACGAAACACTCCATTCAGACGCATATTCAAACTAAACATGGCAGATGCGATACTGTTACATGATGTTCGAGGACTGTTTGAGCCTTAAAGTTTTCTGACATTTGTCTTAAAAGTGAGGGAAAACCCGGAAAGAAAATTATACAGAAAACTTGTCCCGAACGGGAATCGAACCCGGGTCCGCTGCATACGAGACAACAGCAGTGGACCCATGAATAAATGAATCAAAGATGGATAGGACGGCATTTCCCGCCTATATCTCCCGATTTAACCTCTCTAGACTTCTACCTCTGGGGAACTTTAAAGAACACGGTGTTCGCCACAAAACCACAAACAATTGGAGGAACTGAGAGATCAGACTAAACACGCCATCAAAATTAACAACAATCCAAACGGCATGTCGCCCTATTCGACGTCGTTGTTGCGAGTGTACTGTAGCAGATGGTGGACATTTTGAACATGTACGGGCTTAAGGAAGTGTAAAGAATAAAACACATCAAAAATTGAATTTCTGTTTCATTTCGTTGCTGAGAAATAACATTTCAAAGAGCGAATATATATATAGTCCACCGCTGTGGTCTCGAGGTAGCGTGCTGCCTTGTCACGCAGCGGGCCCGGGTTCGATCCCCGGTCGGGGCAGTTTTTCTGTGAGAGGTTTTATCGGGGTTTTTCCTCACCTGTAAGACAAATGTCAGGAAAACTTTAAGGCCCAAACGGTCCCCGAAATCATATGGCCATCATCATCATCATCATCCTTATCATCATCATCCTTCACTGGTGTGGAAAGCAACGGGAAGCTACCACACCTACAATTCCCTAGTAAAGCTGCAAGCGTAGCATGAAAATGCTATGATTGCATGAAGGACCTGCCTTCGGGCAGAATTGTTATGGATGTAGTCACGAGGTAGCATGCTGCCTTGTCACGCAACGGACCCGGGTTCGATTCCTGGTCGGGACAGGCTCCTGAGTGAGGTTCTTTTCGGTTTTTTTTTTTCTCACCTGTAAGACAAATGTCAGGAAGCTTAGGGCCCAAAGGTCCCCGAAAATCATCCGGCTATCATCATCATCATCCTTATCATTATCATCCTTCCCGGTGTGGAAAGCAACGGGAAGCTACCACACCTATAATTCCCTAGTAAAGCTGCAAGCATAGCATGAAAATGCTATGATTACAGTGAAAGACCTACCCTCGGGGAGAATTAATATGGATGGATGGATATATATATTTTTTTCTCACTGCCCCAGGTTGTCATTTCGACATTTCTAATGTTCTCTCCTTCTAGTGTTTGGCTTAATTGTAACCCACTTCTGAAGTTGGGGCGCCTGGAAGGCGGATACGTTATCCCGATGATATGATGGGTGATAAATGATAATGAAGCGCCAGGAGAGTTCTTAACCTAAACTTAACCTATCGATTTGAGATACTCTCTACAATGGAAATGGACAGTTAATGGCAAAATGAGGGAACTCAATTCTGGAAATGCGTGCTATAATGCATTAGGGACACTTGTCGTCCCAACTTCTTTTCAAAAAACGTTAAACTGAAAATATATAAACATGTTATTCTCCTAGTTATATTATATGGATGCGAAACAAGGACTCTTACTTTAAGGGAGAAGAAAATATTTCGAGTATTTGAGAATAAAGCTCTTAGAAAAATGTTTGGACCAAAAAGAGACGAATGAAGAAGTCTAAATATCCAACAGAGCCACATGACCTTTATGGGAAACCAGATGTAAAAGAATAGTCAAGTCTACAAGACTTCGATGGGCAGGATATGTGGCACGAATAGGGAATGAAATAGGTTTTCTAATAGGAAAAACAGAGGTAAAGCCCCAGTAGGTAAGCTAAGAATGAGGTGGAAAATTAGCATTAACTATGGCTTGAATGAGGTAAATTATACAGGGGATTATTGGAAAACATTAGCTCAGGATAGGGATATGTGGAGAGCTTATGTTCGCGTGGCCATGAACCTGTGGTTTGTTAGTGCCAGTGAATTAGTTAAGTGGAGATTTCTCCTCCAGTGGTCTGCATATTGGGTTCTGGCAATATCTCGTCCATCATTTCTCATTTGGTTGAGAACCGTAGGCCTATATCCTTTAGACATTTCATTTCTACAGCATTATTCTACTGATTTTTTTTTTATTTAGAACCAAAATTTGCCTTCCATACAGGATAGGCAGTAGTACAACAATTTCATATAATTTTATCGCCTACTTTTTTGTTGTACCAGAGTTGGTTTCAGAGTAGAATTCAACAGTCCTAACATTTGCAAAAAAATGCTGTTTTTCTTACGACTTTCTCTCTTTTGTATGAGATCTAATATTGAAAATAATTTACTTGTTCTAAAATTGTTTTTTCTTCCTTCTAACATGTTTTATATATTTATCTACTATTACAATAATCAGTGATGAATTAGTTCGTATGTACTACGCAACAAAACTTATACTTTATATTCTAGCAAAACACAAATCACACTATCAAAACATAAAATACAAGTTCAACAAAACGTAAAATACACTTTATTTTATACAGAATTTTAATGTTTACACATCTTTCTGTGCCTAAAGTTTTATTTTTCTTCTCCACCCACTCCATGCCCTCCAGTCCTCTTGTACTCATTCCAGTTCTTATTTCTTGCATCCACGAGTTTCGAGGTCTTCCTTTCCTTCTTCTTCCAGGTGGACACCATTCCAATGTTTTCCTGGGTAACCTTTCTTCTTGCATTCGTCGTACGTGCCCATGCCAATTTAATTGCTTATATCTTGTATTGTAAGCCTATTTTTCCTTTACAGAGATTTAGGCGCTCTCCCCCCACAGGGAAGAATTTGAACCATACTAATTTAGTTAAACTTGTTTCGTATAGATGTCATTTTGAGTGATACGTGGTCAGCGTTCCGCTTCATACTGACATTTAGGAAACCAAGGTAGTACTAGGACGGGAAAATTCGGTAAATTTTGCTTAGAGGCCTTTTCATTCAGGCTTATGATTTTTTACGAGCCTGAAAATCTTTAGACTCGGGACCCACGGCTTAAAGTCCCTCCCGGAGGAATTGCACCTTGGATTTTTCCGTCCTAAAAAATCCATCGACCCCGGCCAGGTTTGAACCCGCGACCCTTGGGACCAGAGGCAAGGAGCATAACCACTAGTCCACTGCGGCCAACATATCTTTAAATAAAATGAAATAAACGTGATACTGTCAAATTTGAGCGCTGCAGTTTTTATAACTTTTTTAAATTGTTATGCAAACGCGAGAAAGGCCAACACCTGGAAGCAACACGCTGTATCTATAACTTTCACTCTCACTATTACAGCATCGGCAGGTCCGAGCTTCAATTACAGTGAGTGTGCCTTATTAGAAATATTCACTTGTGTGCTGTGGAGTGTGGAAGTGTCTACATTTGCAATTTTTGTGTCTCAACAAGTTCTAATTTTGCACTACAAGCGTATAGATTCAGAAATTTATTATTCAAGTGTCAACAGTAAGGGGACAAGAACAATTTGGCCCAAGATTTGTTACTACAAACCGGAAGACTTTTGTGAATAGAAGAACCTATACTGAATAATTTCAAAAATTTTTGTATATTTAGAAAGGATTTCTCAACTAGAATATCTTTAAAATTAGATACATTTTCATATCTAGAAGGATTTTTCATCGAATACATCGAGAATAATGTTGTGTGCATAGAATAAACTTCTTATAGAAGTAGATTTTGTTTTAGAAACGATTGCATCCGGAATACATTTCTTCGAATGAGAAGAATAATTTAATGAAAACATAGGCCTACTTCTTTGTGGAAAACAGTTCGTGGTTCCAGAATAAACTTTTTGAACCGAAAAGAATGAATTTATAAACGAAGTGCTCAGAATAAATTTATTACTAGATTTTTTTCGAAACGAATGCATCCGGAAAACATTTATTCCAATGAGAAGAATAATTTTATGAAAACATACTTCTTTGTGGAAAAGTATTCGTGGATTCAGAATAAATTTCTTTGAACTCGGAAGAAAAAAGTATAAACGAAGATTTTTTTCTGAACAGGATAAATTTCCTGATTTGAAGTCTATTTTTTTTTTGTAAAATAAAAAATTGAAATAATTTGAATACGAAAGTTCTTTGAATTAAAATAACATATCTAATTGAAACATTCAAGTGAAGAGAAGTAATTTTAGTTATAGTGTTGAGATTTGAAGTTAAACTTCCGGTCTAAAGATGAAGCTACTTTGTGCAGAAGGTTTTGAAATGTGGCTGGGGAATTCTGGCCGCACGCATCAGCAGCAGCAGGGAAATTTAGCGTTATTCATGACTATGTTCCTTATTTGTTGCATCGAAGCAGTTATTGTTAAGATAGTGACAACTGAAGGCGATATATTGGCCCAGCTGAGCGCAGTGCTTCTCCCTGGCGACCAGAACCAAGAATAACAACAATGCAGCTCAGACATAAGTGAGAAATGATATCAGTTGGACGTGTAAATAGAATTGTATCTTAAAATTGTGATACTACGATTATACAGGATGAGTCATAATTCCTATTACAAACTTCAAGGTGTTGTAGAAAAGTTTTGATAAGGAACCCATGCCCGGAAACGTACCATTTTGTTGTAAAATAAGTGTGAAGATCGAAATATAATGGGATGATATCGCGTGTCTCATGTATTACAGACTTCTAGGGGCTGTACTACAAGTGTGGTTCCACATGGCGATCCTGTTGTTCGTTGCACAAAGTATACGTGCGACGCATGTTTTCATACACACGCCCCACAAAACCTGGTGTGAATTCAATAATTTCTACTGATTCGTGCGATATCTTCCTCCGACTCGACAGGTGTAGTACAACCCCTCTGTAATACTTCTGAAACACAAGACATACGATATCAGCCCAATATGTTTCAATCTTACTTACTTACTTACTCACTGGCACTATCGAACCCGTAGGTTCATGCCGCGCGGACATAAGCTCTCCATACATCACTATCCTGAGCTGATGCTTTCAAAATTTTACCCCAGTTGAACCCATGTCCGCATTTCTTGACGGTTGTATTTTTACGGTGAAAGATCGTCACTCTTTTCGACCAAGGTACTTTTTTCGTCTGGCTTATCACCTTCGACCAGTCCGGCATGGGTACCCTATCGGCAGCAATGCTACCGCCGGCGTAGCTCTCAGGATCATTTAAGTACGCAAGCCACTCCACCACGACAAGGTGAAGATACCATGGAGGATATGTTTCGATCTTCAAACTTATTATACATCGAAATGGTAGGTTTCCGGGTTCTTCATCAAAACTTGATCTACTAAGTCTCCTCTATAACCCCCAGAAATTTGTAAATAGGAATTATGAATCACCCTGTATACTCATCAAATTGGTAATGTCAGCCTAATGAGCTATTGTACAGCGCTTCTGACTACTGTTCATGGGGTCCCGGGTTCGATTCCCGGTCCGACCATAGGATTTTTTTCTTGGAGGTAGTTATTCCTGTGACTTCCCTAGGTGTGGATTTAGGTTAAGTTTAGGATAAGAACTCTCCTGGCGTTCATTTTTATTATTCACCACCCATCATATCATCGGGGTAACGTAACACCATCTTCCAGGCGTCCCAACTTAAGAACTGGGTTACAATTCCGCCAATGCCAGGAGAGAATATCAGAAATGTCATAAAGACAACCCGGAGGCATTGATTAAAAATAGATAGGGCCTATTTGCATTAAAATGTCAATATTTTTTGTGGTGCATAAAAGAAAATATTCTAATTTATACTCGCAGATAAATAATGTCTCATAATGTTGGAGATATCTCCTTTTACTGATATATTAATTTAATTTAATTTGTATTTCATTGTTGTTTAGGTAGGGTTGCCAACCGTCCCTATTTTGTCGGGATTCTCCCTACTTTTTCTCAAAATTGCACAACGTCCCGCCATGATTTTGTTGGGAGCATGTAGGCCTATGACACTTGAAACTTGAAATCCATGGCGCGAAGGCCTTCAGCTACCGGCCGCTTGCTAGCCTCTCATCCACATGTGTTAATAACAGAAATGGACGATATACAGCCAGTATAGGGATGACATGTGGTCAGTATGTCGGGTCCCTCATCCATTAATGTTATTTTCTCCACCAGAAGTCGGTACTTAATGTATCTATATTTTCATGTTTTATATTTTATGCTAATATTGTTTAGTTAAAGAAATAAAATTGTATTTGAAGGTAAAATAAATCGTTCTGTTAGCTAATCTGATAATATTCAAACGGAATTTATTTTAGAATCTATTTTTTTTTAATTTCCAGGAACAAATTAATTTATTAAGATAGTAATTGTCACTTCGCGAGCGTCCGTCGGATGAGTGAGTTAAGCTCGGCGGCCCCCTTGGTGCTCTTCAGCAGGAGTAGGCTAAGTACCGGTACCGGGTTTCAACTTATCAATTTCTTCATTATCCCTTATATAACACACTTTGACTACACCAAACATTTAAACATGCACTCACACTACAGCCTAATCCTCTCTTGCTTCTAATAGAGCTGTTTGGTTCAACATTTTTCCTAAGAACTTTATTTTCGATTGTTTTAATCATTTTTCTTCTTATTCTTCCTTTCCAGGATTAGGTCAATGCGACCTGTTCCGATCTCAAGTCCATCGTTTCCTTGGCCGTCCCAAAGATCTTTTTCCATGTGGTTTGTAGGCGTTGATCTTTTTGGGTAATCTTGTATTGTCCATTCTGTCTAAATGTTCTTTCTATTGGTATTTGTGCTCTTCTAGTTTATCGAGTATTGAAAATATCGCCAGTTCATCTTATTGATTCATTGTGTAATCTATCCATGCGTGTACATCCTTTTACGGATCTTAAACATTTCATTTCAGTGGCTTGAATGTGTGAGATATCTTTTTTGTAAATACCCAAGATTCAGTTCCATATAAAAGAACAGGAACAGCCATAATTTTATAAAACCTGAGCTGAGTTTCTCTTCGAGTCTTTGGGAGGGTTGTTCTTATGGTGCTAGACATAATTTGATATCGGTTTAATTTATTGTGTATATCCTAATCGTAGCTATATGTTATATCTGAACCAAGATGGTTAAAGTGTGCTATCTGTTCTATTATTTCATTATTGATTACTCTTTTTGCTCTGACTGGCACTTTGCCCTGAAAAGCCATAATTTTAGTTTTTGAAGTTGAGACTTTGAGATTATAATAGAATCGTAATTGATTCAACATGTAAATGGCTCTTTGTAAATCATCCTCTGACTTCTGTATAATTACCAGATCGTCTGCATACGTTAAAATATTCATATACGTTTCCTTATTAATTTGTATTCCAATGGGACTTGATTTTTTCCATTTTCGTATGACCTCGTCAAAATATATAGGCCTATTAAACAATGTAGGTGATAATGTACACCCTTGTCGAACTCCTTGATTTATTAAAATTTCTTCACTGGAATAATTATCTAAATTAAAGATAATTTTCTTCTTTAAAGTAAAGTGACCATATTTTTTGTACGTATAACTCAAAGAATAACTTTTTAATATATTTTTAGTTTAACGGTTTTTTAAAGAAATCGAACTGACAAGATCCTTGCAATAGGTCTACATAATAGAATACGTTCCCAGAGTTCAACCTTTAATTGTCCCTTGGTATTTGATTTAAGCCACTTATTAAAAATTTCCCTAATTTGTTTTAACTATTTCCATTATATAGGCCTAATGTATTTTTATGTGTATAGGTGGTGGGCCTACCTTACATATGCCCATATTAATTCCATGTTTAAATGTTATATTGATGATGAAAAAATATAGCACATCATTTTTCAGGAAGCACTGACTGAGGAGCATCCAGGGTAAAATCCTGTCAAAATTGTATTTTTAGTTTTTTTTAAGAAGTTGAAATTACAAGATCCCGCAATACATAATAGAATGCGTTCCCACAGATGTTTAATTGCCCCATGGTATTTGATTTAAGCCACTTAAAAATTTCCCTCGTTTGTCATTAACTATTTCCATTATATAATATATTTTTATCTGTTAAGATGGTACCATA
This sequence comes from Diploptera punctata, assembly GCA_030220185.1. NCBI lineage: Eukaryota > Metazoa > Arthropoda > Insecta > Blattodea > Blaberidae > Diploptera > Diploptera punctata. Next base: position 1,768,121 of record JASPKZ010000032.1, on the reverse strand, counting down.
CATATATTAATTTTATATTTTAATGATAAAAATATAATCCAGGGTAAAACCCTATCAAATTGCTCGACTACAGGATTCGAAGTTTTCAATTTGACGAAAGAGTTTGCATATTACAGTAATTTGTTTTATAGTGGCATGGAGAAGTCTTATTAACAGTGAACTATATAATGTTTGTGGGGAACCAGGTGTAATAAATGGTCGGCCGCGGTGGTCTAGTGGTTATGTTCCTAGCCTCCAGTCCCAAGGGTCGCGGGTTTAAACCCGGCCGGGCTCGATGAATTTTTAGGATGGAAAAATGCAGGGAACACGTCCTTCGGGAGGGACTTTAAACCTTGGGTTCAGAGTCTGAAGATTTTCAGGTTCATAAAATAAGCTTATTTTTGCAAAGAGGCATCTAAGAAAAATTTACTCACTTTATAACTGTAGTAAGAGATGAAAAAATAATGGAAATAGCCCAAAATTTTTAAAAACAAGTTATATTCAGGTTATATGCAATTTTTAAATTATTAATTTCTGTTTTAATCGTTATATTAAACAGAGTTTTTCTAAATATTCTTAGTTGCCTACTAGGTGTCTCTTGAGGCGACATCCCGACCAAAATTCACTCACGACATCTGTAGTGAAAAGAGCGAAACTAAATCAGACTGTTAAGAATCCCCAAAGAGCCATAGGGCGGATGAAGGATAGATATAATAATAAAAATATCATAGACTGCGATGTGTACGACATATGGCACGAGTGGGGAATGAAAGAGGGGCATGGAAATTCCTTGAAAGAAAACCAAAGGGAAAGCGCCCAGTAGGTAGGCCAAGAATGAGATAAAATAACATTAATCCATGATTTGAGAGAAGCTAATTATACAGGGGATGAGTGAAAAACATTAGCTCAGGATAGAGTTGTATGGAGAACTTGTGTCGTGCAGACAGACTTTCGGATTCGGTAGTGCCAGTGAGTTACTTAGGGGCGGATTTCTATGACCTAAAAAATGGAAAATGTGCATGCATTTATGACTTAAAAAAATATTTAAATATGACCTAAAGAAGACAAAAATATGACCTTATAATTAAATGAATTTTTTACCCATACTATGTTAATTGTCCATTCATATACATTTTCAATTGTGTCATAAGAAAAGGAAATCTTCTTCTATTGTCCAGTGCAAACGTTTGCTACCTGTTAACAGAAACCTTCCAAACAAGTGAACTGTGAAACTGACGATTTTTATACAGACACAATGTTGGTTATTTCCAATCGCCTGATGACAAGGCTATTAAAAAAAACCCAAAATATGACCAAAATATGACTTTATCATAGAAATAAGCATAAGTATGACCAAAGATCTGAACAAGTGAGAAATATGATTTTTAATACCCAATAAAAACAACTCTTAATCTTAATAATAAGGCATATATAAATTAATTAAATAAAAATAAAACGTAGTTTTATTTTATTTAATTAATAAATATGGATTTTCATCAAGTAAACACCAACTCAATTGATTATGCATATATAAATGTTTTTACTTACTTGAAGCTTAGAATATAGGCTTTGGTAAAAATATGACATGTCATAGGAATCCGCCCCTTACTTATTACTGTTTTTGTTTAATTATAGGAAGATAGTCGTAGATACATAGCCTACACTAAGATAGGATTGTTACGGAAATGTCTGAAGTTTTCTGGACAATTATTATTTTATTTAACAATACTATTTAACAGCTTTTTTCATTATCGTCACAATTTAGGTACTTTTTAATATTTGAAAGTTTGTGGATGTATCAATAAAACTAAATATATGACCACACGTAGAAATACATTATATAATGTAAATGACAAATGAAGGAAATTTTGAAGAAGTGGCTGAATTCAGATATCTAGGAACAGTAATTATAAATGTGCAGATAGGAATTAAACATAAAACACATGCTATTATATGGATTCTTGTCATCCCAACTTCTCTAAAAATAAAGTTAAACTGAAAACACGTAAAACTTATTCTTCCAATTATTTTATGAGAATGCGAAACATGGTCTTTTATTAAGAAGAAAATATACTAGAATTTGATAATAAAGTTCTTAGGAAAATTTATGAACCGAGAAGATAAGTGCAGAAAGATGAATGGAGAAGATGGTGTTTATGGGAAATCTGATGTTATGTCAACAGTTTAATCTCGTTGACTGCGATGGATAGGGAATGTGGCACGAATGGGGAATTAAAGAGCGATTTGTAGGAAAAACAGAGGGAAAGCAAACAGTAGATAGGCCAATAATCAAAATAACATCAACATTGATTTGAGGGAGGTCAGTTATACAGGGAATGTTTGGAAAGGTTTGGCTCAGAATAGGAATGTGTGGAGAGTTTATTTCGCGCTAGCATTAACCTCCGGGTTCGATAGTGCCAGTGAGTTAGTTATGAAGAATGACATGTCAGTTCGTGAGAAGACATTTTTGTCCTTCGTAATACGTAACAATACATACAATTATTAGCGCAGTAGACCTAACGAGATGTGGCGGGAAACAGTGTAAGCCAGGTGCAGGACATTTCCCACATGCCACATTTGGACCGGAAGTATTTCCTGTTCACTCGCACGAGTTCACAAGGACACAAGCTGTGTTTGCTACACTTCAATTAATTATTATTAATCAGTTTACAACCACTTTGACATATTTTTCTTCTTCGTCTTGTAGATCTAGCGGCCTTTCAAGGTCTCTCTCCATCTTTTAACTGACAGATCAAGATAGTTTATTTCTTTAAGTTATCCATTATGTCAGATCATTAGGGAAATTATTATGACTTCACAATGATAAATGCATAAACTTTAACACAACTTTGGGATTGTAGTCACTAAAAAGGTGTCAAATGCAATAAAATTTCCACATGAAGACCACAGGAGAATCACAAGGTTTGTCACAAAGTAAATTTGGTTAAAATTAATATTATTTATATTTCATTTATTTAAGTAGATTAAAAATAATTCTCGTTATTAAAATGAAATACACTGGCATCTGGTGCATTTCTTTAATATTTCAGTTGGCTGTGATAGCTTACCGAATGAATATTTCCCTGGACATTGCAATATATAAGAAAGCTGTAGGTACCGGTATATTTATATTATTTATTCGTTATGAAGCCAATATTATTCATGTTCTAGGTTATTACTATTATTTTAGTATACTTTGTACTTTCCTTATCAGCTATGTATTGTATAGCCCTATTATGGACTCAACTTTAAACTGTGGCATTTTATGATTTTTCATATATAACATTCTTACGACGTTATTACACTATATAACATTTCAAAGTATTTTAAATATACTGCAACTATTCTTAAAATATATTTTACAATTATTAAATATTTATCTATGTATGCAAATTGTGGTATTTATCTCTCAAGAAATACAGTGGACATCCAAGAATGCTTAATGTAACTTCCACCAGATGACAGGACATATCTGTGAAATCAGTGTGACCAGCATTCATTATAAATTCTCAAACAATTTTAAGAAATTCACTTAATTTTGTTAATTTCTGATGTGAGAAGTTAGTGTACACCAGATTAGCTTGTAGTTTATTAAATAATATGCATGTAATTTATTTTGTTAGGTTAGGAAGGGAGAAGTTAGTGTACATCCATTTCTTATAAACATTTTATTGGGAATTTATTGCGAAGGTTGGTCATATTAATTTTACAGGTATGTCCTACCATCTGGAAAGCGTTTATGTTCCTAGGATTTTTCCATTTTAAAAATCCATCAACCCCAGCCAGGAATGAACTCGCAACTCTCGAGACTAGACCACTACAGCCGACTATTCCCAGACCATAATCCAGTTCTTTAAGACATCTTGTCTTAGTGCATAACTATAAAGCTTGCATTGGTTCGAGTCCCCATGGAGGAAGAAATTTACTCATGGAATTTTGGCTAGTAAGAACGGGTTCCCATTTAGCATCATGAGAAATTTAGGTAGCTCCAGGTTGAGGAAACCAGCTATAACAGCTAGGGAACCTGACATGCTGACAACATGTCACTGTTATACTGGCTATGTGATTAACACATGTGGATGTGATGCCAGCTACCAACTGATGGAATAAGGTCCTTCTAGGCTTCTTGTGCCATGGAATTTTTTTAAAACATTTTTATATCATCAAAACTCAGGCTCCGGTTTAAACAAGTTTGTCTTAAGACTGCAGTGCCCTAGGTAGGTCAAATACAGAAGTTTCCTGTGTCAGATTGTAATAGAGTTTTCACCGTAGTCTGTATAAAGTTTTAAATTCACTTGCATCCAATGGACAAATTGTGAATACCCACATATTGTTGTGTGTAGGAAACTGCGTTCGTCCCTGCAGTCTGACAGTGAAGACTCGACATGTGCAAAGTGCGTCTCAGCACCTCCACAACACAAATGCTCAGCTTGTCTCAAAAATAGGTCAGTGAGGATCTTCTTTCAGTTACAATATTTACTTAATTGTAGTCTCTGAAATTCTTATACTATGTCAAGAAATGGTTTTTCTATTAAAATCTTCACGAGCTTTTGTCTTCTATGAACGATAATTGCACAACTTTCTTGACAATTTCAAGTTTTCTTTTGCACCTGTCTTCTTTTATGTGCTGGGTTGCTCTTGAACTTTCCTCGTCCTACAAGTTTCTGTTCTTAATCTTTTTGCACATCCTTTAACAAACTAATTATGCCTTAACCTTGCATGTTGCCTTAATTGTGGAAACGCATGCTATTATGCATTGCAAGGACTCTTTGTTATTCCAACTTCTCTAAAAAAAGTTAATCTAAAATGATATAAAATTAATAGAAGAATATGAAAAATGGGGATTAAATTTGAACAAGAAAAAAACAAAATATTTATCAATTGTGAACCACAACAAAATTTAATTTTCGTACAGATGTCATTTTGTCTACTGAAGTTTTCCTTCCACCTCTTCATGGGTCGTTCCATGTGGGATATAGTTTAGGATTACTTTGGGAATTCTATGTCTGAGCATTCTATTAACATGTTGTTTCTAGTTTTCTTCATAGTTATTTTATTATTATTATTATTATCATCATTGTTGTCGCTGCCATTGCTTATTGCTATTATTATTTATTATATTTCTGTGATTCTGGGAAACTTGTGAAAAAAAACTTTTCATATTCTGATACTGAAGAAAATATATGGAAATTAACAAGTACAAAATAATATTGTTACAGAGAAATCAAACTACAGACAGGAGACTGGTTCTACAGGCAGCTACAGGGACGATTCAGCAGGAACAACAACAATAACATAGGTAAAATCTACTGTACATTTTCCTCACCAATAAAAATTAAGGGATTTTATTCTCACCAATTTTAATATTAAATATGTATATGATTTGACGATAAACTAGTTTTGGAACATAGTTTCTGTTCCATCCTCAGTATCGTCACGACGTGTTCTGTCGTCTTGAAGAGCTTTCCTTCAGGACCCACGGCTTAAAGTCCCTTCCGGAGGACTTACTCCTTGGATTTTTCCATCCTAAAAAATCCATCGACCCTGGCCGGGTTTGAACCTGCGACTCTCGGGACCAGAGGCACTAGTCCACCATGGCCAATTACAGAATTATAATTTCAATATATCAATAAGTAAATCGAAAATCTTAGCTTTTAAAGATCAGATACCGTAAGAACTAAAATAATTCTGGAGGGGAAACCTAGGTTATGAGATCTCCTATTTTAAAAATGAAGATCTTTTTAACAAACTTATCATCATCATCCGGTATCATGGCAGCTGCCGCCGTCTTCCGGAAAACAAATGCCATTCCTCTCTATCCATCCATTGATCTTCCTCCATTCCTCTGATATTCATAGCTGCTTGTACCCCTCCTATCCAAGTTTTCTTCGGTCTTCCTCTCTTCCTCCTTTCCATTGGGATCCATTCCATAACAATTTTTGGCAATCTTTGCTCTGGCATTCGTTTGACATGACCATACCACTGCAATCTTTTCCTTTCTATGATGTCTATGATGTCCGGCTCCTCTTGTACACCCATAATTTCCTTTATTTCTTTATTTCATATTCTATCCATTCTAGATTTTCCAGCTGATCTTCTTAAAACATCCATTTCTGTACTTAAAATTCTTTTCATTTCCCTGGTAGGAATTTGCCAGACTTCAGCACCATATGTTAAAATGCTCTGAATTATGGTTTGATATATTTGTAATTTTCTATTTTTTGTAATATTTTTGCTCCACCAAACAGAGTTTAAAGCAACAAACATTAATAAATGTAATTATATATGTGACACAATATTAAGAGAATATTGAAAAAATACAAGAAAAGAAACAAAACTAACATTTTATAAAGCAATGGCAGTCCCCTTACTATTGTATGGTAATGAGTTTTGGTTTTAACTAAAAGAGAAGAAAAAGGTCATAGAAGCAGCTGAAATAAGAATTCAGAGAAGTGTAGCTGGCTGCAAACTTCTAGATAAAAGAAGAAATTAAGATATTAAATATGAGCTAAATATTTTTAAACTTTTAGATAAAATAAAACAATCTAGAAAAAACTGGAAAGAACATGTCCAAAGAATGAAAGAAGAATGAATAATGTATTGTGTGTTACAGCGATTGAGAATGGAGATGGTATGGATTCAGAGTCAGCCCAAGTTCGAGAGTTCATTGAGAGGCTGGTAGAGGCGCTAGTGTCAGGACAGCTGGACGACGTCAAAATAAACAGACTGTATGCACATCCCGAATGTAAGTAACACTGATTTTCTCTGTTATGTCTAATATTGTTAACGAGTCTATTACATAAAATTAAATTAAAATATGTACCTTCTTAGGTCAGTGCCATCATCCTCAACTTGTAAAAAAATATGTATGCTTTCTTATCCTGAAGGCCTTTCAGAATATCTGTTCCATCATCAGCAGTTATATTTCTTTGCTACATTTGTTAAGATGTTCTCGATGATGTTGGTCTTCACTGAACTGTTAAGTTATGGACAAGACTACATTAAGACCAACATCATCGAGGACATCTCAACAAGTATTAGGCCAAGGCCTGTTATGATCCTATAGAAAATTTTCCCTCCAGCGTTTCATAGCACGGCCCAGAGATCTTCGTCCTCTTGGTATATAATTATAAACAGCTTTGGGGATCCGATTTGAACTCATTCTTTCAACATGGTGTTTCCAATTTAGTTGATACTTACTTATTTTAGGAATTCTCACTATGAGGTATATTCATTAAGGTAGAATTTTTATCACTCACCTCATATTGTTCTTCTTATTTGACTATAAACTAATTTCGGAACATAGTTTCTGTTCCATCCTCAGTATTGTCACAGCCGTTGTTCTGTAGATCTACATTCAAAAGAGCAAAAAGAAGAAATTGATGAACTTTGAAATTCCTGGTGAGAATGACCTGGTTTCGAGGTTTTTCAGTCAGCCAATGGAAGGAGCGAAGGACAGCTCTTCAAGACGACAGAACAACGGTCGTGATAATACCGAGGATGGAACAGAAACTATGTTCCGAAGCTAGTTTATAGTCAAATAAGAAGAACAATATGAGGTGAGTGATAAAAATTCTACCTTAGTTGGTACTGTTTAATATATTATATTTAGTATATATTAATATATACTCCTCCGTTGTCCAGCTTTGTAGAAGAGACCAGCCTTTCTGCTAAATATTGGAGTGCAAGAGAGCGAATGATTTCATTATCAAGTGCTCGACATTAGATACCAACCAACCATATATTCCAAAATTGGCGTAGTCTTCAATTTTTTTAAGATATCGATGTTCCTTTTCTGATCCCATCTGGTGTAACCCGCTGTTCTGCACATGAATCTCATTCCACAAGCCAGAAATATACCTGCTGATGATGGAACAAATATTCTGAAAGGCCTTCAGGAAAAGAAAACATACATATCTTTCTACAAGTTGAGGACAACGGCACTGACCTAAGAAGGTACATATTTTAATTTAATTTTATCCACTTCAACGATTTTAAACAATAAATTTTATTATATTGAAGTCTATGAAAAATAAACAGTGCATGGCTTTGCTAATGTAATAGTGAAACCACATACAATTAATTCTTTAACTAATCTGCTTAATTATAATATGTAATTAATTTTTAGACTTGTTTGCTTAAATTTCTGCATCATGACATCAGTATGCTTTCTATATAATTATTAAGCATTATTCAGTATTAACTCTAATGTATTACTGCTATTACTACTATTGTTATAGTATGTTCAACGTATCCAAGAAATTGATGTTACTTTCATTTATCTTAACTCCTATCCTTCTACTATTGTTTGTTACCTTCTCTGCAGTATAAAATATTTTATTATTTATTTATTATTATTATTTATTATTTAAATTAATATTGCAAAGTAAACATTATGAGGTTATATCATTAATAGTGAGTGGAGAACATATTTTTAACGACTCACCTCATAATTTCAAATTTCTTTGATACCGGCAGTTTCAGACAATATCTTGTCCCTCTTCAGTCATGAGTGACAAGATATTGTCTGAAACTGCCGGTATCAAAGAAATTTGAAATTATATGAGGTGAGTCGTTAAAAATATGTTCTCTACTCACTATTAATTATTTATTATTATTATTATTATTATTATTATTATTATTATTATTATTATTATTATTATTATTATTATTATTATTATTATTATTATTATTATTATTATTATTATTATTATGTCCCTTGCTGTAGTCGAGTGGTTAAGGCAAGAAGCCTTGGTGCAGAGCTACAGGACTTGCACTGCTTTGAGTCTCCATGGGGGAAGAAATGTTCTCATGGTATATCGCTCAGTATGGAACCAGTGTCCATCCAGCATCGTGAGGCATTTGGGTAGCTACAATAAGTAGTGACTCTTATGTTGAGAAGACTAGCTATAATGGCTGGGGGACCCAACATGCTGACCACATGTCACCCTTACACTGGCTAGATGATCGTCTACTTCTGTGATTAACACATGTGGATGTGAGGCCAGCAGCTGGCTGGTAGGCCAAGGGCTTTCTAGGCCTGTCATGCTTGGAGTTTTTTTTAGTGTTTATTATTATTACATTATTATTATTATTATTATTATTATTATTATTATTATTATTATTATTATTATTATTATTATTATTATTCATACTGTTATACTTAAAAATTTTTATTTGTATTATCCCTTACATTAAATGTATTATTTAATATTGGCATTACCCTCAGGGGTCCTCATCTAGGGGATATGTGGATGGCGACCACAAGGTGCCCAAGCTGAGCAAAACATTTCTTCCACTTACTTGTGTTTTGCACTCTTTTAACTTTACTATCTAACCTTTCTCAGTTAACACTTGTTTTTTCAACCCCGACGCTATTAGGGCATCCGAGTGCTAGGGAGTCTTTCCTTTCTTGTATTTCTTCTTTCCTTTATTTTCTTTTCTTCTCCAGAAAAGCCTGACCAGAGGCTATAAGATGGCAGCCCCATCACTGGTCTTGTCTTCCTTTGGCCAGCAACCAATCGAAGGGACTATTATTATGCTTTCAAGTCTTATACGAGAATTTTCCAGAAGGATCAATTTTCTATAGGATCGTAACAGGCCTTGGCCTAATACTTGGAAGGAAGAAGAAGAAGAATATTGGCATTATTATTAATATTGTTAAAACATGAAAACACGTTAAACATGAAATTTCACATAATTCATTTCTTTCTCAATGATGGAACTTCAGCCGTGAAAGCTTAAACAATTTTAACCCATTTGCTTTAGAAGATAAGGTACACTTGCTTAACTCTGCCTATTATATATTTTGCAATATTTTGTACATCCCTTGGCAGAGTAATATTTCGTTAAATTTTATGAATAGTAGAGTAATGTGTTTTATCCTTCACCCCTATTGTGATGTTGAGTACCATTATCTTTTGTTCGTTTTGAATATCTGAAAATAGACAATATAATTTATGGTGATTTAAATCTGGTTTCTGGGAAAATGCAATTAGCATTTAAACCTGAAGCAAATGGGTTAATACTGTTATTTATTACTAATATAATTTTGCTGTTGGTATGAATGATTGCTTGAGGTGCTGGCTTGATACTAACATGGTTGTGGTTATGGTGGGCGGTTGTGGTTGTTGCAGATGATGGCATGTTCTGTCGACACCACACTGCGCTAGTGGAGCTGCTGGTGCGACTGTCATTTGCCCTACAGATGGCTCTGGCCAGTAAGTGTACATCTCATGTTACTTAACATTATGTTTAGTATAATGTGTACTGCAAACAGCCTCTCTAACTTGTATGTCTGCACAGACAAACCTCTGAGCGAAGACGACTCGCCTTCTGCAGTTCATGCGTCACTCAAACAGCGAGTTCAGGAGATTGTTCAACAAGCCATGACTCTGCCAAGTCTAAAAGTGAGTCTTCTTCTTCTTCTTGTTACTATTTTTATTATTACTGCTATATATAGTTTATTTATTATTTTTTCTTCTCATCATTGTTCTTGTTTCTGCTGTTCTTTTTGTTTTGTTGCTTTTCTTGTTATTCTTCTTTGTCCCCTCATTGTTGTTCTTCTTTTGTTGTTCTTCTTCTTGCTGTTCTTCTTGTTCTGTTCTTATTCTTTCTGTTCTTATTCTTTCTGTTCTTATTCTTTCTGTTCTTATTCTTTCTGTTGTTAATCTTTCTGTTCTTATTCTTTCTGTTCTTATTCTTTCTGTTCTTCTTCTTTCTGTTCTTCTTCTTTCTGTTCTTATTCTCTTTATCCTTCTTATTGCTGTTATTTTTGTTCTTCTTTGTCTCTTTTTTTTTGTTTTAGTTGTTCATTTTGTTCTTTACGTTGTTCTTCTTCTTGTTCTTCTTTCTGTTCTTATTCTCTTTATTCTTCTTATTGCTGTTATTTTTGTTCTTCTTTGTCTCTTTTTTTTTGTTTTAGTTGTTCATTTTGTTCTTTACGTTGTTCTTCTTCTTGTTCTTCTTTCTGTTCTTATTCTTCTCATTATTCTTCTTATTGCTGTTTTTGTTCTTCTTCTTCTTCTTCTCTGTCTCCTTCTCATTGTTGTTCTTATTTTTTTGTTGTTCTTCTTGCCATTCTTCTTTCTGTTTTTATTTTTCTCATTGTTCTTCTTCTTGCTGTTCTTGTTGTTATAGTTCTTCTCATTCTTGTTTTTGTTGTTCTTGCCATCTTTCTTCTTTTGTTTTCCTTATTGTTTTCCTTCTTGTTCTTATTCTTCTCATTGTTGTTTTTCTTGTTCTTCTTGCTCTTCTTCCTGTTCTTCATAATCTTGCCCCACAACCCTGTATTAGTATAATAGTATAATAGTTAGAAATCCCACTTTAGGCATTAACTTTTCTTTACAAATTAATGAATTGGAAACTTCACATCTCACCTCATAAAATATGCTTCTCTCATCTCACATGTTTTTAAAACTTATGATTTTCAACTAAACTCTAACTTTGAATTTAGCTGATGATGGAAGCAGATTTTATGAAGCGATGTGTGAAGTTTTCAATCCACATTTGTTGTATTATTAAGAACTGTATCTAATTTTATGGGAAATAGGTTTGATTTAGATTTTATCTATAATTCTGGTTTAAATTTTTTGCTAATGTTTACTTTGGGCTTAATATAAACAGATGTTACCTTTATAAATTTGATTTTTAATTTGTTTTTTTGTAAATATTTGTGTTTAGAGCCAGGTGGTAACACAGAACAACATGGCAACTCATAAGTGGGAAGAAGATATCAGCGCCATGTCTTACGAAGATATTCTCGCCACAGCAATACTCAATAAGGTAACCACACTTATTTTATTATCAATTTGATTGAATTTTATATTCTTATACAACCTCACAACTTCATGTAAAATATTAAAATATATACTTTTGGTAGGTGCCGTCGTTCTCAACTGTGTTAATTTTTATTTAAGAACTATAGGCCTTTCAGAAGCCAAATTTCATCACCAGCAGAAGAAATATATGTTATTAACTGTTGTTGTTATATGACACTATTGACATTAGTGGCCCTCCATCATCATCAGTAGCAACTGAACAGTAGCACATATTTCTTCTGCTGATGTTGGAAATTGGCTTTCAAAAGGACTACAGTTCTTAAATTTTCTTTTTTTAATTTTAACACTAACAAATGATTTTATTAATAGTGAGTGGAGAACATATTTTAATCGACTCACCTCATACATTTTCAAACTTCTTTGATACCGGCGGTTTCAGACAATATCATGTCCTTCTTCAGTCATGGCGTCCACTGATGAAATTCCGTGATTGTTGATTTCTTTAGTGACATCACCTCTTGTGCTGCCATCTTTCATTGGGATTATAAACTTTGTAATTAAATTTTTATCCACCGGAATATCAAAATTCATAGATCGATATTTATTCTTCTGAATGAATATCATTTCCCAAATTGTCAATTCCAACGGTTTATCCAATCGTTTCAAAAGTTTCGCTTCTTTTTTTTTTTTGAAACAATTGAATAAACCGTTGGAATTGATAATTTGGGAAATGATATTCATTCCGAAGAATTAATATCAATCTATGAATTTCGATATTCCGGTGGATAAAAATTTAATTACAAAGTTTATAATCCCAACGAAAGATGGCAGCACAAGAAGTGATGTCACTAAAGAAATCAACAATCACGGAATTTCATCAGTGGAAGCCATGACTGAAGAAGGACACGATATTGTCTGAAACCGTCGGTATCAAAGAAGTTTGAAAATGTATGAGGTGAGTCGATTAAAATATGTTCTCCACTCACTATTAATGATATAACCTCATAATGTTTACTTCCCAATATTAATTTAAATATAAATTATTTTATGTTTATTTCAATACATTTATATGCTATCATTGTAATAAATGACATTTCTTAACAGAATGTGGCTTATCATGTTACTGCCCTAAGCCTTTTAATTATATGGTAATTTATAGTTTATATGAATTAATTGGATATTATTTTTACATCTCACCTCATAAAACTTCCTGATTTTTACTGGACCAGTTTCAAAAATCATCCTTTCCATCTCCAGTAAAACTCCCAACTGTTGAACTTGTGCCATCATTACCAACTTTCTAACTGCCATCTGCCCTCGGTTTGATCTCAAAGTTCATCACACATGCAGTAGTAAAACTACTGACAGTAGAAACAAACATGACAAATGATAGGAATGTACCTTCTGATTGTTATGTTGAATGTGAAGTGAAAGTAAACTTTATCAATAAGCTCACCTCCTTGTAAGTGGAGTAATTTATTGATACCGTGTCATCCCTTGTCGATGTGAAGCCATGTAACTGAAGCAGACCTTGTTTGGCTTCTTGTTCAGGTGATCGAGCGATTCCAGCAGAGGACAGGCATCATGCTGTGTGACGGGAACAGCAACCTGCTGCCAGAGACATCTTCCAAATACATCAGTGAGTACACTCGAGTGCTTGTACATGTATAAACAAGTCCTTTTAACAAATTCTGAAGGAATACAGCTATTGATGTTGTTCTCTTATAAAATGTTTTGAATATTGTTTATTTTTTATTATTTCACTCACCTCATACTTCATAATTTCTAGCAGACCCAGGATTTCTTCACATCATTTGTGACATTCTCAATGCTGTGTCACGTTCACAACTGACATCCAATGGCCTTCTATCCTGCAGACTGACCTCTGCGCCATCTGGTGGCCGACCGAAGAATTTCCAAATCCGTCCTTTCTCCTTATAACCGGGTATTTCAAAATTCATAGTTGTATTTTCATTCTTGAATATGTAAATTTTTCAAATTTATCAAATTAATTGTAAAGATTGTGAAAAGATATACATAGGAAAAACAAAAAGGAATCTAAATACAAGATTAAAAGAACACCTCAGAAATGTTAAAAATGGAGAAACCGAAAAATCTGCAATAGCTGCACATGCCTGGTCAGAAAAACATAGAAACCAAAACAAAATTACTTAAACAATTGGAAAAACCGAAGGAACTCACAATTTGGGGAAAAATTTACATATGCAAGAATGAAAATACAACTATAAATTTTGAAATACCCGGTTATAAGGAGAGAGGACTGATTTGGAAATTCTTCGGTCGGCCACCAGATGGCGCGGAGGTCAGTCTGCAGGATAGAAGGCCGTTGGACGTCAGTTGTGAACATGACACAGCATTGAGAATGTCACAAATGATATGAAGAAACCCTTGATATGGAAAAACCCTTGAATTTAACAGTTTGGGAAAAGATATACATTCAAAATTAAAATATAAAATTATGGAATATTCATCTGAAAGGTCCGTCCTCTCAACTTAATTATTTAACTGTAGCACTTTTGGGACATGTCCCATCATCAGTTTTGAATCCTGCTGATGATGGGACAAGTCCCGAAAGCTCTACAGTTAAATAATTAATTAAGTTGTGGAGACGGACCTTTCAGGTGAATATTCCATAATTTTATATTTTAATTTTGAATAATACCTCAACAAAACACATCATGAATCTTATAAAAGTTGATATACATTCATAAGAACAAATATAGAGCCATGAATTTTGAAATTTCCGGCAAACAAGATTTGATTTCAAAGTTCATCAAATCAACACCAGATGGCAGCTTTGAAGATGAAGATGTAAACCAGGGTTCTACAGTCATGATTATGGGAGAGATGCCACTAGAAACCGTGGTTCCATACTTAAAGAATACAAAATATGAGGCGAGATGCAGCTCAGTTTTTTTTAATTATTCACATTGTTTGATTTTGCTTCAGGTCGAGTGGAAATTGGAGTGAATGACACGGGCAGTCTGGATGAGGTAGATACATCATCACAGGATGGAATTCGTAGCTGGAGTGAATCAAGTCATACCGACCCTGTCTCTATGACGGTAAGTTGTCAGCACATTAAGAATTAAATGAATCATGATTTCTTCTTATCTCATACTTCTATGTTTTTTTTAAACACAGCACTGCAGTATCAGCACCATTGTCACCATCTCAGCTGTTTTCACGACTGTCAATTTTTTCTTTTGCCGGTAATTATCCAAACTGCCATCTGGTGTTCTTTTAAAGGAATTATTTTCTAAACTGCCATCTGGTGTTCTTTTGAAGGAATCATTTTCTGAACTGCCATCTGTTGTTTAGAAAATGATTCCTTCAAAAGAACATCAGATGGCAGTTTGGATAATTACCGGCAAAAGAAAAAAAAATTGACAGTCGTGAAAACAGCTGAGGATGGTGACAATGGTTGCTGATACTGCAGTGCTGTGTTTAAAAAAAACATAGAAGTATGAGGTAAGAAGAATTCACGATTCATTTAATTCTTATGAATTAAACCTCATAATGTTAAAAATTCCCTTCTTCTTCTTCCTTCCAAGTATTAGGCCGAGGCCTGTTACGATCCTATAGAAAATTTTCCCTTATGGAAAATTCTCATGTAAGACTTGAAAGCATAATAATAGTCCCTTCGATTGGTTGCTGGCCAAAGGAAGGCAAGACCAGTGATGGGGCTGCCATCTTATAGCCTCTGGTCAGGCTTTTCTGGAGAAGAAAAGAAAATAAAGGAAAGAAGAAATGGAAAAAAAGGAAGAACTCCCTAGCCCTCGGATGCCCTAATAGCGTCGGGGTCGAAAAAAAACAAGAGTTAACCAAGAGAGGTTAGATAGTAAAGTGAAAAGAGTGCAAAACACAAGTAAGTGGAAGAAATGTTTTGCTCGGCTTGGGCACCTTGTGGTCGCCATCCACATATCCCCTAGATGAGGACCCCTGAGGGGGTTAAAAATTCCCAAATTCATTATATAAATGTCAGCACATTATTTATGTAATATCTGTGAACTCGTGTCTGTTATGAGATAGACTACTTGGCCGATAGAATTTTCATTTCCTTGGTACACCACGCGGAGGTGAGTCTATGTTCGTACCCCTGCATTTGTACGTGTATAAATAAAATAAAAATTTATATAATATTGAACATGTATAGGAAAAATCATTGCAGTTTAATTTAAGATTTAAGTTAAAATTCTTCATACTTCACCTCATATCCAGTTTTCTAATTATACCAGTTTCAAAACCTAGGTGATTTCATATTCAGTAATATCTCGACCGATGTTATGTCATTCAGCAGAACTCTTCTTACTTCCTCTGTTGGTGGACCGATGAATCTCCGAATTAAATCCAATTCCTTGGGAACTTCAAAATTCATAATTTATTTTTGTTTGTTTTTTGAATGTGGAATGAGATATATGAGGATAAAGAATTTTAATTCATCATCATCATCAACAAGGATTAAGCCCAATGGCCTGTTCCTATCTCATTATAGGTCGAATTGGTCCTTCCATTTCTAGAATTTTAATTTAAATCTTAATATATGGGGTAAATCATAAATAAGGCTATATGTTTGATCGCGTTGTGTGATGAAAATATTACCATTACAGGAAATATGAAATTACCGTTGGAAAGGCAATTATTCAAATTACAACAATGGAATAAAACTAACAGTGTAGAACTAACGACATTAGTCAAAATGGCATTGAATATGCAACAGCAAATTACAATTGCTGCATGGGCAATAACGTATGCTAATAATCGTGAGGCCGCAAGATGGGCAAGACGTGAGTTTAATGTAGCATTGCAGCCGCCGACTGTGGGGCAGTGGAGAAAATGACTGCCGAAAACTGGAAGGATGCAGAAAATCAAACCTCCTGGAAGGCCTTGCATTAGCAAGGATGCAGAAACAACGAAGAGAATTGTGGAGTTTGAAGCAATAAAGTGACTTGCTTAGTGTTGTTGTAAGTGATTTGTACTATTGTTGTAATTTGAAGGATTCCCTTTCCAAAGATAACGCCATATTTCCTTTAATAATAATATTTTCGTCACAAAATGCGATCACTCTGTATGTAATATCTAGAGACCTTATTTTTGTCTTCGTTGTTGTTTTCTAATGTCTGCATTTGTGATCATTTAAAGCATTTTGCGTCATCCTTTCCAACAGGAAGAGATAAAAAAGATAAAATTTACTTGTTTCGATGACATTGTTTTAAGTCATTACAAATCTCCTGAGTATGCACAGCTGGCCATACTTCCCACATAAACAAGAAAAGAAAAAATGCTCTTGTAAAAGCTTAGAAACCTGATTTTAAAAGCAAATTAAATTAATTAAATTAGTGTTTTTATTGTTAATTTAACACTTATCACTGGAGAATAAATTATATTTGAAGAGAAAAATTTTTCTCCCAGACCGAGACTCGAACCCGGGACCTTTGACTTTCTAGGCCAGTGCTCTACCATCTGAGCTATCTTGGCGAGTTCCAATCTAGATGCAAATTTTTCTCTTATATTGTAATTCCCAGTACCAAATGCTATGAAGCCTTTGCTTCTATCTTTGCAAATGGCAGCTTCTTAGTTAAGAAGACATTTATCGGGAATTTTAATATTATATTATAAAGCCAGTAGGGCTAAAATTTTTCTCTTCAAATATAATTTATCCTTCAGTGAGAAGTGTTAAATTAATAATAAAAACATCAATTGAAGCCCAAGAGCAGTCAGAGGCTACTGCGAAAAAAGTAGAATAAGAAAAGGTGCTGTGGAGAAGAATTGTTAGCAGAAAGTTAATCTATATATTTTTTCTGTTCTTAAAATTAGAATAGGTTGTTCCTTGCACAAGAATTCTCTAATCATGCGTTTACTGTGACTTCAGATAGAGGAATGTATAGAAGAAGAGGTTACGACATACAACAGCGAAGGAGAGGAAGAAGAAAACACTCAGCCTGCATCAGAACTCGACTTCTACCTCTCTGGACTCAACTTCATCAAACAGAGACGTGTACCGTTCCCAGAACTGGGTGTCGACATCATCGATGGTAAGCACTTAATAATTAGATTAGATTTATTTAGCCTGGTGGAGTTAAGACCATGTGGCCTTCTCTTCCACTCACCAGGACAAACATATATTCTTCTTCTTTTTCTACTACAAGGTTTAGGCTATGCAGCCTGTTTCGGCGAAGTTAAAAGTGGAGTCCATTTTTTGCGTGGTCGGCCAACATCTCTTGTTCCTCTGGGATTATACAGGAAGGTTCTTTTTGGTATTCTTTCGTTGTTCATTCTCATTAAGTGTTCTGTCCATTTCTTATTATTTTCCCTGATTTTATCTTCAATTTTATATATATTTAATTCTTCTTGTATAGTTTCATTCCTTATTCTATCCGCTCTAGTGCATCCTTTCACATTATGTAAAAACAGCATTTCTGCAGTCTGTATCCTGCTTTTATCCCTTGATTTCATTATCCAATTTTCACTTCCATACAAACATATATTACATCAGAATATAACAATCACAATTAACTCTAATATTAAATACTAAATAAAAATTTGATCAAAAAGATAATATCTATTATATTACGATCTATAATGCAACCAGTTAATGTTAGTTAAAATTAAGACTAAAACTAATAATAAAGTGTATACAATCAAGACATATTAAATTGTCCCTGTCGAATGTATATAAAAAACAAAGAAAAATAATGAGATATAGAAAACTAATTTTACGTTTCTACAATATTTAAAAGAAAATAAAAGAAAATATTTGTTAATCTTAATATTATTTTCATAGATAATTAAATATATTAATTGTTAAAAGAATACTATCAGTGAGGTGTATAAGTTAGTTTCTTATTAAATAATTCTTTAATTTGTTTTTGAAGGATGTTATAGTTTGACAGTCTCTGACATAGGTCGGAAGGTAATTCACCATGTCTCTAATTTAACTCACCTTTGATAAATTTGTAATTCAAATTAATAATTACCGTATATCTCGGCAGATAAGGCGACCTTCAGATAAGATTTTTGTCAAAGTTTTATAGTTTTAGCATATATCTGTCCTATAAGACGACCCCCAAACTATCAACGGCCTATGAATTTAGTTTAGATCAGCGATCATTACTAGCTTACTGTATAGCGTATACAAAATTACCGTATTCATAATTTTTCAAATTAAATTTTATGTTATATATTGTTAATATTTTAACCACTCATTATGATAAATAAATAAATTTTATTTTCATTCAACTGGTAACACTGCTACACTTTCGATAAGTTGTACTAGCACTAGAGATGAGATCTGTTGCATGGAAGGCGGTAGAGTGGAAAGGAGATTGTTATGATAAGGAAGGGAGACATTTCTTGTTGCGTTACTTTCAAACCCAAAGATATAAGTTATCCACATATTTAAATGTTATACAGTGCCCTTTGCATCCTGCATAGTAATAATAACACTATATTAATAATTAAAAGAAACAACAATCGGCCACGGTGGACTAGTGGTTATGCTCCTTGCCTTTGGTCCCGAGGGCCGCGGGTACAAACCCGGCTGTGGTCGATGGATTTTTTAGGATGGAAAAATCCAAGGAGCAAGTCCTCCGGGAGGGACTTTAAGCCGTGGATCCCGAGACTGAAGATTTTCAGGCTTGTAAAAGATCCTTAAGCCTGAATGAAAAGGCCTCTAAGCAAAATTTACCGAATTTTCCCATCCTAGTACTACCTTGGTTTCCTAGATGTCAGTATGAGGCGGAACGCTGACCACGGACCACTCAAATGACATCTGTATGAAAACAAGTGTAACTAAATTAGTATGGTTCAAATTCTTCCCTGTAGGGGGAGAGTGCCTAAATCTCTGTTAAGGGAAACATGGCCTTACAAGATACAAGAAAGAAGTTTTTTGAATGTGGATTTTTCCCAAACAGTGAGTTCCTTAGGCTTTTATATTTTTTGTTTTATTAAACTAGCCTTTCTTTCAATTTAATGTTTTTTTTTTCTGACCAAGCATGAGTGGCTACTGCTGATTTTTCCTATTCCCCATTTTTGACATTCCTATGGTGTTCCTTCTCTCTGATTTTCAAATTTCTTTTTGTTTTCCCTCTGTAAATTAAATTTTATCACAATATACGCATTTAATCTGGTATATTCCTGATTTGATTTCTTCTTCAATTTTGTCATTTTTGTTGATTTTATTTATCCTTTTGAGGGTATATTAATTTCTCGGTGCCAAACTTATGTTGAACCTTTTAAAAATGTTTTGAAATTTGTGGTGCTTCAATGGATGGTAGATCAATTTCTTGAATTTTATTTTTTCTACTTTTTCTTTTAGAAGTATACTTCGGTTGATTCATTTTTGTCTTTTAATTTTTTGAAAAGAAAAATTCAGTTATTGTATATGGAGCAGAAACTAGGGCTGATACAACAAAAACTAAACAAATAATAAGCACATGTGAAATTAAAATCTTAAGAACTATTCAGGGGAAAACATTATTTGATAAAATACACAACACAGAAATTAGGGACAAATGCCATATTCAAGACATAACCAAATTTATTATAGATAGACGAAAATATTGGAAAGGTCATATAGAAAGAATGGAAGACAACCGACTTGCAAAAAGAGCTAAAGAAGATAGACCAATGGACAGGAGAAGAACAAGAGGAAGACCAGCCAAGAGATGGATAGACAGTGAACGAGGAGTGATTTTGGAAATAAACAGGATGAAAATCCTACAAATTAAGTTTAAGAAGAAGAAGAAAAGAAAAATTAATACTTGAACCAGGAATCAAACCCTGGACCTCTGAGACAGTCAGCATTAATTTTTCTTTTTAAAAAATCTGTCCAGGACTTGAATATGTTAAACTAAATAAAACATCAAAAATATTTATCTTTTAAATTTATTTATTTTCTTATGTACCATGCTTTTTTCAAACCCATTTTCTAGTGCTACAATTGAAGATGTAACCACTAAGGTTATGAAACCGGTCTGATCAGAAGACATGATATGAGGTGGGGTGGAAATAATTTTATTTATTTTTAAAAAAATTTTGCTCAATTTTCCTCAATTTGGTTGTTTTTTTTATATATCAAATTTGGGAATTTTTAACATTATGAGATTCAATTCATAAGAATTAAATGAATCATGATTTTTTCTTATCTCATACTTCTATGTTTTTTTAAACACAGCACTGCAGTATCAGCGACCCATTGTCACCATCGTCAGCTGTTTTCACAACTGTCAATTTTTTCTTTTGCCAGTAATTATCCAAACTGTCATCTGGTGTTCTTTTGAAGGAATTATTTTCTAAACTGCCATCTGGTGTTCTTTTGAATGAATCAGTTTAGAAAATAATTCCTTCAAAAGAACACCAGATGACAGTTTGGATAATTACTGGCAAAAGAAAAAATTGACAGTTGTGAAAACAGCTGACGATGGTGACAATGGGTCGCTGATACTGCAGTGCTGTGTTTAAAAAAACATAGAAGTATGAGGTAAGAAGAAATCACGATTCATTTAATTCTTATATAATTTGGTTGTTGTTTGATAGAAATATTGCAACGATGTGTGTGTTAATTTGTAGATGAAGTTGACGATCAACCAGAGTCTCCACAACCGACAGATGTTATAAGTCCGGTGGATTCGTGGGAGGAGAATTGGTTGTTCCAGCGCCGTCGCTTAAAAGTGGGAGGATCAGTCCAGCAGAGTCCGATACCTGTACCTATGTTAGTACCTAATCCTAGTGAAGACTTCCGAGCTCTCATCGGAGACAGAGATGCAGAAGAAGTATCAGATCTGTCTGACTGTAGTGATGGAGTGCTTGAAGATATCGTGTTGGCAGGAGTGGATACTAAAACCACAGATATTATATTACCATCACATCAGGTTTGTTAAACTAAATTATTGTAAGCAACGGTAAAGAGAAAAAAAAATTCTCTTTACCATTGATTTGCAATAATTTAATTGTGTTTATTAATTTACTTATTTCTATCATAGTAATAGCTTTAGCTTCCCAATATTAATTCAATAAATAATGCTATAGCTGTGTGGAGTCCCTCATGTCTTCTTCAGGTAGAAGCCATTCATTGTGTATTTGTGAATGATGATTCATTGCAATTGAATGTGGGGCCAGTAGAGTAAAGGTAAAGGAAGGATTCTTGCTTGGATGGGAATGAAGCCTGGATTAGCTCAGTGGTCTGAGCATTAGCACGGAAAGCTAAAGGTTCGGGGTTCGATTCCCGGTTCAGGCAAAAATTTTTCTCTTTACCATTGATTTACAATAATTTAATTGTGTTTATTAATTTACTTATTTTTATCATAGTAATAGCTTTAGCTTCCCAATATTAATTTAAGAAAAAAAATAGTTTAGTTCTATTATTGTATTTGAAGAGAAAAATATACACCTTGACTGAGGTTTGAATCCAGGTTTAGCTTTATAGTCTAATACTCTGCCACTAAGCTATCCCTGGTCTCCAATCTAAACAAAAATTTTTCTCTCATACGTTTTAATTCACGAAAGTGTCAAAGCATTGCGAAACATTGCTCGATATACGAATGGACTTTTTATGGGAATTTAATATTACTTTTTGGTCGATGTGACTAATTTCTTATGCTCACCAATATTGTTGTTACTGGAAGTAAGTCAACGTTCCCACATCTAACCTGGATGCTATGCAAACAAAAGAAATCACAATGCTGATATGGACTCAAAAAGCACACGTTCAGTAAGAAAAATAAAACATTTCTTGAATGTTTTGTACACTAACTCGTACCTTTCTTTAGACTTTTCTGGAATTAATGCAAAACATCCCATCTCCAGGCTTCTTCAATTTCTCTGTCATCTACCATGACTCCTTCCACAATAAAATTATCAAACAGATTCTAATCACGGTACTACATATAAAAATGTCTCCACAGCCAACAATCCTTGCTTATAATAAAACAAATGAAAAGCTACATAGCAACGATCACCAAGTGTTTCTTTCTCATAGAAGTCATTTACATCCAACCAATATTTTAATTCTGTTATTACTATATTTAATAAAAATTAGTCACATCGAGCAAAAAATAGTATGCAATATATATGAGGTAAGCACGTAACAGATCTTGAAAATTGAAAAAAACTTTTTCTCGATCTGTAACAAGTGCTTACCTGACTTGTATCGCACATGCTATTATAAAGCCAGCAGAGCTTCTTTTGATGTTTTTATTAGAAATTTATCATTTCTCATTGAATTACTTTTATTACTCGCCCAAGTTAAATCTGCAAACGGAAAATATGCTAGGAATGTGCTGTTGATTCTCTTTCTTCTCTTACTATGTTGCTACTTCCTGTTCCCTGTGTTGTGTTATTTGACTGGGAGGGGAGAGCTGGTAAATACTATGCTTTTTAAATGATCTGGCACCTACAGTAGTCTTTGACCAAATGAATAATCCAGCAACTATGTTACTACTGGGGAATGAGCTGTCCCTCCTTTGCCTTCCTCATTACATGTTGCCATTTCCCATCCACTGTGTTGTGTTGTGAGGTTGGTAATAGAAAGCTGACAAACTCTGTTATTTTAAATGATACAACAACTTCAGCAGTCATAGACTAAGGGCCGCATGCAAATACATTAGTCTCTACTCAAATTACTTCCAATCACTGGTGAGCTGACTCACCGTGAGCAAGTGCAAAGATCGAATTAGCTACCCACAAACTGGTCATGCATGAAAGTCATCGTTTTCGTAATATTGGCAAGAAATTACCGAGAATTCTCAGCGATAAAATCACTTCCATTATTTTCAACTGCTATAGAGGAACGCATTTACGCTTGCATCCCGCAATAATACCGTATACGACGTCTGCATCACACAATATTACGCCAATTCTCCTGTTCTTCCAGTTGAATTCTTTGGTAGACTCTATCAAATTCCTCTTCTCCGCATATACTGAAAACATGATGGAAGTCTTCCAGGTCTGACATCTTGGATAAAGCAGCAAGGTACACGGCAAGGTTTCAAACTACATCTGTTACCATCGGTTCCCTTCGGGATTCTCACAATAAGTTTCTATCTTAAGTTACCTCGTCAGGTAGCTTACGAATTTCAACAATTATTATCACATGAATAGATTTCTGAGTAAGCAAAATCGTATTAGGATAAAACTTTCTCAGCAGAGAACGCCTTATACGGTCTAATGCATTCAAAGATTCGACCCTAAATGACTAATTAGATAACCATGAAATGATCTTTCACATGTGTTTAGGGATTCTCTCTTCCATAGAATAGTGGTTTGGTGACAGTAGCACTAACACACTGTGCAGACTTGACTTGGATGAATAATATATTAGACTAGCTTATTACTCACATATTTATTTGTCTCGATTATCTTGACATCATTCAGATTAGTATGCATGAAAACTATGAATTCTATATTTAATTTTAGGAAGTTATATTTTGAGGTTATTTTAATTATATTATTTTTGGTCTGGACATCTTACCTCAATATTAATGTTGATTTGTTCTTGGACATGTTTCAAAACAATTCTGTTTGGGAAAGCTGACGATAAAACAGAATTGTTTTGAAACATGTCCAAGAACAAATCAACATTAATATTGAGGTAAGATGTCCAGACCAAAAATAATATGAATTCTATACTAATCCCTGTTATTTGGATATTTTATCTTCTACCCTCCTCATCCCCTAAAGGTAAAATAACCTCAAAATATAACTTCCTAAAATTAAATATTCATAATCAAACTTAGGGTCGAATGTTTGAATGCATTACACAGTAAAAGGCGTTCTCTGCTGAGAAAGTTTTATCCAAATACATTTTGCTTATTCAGAAATCTATTCATGCGATAATAATTGTAAGCTACCTGACAAGGTACCTTAAGATCATAGCTCAAGATAGAAACTTATCGTGAAAATCCCGAAGGGAACCGATGTAGTTTGAAACCTTTGCAGCTTTATCCAAGATGTCGGACCTTGAAGACTTCGATCATGTTTTCGGTATATGCGGAGAAGAGGAATTTCATAGAGTCTACCAAAGAATTCAACTGGAAGAACAGGAGAATCGGCGTAATATTGCGCGACGCAGACGTCGTTGTATACGGTATTATTTGCGGGACGCATGCGTAAATGCATTCCTCTATAGCAGACGAAAATAACGGAAGTGGTTTTATCGCTGAGAATTCTGGGTAATTCGTTGCCAATATTACGAAAACGTCAACTTTCATGCATGACCGGTAACTCGGCCGTTAATTCGATCTCAGCAATTGCTCATGGTGAATCAGCTCACCAGTGATTGGAAGTAATTTGAGTAGAGACTAATGTATTTGCATACGACCCTTAGACTTAAAAGTCATTGGGAGTGTCACCAATCAACTTTAGTGACTCTAAAACTATGTATTTTACACTAGTCTCTGTTACTTCAGATATTTTATTTTTCCCCATCTCACTTCCTAGGGGTGCTATTGATTAAATTCTGGCTTAAAAGTCATTGGGAGTGTCACCGATCAACTTAGTGACTCTAAAACTATTTTACACTAGTGTCTGTTACTTCAGATATTTTTATTTTTCCCCATCTCGCTTCCTAGGGGTGCTATTGGTTAAATTTGGGCTTAACAGTCATTGGGAGTGTCACCAATCAACTTAGTGACTCGAAAACTATGTATTTTACACTAGTCTCTGTTACTTCAGATATTTTTATTTTTTCCCATCTCACTTCCTAGGGGTGCTATTGATTAAATTCTGGCTTATAAGTCATTGGGAGTGTCACCAATCAACTTTAGTGACTCTAAAACTATGTATTTTACACTAGTCTCTGTTACTTCAGATATTTTTATTTTTCCCCATCTCACTTCCTAGGGGTGCTATTGATTAAATTTGGGCTTAAAAGTCATTGGGAGTGTCACCAATCAACTTAGTGACTCTAAAACTACGTATTTTACACTAGTGTCTGTTACTTCAGATATTTTTATTTTTCCCCATCTCGCTTCCTAGGGGTGCTATTGGTTAAATTTGGGCTTAACAGTCATTGGGAGTGTCACCAATCAACTTAGTGACTCGAAAACTATGTATTTTACACTAGTCTCTGTTACTTCAGATATTTTTATTTTTTCCCATCTCACTTCCTAGGGGTGCTATTGACTAAATTCTGGCTTATAAGTCATTGGGAGTATCACCAATCAACTTTAGTGACTCTAAAACTATGTATTTTACACTAGTCTCTGTTACTTCAGATATTTTTATTTTTCCCCATCTCACTTCCTAGGGGTGCTATTGATTAAATTTGGGCTTAAAAGTCATTGGGAGTGTCACCAATCAACTTAGTGACTCGAAAACTATGTATTTTACACTAGTCTCTGTTACTTCAGATATTTTTATTTTTTCCCATCTCACTTCCTAGGGGTGCTATTGATTAAATTTGGGCTTAAAAGTCATTGGGAGTGTCACCAATCAACTTAGTGACTCTAAAACTATGTATTTTACACTAGTCTCTGTTACTTCAGATATTTTTGTTTTTCCCCATCTCACTCCCTAGGGGTGCTATTGATTAAATTTGGGCATAAAAGTCATTGGGAGTGTCACCAATCAGCTTTGTGACCCTAAAACTATGTATTTTACACTAGTCTCTATTACTTCAGATATTTTATTTTTCCCCTCTCAGTCCCTAGGAGTACCAGTGGTCAAAGTTGGATTTAAAAGTCATTGGGACTGTCACCAATCAGCTTAGCGACCTTTAAAATTATAAATTTGACACCTATATTTTCGTTAATAGGTCCTTATATCCTTCTAAGTATCTTTCTTTCAAAAGAATAGCCAATTGAGATTTGTCATGTTTTGTCAGAACCGGGTTTCACTCCTGTAAGTTACCACTGGTTTTAACTAGTGATTTATACAATCTGGTTTTGTTCCACGTGTCAGATATTTTTATTCAAATACTTTATTACTGCAAAATAACATTTATTGGCATTTTGTATTCTTTTATTTATATCTTTCTGAATATTAATAAATTACATAAAATATGTGTTTACTTTTTTCAGTACATAGAGAAGTTTGTGGAACAAGAAGTAAAAGAAGAAAGAAAAGAATATGTGGATGAAAACAAACACACAGTAAGATTGGAACTCCTCACAGTATCGGCAACAAATACAGAACTTGTCAAAACATCATGTGAGTGGACATCGTGGTTTATTACTGCCTTTGATATCATAATACAGTAGTTATTTGTGTCATAAGTACATAATCTTTGGGCTGGAAGTAAGCATCAGTAAAACTAAACATGTGGTTACACGTAGAAATACATTATATTTTTAAAACACGATAGGAACTAACATTAAAAGGTTTACTTAATATATGTATTGACGTAGACTTTAACGGCCGGAGTTGCTATGATGATCTTGAAGATTTTCAGGCTGTAGGGCGTGGTCGTGAGGCTTGTAGTTCCCCGACATGAGTCTCAAAACAACCCTTGAGGATGCCAGACGCAGTCTCTGGCGAAACATCGGGGAACTACAAACCTCACAACCACGGCCTACAGCCCGAAGATCTTCTTCAAGATCATCATTTTTTACTTATTAATTAAGATATTTGATCTCTATATAAAAGAATTAAATTAAAATTTTTAATGTCACCTCATATCCTTTATTGTCCACCGCTGTGGTCTCGAGATAGCATACTGCCTTGTCACGCAGCGGGCCCAGGTTCGATCCCCGGTCGGGACAGTTTTTCTGGGTGAGGTTTTCATTGGGGTTTTTCCTCACCTGTAAGACAAATGTCAGGAAAGCTTTAAGGCCCAAACGGTCCCCAAAATCATATGGCCATCATCATCATTATCTTCATCATCATCCTTCACCGGTGTGGAAAGCAACAGGAAGCTACCACACCTACAATTCCCTAGTAAAGCTGCAAGCATAGCATGAAAATGCTATGATTGCAGTGAAGGATCTGCCTTCGGGCAGAATTACCATGGATGGATATCCTTCATTCTTCTAGACTGCAGTTTCGGAGCTATATCTCCATTATCAGTAGCCACTCATCGACCAATGTTACGTCGTTTCTTAAGAAGGAAGAAGAAAACCGCCAAGAAACGATGTAACACTGGTTGAAGAGAGGGTACTGATGATGGAGATACAGCTCCGAAACTGCAGTCTAGAAGAATAAAGGATATGAGGTGAGGTATCAAAAATATTAATATAATTCTTAAATTAAACCTCATAGTATTTTTTTCCCTGTGAAAGCTTAAATAAAATTTGGTCTGTATATTCTTACCTCTTATGGTTGTTTTTTGTTGAACATATGTTTCAATACTAGTAAAATTCATATCATGTTTCAAGACTTGTGAGCCCCATGTCAGCGATTACAGAGTCTGTAATCACTGATGGTGGTGCTCAGATGCCTTGAAACATAGGTTCAACAAAAACAACCATAAGAGGTAAGAATATACAGACCAGATATCTTAATTAATACATTATATATTGGAAGTCCGCTGTGGTCTCGAGGTAGTGTGCTGCCTTGTCACGCAGCGGCCCCGGGTTCAATTCCTGGTTGGGGCATTCTTTCTGGGTGAGGTTTTTATCTGGGTTTTTCCTCACCTGTAAGACAAATCTCAGGAAAACTTTAAGGCCCAAACAATCCCCGAAATCATATGGCCATCATCATCATCATCTTTATCTTTATCATCATCATCATCATCATCATCCTTCACCGGTGTGGAAAGTAACGGGAAGCTACCACACCTACAATTCCCTAGTAAAGCTGCAAGAATAGCATGAAAATGCTATGATTGCAGTGAAGGACCTGCCCTCGGGCAGAATTACTATGGATGGATGGATATTGGAAGTGAACAGTTAATGACAAATGAGTGAAATTTTAAAGAAGTGGCTGAATTCAAATATCTAACTAACTCACTGACACAATCAAACCTGTAGATTAATGGCTTCATGGACATAAGCTCTCCATGCATCCCTATCCTGAGCTAATGTTTTCCAATTATTCCCTGAATAAAATACTTCCCTCAAATCATGGTTAATGTTATTCTCCGACCTCATTCTTGATTTTATCTTCCCAACATTAATTTAATATAATATCGTTCTTGATCTACCGACTAGGCATTTTCTCTGGTTTTCCCTACAAGAAGCTTCCAAGCACCTCTTTCATTCCCCATTCGTGCCACATGTCCTGACCATTGCAGTCTAAGAGACTTAACTGTTTTTATTATATCTGGTTTCCTATAAAGACCATGTAGTCTTCTCCATTTGCCTCTGTTCATAACTCTTTAATGCAAAAATGTTCCTAAGAACTGTAGTCTCAAATACTCATAATCTTTTCTCTTCACTTAAAGTAAGAGTCCATATTTTGCATCCATATAATATAACTGGTAGAATAACGGTTTTTGTATTTTTAGTTTAACATTATTTGTTATTATTGTTCCTAGGTATTTGAATTCAGCCATTTCTTCAAAATTTTCATTTGTTGTTAACCCATCAACGTGGACATTTAAACATTGTGTTCCCTTCCCAGATGCAGAAGGACGTGTTAAAACGTCAGGACTTTTAAATATCCACATGCAGATTGCCATGTCAACATGCGTGGTACATCTATGATTTCCAAAGCCTATAACTAGGTTGTTTTACATGTTGGAGAACTTATTTTTTGTCACCCTGTTAAGGAAAGATTCCCCTTCATGTTACGACATAATTTATGACAGGGCAAGTGGAATGAGGTGGCTACTTGTAAGTGAAAGGAAAATACTTTTTTTTTTTTTTTCAGCCAGACCCTCTTCTGAACATATCCTGTGCCTTATTTTTGTCGAAAAAGAATAAATATCTGTAAAGTGTCTCATTGCGTGGTCTCAAACTTTTCTTTTGAAACAATTATCGCAGTCTTTGTGAAACCGTGGCTCATGCCTGTGCAGAAAACCAAGTGTTGTCAGAAGAAAAACATTTTAAGTTTGTCAACAAAATTTTAGATGAGATTGATAAACATAGTGATTTAGCGTCTATATCAGATAGTGAGGATAGTTTCTTTGCACTTGACTATACACAACCTCCTCACGATATAAGTGATAGTGACATCTGCTGTGTTGACGAGGGACATATGCAGACACTTACACGTGTTTTGATTGCTAAAGGGCTAGGGGGAGTGTCCACAGATTTTGTATGGCAAAATATGGACACGTTTAATTCAAATACGAGAGACATTCTGTGACATCAGTGGTCCACAGTTTGATGTTTCTGGGGACATTGTTGCTATATTCGAGGAAATATTTGACCATACGTTGTTGAATATTATTGTTAGAAACAAATAAATACGCTCTACAATCAATATAAAAATCGACTTTCCGTGAGCAAAGGATAACCAAGGTAAGATTAGAAATATAATGTAACTAAATATAATTTATTAATAATTTGGTATATATCTAAAATAAGCTCCACATAACAGATAACTACATGGTCTTTATAGGAAGCCTGATATAATGACATAAATTAGGTCTCGTAGATTGCGATGGGCAGGACATCTGTCACGAATGGGTAATGAAAGACGTGTATGGAAGTTTCTTGTGGGAAAACCAGAGGGAAAACGGCCAGTTGCTAGACCAAGAATGAATGGGAGAATAACATTAAATATGAATTGAGGGAAGTAGATCATACAGGGGATGATTACAACACATTAGCTCAGGATAGGGATGTATGGAGAGCTTATGTCAGCACGGCCATGAACTACAGGTTCGAGAGTGCTAGTGAGTTAGTTAGTTAGTTATCTAAAATAAGTTACTGGGTGAGTAGTTTAAAAATACTACCGCGCAGATGGACTGCATGGACTTTTAAATGACCGCACAGAAGGGAGGAAGCCGGTCTCGTATATGTACGTCAAACCGCGCTCAGGGGTTAACTGTCCATTTCCATTATATAACGTATTTCTATGTTATATTTGAAGAGAAAAATTTTTGCCCAGACTGAGCCTCGAACCCGAGATCTTTGGCTTTGTAGGCCAATGCTCTACCATCTGAGCTATTGGGCGAGTTCCGATCTAGATGCAAATTTTTCTCTTATATATGTTGTAATTCCAAGCACCAAATGCTATGAAAACTTTGCTTCTATCTTTGCAAATAGCAGCTTCTTAGTTAAGAAGACATTTATTGGGAATTTAATCACTACTTTATAAGCCAGTAGGGCTTCAATTGATGTTTTTATTATTCGTTTAACACTTCTCACTGAAGGATAAATTATATTTGAAGAGAAAAATTTTTTGCCCAGACCGAGACTCGAACCCGGGACCTTTGTGTTTCTGTGTGTTAACATATATTTAGTTTTATTGATGTTTACTTTCAGTCCCAGTTTCTTAGTGTTACTCAATAGTGTATTCTTACTTTGAAGGAGTAGGAAAGATTACGAGTAAATTAATGAGTCATATTTTTATTTCTTACCTTATATTTGTCCCGTGCCGTAGCCGAGCAGTTAAGGTAGGAAGCCTTGGCGCAGAGCTACGGGACCTGCGCTGGTTCGAGTCTCCATGGGGGAAGAAATTTTCTCATGGTATTTCGGCCAGTATGGGACCGGTGCCCACCCAGCATCGTAAGGCAATTGGGTAGCTACAATAAGTAGCTGCTCTAGGTTGAGGAACCAGCTATAACGGCTGGGGGACTCGACATGCTAACCACATGTCACCCCTACACTGGCTGTTGATCATCTACCTCTGTGATTGACACATGTGGATGTGAAGGGCCAGCAGCCGGCTGGTAAAAGGACAACCGCTGAAAAGTGGAAATACCCTCAATCGGAACATTATATTTTATGTTTCTTTAAACATGGGAACTAGTTTTCAAGAGAAGGATCTCTCTCATCTTCAAGCGACATTATGACTACCAGATTTTCGTTGGAATCTCCATCAATAACGTTGCCATCTGGTGTTGATTTGATGAACTTTGAGATGAGGTCACGCTCATCAGGAATCTCGAAATTCATGGATCTAAATTTGTTCTTCTCAATATATATTACACATCCAAGTTAACTGTTCACGGGCGGAGGGGAAGAGTTTTAGCGCTAGTGTCGCCGATCTACTGATTGTGTGGAAGGGATGTAGGAGAAAACTGTACATCCGATCACATATTGAAATTTTTCAACTTCAGATGAGGGGGGGAGAATCCCTAAACACGTGTGAAAGATCTTAACATGGTTGTCAAATTAGTCATTTAATTACGGAATGCTCAAGCGGTCAAATCATTTAAAATCACAGTATTTGTCGGCTCTATGTTACCAGCCTTACAATAAATCACAAGTGGCAACATGCAGTGAGAAGGGCAAGGAAGGGACAGCTCATTCCTAGACGTAACCCCAAAAGTAACAGGGTTGTCAAGTTAGTCATTCTGCCACTGACAGCTCAGAACGACGGATCATTAAAATATATAGTATTTGTCAGCTCTCTACCTGCCGGTCAAACAACATAATACAAAGGACAGGAAGTGGCAACATAGTAAGGAAGAGAAAGAGGGAGACAGTTTGTTAGTTAACATATTTTCCGCCTGCACAAAACACTTGGATGGGTAATATCTTCTCCCAAATTGTCAATTCTAAAGGTTTTTCCAAATGATTTTGAAAAAGATTTTCGGGCTATAGGCCGTGGTTGTGAGGCTTGTGGTTCCCCGACGTTTCGCCAGAGACTGCATCTGGCATCCTCAAGGGTTGTCTTGAGACTGGCAATTCTGTCCGCTGTCTGTCTTATTTATACGTTCACAGCGATGTGTTCGTAAGTTGTATCTGCCTCCTGATTGGTCAGCGGTAGGGACTTCCATTGCCCCAATGAGATTGCTGTTTGATGGTCTAGTCGACTGTACGTTATATCTGTCTTCTGATTGGTCAGCGTTAGGGACTTCAATTGTTCCACTGAGATTGCTGTTTGATAGTCTAGTCGACTGTGCTTGTAGAGGTTTACATTTTGCATTTTTTAGAACCGGTATCCATACTTTGTTGACTTTTAATGATTCTTCTTTTCTGTTGAAACTGTTTTTATGTTTGAATATTTCTATGGCTTCTCGTTGTAGACGGGTAAAATAGTGTGTGCAGTTAGATAATATGTCTGTATTCTGGTACTGTACCCTGTGGCCATCAAGTAAAGAGTGTTCTGCTACTGCCGACTTATCCATTTGTTTAAGACGACTGTATCTTTCATGCTCCTTAAGTCTGGTTGCGATGGTGCGTTTAGTGGTGCCTGGCGAAATGTCGGGGAACCACAAGCCTCACGACCACGGCCTACAGCCCGAAAATCTTTTTCAAGATCATAGCAACTCCGGCCGTGAAAGTGTACGTGAATACGTTTTTCCAAATGTTTTAAAAGTTGGACTTCTTTTTCAATTTTATGATTTCCCATATTTAACTATGAAGATTACAAGTATTTGAGAATAAAGTTCTTAAAAAAATGTTTGGACCAAAGAGAGGTGAACAGACAGGTGAATGGAAGAGAAGGCCACATAGCCTTAAACTCCACCAGTTTAAATAATCAAATAAATAAAATTTTGTGTCTAATGCTGTACACGATATGTGAGATGATAGGTTTGTTGTGTTGCAGCTATGGAATGCTTGTCAGAGTTTGGTCAACAGGATAGTGAATATACAGAGGACTATGCATCCGTTACTCAGAGACAGTTGAGTAGCCTCACACTGCCTGTTGATCCCGAACCTAGCAAACCTGCCGAGCCTGCACAACCTGTTGACCAAGTTGTGCCAACACCACCT
The DNA here is from genome assembly GCA_030220185.1 of Diploptera punctata. Lineage (NCBI taxonomy): Eukaryota > Metazoa > Arthropoda > Insecta > Blattodea > Blaberidae > Diploptera > Diploptera punctata. The sequence continues at coordinate 1,734,634 of JASPKZ010000032.1, read as the reverse complement.
GTACCTAAACCAAGGTAGGATGTTTACCTGTCTCTAACAACACCAGGACGTAGATTATAGTGGTGAATTCCACTTAAAATTTGACATAACACTGAAAATTAAAGTTTCTTACCTGCTTCCCAAAGTGGTATATGGACTGTTAAAAAGAATTTCAATTGTACTTTTATAGGAAGAAATCACTATGAGGTTTAATTTAAAATTAAGTTAATGTTTCATACCTCTTGTCTTCTCCAGTCTTCTAATAGTCCAAGATCCGGCTGCAAGATTACTACGTTCATCGAATGTATGGACAAAATCAATTTTTTCATAAAATTGTGGATTACTGAATACATTTTTGCCGAGTTGCCTATTAAAATTCGGCTGCCAGTATGTTTAATTCAAGTATAATTTAGCAAGCCAAAGAGTCTCGGGTTCGAGTCTCGGTCTAGGCAAAAATTTTTCTCTTCAAGTATAATTAATTAATTTACTTATTCGAAATAATTTGATTCACTTGTTATTAGCATAAATTATAATCCAGTTCACAGAAATCGATGTATAGAGCTTGAAAAGTATTGGTTGCCATTGCACACTTGGCCGTAAACCTCCTCGTGGCTACAGCAGGCTGTGACACCAATCAGTAATAAAATGGTGATAAGTACTTATTTATTGTTTTATATTGTTTCAAATAAAATTCAGTTTATTCAAAATGCTGTGATTTGTTTCGTATAATGTATATTAACACTACCTTTTGGATATATTTTTGTATATACATTGTACGTAGTATACATAAAGGGCAGTGGTTTTACTTCCTGCTGCAAGGGAACAATATAAAACAATAAATACATACTTACTGCCATTTTATTAATGATTGGTGTCACAGTCTGCTGTAGCCGCGAGGAGGTTTACGGCCAAGTGTGCAATGGCAAACAAAACTTTTCAAGCTCTATACATGGATTTCTGCAAACTGGATTATAATTTATTTTAATAACAAGTGAATCAAATTATTTCAAATAAATAAATAAATTATATTTTAACTAAACATACTGGTGGCTGAATTTTAATAGGCAACTCGGCAAAAATGTATTCAGTCATTCACAATTTTATGAAAAAATTGATTTTGTTCATATACTCGATGGACTATAAGTAGACCACGGTTTCAAATCCTTGGTGGATTCATCTTCAATACCCTCTCCTTATTAAATTAATATTAAGAAGCTAAAGCTGTTATTATGATTGAAACAAGTATATTAAAGTACACAACTAAATTATTGTAATCAAATGGTAAAGAGAAAAATGTATGCCTGAACCGGGAATCGAACCCCGAACCTTCAGCTTTCCGTGCTGATGCTCTTAACCATTGAGCTAATCCAGGCTTCCTTCCCATCCAAGTATAAATAAAGGTAAAGGAAGGATTTATGCTTGGATGGGAAGGAAGCCTGGATTAGCTCAATGGTTAAGAGCATCAGCACGGAAAGCTGAAGGTTCGGGGTTCGATTCCCGGTTGAGGCATACATTTTTCTCTTTACCATTTGATTACCCTCTCTTTGACTAATGTTATGTAGTTCTTCTGATCGACATAACATCAGTCAAAGAGAGGGTACTGAAGATGAATCTGCCAAGGATTTGAAACAGCGGTCTACTTAGATGACTGGATATGAGGAGAGATATGAACATTTAATTTAATGTTAAAATCAAATTATTTTGAGTCTGTAATATCTTCTAATGATGTTTATATTATTGATTTAACATTTCTCACTGAAATTTCTTAGTGAGAAATTTTTCTCTTCAAATATAATTTATCTTATATAAAATATCTATAGCAGGATTTTAATATCATAATAAATATGAAAGTTTAATTAAATTAAATATAATGAAAGTTTAAGTTAATAATTTTATATTTTAAAATTCTTTTAATATTTAAATATAATTTAAATAAAGAAAAACATCTAAATAATTAATTGTTGTTCATTGTTGAATAAAAATGTCTCAGTAACAATTAAAGAAATTGTATTATATAACAGTCTTTCTAAATAATGCTTTTAAAATAGTGTTTTAAGTCATTGTCTGAAATATAAAGCTTTCTGTTATAACTGTAATAGGAACACCTGCTTAACTTAATAATTTTAAATAAAAGTATACTAAATTCTGATTGGATGTTAAAACAATTAACTTTTTGATTTAACAAATCAAATTTAAACCTGGTATTTAATGGACCATTAACCAATAGAATTTAAATATAAAATCATGTGATGTAATAATGTTCTTTAAATTATAAAAGAATTACACTAGTCAGTCAGCATATAACTTTCATTGGATAGAAGCAATAACAGCTCTCCTGATAAAATGTGATATTTTAAGAATAATACCACCTATATTTACGTGATCTGCTGGGAAATTAAATATTAAATAAATTTACAACTATTTCTACAAGAATCAGTTATTAGTGAATTTTAAAGTGTTTTCCTATCTTGTGTACCAACTTCGACCTTGAGAAGAGAATCCAGCTCTACCGAAAATTAAACCCAACCTGAACCAGTAATTCTTTTTCGGACACTAATCCTTCAAAATGTTACTACAATATCGGGCATGAAGAGATTTAGCTGCTTCAAAACATCGCCACAATATGGGAAAAGAATTACTTCTTCAAAATTGTCGCCACAACGAGGGGCATAATGAAGATCTTACTAAAATACTTCTTCATATCTTATATCAAATATAAAATATCTTACCTCAATATTACTGTTGATTTGTTCTTGAACAAATTACAACTACTTAAATTAAATCTTAGAATTTCATTTGCATACTTCCCAATATATTTTAGATTATGAATAAACTCATATGTCGTCATCATCATCCTGCCAGGTATTAGTCCTAGAAGAACTGTTACAGCCTGAGAAAGCGGTTTTCGTGCCATCTTTTCATAGGTCGACCAAGTGACCATTTCCCATTTGGACAGTAGTTCATTATTGCCTTGGAGAACCTGGATCTAGCCATTCTTGAGACATGTTCCTTCCAGTTTAGCTGATATCTGGAGATGTAGTCCAGTATTGGTGACACATTATGTTCTTGAAGGATTTCTACATTTTTCTTTCGATCTCATTTGGTGTAGCCAGCTGTTCGGCGCATAAATTCTGCTTTCATCTCTCGTCCTTATAGTCCACGCTTCACTCCCATAACATAGGACTGGTCGGGCCATTATTTGATAAAGACAAGACGAGATGATTTTTGCACTAATGAAGGTTTTGAAACTCTATTAATGATTCCCATTGATTTGTTGAATTTCACAATTTTCTCTGGTAAATCCAAATTTTCAACAAAAGAGAGTTTATATCCTAAATAAGTAAACTCATTAACTCAATCTAATATTTTTTGTTATTTACACAAATTTTGCTTGGTATTGGGGATTTTCCACAAAAGGCCATTATTTTAGTTTTATTGATAGATATTTCCATTGAATATTTCTGGGCTATCAAATTTAAATTATGTACTGACAATTGTAAATCATCTTCAGATGTTGCTAGTAAAACAAGATCATCTGCAAACATTATTATATCTAATTTTAAATTTCTATTGATAGTGATACTTCCATGTTTTGTTTCTCTAAAGTCTTTTACTATGGCATTCACAAGGCTCTGGGGGCCGAATCATGGTGGTATAACCATTCCAACTAATACTGAGTAAATGCAGTATTGAAGCAGGTCCGGATGCTTAAAGATGGCAACTCCATCGCTGGACTTACCGCCTCCTTGCTAGCAACTAGTTGGTGGGACATTCTATTGCTTTCAAGCCTGATAAAAGGAAAAGCCAGACGGATCACAATAAACTCATATGTAACAAAGAATTATTTGATAATTGAGTTTGTATTTTTTTAACATTCTTACCTCATATGTTTGTTTTGTTGGACGATCGTTTCAAAGCTTATTGTTCCATCTTCAGCTTGTAACAAACTGGTTTTTTCTTTTCTTCAAGTTGTCGGCTTGGTAATGAGGCGCCTTTCTCCGGGAATTTCAAAGTTCATAATTTTTCTCCTTGCTCTTACGTATATAGATTTTTTCCCATATTGTGAGTTCATTGGTATTTTCTGTTTTAATAATTTTGTATTTAGATCTATTTTGTGTTTTTTCTGTCCAAACGTGAGCTGCTACTGCAGATTTTTCTACTTCTCCCTTTTTTACATTTCTTATGTGTTCTTTAGTTCTAATGTTTAAATTTCTCTTTGTTTTCCTTATGCATATTTTATCACAATCTGCACATTTTATTTGATATATTCCTGATTTTTGATTATCTTCAATTTTTTCACTTTTGTTGGTTTTTGACAGGCAATGAAATAGCCGATTTTCTGGCCAAGAAGGGTAGCAAAATTGTTTCAAACCCAACTTCTACTCCAGTTTCCTTTCACTCTATCAAAAGAATACACCACCTAAACATCTGGAAACGAATGGCAAAATCTACACACTTATGACATTACTACATTACAAAGAAAATCTGCAGTAGCAACATTCAGACTGCTAATGGGACATGACTGCCTGAATAAACACCTTCACAGACTTGGCATAACAGATTCACCTAAATGCCTTTTTTGCAATTTAAATGAAGATATGGAAAGAAACCATCTTCTCCGTTGTCCAGCATCTGTAGAAGAGACCAGCCTTTCTGCTAAATATTGGAGTGCAAGAGAGCGAATGATCTCATTATCAAGTGCTCGACATTAGATACCAACCAACCAATAAGTTTTATTTAAATTATAATCATTCTTTGGTGCTAAATTGATGTTGAATTTTCCAAAAAATGTTTGGAATTTATTGTGTGCCCAAGGGTGATATGTCAATTTCTTGTATCTCCTTTCCTTTGGCTTTTCTATCTGGAGTGCCTTCATTTCTCAATTTCTGTTTTTTGTACTTACCAATTTTTTTGTGTATAATTTTTCCTCAGTCTGCAACATCAGTTATCATGGAATTCACTTTATGTAATTTCATGTTTTACAGGACTGTTGTACCACAACAGAAGAAGTCAGATGATGTGGACGGTACACAGCTTGCAACACCACCTCGTCCAGGTATATCTGTTATTGGTGAAATTAAATGTTTCTTAGTCTTCAATTCTTTTAAGATATCGGTGTTCCTTTTCCGATCCCATCTGGTGTAACCCGCTGTTCTGCGCACGAATCTCATTTCACAAGCCGTTATTCTGCTTTCATGTTGTTTTTTTAGTGTCCATGCTTCACTACCATAGGTCAACACTGGTCTAGCCAAAGTGTTACATAAACATAATCTGGTGTTTTTTTGTACAAGGGATGGTTTCATAACTTGATTAATAATTCCTAAACTTTTATTATAACTAGTAACTTTTTCAGGGATATCCTTTTCATCCCAGATAGAGAGATAATATCCAAGATATTTAAATTGATTAGATCTCTCTAAAATTTTATTCTGGAGACAGATTTTACTTTGTATGGCGTCCTTCCCATGAAATGCCATAATTTTAGTTTTGTTAATTGATATTTCCATATTAAATTTGGCACCTATTTTTTGTAAATTATAAATTGATCATTGCAAATCATTTTCGGAAAGTGCCAGAAGAGCTAAATCGTCTGCAAAAAGAATAGCATCGAGTTTGAGGTTCCTGTTGATGGGTATATATCCTCGTTGTGTTTTCCTCCATTCATTTATTAATTTATTCATGTATATAATGAAAAGCACCGGTGAAAGTCCACATCCCTGTCTTACTCCAGTGTTGATCTTTTCCCAAGAAGGTAATTTGCCATCTTGTTTAACAGAGATTTTATTATCTTTATAGATGTTGAAGATATTAGTAATATATTTTGGAATATACAGGGTGGACCGCTCGAATGGACCTAATTTCAATTGCTTGTTACTGGCAAACGGTTGAAGATAGAAACTTAAAACAACGTTCATATTACAGAAAAACTCACCAAGTTTTGATATCCAGATCACCACATCTCTATATGAGCCCCAGCAGTCACTGTGACGATATCAAAGCGATGAACAATTTCTTGCCAAGTACGTTGGAGTATGTCTTCTGGAATGTTCTCAATAGCCTCTATGATGCGCTCACGAAGGTCTTTGACTGGGGTGGTGTAAACTTTATCTTTGACATAGCCCCAGAGAAAGAAATCCAGTGGTGTTAAATCGGGAGATCTCGGGGGCCACGCGATTGGTCCTCCCCTACCAATCCAACGGCCAGGGAAAATGTTGTCCAAAGTCGTACGAACTTCATTGGACCAGTGGGGAGGAGCACCATCTTGCTGGAAAACGATGTTAGGCTGCAGTTGTTCAATTTGTGGAAAGAAGAACTGCTCCAGCATGTCAAGATATGTGGTACCACGAACAGTTTTCTCGGCAGAAGAAAAACGGTCCAATGACCTTATTATGTGACAAACTGCACCAAACATTCATCTTCGGACTATCACGAACATGCTCTTGAATAGCGTGAGGATTCTCCGATCCCCAGATCCGCACATTATGCCGGTTTACCTTGCCTGACAAATGGAAAGTGGCTTCGTCCGAGAAGAAAATCTTGGTCATGAAGTCAGGATCAGCGCCGAGACGGTCCAGCATCGTATTGGCGAATTCCACTCGTTTCGGCATGTCATTCGGCTCCAGACGTTGCACTAACTGCACTTTATATGCGTGCAGTTTGAGGCGTTTGTGGACAATCCGTTGTAATGTCGATTTTGGTATTTGAAGTTCCCGCGAAGCTCTTCTTAATGACTTCCGGGGGCTTCGCTCAAATGCGGCTTGAACATTTGCTACCATTTCATCGGATGCTCTGCGACCACCCACCATGCTTCTTCAACACAGATCCTGTAGCTAATAATGTATCACGCCACTTCTTTATGCTTCTAGCAGTTGGAGCATCACGGTTAAACACACGCCCGGAACTCCCTTTGAACTCTAATGATTGATTTAAACTCCGCATACCACAAAACAGCTTGCGCTTTCATCTGCGGAGTCGCCATTTTCACAAACAATTAAATCTAAGAACGAGAAAACGTATCTTTGTGCCATCTACCGACAGGATTCGAAACTTGGTGAGTTTTTCTGTACTATGAACGTTGTTTTAAGTTTCTATCTTCAACCGTTTGCCAGTAACAAGCAATTGAAATTAGGTCCATTCGAGCGGTCCACCCTGTATTAAACAGTACCAACTAAATTGGAAACACCATCTTGAAAGAATGAGTTCAAATCGGATCCCCAAAGCTGTTTATAATTATATACCAAGAGGACGAAGATCACTGGGCCGTCCTATGAAACGCTGGAGGGAAAATTTTCTATAGGATCGTAACAGGCCTTGGCCTAATACTTGGAAGGAAGAAGAAGAAGAAGAAATGTTTCTTACCTCTCCTCGTATAAATCTTCTAAGTAGATCGCGATTTCGAGACCAAAACTGTCTCATCTTCAGTACTTTCTTGGCGACTGATGTTCTGTCGATCGGAAGAAACTCTTCTTCTTCCCTCTGTTGGTGGACCGATGAACCGGATCAGGTCAAAATTTGTGGGAATTTCGAAGTTCATAAGTTTTCCTTTGTTTTTCTGAATGTGGATCTTTTCCCAAACCGTGAGTTCCTTTTGTTTGTCTATTTGTTTAATTAGACTGGCTTTTGATTCAATTGGATGTTTTTCAGAACAAGCATGAGCAGCTACTGCTGACTTTTCCACTTCTCCATTTTGATGTTTCTAAGATGTTCTTTCACTCTTGTTTTCAAATTTCTTTTCGTTTTTCCATCAAAAATGGAGAAGTGGAAAAGTCAGCAGTAGCTGCTCATGTTTGGTCAGAAAAACATTTGATTGAATCAAAAGCCAGTCTAATTAAACAAATAGACAAACAAAAGGAACTCACGGTTTGGGAAAAGATCCACATTCAGAAAAACAAAGGAAAACTTATGAACTTCGAAATTCTCGGTTCAAGCATTAATTTTTCTTTTAAAAAAATAATAGTTTCTGTTTCCATACTTTTTATAATATAGTTTTATTAAAGAAAGAGAAGAAATAAATAAATGTGTAATGATAATTTCAGGCACTATAGCTGAGCGAGAACATCGCAAGTGGCAGAGTGCAGTTCCACTTGCTAATAATCCATATTCACCAGAGAACATCAGCAAACGACTGAGCAAGAAGTCAGATCTTTTCAGCTACTCTGCTGCTCCCATGTGAGTAATAATAATAATAATAATAAATAAATGTCCTCAACTCATATCCAACTAGGGTTGGGTAAGGAATGAGATGAGACGAAGCCCCCTATATTTATAGAAGTCTGTGAATTACAAGGGTGCCGGTCAACCATCCCTGATTCACCGTCACAGGGGTGGATGAACGAAATGAAATGAAAAGGATGAGATGAGTATGGAGACATGGTGGAATGAAACTTGCGGCAGGGAAAACAGGAGAAAAACTGTGTACTTCACACTTTTTATATGCTTTCTGTAATTTCCTTAATTGGACAATGTTATGCATCAACCGGCTAAGTGCCTTTTTTTTATTGAGATAATATAAAAACATCTTTCAATGTTAATATTATTCGTTTTTAAACACCTTAATGATGGACAAATTATATTTGAAAAGAAAAATATACGCCGAGACTGGGGTTTGAACCCAGGACCTTTGACTTTCTATGTCAATGCTCTTCCATCTGAGCCACCTAGGCCTCCAATCTAAATGCGTATTTTTCTCTTACACATAGTTAATTCCCTAACCCCAAATGCTAGGAGCCATTGCTACGATTTTTGCAAATGGCGGCTTCTTTGTTAAGAAGACTTTTTATTGGGAATTTAAACATTACTTATAAAGCCAGTAGTGCTTCTTTCAATGTTAATATTATTCGTTTTTAAACACCTTAATGATGGACAAATTATATTTGAAAAGAAAAATATACGCCTAGACTGGGGTTTGAACCCAGGACCTTTGACTTTCTATGTCAATGCTCTTCCATCTTAGGGAATTAACTATGTGTAAGAGAATAATACGCGTTTAGATTGGAGGCCTAGGTGGCTCAGATAGAAGAGCATTGACATAGAAAGTCAAAGGTCCTGGGTTCAAACCCCAGTCTAGGCATATATTTTTCTTTTCAAATATAATAAAAACATCTGTTACACTGGCTCATGAAGTAAGTGTACGCACACTTTTAGCATCAAATCTTTAAATATAGCCTTATTATTAAAGAAAATGTAAATGCAATCAGTCCTATCAGAGATTCTGTTTTGCATCAAACAGATATGAAACCAGTTCTTCATAAATCCTAATATAAATTTTGCATCATGCAGCTAAGTGCCAAATGTTTCTGCTCTTAGATTGTTGATGCATAACCGTCAAATAAGGAGAATAACTTGCATTATCCAGCATTGTTAGTTTGGCGCTGCAATAAATAATGTAGATTGACTTAAATTCTAAATATATTTTTCTCGAAACTTAGATGACACATAGCTGATTGATGCATAACACATACTCTTATAATGTTTTCTTTTGAATTTAATATAATTTCTGTGATATTTTAGAATTCTGCCAGAACCAATAGAGGAGCGAGTAATGAACACATCTGCAGAGCCCGACTTCAGAAAGTGAGTGCTGTTATTCTGTATTTACTTCTAGTTTCAATCTTTCATATACTTAAATTAATTCATTGTAAATAGAAAAATATGCTTGAAGAGAAAAATTTACGCTCAGACTGGGGTTTGAACCCAGGACCTTTGGCTTTCTATCCCAATGCTCTACCAACTGAGCTACCTGAGCAGTTGGTAGAACATTGGCATAGAAAGCCAAATGTCCTGGGTTCAAAATCCAGTCTGAGCATATAGTTTTCTCTCCAAATATAATTTGAGTGAGAAGTATTAAATTAATAATATAAACACAGAAAAATGTGTGCCTGAACCAGGAATTGAACCCCGAACCTTCAGGTATATATATGCTGATAAGCTTCCTTCCCATCCAAGCATTAAACTCTCCGATTCCGATTGAGGGTCTTTCCACTTTTCAGCGGTTGCCCTTTTACCAGCCGGCTGCTGGCCCTTCACATCCACATGTGTCAATCACAGAGGTAGATGATCAACAGCCAGTGTAGGGGTGACATGTGGTTAGAATGTCGAGTCCCCCAGCCGTTATAGCTGGTTCCTCAACCTGGAGCTGCTACTTATTGTAGCTACCCAATTGCCTCACGATGCTGGATGGGCACCGGTCCCATACTGGCCGAAATACCATGAGAAAATTTCTTCCTCCATGGAGACTCGAACCAGCGCAAGTCCCGTAGCTCTACGCCAAGGCTTCCTACCTTAACCGCTCGGCTACGGCTACCTAATTCTCTTGGTCCCACATTCAATGCAATGAACCATCATTCACAAATACACATTGAATGGCTTCTACATTAAGAAGACGAAGGAATTCCACACAGCTATAGCATAACTTTTTTAATTAATATTAACCTTTATATTCCAGGGTATTTAAAAATACCGCATGAACTGCTGGATGGAATTTAAATCCCAGTCTGTGATATTAAATGGATGGTAGAGCACGCATACTAACAAAAAAATTTTTTTACGATAAACTATACGAGATATAAGTATAAAATAACTTTTATTTCATTCATAAAGGAGTGTATTATTCAATGAAATGTTTAATTTTTACATACAGTAGAGAATTTTATTATTAAAAGTTAAAATTTATTTGCGAGGTCTATATTTTTTTGGTTTGACTTTATAACGGGTTCAGTTTATGATTTGAAGGTGATTGTACTCTTGTGAGGGGGATTTGATGATGTAGTTTGAACAGGTGTGCCATGAAAAATCTGCTTTGTAAGCATAAACATGAATACCCTGTTATTTTTTTATATATTAAATTTGGGAATTTTTAACATTATGAGGTTCAATTAAATGATAATTAAATGAATCGTGATTTTTTCTTACCTCATACATCTATGTTTCTTTAAACACAGCACTGCAGTATTGGCGACACTTTGTCATTTCAGCTGTTTCAGCTGACGATGACGACAAAGTGTCGCCGATACTGCAGTGCTGTGTTTAAAGAAACATAGATGTATGAGGTAAGAAAAAATCACAATTCATTTAATTATCATGAATACCCTGCCTTGTTGACGACAGAGTTATCATAAGTAATGCCACGAGTGATTTCCAAATTATCGATAAATTCACGACTCACGAAGTGAGGAGTGAATTTATCTAGAGAATTTGGAAATCAAGAGTGGCATTTGTTAGGACTATTTAACGAATAAAATAAAGCTGTTTACTCACAAATCATTATTTAACTACAGTTATTTAAAAATATTTTTATATTTAAAGTAAACGGTGATGTTTGAAAACTAATGAGAAACGATAGGTAGCCTACGCTTCTACTGCTTCTTTTGTTTATCACTGCAACCAGATCATACTATTTATTGCCAAAGGAACGCAATATTGTAAGAATGCTCTCTAGTGGAGAAAAAATGAAACACATCAATCTGTATATTAATTCATTTTTGATGTCGTATACATTTAAGAAAGTGCAAACAGTGGTTTCTTTTTTTGGTGGTATAATCAATTGCTACAAATGTTGACATGTAAGCACTATTATATACAATCTGGTAGCCGTATTTGTTATAGGCTCAGTCACTGCAAAATAACGGTCAGACCTGTTCAGAATATTAAAAAGGAGGAGCTTTGCTTAATATATGATAATCCTAACGTTGATAATTATTTCGTGAAACACGTCTCTGATTGGTTGTAATACAGAAATCATTGAAACGTGATTGGTCATTGACTCCCATTTGGGGCATGAGTTAAATAGTCAGCACAATTTTTTTTTCTGTGGCACTCAAACCTTACAACATATCACACTAACATTCAGTCTTGAATTAGTAACTGTAGACTGTGGTTTGTTTTTTAACATATAAAAAACTTGGAATTTGACTGAAGATGGAAGTAATACTATACTTTCGAAACTGGTATCGTGAAGACATGCAACTTTGTGATGTGAGATGTTAAAACATTTTCTCCGACTCATTCATTAATATAAATACCTCATAGTGTTTCCTCCCACTGTAAATTTAATGAAATTTTCTACTCGTCTAAAGGCTGGTAGGCAGCGCTACCAATAGTCAACAGCCGGCTTCTATCAAAGAAGTATTTAATGAGAATTATTAACATAGAATATTTTTATCACTCACCTCATATTGTTCTTCTTATTTGATTATAAACTAGTTTCGGAACATAGTTTCTGTTCCATCCTCAGTATCGTCACGACTGTTGTTCTGTCGTCTTGAAGAGCTGTCCTTCTCTCCTTCCATTGGCTGACTGAAAAACCTCGAAACCAGGTCATTCTCACCGGGAATTTCAAAGTTCATTAATTTCTTCTTTTCGCTCTTTTGAATGTAGATCTTTTCCCAAACAGTAAGTTCTTTAGGGTTTTCTATTTGTTTTAATAATTTAGCTTCTTTCTCGATAAGATGTTTTTCAGACCATGCATGGGCAGCCACTGCAGATTTTTCTAACAAAGGGGAAGTAGAAAAATCTGCAGTGGCTGCCCATGCATGGTCTGAAAAACATCTTATCGAGAAAGAAGCTAAATTATTAAAACAAATAGAAAAACCTAAAGAACTTACTGTTTGGGAAAAGATCTACATTCAAAAAGAGCGAAAAGAAGAAATTAATGAACTTTGAAATTCCCGGTGAGAATGACCTGGTTTCGAGGTTTTTCAGTCAGCCAATGGAAGGAGAGAAGGACAGCTCTTCAAGACGACAGAACAACAGTCGTGACGATACTGAGGATGGAACAGAAACTATGTTCCGAAACTAGTTTATAATCAAATAAGAAGAACAATATGAGGTGAGTGATAAAAATATTCTACCTTAATGAATATACCTCATAGTGAGAATTCCTAAAATAAGTAATTTAATGAGAATTTTACACTACCCCCTTTAAGCAGAAAAGTGTATACTGTATATACTTAAATATTAATACTTTCCAATACTGTGCAATATTAATATTGTCCAGTATTGATCAAAGTACCTCTTAAAAAGTCAATTATATGTAACTAATTAAATTTCTTATTAATTCTGTATGATATTGCAGGTATGGGCGACTATTACATCAACGAGTCCAAGTTTGCAGCAGGATCAAAACGACAGTCTCCACAGGTACGTGGCCTGCAAGACTTAGAACAGGAAGCACTACATCGTAACGTGTATCGTAACTCATTCAGAGCTTGCAACTCGTCTTCTCCTAACTTCACAATGAACCCTTTGTTTGAACCCGAGCCCGATATTCCAGGGACGATTGTAGAAACACAACCGGAGGTAGAGTCCGGGTACTCTAGTTCTATCGACTCCCTCGATGCTAACCTTCTACGGTTGTTGCCTCCTTCGGAACCACAGATGGTTGTACGGTCATTAGAACCTCTGTCCAGTGTCCGACGCTCTGAGAGCTTACGGCACAGGCGAGAGCAGTTACCGAGACCTAAGTGGGGTGGTAGCTTGCGGTTGGGGCATGGAAATGATAGATCTTCATTTTGGTAGCATTTAAACCCAGTTCCTGTTAACACTTGTAGTTCCTTTTACTAACAGAGTTATGAAACAAGGTGCACATAATTACTAACAACTGTGCGTGAGAAACATTAATGGTGTCAAGTGTAATTTTTTCTCAAATATAGAATGTGTCACATTCAGTACCAGGCACTGAGCAGGGCATTTAAACCCACAGGCCAGCCATTTAAATACCCCAGCTACTCTTTTCGTGGCACTTCAGAAAATGGACCTATTCACAAACTATTAGTCCTAGAAAATTCAAATTTTGTACATACCTAAAGGAGATATCCTAGTAGGATTTGATGGTAAAATAACTTGGGTGATTGACATCACATGGTATCGGCATATCAATTTCAGGAAGTGGAAGTTCATCTTTACTTTCACTTAGTGAATCTTCTAATTCAGGAATCAGTTCATCACCTGAATCATCATTATACAAAATATTCACTAATTCTTCTTCAGTGAGATATTTTTCTTTCGCCATGGTTTCACTTACGCACAAACAACAGCACGATAACAAGAAACATATACGACTGCATTGGAGCCTGCAGGCAAGTTCGGGTGAACGAATTCCATGTGTTGTTTGTTTTAAAAATAAAAGGGGATTCACCAAAGTTAAACATGTCAAACAGGAATAGAAAATGTACATTTACATGCCATCTATGATCTCCAGGACATACTAAGCCAACACAATATTTAAGCACCGAATATAAACGCGGTTTGTTCGCGTCTGCTCTAAAACGAGTTAACTGACCGACGGCCGCATACACAATAGGCTCTTTAAATGCCTTAACTGGTTTACGGTACTGAATGTGTTAATCCCAATGGTATTTTGTACTATTGCTAGACTCATATAGTCACTAGCCGGAGTGATATTGGGACAGGTAGAATTTCTTTAAGATTAAATTAAATTTATATAATAAATTTGGGAATTTTTAACATTATGAGGTTTTATTAATAAGAATTAAATGAATCGTGAATTCTTCTTATCTCATACTTCTATGTTTTTTAAACACAGCACTGCAGTATCAGTGACCATCATCACCATCCACAGCTGTACAGTTGTGAAAACAGCTGAGGATGGTGACGATGGTCGCTGATACTGCAGTGCTGTGTTTAAGAAAACATAGAAGTATGAGGTAAGAAGAATTCACGATTCATTTAATTGTTATTAAATTAAATTCTTTGTACCTCACCTCATATCCAGTCTTCTACGTAGACCGCGGTTTCAAAACCTTGGCGGCTTCATCTTCAGTACCCTCTCGTTGACTGATGTTATGTCAATCAGAAGAACCACTTCCTCTTCCCTCTGTTGGTGGACTGATAAACCTCTGGATCCAATCAGAATCTGCGGGAATTTCGAGGTTCATAAGTTTTCTTTCAGCAGTAGCTGCTCATGCTTGGTTCGAAAAACATTTAATTGAATCAAAGGCTGGTCTAATTAAACAGATAGAAAAACAAGAGGAACTCATGATTTGGGAGAAAATCCACATTAAAAAAAAAGAAAGAAAAACTTATGAACTTCGAAATTCCTGCAGATTCTGACTGGATCTTGAGGTTTATCGGTCTACCAACAGAGGGAAGATCAATCAATGAGAGGATACTGAAGATGAAGCTGCTGAGGCTTTGAAACTGCAGTCTGCATAGAAGACTGGATATGAGGTGAGGTATGAAGCATTTAATCTTAAATTAAACCTCATAGTGAATTTTTCCTATAAAAGTTTGAGAATTTCTTTAATTTAACTTCACAGCGGTTTGCAATCTTCTTCATTTCATTCACAATAATTCACTGTACAAGCATACTGGCTATTCTGCTTTGAGGCTCTCACACAACACAGTATCTCTTAGAGTTTACTTATTGACACTTGCAGAATAACCTCATGTTACTTGCTATTGTAATTTATTAATAAAACAGTATGTATTATTGTTATAATTTCTCTTCCTCCATATTTGATTCTTTCACTGGAGAAGTGATATCTGGGCTTGGAGATTATTATTTTCAAGTAATTCAATGGCCTAATTATATTTGAAAAGAAAAATATACGCCTAGACTGGGGTTTGAACCCAGGACCTTTGACTTTCTATGTCAATGCTCTTCCATCTGAGCCACCTAGGCCTCCAATCTAAACGCGTATTTTTCTCTTACACATAGTTAATTCCCTAACCCCAAATGCTACGAGCCGTTGCTACGATTTTTGCAAATGGCGGCTTCTTTGTTAAGAAGACTTTTTTATTGGGAATTTAAACATTACTTATAAAGCCAGTAGTGCTTACTGGCCATGAAGAGCTGCATTCAACATAGCTTTTGTACTTATATTGTAAATAATTTTAATAGATGGTTTTCTTTCAATAACTCAGTTTGCTATTTTGACACCATTGATATTTCACACACACTATTCTACACAACGAATTTTCCCTCCCTCTTCCAGATCTCAGTGAGAAATTGTATGTGGGAAAGTAAATTTTTAGAATGTTATAAATGGGGCTTGGATTTTTAGCCACTAAAAACTTAAATATTTATTTTGTAATTATATTATTTTTGGTCTGGACATCTTACCTCAATATTAATGTTGATTTGTTAAAGATTGTTAAAGAAAAACATGTAGAAGATTCCCTAAAACTATTAAATTTACAGAGTACAAACATTAAATTCACCAAAGAAATAGAAGACAATAAACAAATACCTTTTTTGGATCTTAAATTGGTCAGAAACGAAGAAAAAAGAAAAATTGAATTCAGGATTCATAGGAAAGAAACTCATACGGAAAATTTTATAAAATCAACAGGGTTCAATCCAATTGGACATAAATTAGCAGCATTTAATAGTTTAACTCATAGATTGGTAAACTTATCCTTAAACGAAGAAGATTTCAAACATGAGAAAAAACACATAATCAAAGTAGCAAGAGAAAATGGGTTTGATGAAAAAATGGTACATAAAAGGATAGAAAAGTATAAAAAACAAAAAATGATAAACAGAAGTAATCTTGAAAAAGAAGAACCAGCTATGAAAAAATATAAGAAATTCACATATCACCCCTGGGTGCATAATAAATTTCAAAATATATTTGAGAAGTTTAATATTAAATTAGCACCAAAAAATAACTACAGTCTAAATAAACTAATAAAAACCAACAAAAATGAAAAAACTGATAAAAATAAAAAGTCAGGAATATATCAAATTGAATGCATGGGTTGTGAAAAGATATATATAGGGAAAATAAAAAGAAACCTAAAAGTTAGAACCAAAGAACACATAAGAAATATTAAAAATGGAGAAATTGAAAAATCTGCAGTTGCTGCTCATGTTTGGTCTGAAAAACATAATATAAATTCAGACACTAAATTATTAAAACAGTTAGAAAATACAAAAGAGCTGACTATTTGGGAAAAAATTTATATTCAGAAGAACAGAAACAGAGTTATGAATTTTGATATACCGATGGAGGGTGACCTTGTTTGGAGGTTCTTTGGCCAACCACAGGATGGAGCTGACATCGACATCCAGGTTGTGTAACATAATGCAACATAAATAAAACCAGTCTGGGAAAGCTGACGATAAAACAGAATTGTTTTGAAACATGTCCAAGAACAAATCAACATTAATATTGAGGTAAGATGTCCAGACCAAAAATAATATAATTAAATAACCTCAAAATATAACTTCCTTAAATTAAATATTAATATTTATTTTGTATCTATTAAATATTTGAAAATACTGTATATTTCCAAATGTAAGGCGCACTTTTAACTGAATTATTGGGGAGTGTCTTACGTTCACATACAAATGATAAATTTTAGGTTATGGTCAAGTCCTCATTATGGAAAATTTGTTTTTGCAACACCGAACATACGACTAGCATGTCAGTTTCCATATTTTTTGGGCATGTACGATACCTTCCCTTTTTAAACTTGCATCGAAAGACATTTGCTTGGTTAATATTCTATTATCCATTACAATCAGCCAAAATATAGGCTCTTTCGTATATTACGCAATTTTACAAATAAATAATTAATTCAAAGATGCATCAAAATAAAATAAAAAATTTTATTTTCATCTACATACACTCCTATTTGAGTGTTGAAAATTACATCAGGCATATGTCCACCTCCACTCTCTTGGCAGGTAGTTACTTGGTCTATGAAGTTCCCTCAGTCTGTGATATCATTTCGTGGCAACTTGGAATGGTCTTCCAGATCTTGTGACCTTACTCCATGTGACTTCTTTTTATGAAGTTATGTGAAGTCCAAAGTCTACGGGCCGCATGCAAATACGTTAGTCTCTACTCAAATTAGTTCCAATCACCGGTGAGCCGACTTTCCATGAGCAAGTGCAAAGATCGAATTAGCTACCCACTAACTGGTCATGCATGAAAGTCATCGTTTTCGTAATATAGGCAAGAAATTACCCAGAATTCTCATCGATAAAATCACTTCCGTTATTTTCGTCTGCTAGAGAAACGCATTTACGCTTGCATCCTGCAAATACGACGTCTCCATCGTGTGATATTATGCCGATTCTCCTGTTCTTCCAGTTGAATTCTTTGGTAGACTCTATCAAATTCCTCTTCTCCACATATACCAAAAACATGATCAAAGTCTTCAAGGTCCGACATCTTGGATAAAGCAGCAAGGTTTCAAACTACATCGGTTCCCATCGGGTTGCTCACGATTCGTTCTCTGCAAAGTCACCTCGCCAGGTAGCTTAGGAATTTCGACAATTATTATCGCATGAACAGATTTTTGAGTAGGCAAAAAGTCTTTGGATGCAACTTTCTCAGCAGAGAACGACTTTCACGGTCTAATGTGTTCATAGATACGACCCATGTGAACAATCATAAACAGTTCTCCAACTTAAGGAACAAATTCAACATGTCATCAACAGAGATGTCTGTAAAGGGTCATCACGAACTTCAGACTGAGTAACTGCCTGCCGAGATAGTAGAGGTGGACAAATGCTTGGTATAATTTTCCACACTTAAATGGGAGTGTGTGTAGATGAAAATAAAAAATAATAATTTGATGCATTTTTTATTTTAAAAAAATTTGTGTAATATATTAAAGACCTTATAGACACATGTCCACCGCTGTGGTCTCGAGGTAGCATGCTGCCTTGTCACGCAGCAGACTCAGGTTCAATTCCCAGTCGGGACAGGCTCCTGGGTGAGATTTTTTTTTGGGTTTTTTCCTCACCTGTAAGACAAATGTCAGGAAGCTTAGGGCCCAACGGTCCCCAAAAATTATCCGGCATCATCATCATCATCATCCTTATCATTATTATCATCATCCTTCTCATTATCATCATCATCCATTTCATTATCATCATCATCCTTCACCAGTGCGGAAAGCAATGGTAAACTACCACACCTATAATTCGCTAGTAAAGCTGTAAAACATAGCATGAAAATGCTATGATTGCAGTGAAAGACCTGCCCTCGGGCAGAATTACTATGGATGGATAGACACATAATGCTGCCTACTCACTTCTGGCTTGTTACTAATTTTTCAGTTCTATTATTAGTTACAGATAGCATAATTCTTATTTAGTTAATTCTTATTGTTGATATCAATAAGTACTTCCAACAATACATGCTTGATCATCATCATCTTAAGACACGACAACTTCAAAAGTGAAAGTTTTGGCCTTCTCAACAATCCTCCTCCATGCCAATCTGTCTCCTGCCATATTTGTTTCCTGTTAGACTGTCCGATTGATTCTTGTTGAGATTTACAAGCATGTTTTCTTTTAATATTTAATTTTAGGAAGTGATATTTTGAGGTTATTTTAATTATAACGGGCTTCCAATATAAAACCGGACCGGCCTCACGGAGTTTCACCCGGCACGCAGTGCTGTCTCTTCCTCCCGCAATTCACCCTGCCTGCCACCCGTCCTTGAACTGTTTCTTACCTTATAGAAAATGCTGGAAATGTTGTCCTCCCGCAGTTAAACAGGCATTATACCGAGTAAACACATTTAGATTGACACGCTGTAGTTCGTTGTGCTAATTTCAGTAATGATTTTTGAGGTGAACGTTCCACATTTTCACCAATTTCATCTAATTTTTTTTTTTCGGTGAAAACCGTACGCCTTTGCGTGTGTTTCTTATTTTGTACTGAACCAGTGGTCTCAAATTTAGTCACAAGATCGTGGATTCTCGATCTGGAAGGAGGTAATTGTCCAGGGAAGTTCCGAATAAATTCCACGCGAACGTGACGAGCTGATTCGTATTTATAATAACATTTACACACATAAATGCGCTGCTCTAATGTCAGCTGACGTCTCATCTTGTCGAACGATAGTAAACTGACTAGTTCAAGGACTAGCGGCTGGCAGAGTGAAATACGGACGAGGAGAGAGCGCTGCCTGATGGGTGAAACCCCATGAGGCCAGTCTGGGTTTATATTGGAAGCCCGGTATTATTTTTAGTCTAATCATCTTACCTCAATATTAATGTTGATTTGTTCTTGGACATGTTTCAAAACAATTCTGTTTTAAAACATGTCCAAGAACAAATCAAAATTAATATTGAGATAAGATGATTAGACTAAAAATAATATAATGTTTTCTTTTACTGTGCTAGGGAGCTAGCCTAATGCCAAACCCCCAATCTGGAGGACCAGGTCATTTGATTTTAGAGTTTCTGTTAACTAAAAAAAAAGCAGTATAGCCAACAGAAGCCACAACAATAAACTTGTTATGATACACGGTATATATTTTTGCGATCTGATCTTAATTTCTCTTGCTTTTCTGTCGTACATTTCTAATTTTGAGGTCAACTTCGTTTTTTTTTACTTTGAAATTGGGGTGTGCCTTACATTCGGACATATATGGTATGTGCTAAAAACAGAGAAATATGTTCAAAACATTAAAACAGAAACATGATAAAACATATAACTTACTAGAAAAATAAATATTGGAACTGCTTTACACATCGGATTTTACCAAACTGCTCTAGTGATATGACTCTGACAGTACAATACAACAGTTAATCGTAGTTTTATTGAGATATTTTTCTATAATAGTGCGTAGAACTAGACATCTTGGGTTCAAATCCCGGTTCAGCCAAACATTTTTATCTTCAAAAAATTATTTATCGATCTGACTGAGTGTATAAATTTACATTTATGATCTTAAATTTTGAGAAACAGTCACAACTTAAGGTAGCACATATTTTTTATATAAATAGTGACAATGTGGACATGAGCATGTATGTATATGAGACAATAAAGTGCAGTGCAAGGAGCATGAGGGAGCTTGTACAGTCTGTGTAGATAATCAATAAAATCAATATTGAAATATTCCAGCATTCAATATTGATACCTACACCACATCCTTCACTCTACTTTTGGTAAGTAAGCAAAAAAAAAAAATAACAGTGTTGCCAATGTACTTACACTAACATGGTGTTGGTAAAATTTCTTTACTTTAGAATAGTGTATATTTTATTCAATCAATTCTTTAAAATTTAATTGGTTTTTGGCCTCATTTATCAGAATTCTCCATTGAACTCTATCATGGGCTATGGTAATATTTCTTCATGGTAAGAAGAGACCAATTCTGGAAATGCATGCTATTTCGCATTACACGGATACTTGTCATACCAACTCGTCTCAAAAAACATTAAACTGAAAATATTAAAACAAATATTGAATTAAAATACTCATATCCAGTCTTCTAACTATAGTGCAGTTTCAAAGCCTTGGTAGCTGCATCTTCAGTAATATCTTGTCAACTGATGTTATTACTTATTTTAGGAATTCTCACTATGAGGTATATTCATTAAGGTAGAGTTTTTTATCACTCACCTCATATTGTTCTTCTTATTTGACTATAAACTAGTTTCGGAACATAGTTTCTGTTCCATCCTCCGTATCGTCACGACTGTTGTTCTGTCGTCTTCAAGACATTTTTTGCATAATGGTGATGCAGCGAGGTCAAAAGAAAAATTCAGATACAGGTAGAAACTCTACTTCACCCGGCAGCAGGAATCGGCCCTTATTGTTATTTCACCTAATGGGAATTCAATGAAGTGAAGACTAATTTATTTCTCTCTGTGTTTCTTCCTTGTAAACATTTTTTTTTTATAAATTGTGTAGAAATATCCTTGTTTTCGCATTGGACAGATTCCATTTTATACAAAATAACTACACATAAAATTACTATTAATTTTACGGGTCCAATAAATTTGTTCACATCAGATTTCCGTATTATTCACGTTCCGGATTAAACAAGTTTTACTGTTGTTTATTTTTTATCATTTCACTCACCTCATACTTCATAATTTATAGCAGACCCAGGGTTTCTTCACGTAATTCGTGACATTGTCAATGCTGCGTCATGTTCACAACTGACGTCCAACGGCCTTCTATCCTGCAGACTGACCTCCGCGCCATCTGGTGGCCGACCGAAGAATTTCCAAATCAGGCCTCTTTCTTTATAACCGGGTATTTCAAAATTCATAGTTGTATTTTCATTCTTGCATATGTAAATTTTTTCCCAAATTGTGAGTTCCTTCGGTTTTTCCAATTGTTTAAGTAATTTTGTTTTGGTTTCTATTCTATGTTTTTCTGACCAGGCATGTGCAGCTATTGCAGATTTTTCGGTTTCTCCATTTTTAACATTTCTGAGGTGTTCTTTTAATCTTGTATTTAGATTCCTTTTTGTTTTTCCTATGTATATCTTTTCACAATCTTTACAATTAATTTGATAAATTCCCGATTTTTTGCAGTCTTCAATTTTTTCATTTTTGTTGGTTTTTATTAAATTACCTAAGCTGTAATCATTTTTCGGTGCTAATTTAATGTTGAATTTGTTGAAAATTTTTTGAAACTTGTCAAATACGAAAGGATGGTATGTGAACTTCTTGAATTTTTTGCCTATATTTTTATCTGTCTGAAGAGTACTTTCATTGATGACTTTTTGTTCTTTGAATTTATTTATTTTCTTGTGTATCATTTTCTTGTGAAAACCATTATCCTTAGCAATTTGTATGATGTGTTCTTTCTCTTTATTGTAATTTTCTTTGCTCATGGGGACATTCACAAGTCTGTGTGTTAAACTATTAAATACTGCCTGTTTGTGTGAAAAATGGTTAAATCCAGTAGCTTTTATATAATTGTCGATGTGAGTTTCTTTTCTGTAGATTCCAAATTCTATTTTCTTTTTCTCTTCTTTCCTAATCAATTTAAGGTCTAAAAATGGTATTTCATGATTATTTTCTATTTCCATTGTAAATTTGATTGTTTTATTTTGAATATTTAACAGTTTAATGGCATCTTCTAATTGTTTCTCTTTTACTATTGCTATGATATCATCTACGTATCTTCTCCAAAATTTAAACATCAAAGGATGTGCTTTAGTTACATGACATTCAAAATTCCCCATAAACATGTCTGCTAAGAATGGTGATAATGGATTTCCCATTGCGAGTCCTGATTTTTGTCTAAAGTATTTTCCTCTAAAGGTGAAGAACATTTGATTTAAGCATAATTTTGTTAGTTTTATGTATTCTTTAACGCTATCATCATCTAATTTGTTTTCTTTCAACCATTTTTCTAAAATTTTCAAAGTTGTGTCAGTCGGTATGTTTGTGAATAATGAAGTAACATCAAATGAGACCAATCTTTCTGAAGGTTCTATTTCTACATTTTCTAATTTCTCAACTAATTGGTAAGAATTTTCTACTGCTAAATTTTCAAATTTTTCCATACCTTTAAATTTATTGTTAAGCCATTTGGATATGTTATATGTCGGTGAATTGATATTGTTGATGATAGGTCTCATTTTCTTTCCGTCTTTGTGGATTTTAGGAAGACCATGAATGTTGGGGTTTCTGGGATTTGGTATTTTTAATTTAAACTTTTCCTTTTGTGTCATAATTTTTTTAATTGATTTTAGGTTGGTTTCAACTTCTTTAATTGTTTTTGCGAGAGGATTTGTTTTAATTTCTTCATATTCTTCCCCCTTTAATAAATTCTCCATCCTATCATTATAATCGTCTTTATCCAAAATTACCAAATTATTCCCTTTGTCTGACTTTGAAAAAACAACATTTTTATTATTAATGTTTCTTATTTTCTTCATATTTGTTTTGCATATGTTTTTTATTTTTGTGTTTTTAATTTTTTCAATAACTTCCCCACATTCTTTTCTGATTATTGTTTGTTCTTCAAAATTCATGTCATCTATAGCAATTTCAATATCAGCTATGTAATCTTCTAAATTGTTAGAGTAACTAATGCATGTTTTCAATCCCTTGTCCAAAATAGATATTTCTTCTTTTGTAAAGTTTTCAGATGATAGGTTAATTACATTATTCTCAATTTCTTTATCCCTTCCTAATGTAGTGGTTATACTTTTTGTACTTATATTTTTCTTCAATTTTTTTAAATCAGGTTTTAAATTAATTATCTTTTTCTTTTGTACATCAAATTTTTTCTTCATTTTGAGGTTCAATTGGTTGTAGAAGTTTTTTTCTAGGTTATCCCAAATTATTTGTCCTAAATTGTTGTTTAATCTTAGATGTAAAAAGTACAGTTCTACGTCTATTTTACTTATAGTTGTGTAATGTTTGACTTTTTCCAAATTGAGAGTTTTCTTTTCTAAACTTTTTTGGTGTTGGTTATTGTTGTTTTTAACCATTTTCCGGACAAATTTTGGAGTGATATTATTTTCTAAACATTTATTAATGAATTTGATATCTGCAGCTCTTTTATTTCTAAGTTCTTTTAATTTCAAATATCTTTTAATTTCTATCTTATTTTCCGAAAAATGTTCGTTGAAATGTTGTATATTTGAAGCCGCCATCTTGTTCCAGTTGTTTACGTTATTCTTGTTTTCCTATGACTTGATAGCCAACTTTATTAAGTTATGTAGATAGGAAATAACACTATGAGGTTCTTTAATATTGTTTATTTTTTATCATTTCACTCACCTCATACTTCATAATTTATAGCAGACCCAGGGTTTCTTCACGTAATTCGTGACATTGTCAATGCTGCGTCATGTTCACAACTGACGTCCAACGGCCTTCTATCCTGCAGACTGACCTCCGCGCCATCTGGTGGCCGACCGAAGAATTTCCAAATCAGGCCTCTTTCTTTATAACCGGGTATTTCAAAATTCATAGTTGTATTTTCATTCTTGCATATGTAAATTTTTTCCCAAATTGTGAGTTCCTTCGGTTTTTCCAATTGTTTAAGTAATTTTGTTTTGGTTTCTATTCTATGTTTTTCTGACCAGGCATGTGCAGCTATTGCAGATTTTTTCGGTTCTTCTTCTTTTCTCCATTTTTAACATTTCTGAGGTGTTCTTTTAATCTTGTATTTAGATTCCTTTTTGTTTTTCCTATGTATATCTTTTCACAATCTTTACAATTAATTTGATAAATTCCCGATTTTTTGCAGTCTTCAATTTTTTCATTTTTGTTGGTTTTTATTAAATTACCTAAGCTGTAATCATTTTTCGGTGCTAATTTAATGTTGAATTTGTTGAAAATTTTTTGAAACTTGTCAAATACGAAAGGATGGTATGTGAACTTCTTGAATTTTTTGCCTATATTTTTATCTGTCTGAAGAGTACTTTCATTGATGACTTTTTGTTCTTTGAATTTATTTATTTTCTTGTGTATCATTTTCTTGTGAAAACCATTATCCTTAGCAATTTGTATGATGTGTTCTTTCTCTTTATTGTAATTTTCTTTGCTCATGGGGACATTCACAAGTCTGTGTGTTAAACTATTAAATACTGCCTGTTTGTGTGAAAAATGGTTAAATCCAGTAGCTTTTATATAATTGTCGATGTGAGTTTCTTTTCTGTAGATTCCAAATTCTATTTTCTTTTTCTCTTCTTTCCTAATCAATTTAAGGTCTAAAAATGGTATTTCATGATTATTTTCTATTTCCATTGTAAATTTGATTGTTTTATTTTGAATATTTAACAGTTTAATGGCATCTTCTAATTGTTTCTCTTTTACTATTGCTATGATATCATCTACGTATCTTCTCCAAAATTTAAACATCAAAGGATGTGCTTTAGTTACATGACATTCAAAATTCCCCATAAACATGTCTGCTAAGAATGGTGATAATGGATTTCCCATTGCGAGTCCTGATTTTTGTCTAAAGTATTTTCCTCTAAAGGTGAAGAACATTTGATTCAAGCATAATTTTGTTAGTTTTATGTATTCTTTAACGCTATCATCATCTAATTTGTTTTCTTTCAACCATTTTTCTAAAATTTTCAAAGTTGTGTCAGTCGATATGTTTGTGAATAATGAAGTAACATCAAATGAGACCAATCTTTCTGAAGGTTCTATTTCTACATTTTCTAATTTCTCAACTAATTGGTAAGAATTTTCTACTAAGTTTTACTGTACAATTTATTAGCATGCATTTCCAGGGTCGAGCCCATGTTTACACTATATTTTTGTCTAACCTTTTTGTTAAAGAAATTGTGATGACGAATGTCTATAATACAATTAATAGCATGCTTTTTCAGGGTAGAGCTCATGTTTAATCTATTGTTGTGTTACACTAAACATAATTAATATTTTTCTTCTTGTATCATTTTAAGTATTATGTAGATAGTCATCAGAAGAGAACATATTTTTATGTTGCTTTTATTATTGATTTAACATTTCTCACTGAAAGATAAATTATATTTGAAGAGAAAAATTTTTGTCTAGACCGAGACTCGAACCCAGGACCTTTGGCTTGCCGGGCCAAATCCTCTACCAGCTGAGCTATCGAGGCGAGTTGCGATCTAGATGCTAATTTTTCTCTTATATACGTTGTAATTCCCTCTCGCCAAATGCTTTTGAAACCATTGCTTCTATCTTTGCAAATGGCGGCTTCTTAGTTAAGAAGACATTTATTGGGAATTTAACATTACTTTATAAAGCTAAAATATAATTTATCTTTCATTGAGAAATGTTAAATCAACAATAAAAACATCATTAGAAGCCTTACTAGCTTTATAAAGTAATGTTAAATTCCCAATAAATGTCTTCTTAACTAAGAAGCCGCCATTTGCAAAGATAGAAGCAATGGTTTCAAAAGCATTTGGCGAGAGGGAATTACAACGTATATAAGAGAAAAATTAGCATCTAGATCGCAACTCGCCTCGATAGCTCAGTTGGTAGAGCATTTGGCCCAGTAAGCCAAAGGTCCCGGGTTTGAGTCTCGGTCTAGGCAAAAATTGTTCTCCTCAAATATATATTTTTTTTTATGTGCTAAAAAACTAGAAAATATTTCAATTGGTGATTCCATAGAGGACATGAGTTACTATTTTCCACAAATTGAGTTATGAATGTTCTCCATAGTCTTGAAAGTAGATACAGTGTTGGGAGTAGAATGACCACAAGGCCCATTAACCCAGTCTGAGATATAAAAAACTAGTAATTAATATGTTCTGAACATTTATCATACGTAATGCCACGAGTGATTTCCAAATTCCCTCCATGGTATCTTTACCTTGTCGTGGTGGAGTGGCTTGCGTGCTTAAATGATCCTGAGAGCTATGCCGGCGGTAGCATTGCTTCCGATAGGGTTACCCATGCCGGACTGGTCGAAGATGATAAGCCAGACGAAAAAAAGTACCTTGGGCGAAAGAGTGGCGATCTTTCACCATAAAAATACAACCGTCAAGAAATGCGGACATGGGTTCAACTGGGGTAAAATTTTCCGGAGGTCAAATAGTCCCCCATTCGGTTCTCCGGGCGGGGACTACTTCAGGGAACCCATGCCAAAGGCTCAAACACAGGGACATGTTCCTAGGAACATAGAATGTTAGGATTTCCAAAGAATTTGGAAATCAAGAGTGGCATTTGTTAGGACTATTTAATGAATAAAATTAAGCTGTTTACTCACAAATCATTAAAATTCATCGGAGAACATATTGTTTAAACAACTCACATCATAGGATTCATGCTTCCATGATATCGCGATTTCAAACACAGTCATGTTCATCTTCAGCCATAACTCCGTCTGATGAAATTCTTCGGCCGTCAACTATTCTATTGTCGCCATCTTCTGTGCTGCCATCTATGGTTGAATTTATGAACTTTGAAATCAAAGTAATTTTGTTAGGGATATCAAAATTCATTGATCTATTTTTGTTTTTCTGAATGTATATTTTTTTGCCAAATTGTCAATTCTAAAGGTTTGGGAAAAAATATACATTCAGAAAAACAAAAATAGATCAATGAATTTTGATATCCCTAACGAAATTACTTTGATTTCGAAGTTCATAAATTCAACCATAGATGGCAGCACTGAAGATGGCAACAATAGAATAGTTGACGGCCGAAGAATTTCGTCAGTCGGAGTTATGGCTGAAGATGAACACGACTGTATTTGAAATCGCGATATCATGGAAGCATGAACCCTATGAGGAGAGTTGTTTAAACAAAATGTTCTCCAATGAATTTTAATGATTATACCTCATAATGTTTACTTCCCAACATTAATTTAATATCACAAATCATTATTTAAATATAGTTATTTTTAAATATTTATATATTTAATGTAAACGGCGATGTTTGAAAACAAATGAGAAACGATTGCTACGCTTCATTTGCTTCTTTAGTTCATCACTGCAACCAGATCATATTAATTATTGCCAAAGGAACGCAATATTGTAAAAATGCACTCTAGTGGAGAAAAAATTAAACACATCAAACTGTATATTAATTCATTTCTGATGTCCTATGATGTAAATACAATTATATTTTTCTGGAATGTTACCTGGGAAAAAATACATTTAAGAAAGTGCAAACAGTGATTTCTTTTTTTGGTGCTATAATCAATTGCTACAAATGTTTTTATATTAACTCCCGCATGCGCTATGTGTTGACATTCATGCACTATATATATACAATCTGGTAGCCGTATTTCTTAGGGAGTCAGTCACTGAAAAATAATGCTATGACCTATTCAGAATGTTAAAAAGGAGGTGCTCTCTTCATTATGATAATTTTAGTTGGTAAATTCTATGCGAAACACGACAGTGATTGGTTGTAAATAAAAAATCATTGAAATGCGATTGGTCATTGACTCCCATTTGGGGCACGAGTTAAATAGTCTACATTAGAGTATTCTCAAAATTTTATATTCCTCTTCTATCATCTAACAATGTTTTTTGTCTTTCCTGAAAAATATTTTTCAGTGACTCATGTCCTTTATGAAGTCACTGATTCATTATATTTTTTATACAGTAAAAAATGTATAAGTATCCAAAAATATTTTGTTTCAGTATTTTTAAAAATTAATATTTATAATTTATTATTAAACTCGCTCACTGAACTTGTTGGGACAGTGGAGAGTTAGAAAAATCTTGCTGTTGGAGTGAACAGTGAAAACTTTTTTTTCACATTCTCTGTATTTTATCTAGTAAATTCCTGATTTTTTTGCTTTTGTTAAACTTAATTTTTGTTAGTTTTTATTGGTTTGTTAACTAACTAACTAACTCACTGGCACTATCAAACCCATAGGTTCATGGCCGCACGGACATAAGCTCTCCATACATCCCTATCCTGAGCCAATGTTTTCCAATCATTCCCTGTATAATCTACTTTCCTCAAATCATAGTTAAAGTTATTATCCCACCTCATTCTTGGTCTACCAACTGGGCGTTTTCCCTCTGGTTTTCCTATAAGAAGCTTCCATGCACCTCTTTCATTCCCCATTCATGCCACATGTCCTGCCCATTGCAGTCTATGATACTTAACTGTTCTTATTATATCTGGCTTCCTATAAAGACCATGTAATTCACTGTTATGCAGTCTTCTCCATTCACCTGTCTGTTCATCTCTCTTTGATCCAAAAATTTTCCTAAGTACTTTATTCTCAAATACTTGTAATCTCCTTTCCTCCCTTAAAGTAAGAGTCCATGTTTCACACCCATATAATATAACTGGTAGAATAACAGTTTTATATATTTTCAGTTTAACATTTTTTTTGAAAGGAGTTGGGACATCAAGAGTCTCTGTAATGCATAATAGCACGCATTTCCAGAATTGAGCCTATGTTTAATTTCTTTGTGCATCTCATTCCTATTTGTGATTATTGTTCCTAGCTATTTGAATTCAGTCACTTTTCTCAAAATTTTCCTCATTTGTCATTAGCTGTCCATTTCCATTATATAATGTACTAGAAGTCCTGGCCAAGCGTTGCTGTGGCTAAGGTATACGTTAAAAATTTTAATTAAGTTGCTGTCTTTCAGCCAGATTACTTAAAACTAATACTTACACATGAAATTAATAATATCGAAAAATAAAATGAACACTGAACACACTTAAATTATGAAATAATCAATATTTGTAATTCAATTGAAATTCGCGGTTGCAACAAAAACACAGCCATCTGGATCTCTCTTTGTTAAATAATAAACCAATTACCTTACCAAATTATAGCTCGGGATCCAGCTCCGTGTGTCTGAAAGGAATTTGCTGGACTCAGCTGTTAGTACAGTGCGAAGCAGAGAAGTGTACCTCCTCCACTCCCCACTCTTGTCCCCGCAAGCACACAGAGCTTGGACCCGAGCTGTACCTTACACCGCCATCTGTTAGAATCGTATGGAACTCACAGATAATTATAACTCTTTGTTAAATAATAAACAAATAATTTGCAGTAAAAAAATAATGCGACTATAAATTTAGTTATAAACTACCCTATGTCTCAAGTTGGATCAAACTGCACACAGCGTGCAAAATTTAATTAAAATCGGTTTAGTAGTTTAGGATTCCATCGCGGACAAACAGCGTGACACAAAATTTTTATATATTAAGATTTTTATGTGTGACCATATATTTAGTTTTATTGATATTTACTTCCAGTTTGTTAAGGTTGTAATAATTTTTCAGTGCCAATTTGATGTTAATTTATAAATTTCTGTTTCTTAATATTATCAAAGAAGCCTCATAGTGTTATTGATAAAAATGTTAATGGCAGTGTTCTCTGGTTTTGAATATTTGTCTTAGTTTGTCTTTTTTCTTTAAGCAAAACAATATTTTATATTTGAGCAGAAAAATTATACGCTAACACTGGGGCTTGAACCCAGAATCTTTCGCACTCTAGGCGAATGCTCTAACCAAGTGAGCTATCTGAGCTAGTTCCAATCTAAACACAAATCTTTCTCTTATATACGCTGTTAATTCCCGTGCACTAAATGCTATGAAACCTTTGTTTCTATCTTTGCAAATGGCGGCTTCTTTATTAAGAAGACATTTATTTGAGAAATTTACATTACGTTATAAAGCCAGTACAGATTCTTTCTAGAGTGCAAAAGGTCCTGGGTTCAAGCCCCAGTCTGAGTGTATAACTTTTCTCTTCAAATATGATTTATCCATCATTGAGATGTATGAAATGAGTAATAAAAACATCAAAACAATATTTATTTGCATAAAATTCATTCCCAGTCATCAGTAAATGAAATAACCACGACGTTCAGGTAGACTTTAGGGCCCATTCATCCTTAAAATTCATAGGAGAGCATTTTGTTTAAACAACTCACCTCATAGGATTCATGCTTCCATGAAACTGCGGTTTCAAACACAGTCATGTTCATCTTCAGCCATAACTCCAACGGAAGATGAACACGACTGTGTTTGAAACCGCAGTACCACAGAAGCATGAATCCTATGAGGTGAGTTGTTTAAACAAAATGTTCTCCGATGAATTTTAATGATTATACCTCATAGTGTTTACTTCCCAACATTAATTTAATATACCCATTCATCCTATTGCACAATGTGTATCAGGAATTATTCTGAAACTAAAGTCAGCCAGTTGTATTTCATGTCAACGTACATGTTATGACATTATATCATTGAATGTGGCTTGGTAAGCGTGAGTAACTAGTTCATGTTGGCAGCACTGTTTAGTTGGTAGCACTGACTGCTTGCACTAACATCGCCTCATCACAAATGTGTTGTAAATAGTCGTGTACTCTCGGCTGCTTTGTGTGTTGCAGAAATCCCGACATGTGCCAGAGATGGAGCAGGAACAGGATTCTGGTGTCGAGACGAGCGACACAAGTCAGGTACGTATTGCAACAACATACATGCATGGTATTAATCCTAGATTATTAGGATATTTACTACTTCTTGCTATCAACACTGTATTTTTTTTGCAACTTGATAATGGAAATTTTCTCTTGATTAGAATAGATTTATTTGGGGTGAGGTAGGTTATATGCCCGTCACAATTCTACACTTACATTCTTATGCACTAAACACTTGTAAACACGTTTTGTATCGTTTTAAACATTTTGCAACGATCTTCAAGCTTTCTTTACAATATTTTATATTTATATATTTACGTAAAACATGATCGTGGATACATTACTTACTTGCTACTTTCCCATGTTGTTCCAATGTTGCCACCATTTGAAAGTAATTTCGAACCATATTTAGTGTTAGTGTACGTAAAATTAGTTTATAGTTTATTAAATAGTACCCATGTAAATTGTTTTGTTAGGTTAGGAAATGGCAAGTTAGTTAACATCCATTTTTTTTTGCATTTGGGAATCTATTCCCAAAGTTGGTAATGCCGACTGCAGAGCCATCTACCAGAGGCTATATTAACCATTACAGCAACTCGCGCATGTGCACTGCGATCCTGTGGAACTTAGAAGAATTCGTGTCCAGCATATACCCGACTTTTTCCTTTATTTGACCCGGTGAAGGTAAGGCCAATGTGGCCTTCTCTTCCACTCACCAAGACAAACATGTGTTACATTTAAATACAAGAAAATTACAATAACAGTTCGTACTAAACAGTTAATTATCTGGTCAAACTGAACAATAATGAAAATAATGTCTAATAATACAATAAAATTAAATGCAATTGAAATTAAACTAATGAAATAATGTATTGACGTAGACTTTCACGGCCGGAGTTGCTATGATGATCTTGAAGAAGATTTTCGGGCTGTAGGCCGTGGTCGTGAGGCTTGTAGTTCCCCGACGTTTCGCCAGAGACTGCGTCTGGCATCCTCACGACCACGGCCTACAGCCCGAAAATCTTCTTCAAGATCATCATAATGAAAGAATGTGTACACAAAGGAATAACAGCTCGAATCTACTATACATAAAAAGAAATGAAAAAATACAAAGAAAGTAATAAACTATAATTATTAAGGTAGAATTTTTTATCACTCACCTCATATTGTTCTTCTTATTTGACTATAAACTAGTTTCGGAACATAGTTTCTGTTCCATCCTCGGTATCATCACAACCGTTGTTCTGTCATCTTGAAGAGCTGTCCTTCGCTCCTTCCATTGGCTGACTGAAAAACCTCGAAATCAGGCCATTCTCACCTGGAATTTCAAAGTTCATCAATTTCACCTTTTTGCTCTTTAGAATGTAGATCTTTTCCCAAACAGTGAGTTTTTTTGGTTTTTCTATTTGCTTTAATAATTTAGCTTCCTTCTCGATAAGATGTTTTTCAGACCATGCATGGGCAGCCACTGCAGATTTTTCTACTTCCCCTTTCTTGACATTCATAAGATGTTCTTTCACTCAAGTTTTCAAATTTTTCCTATGTAGAATTTCTCACATTCTTTACATTTAATCTGATAAATCCCTAATTTGTTTTATTCTCTTATTTCCTCATTTTTATTAGGTCTAATCAATCTACTGATGCTGTAGTAATATTTGGGTGCTAATCTTATGTTGAAATCTTTAAAAATGTTTTGAAACTTGTGGCACTTTAACCCATTCGCCTCAAAAGACGAGGTAGACTCGCCGGCAGTTAAATGGCCTTCAACTCACATGACGAGGTACACTCGCTAAACTCTGCTGTTATATATTTTGGAATATTTTGTACATCCTTTCGCAGGGTAATCTTCTGTTAACATTTGTGAATAGTAGAGAAATGTGTTCT
Organism: Diploptera punctata; assembly: GCA_030220185.1. Classification (NCBI taxonomy): domain Eukaryota; kingdom Metazoa; phylum Arthropoda; class Insecta; order Blattodea; family Blaberidae; genus Diploptera; species Diploptera punctata. Next base: position 1,701,245 of record JASPKZ010000032.1, on the reverse strand, counting down.
GGCTTCAACCTTATTGGGATCTCAAGTACCGTTATATTTTGTTTGTTTTGAATGCCTGAAAGAAGTCAATATAATTTACGGTAATTTAAATCCGGTTTCTGGGAAAATGCATCGAGCATTTAAACCTGAAGCGAATGGGTTAATGGATATGTGAATTTTCTGAATTTTACATTTTCTTCTTTTACTTTTAGAAGAGTGCATTGATTAATATTTTTTTGTCTTTTGAACTTCTTTATTTTCTTGTGTATCATTCTTTCTTCAAAACCATTTTTTGTAGATTTATTTAACCTGGTGAAGGCCATGTGGCCTTCTCTTCCACTCACCAGGACAAACATGTTATATTTAAATACAAAAAAATTACAATAATAGTACATACTAAACAATTAATCATCTGTCAAACTGAACAATAATGAAAATAATGTCTAATAATACAATAAAATTAAATACAATTAAAATTAAATTAATGGTAGAATGTATACACAATGGAATAACAGCTCGAATCTACTATACATAAAAAGAAATGAAAAGAAAAGTACAAAGAAAGTAATAAACTATAATTAATTAGTCTATTGCTTATATATAAGACATTAGATAATTATAGTCCACCACTGTGGTCTCGAGGTAGCATGCTGCCTTGTCACGCAGCGGGCCCGGGTTCGATCTACGGGTCGGGGCTGTTTTTCTGGGTGAGGTTTTTATCGGGGTTTTTCCTCACCTGTAAGACAAATGTCAGGAAAACTCTAAGGCCCAAACGGTCCCCGAAATCATATGGCCATCATCATTATCATCATCATCATCATCATCCTTCACCGGTGTGGAAATCAACGGGAAGCTACCACACCTACAATTCCCTAGTAAAGCTGTAAGCATAGCATGAAAATGCTATGATTGCAGTGAAGGACCTGCCTTCGGGCAGAATTACTATGGATGGAGATAATTATATTGACAAATCTTGTTACTACTTTTATTAAATAATGAAAAAACAAATTATTAATTGTCAGTTATTTGAACGACTGAATATCCAAACTACAGGTGGTTTGAATTTGTTTGGTTAAATGATATTAATGTATAAATGAGAGTTTGGTTTGTTTGTTGAAGGGTCTGCAGCTGAGTGTACACGTGGAGAATGAAATCGCTCGCTGGCAGAAAGGTATTGACCAGACTGAACAGCAGTGGTTGAGCAAACTCGCTAACAAGCAAACCAGCCCCAGGGAAGAGAAACAGGCACCTAGCGAGTGCAGCACAGTATCGTCTGATCTCGATTTTGATGCAGACGTGCCTATAGTGCTGCCTTCTGTCAAGGAGCTTGCTAAACAGTTTGGTGGTGGCGGCGCTACTTCGGACTCTGATTCTTCTCAATCTAAGGTGAGCTTTTACAACTTCTAATCTACTGCTGTGGTCTCGAGGTAGCGTGTTGCCTTGTCACGCAGCGGGCCCGGGTTCGATCCCCGGTCGGGGCAGTTTTTCTGGGTGAGGTTTTTATCGGGGTTTTTCCTCACCTGTAAGACAAATGTCAGGAAAACTTTAAGGCCCAAATGGTCCCCGAAATCATATGGCCATCATCATTATCATCCTTATCGTTATCACCATCATCCTTCACCGGTGTGGAAAGCAACGGGAAGCTACCACACGTACACAATTCCCTAGTAAAGCTGCAAGCATAGCATGAAAATGCTATGATTGCAGTGAAGGACCTGCCTTCGGGCAGAATTACTATGGATGGATGGATATACCTAATGAGCGTCCACTGCTGTGGTCTCGAGGTAGCGTGCTGTCTTATCACGCAGCAGGCCCGGGTTTAATCCTCGGTTGCAACAAGTTTCCTGTATGAGGTTTTTTTGGGGGGTTTTTCCTCACCTGTAAGACAAATGTCAGGAAAGTTCCCAAACAGTCACCGAACGTCGTCTGGCCATCATCATCATTATTTATCATATTCACCTCATTAGATTAAGTTTAGAATTGTATCTTAATTTTGTTGAGTTGTTTCTTGTCTCATCTCATACTTCTTAACTCCCTCACAGATCCAGATTTCGTCACTGTATTTGTGACATTCTCAATGCTGTTCATGTTCACAACTGACGTCCAATGGTTTTGAAAATAAACAGGATGAAAATCCTATGTTTAAGAAGAAGAATAAGAAAAAATAACCCGACAAAAATTTGTATGTAATACTGGCTAGTACCCGGAGTATGCTGCTACGCCTAAATAAATGAAAATTAATGTGCTTTTATGTTCAGTTACATAAATAAAAGGAAAAATTTATATCGTAATTATTTTTTAGATACCCGTGCTGTTTACCCGGCATTGTCCAGGAATCTACTCATCCCGATCTTCTTGGCATAAATGAGTTGAAAGACGAAAATTAATTTACTTCTTATGATTAGTTGAATAAGTGAAATGCAAAATAATTATAAATGTATATCGTAATTATTTTAAGATTCCCCATGCTGATTACCCGGGAATCTACCTATCTCAATCTTCTTGGCATAAAAGAGCTAAAAGACAAAATTCGTTATTGTGAGTTATCCGTAAAAGAATAGCCGTCATGTGCTGCTATGCTTGCACAGGAATCTACATACTTGTCTCGATCTTCTTGGCATCAATGAAAGACAAAAATGGTTATTATGAGTTATCCGTAAGAGATAAACATATGCTGTCAGACTTTTTTTGTAGAGCTTTTTGAGATATTCTGTGTACATTAATTTTGTGTATTTGTTATGGTTTAGGCAGCGTAAGCCATTTAAGCGTCAAAAGAGCTACTTTTTTTCACGTTTTCCACTACAAAGGGTGATTTTTAAGGGTGTAGGAGTTGAGTATCACAACTCTCTTATAGCCTATGTTCATCCCAAGAATCTCCTGAACTTTTACAAAAAGCCCCATCACAATCGGATCAATGGTATGGCCGTGCATAAAGTACAAACAAACATTTTTATATCTTCTTCTTCTTCTTCCGAATGCAGTATTGGGTGATTATGCCCGTTCTGCGACTACAAAAACTGATCTTTCCATCGGTTGAAGGGTCTTCCGAGGTCTCTTTTGCCTTTAGGGTTGAGGTGGTAAATCATCTTTGGTAAACGGGAATTTGACATTCTCTGGACGTGTTGGAACCATTTAATCTGATAATTTTGTATATGTTCAACCATTTCCCTACTATTCCACTACATCCTTATCTCATCACTTTTCATTCTATCCCTTAATGTTACTCCAGTTAGTGATCGGAGGAACCTCATTTGTGAACTATTAATGCGGGATTTATCTTTTGCTCGAAGTGTCCAGCATTCACTTCTGTATAGTAGAGCAGGTTTGGCTATGGCATTATGAAATCTCAATTGGATTTCTTTCCTCATTTGTTTTCCAAAATTTCTCCTAATTATAACATTTTTATATATATATCTCATGCTTCACATATTGGACCCTGATGGATCCATTATAGTCTCATGCCAATGTTTTTCTAGGTCTTCCCAAGTCTCTTCATCCTTTTGGTGCATAAGTATGAGGAACAACCTCAATGGCTTGATTTCTTCGGAATTTGTCAAAATTATTGATCTGTAAAGTTTTTTAGTCTGGACTCCTCTCATTCTTTGTCTGGACATTTCATATGTGAATATATGAGATAAATATTTAATTTTAGGAAGTTATATTTTGAGGTTATTTTAATTATATTATTTTTGGTCTGGACATCTTACCTCAATATTGAGGTAAGATGTCCAGACCAAAAATAATATAATATGAGATAAAATTACTAATTTGTTTGGTTTTTGTCTCTTAATTTTTTTTTGTCCTACCAGGCTGTGACCGGTTGGCGCCGGAAGCCAGAGATCCAGCAGAAGATCCAGGAGCCACCCAGACCATTGGTGATAGCGGAGAAGAGAGAGGTTAGACTCAGTTATACAAGTGAGGAGCCCCCCCTTGTCAGTTTGCATGCACATACAGCCCGCCCCCTGCCATTAACAAAATGTGCTTCAATATTTGAAGTGGCATGTGAACGTTTAATGAAATTCTGTTATAATTTAAATTACTATAGCTTAGAAAATTCTATTAATTTACTTCTGCTCTTTATTGGACTAGTGCTTATGTTGCTTGACTCTGATCCCAAGGGACATGGTTTCAAACCCAGCTGACGTCGAGGAATTTTTTTTAGGATGAAAAAATCCAATGGGACAAATTCTCCACGAGGGAGTTTAAGCCGTGCGGCCTGAGTCTCAATATTTTCAGGCTCGTACAAAAAACTTTAAGCCTGAATATAGAGGCCTCTAAGCAAAATTTTCTGACCTTTATCATCCTAGTAATACATTAGTTGCATACTAGATGTCTGATTGGGTTGGTATTTTGACCACATGCCATTCATAACATCTGTAGGGAAATGAGAGTAACTATTTTTTTAGATATATTTAGACCAGCCTCATGGGTAGTGGTCAGCATTCCTGACTATTGTTCATGAGGTCCCGGGTTCGATTCCCGGTCAAACCATAGGAATAGTTCCTTAAAAGGGAATTATTCCTGTGGTTGCCCATGGTCTGTAATTTAGGTTAAGAACTCTCCTGGCACTTCATTATCATTTATCACCCATCATATCATCGGGGTAAATGTAACTCTGCCTTCCAGGTGCCCCACCTAAGAAATTGATTACAAACCTGCCAATGCCAGGGGAGAAAGCCAGAAATGTCATAAAAGACAACCTGGTGGTATTAGACAAAAAAAAAGTTTAACATATTCCAGTCATGGACAAATTATTTTTTGAAAAGAAAAATTAATGTGTGAACTGGGAATCGAACCCTGGACCATTACCATTGGTGTAATGGATTGAGCACTGACAAACAGAGTCAGAGGTCTATGGTTTCATTTCCAGTTCAGGCGTTAATTTTTCTTTCATATAATAATGTTGGGAATTTTTACATTATGTTTTCTTAATAAGAATCAAATGAATCGTGAATTCTTCTTACCTCATACATCTATGTTTTTTAACTGCAGTATCGGGAATCATCATTCCCATCCTCAGCCGTTGTCACGACTGTCGATTCTTCATTATGCCGGTCATTTTCTAAACTGCCATCTGCTATTAATTTGAAGAACCTTGTAATGAAATTTGGTTCATCCAGAAACTGAAAATTCATGGTTGTAGTATTTTTTTTTATGTATATCTTTTCCCAAACTGTTAATTCCAAAGGTTTAGATAGATGTTTCAAAAGTTTAGCTTTTTTTTTCAATCATAGCATTGAAAAAGAAGCCAAACTTTTAAAAACATCTATCTAAACCTTTGGAATTAACAATTTGGGAAAAGATATACATAAAAAAAAACACACTAGAAGAACCATGAATTTTGAGTTTCTGGACAAACCAAATTTGATTACAAAGTTCTTTAAATCAATACCAGATGGCAGTTTAGAAAATGAATGGCATATTGAAGAATTGACAGTCGTGACAATAGTTGAGGATGGGAATGATGTTTCCTGATACTGCAGTTCTGTGTTAAAAAACATAGATGTATAAGGTAAGAAGAATTCATGATTCATTTGATTTTTGTTAATTTTTCTTTTAAAAAATAACCGTAACTAATTAACTTTGTCTAGTAACTCCTAACAAAGGAGAGGTTAATGCCCAACATTGGGCTGTCATGCCATTGTAGATAGATTTTTTATTGGATCTTTCATTACCAATTTAAAACTTGGAATGTAATTTTTAAGTTCTATTTTTTTTTTTACATATGCCCTTTACAATGGTTAAAAATCATTGAGCCAGTATAGAAATGACATACTAAACTGTGTTAAAATAACAGTATTGGAAAATGTTGAATAACAACGTTTAGTAAAGTAAAGTAATCCCACTACAGGCCTCGGGAGGCACTTGTAGTAGGAGGTTAAGGCTCCCACTTTTCTAGACAATCGGCACTTGATGTCAGCCGAGTTGTCAGCCCTGCGTGACGGCCGCCTTTTCCCCCAGAACAAGCATCTGGTACTCATTTCCGTTAGAGGCTGAGTCGACCCCAGGGCCATAGTGCCGGCACAAGGTTTTGGTCAGTTTAAAAATCCTGACCCCACCGGGACTTGAACCCTCGACCTTCCGACTTGTAGCGCAGTGCCTTAACCACTACACTACGGCGAAATAACAACGTTTACTGCTTGTAAAAATGGTGGTGTAAAATTCTCAAATATAGATACTTCTAAACAAAGCCGGCCGTTGGCGATGGTACTGACACCTACCTGACAGCGGATGAAACGAGAATTGTAGATTTGTATATGTGGAAAGAATTGTTAATGTTTGTGCCAAATCTAGAATGGTGTAATGGGCTGCACACTAGTACAGAGAACTAGAGATCCACAGTTTGATTCCTGCTTCGGACATTAATTTTTCTTTTCACAAGATCATTGTAATGTGATGCCTTATTGGAACTGTGTTAAAATAACAGTATTGAAAATTGTTAAATAACATATGGTCACTATATCAAGTGTCCTAACTGCTATAGCTGATTTTCCCAACTTAGAGCTGCTACTTATCGTAGCTACTGAAATTCCTCAGGATCCCATGCTGGCCAATATTCCATGACAAAATTTCTTCCCCTATGAGGACTAAAAGCAGTGTGTATCATGTAACTCTTGCACCAAGGCATGATGCTTTAAATTGCTCAGCCATGATACAGGACATCTACCTATATTACAACTCTTAATTTTTCTTGATATGCAAAGTTTTTTTTGGTTTATTTCAAAGCTTTTCTTGCTGCTGCTTCCTGATTTGATTTACCGTTTTGTCTTCCTCTTTCTTCTAATTAGGGAACTGTCAATCATTGCATGCCAAAATGTACCTTGAAATTTCTCCCAGAGAAGCGTTACGATGTATCAAGGTGATGTCCAAAAACAATTGAGATGTTGACATGGGAAAGGTAGTAACTCATAAAAATCAAATTTTGCAGGGGAAGCAAAGAACAATTTTGACACTTTTAAATTTAAATTAATTTTGTAAAGATGATATGGATATTTTGTAACTATTTTGCAAATAAAATTTCTTGTATAGTAGTGTCAAAATTATATTAAAATTAATCTTCGGAAAATTGTTGTTTGTTTCCCCTGTAAAATTTTCTTTTTATGTGTTACTAGCTTTCCCATGTCAATGCCTCAATTATATGTGCTACTTTTAACTGCAAAGCACGGAAATCAAAGCCAGAATGCAGCAATGGCAACCCATTGTGCAAAGTAGACGGACGTCCCTGCTTGAGTAGAGTAGAGTGGAGTTATGCAAGATGCGGCATGCAGGCAGGTTGTTAAGGTTATCTACTTCTCCATTTTTTACATTTCTAATGTGAACTAAGGAACACATTAGAAATGTAAAAAATGGAGAGCTATAAAAATCTGCAGTATCGGCTCACGTTTGGTCAGAAAAACATAAAATAGATATGAAAACAAATTTATTAAAATAGAGAATAAAAGAACTCACCGTTTGGAAGAAGATCTACATCCAGATGAACAGAGATAGGATCTTGAATTTTGAAATTCCCAGGGAAAAGGATTTGATTTAAAAGTTATGATGATCTTGTATAAGATTTCCGGGCTGTTGGCCGTGGTCTTGAGGTTTGTAGTTCCCCGACGTTTTGCCAGAGACTGCGTCCAGCATCCTCAAGGGTTGTCTTGAGACTGGCAATTTTGTCGACTACCTGCCTTATTTATACATTTATCCACGACGTGTTCTCTGTGCGGTCCGTTACTTCGTGAATTGTATCTGCCTTCTGATTGATACAATTTACAAAGTAACGGACCATGCAAAGAACATGTCGTGGATAAATGTATAAATAGGACAGGTAGTTGACAAAATTGCCAGTCTCAAGACAACCCTTGAGGATGCCAAATGCAGTTTCTGGCAAAACGTCGGGGGGACTACAAGCCTCGCGGCCAACAGCCCGGAAATGTTATGCAAGATCATCATAATAACTCCGGCCGTGAAAGCCTAAGTCAAACGATTTAAAAGTCCTTTGTAAAGTTTAGCCCTTCTTTTAATTGATTCATAAAAAATGCAGTTTCTTACTTTCTGCTTAATTTTACACCCTTTTATTGCAAGTATATCAGCTCTTTCAGGCAGAATTGCAATTTTGTCAATTCACCTGTCTGTTCATTTTAATACAACTGAATCAGTCATTTCGAAAAGGGATCATCTCCAATTTTTCTGAAATTCACTTCTTTTATTATTCCATGTTTAGATACCTACTTCCATCGTTTCTGTGTGAGAATCGATCAACTATACTATTGCTTTACCACTTTCTGACTTTCCATCCATCCATAGTAATTCTGCCTGAAGGCAGGTCTTTCACTACAATTATAGCATTTTCATGCTATTCTTGCAGCTTTACTAGGGAATTGTAGGTGTGGTAGCTTCCCGTTGCTTTCCACATCAGTGAAGGATGATGATGATGATGGCCTTATGATTTTGGGGACCGTTTGGGCCTTAATGTTTTCCTGACATTTGTCTTACAGGTGAGGAAAATCCCCAATAAAAACCTCACCCAGAAAAACTGCCCCGACCGGGGATCGAACCCGGGCCCGCTGCATGACAAGAAAGTATGCTACCTCGAGACCTCAGCGGTGTACTTTCTGACTTTATTCAGTAGCAATTTCAGATTCAATGCTTTATCCTGAACAAGTTGAACCAGTTTTTTTTCCTCTCCTGTAAAATTTGATCAGCTGTAGATGATCCCTTTTCAAAATGACTGATTCAATTATTATGAGATCCTGATATTATCTCACACATAAGACTTGACTGTTTGAGGTGGATTGTACATATTGTACCACCAAGTCAACTCTGCACGGGTGGAGAGCAAGAGTTTTAGTGCTAGTGTCACTGAACTACTGAATCTATAGAAGGGATGTAGGAGAAGACTGTACATCCGATCACGTACTGAAATGGTTCAACTTTAAGTGTGGGCGGAGAATCCCTAAACACGTGTGAAAGATCTTAACATGGTTATCATATTAGTCATTTAAGCACTGAACGCTCAAGCGGTCGGATCATTTAAAATCACAGTATTTGTCATCTCCCCGTTACCAGCCTCACAATAAATCACAAGTGGCAAAATGTAATAAGAAGGGACAGCACATTCCTACATGTAACCCCAATAGTAACAGGGTTTTCAAATTAGTAATTTAGCCAATGACCGCATAGAAGGGCAGACCATTAAAATCCATAGTAATATTTAATGGAGACATCCAGGGTGTGCAACATAATTCTAACCAGTCTGGACAAGCTGACGATAAAACAGAATTGTTTTGAAACATGTTCAAGAACAAATCGGCATTAATATTGAGGTAATATAATTAAAATAACCTCAAAATATAACTTCCTAAAATTAAATATTAAAATCCATAGTATTTGTCAGCTCTCTACCTGCCAGACAAAGAACATATACAGAAGACAGGAAGTGGCAACATAGGAAGAGAAAGAGAAAGACAGCATGTTAGTTAACATATTTTCTAATAATTAAATGAATCGTGATTTTTTCTTACCTCATACATCTATGTTTTTTTAAACACAGTACTGCAGTATCGGCGACACTTTGTCGTCATCGTCAGCTGTTTTCACGACTGTCAATTTTTTCTCCTTTTTGCCGGTAATTATCCAGACTGCCATCTGGTGTTCTTTTGAAGGAATTCCTCTTCAAACTGCCATCTGGTGTTATTTTGAATGAATCATTTCCTAAACTGCTATTTGTTGTACTTTTTAAGAACTTTGTAAGCAAGCTCGGTTCTTCCGGAATCTCAAAGTTCATAGTTCTAGTATGGTTTTTTTGAATATATATTTTTTCCCAAACTGTTAAATCCAAAGGTTTAGATAGATGTTTTAAAAGTTTTGCTTCTTTTTCAATCCTATGATGCTCTAATAAACTATGTGCTGCTATAGCTGATTTTTCAATTTCTCCATTCTTTATGTTTCTGAAGTGCTCTTTTTTACGAGTTTCCAAGTTCCTTTTCATTTTTCCTATATATATCTTGTTGCAATCTTTGCAATCAATTTGATAAATCCCAGATTTTTTGTTGTCTGGGGTATTACATTTATTATTTGTTAACAGCAGATTACCCAGGCTGAATTTGTTAATTGGAGCTAATGTTATATTAAAATTTCTGAAATTTTTTTGAAACTTATTATGAACTTCAGGATGTAAGTGAATTTCTTGAATTTTACATCTTTCTTGGGATCATGATGTAAGGTGGTGTATTCCTGTAACCTTTTTTGTTGTTTGAATTTCTTTAATTTATTCATTATGTCTTCATCGAAACCATTTATTTTAGCAACATGAACAATTCATCACGATTCATTTAATTATTATTAATTGAACCTCATAATGTTAAAAATTCCCAAATTTAATATATAAACATATTTTCTGCCTGCACAGATTACTTAGTGGAGTAGTATTAATAGAATGCCAAACAATAGAAAGGTGAAACAAATCTTCTGTTTACAATCTCAAGGAATCATATGAAGAGGAAGACTGAAGAACAGATGGTGGGATCGTGTGTGCAAGGATCTTAAAAAATGTCAAATAAACCATTGGGAAAGACTTTCTATTGAGAGGGATGTGTGGAGGAGGCTCAATGAGGAGGCGAAGGTCCTTATTGCTCTGTAGTTCTATTTAAGAAGTCTGTTCATCCACATTTCACAATGTTTGTATTTTTACAAATATTGTCACCTTCTATCATGGGTCTCTTTTAGTCTGGCTTATTTATTTTGACCTCTCTGGCATGGGTAATCTTTCTGCTTGGCATAACTAACTCACTGCCTCTACCGAACCTGTAGGTTCATGGCCACATGGACATGAGCTCTCCTTACTTCCCTATCCTGAGCTAGTGTTTTCCAATCATTCCCTGTATAATCTATTTTCCTCAAATCATAATTAATGTTATTCTCCCACCTCGTTGTTGGTCTACCAATTGGGCGTTTACCTTCTGGTTTTCCTATAAGAAGCTTCCATGAAGCTCTTTCATTCCCCATTCGTGCCACATGTCCTCCCCATCGCAGAGTATGAGACTTAATTGTTCTTATTATATTTGGCTTCCTATAAAGACCATGTAGCTCACTATTATGTAGTTTTCTCCATTTGCCTGTCTGTTCACCTCTTTTTGGCCCAAAAATGTTTCTAAGAACTTTATTCTCAAATACTCATAATCTCCTTTCCTCCCTTAAAGAGTCCATGTTTCGCATCCATATAATATAACTGGTAGAATGATATTTATATATATTTTTAGTTTAACGTTTTTTTTAAAGGAGTTGGGACGACAAGAGTCCCTGTAATGCATAATGACATGCATTTCCTGAATTGAGCCTATGTTTAATTTTTCTGTGTATCTCATTCCTATTTGTAATTATTATTATTCCTGGGTATTTGAATTCAGCCACTTCTTCAAAATTTCCCTCATTTGTCACTAGTTGTCCATTTCCATTATATAATGCATTTCTTTGTGTGAACATATATTTAGTTTTATTGATGCTTACTTGCAGTCCCAATTTCGTAGTGTTACAGTGCCATTTAAGCATGCAAGCTTCTCCAGCATGACCAAGATATATCGGGGTGAAGGGATTCATATCTTTCATTTTTCCACGTTGACTTGCTTTCTTTGGTGAATAATTAAAACTCACTTTGATATTGACAGTATTGTTGTTGTTTATTAGGATGGCAAAGTGCAATTTTGTTGTTACAGATACATAGCCTGACTGCACGCAGCATTTCACGTGAATTCCGTGAAGGTTTGCGCCGTAACTTGCCAACAAGGCTAGATCGTAACTTGCATGGTAAACAGGATTCTGCATCGAGTTCCCCAGAACCTGTGAATGGTAACGAATACCACACGACACCTGGATATACGTCAGACGAGAGTGGGACACGATCACCCACTCCTCCTGCAAATGGCAGACGAAGGTTACAGAACAATATTGCATTCTGGGAACAACTGAGCAGCAAATGATTCACGTCTTCATTTTTTCAAATGTATTGATATTAGTTTGTATTTATGTGCCAAAGTAAACTTATTGCACAAAGCTGTTTGATTTCAGTCCTATCAGTCCAGTTTTTTTGTCATGTCCTCTTAACCCTTCAGTGTGCATGTGGATTATACTTGTAATGCAATAGAATTCTCGCATTTCCTATCCTCATATTGTCCATCTTATTGCTCTACACCCCGAGTCGAGCACTGGTTCCCTCCTTCTTCCTCCTCCTTTCTTCTCTGTTGCTAGCCACTGTCTTCCAATTCCTTACTTATTGGGTTTACAACCCTTTTAGTCTAGTCATAGTATACTTGTAATGCAATAGAATTCTCGCATTTCCTATCCTCATATTGTCCATCTTATTGCTCTACACCGCGAGTCGAGCACTGGTTCCCTCCCTCTTCCTCCTCCTTTCTTCTCTGTTGCTAGCCACTGTCTTCCAATTCCTTACTTATTGGGTTTACAACCCTTTTAGTCTAGTCATAGTATACTTGTAATGCAATAGAATTCTCGCATTTCCTATCCTCATATTGTCCATCTTATTGCTCTACACCCCGAGTCGAGCACTGGTTCCCTCCTTCTTCCTCCTCCATTCTTCTCTGTTGCTAGCCACTGTCTTCCAATTCCTTACTTATTGGGTTTACAACCCTTTTAGTCTAGTCATAGGCTCTCCTTTGTTAGGAATTTGTAGATCAAACATAATTTAGTTAAGTTATGTAGATAGGAAATAACACTATGAGGTTCTTTAATATTGTTTATTTTTTATTATTTCACTCACCTCATACTTCATAAATCATAGCAGACCCTGGGTTTCTTCACGTAATTTGTGACATTGTCAATGCTGCGTCACGTTCACAACTGACGTCCAACGGCCTTCTATCCTGCAGACTGACCTCCGCGCCATCTGGTGGCCGACCGAAGAATTTCCAAATCAGTCCTCTTTCTTTATAACCGGGTATTTCAAAATTCATAGTTGTATTTTCATTCTTGCATATGTAAATTTTTTCCCAAATTGTGAGTTCCTTCGGTTTTTCCAATTGTTTAAGTAATTTTGTTTTGGTTTCTATTCTATGTTTTTCTGACCAGGCATGTGCAGCTATTGCAGATTTTTCGGTTTCTCCATTTTTAATTTACATTTCTGAGGTGTTCTTTTAATCTTGTATTTAGATTCCTTTTTGTTTTTCCTATGTATATCTTTTCACAATCTTTACAATTAATTTGATAAATTCCCGATTTTTTGCAGTCTTCAATTTTTTCATTTTTGTTGGTTTTTATTAAATTACCTAAGCTGTAATCATTTTTTGGTGCTAATTTAATGTTGAATTTGTTGAAAATTTTTTGAAACTTGTCAAATACGAAAGGATGGTATGTGAACTTCTTGAATTTTTTGCCTATATTTTTATCTGTCTGAAGAGTACTTTCATTGATGACTTTTTGTTCTTTGAATTTATTTATTTTCTTGTGTATCATTTTCTTGTGAAAACCATTATCCTTAGCAATTTGTATGATGTGTTCTTTCTCTTTATTGTAATTTTCTTTGCTCATGGGGATTGTGAAAAGATATACATAGGAAAAACAAAAAGGAATCTAAATACAAGATTAAAAGAACACCTCAAAAATGTTAAAAATGGAGAAACCGAAAAATCTGCAATAGCTGCACATGCCTGGTCAGAAAAACATAGAATAGAAACCAAAACAAAATTACTTAAACAATTGGAAAAACCGAAGGAACTCACAATTTGGGAAAAAATTTACATATGCAAGAATGAAAATACAACTATGAATTTTGAAATACCCGGTTATAAAGAAAGAGGACTGATTTGGAAATTCTTCGGTCGGCCACCAGATGGCGCGGAGGTCAGTCTGCAGGATAGAAGGCCGTTGGACGTCAGTTGTGAACGTGACGCAGCATTGACAATGTCACAAATTACGTGAAGAAACCCAGGGTCTGCTATGATTTATGAAGTATGAGGTGAGTGAAATAATAAAAAATAAACAATAATTTAGTTATTGATGTTTTTATTATTAATTTAACACTTCTCATTGAAAGATAAATTAAATTTGAAGAGAAAAATTTTTGCCCAGACCGGGACCCGAACCCAGGACCTTTGGTTTACTCTACCAATGCTCTTTCAACTGAGCTATTGGGGCAAGTTCCAATCTAGATGCAAATTTTTCTCTTATATATGTTGTAATTCCTGCCCACCAAATGCTTGAAGCCTTTGAAATGATATTATTTAACATTATGAGGTTTTATTATAAGAATTAAATGAATCGTCAATTCAGGATATATATAGGAAAACACAAAAAGGAACTTGGAAACTCGTAAAAAAAGAACACTTCAGAAACATAAAGAATGGAGAAATTGAAAAATCAGCTATAGCAGCACATAGTTTATTAGAGCATCATAGAATTGAAAAATAAGCAAAACTTTTGAAACATCTATCCAAAACCTTTGGATTTAACAGTTTGGGAAAAGATATATATTCAAAAAAACCATACTAGAACCATGAACTTAGAGATTCTAGACGAACCGAGCTTGATTACAAAGTTCTTAAAGAATACAACAGATGGCAGTTTAGAAAATGATTCCTTCAAAAGAACACCAGATGGCAGTTTGGATAACTACTGGCAAAATAAAAATTTGACAGTTGTGAAAACAGCTGAGGATGGTCGCTGATACTGCAGTGCTGTGTTTAAAAAAACATAGAAGTATAAGCTAAGAAGAATTGACGGTTCATTTAATTCTTATGATAATTGTTTTATCAACCAGCAGGATACCACACAACAAATTTTGATGTGGAAATAACGGCTATTCATATTTCACTCCAACAATTACTATACAAAATAAATTAATTTCAAAATGCTATGATATTCTCCGATTGTAAGGCAGCAATATATGCAATAAATTCACACAAAATGAAGTCAATTCAAATTAGAGACTACCACAAAATGATTCAAGAACTACAGAAAAGAATTCAATTGCAATGGATATCTGCACATTGTGGAATTGCTGGAAATGACACTGCTGAATTTCTTGCCAAAAAAAGCTCCAATTTAATTCAGAATACAACTGAAAGCTTACCTTTCACATCCATAAAAAGACTAATTAAAAACAAATATAAAATCAAACAAAACCAAGACCTATGTAATAAAACCAAAAACAAAAAAAAATAGAATATTTTAGTAAAGAAACCCGGTATTATTCCAGATATTCCATGTAAAACTGCAATAGCAAAATTCAGACTGCTTACAGAACATGATTTGGTCAAACCCTTATATAAAATAGGAATTTACACGAATCCAAATTGTCCTCAATGCAACATTTATATAATAAATTTGGGAATTTTTAACATTATGAGGTTCAATTCACGAGTATTAAATGAATCGTGATTTCTTCCTACCTCATACTTCTATGTTTTTTTTAAAACACAGCACTGCAGTATCAGCGACCATTGTCACCATCCTCAGCTATTTTCACGACTGTCAATTTTTTCTTTTGCTGGTAATTATCCAAACTGCAATCTGGTGTTCTTTTGAAGGAATCATTTTCTAAACTGCCATCTGTTGTATTTTTGAAGAACTTTGTAATCAAGCTCGGTTTGTCTGGAATCTCAAAGTTCATGGTTCTAGTATGGTTTTTTTGAATATATATAAAAAAAAGATGAACATCTACAAACCTGTGAAGTATTACCTGTTGGATCCACCATAGAGAAATATTGGACAGCAAGAACGCTAATGGCTTCATTGCCAAGGCCCAGCATTCGATAGAGAGAAAGAGAGAAAAAACTCCAAGCACAACAGGCCTAGAAAGCCCTTGCCTACCTGACAGCTGCTGGCCTCACATCCACATGTGTTAATAACAGCGGTAGAATATCATCCAGCCAGTATAGGGGTGACATGTGGTCAGCATATTGCCCCCCCCCAGCCGTTATAGCTGGTCTTCTCAACCTGGAGCCGCTACTTATTGTAGCTATCCAAATGCCTGACGATGCTGGGTGGGCACCAGTTCCATACTGGCCAAAACTCCATGAGAAAAATTTCTCCCCCCCTGGGGACTCAAACCAGCGCAAGTCCTGTAGCTCTGCGCCAATGCTTCTTGCCTCAGCTATGGAGCGGAACACCAACAACTGGCAATTATTTAATATTTGAAGGAAGAAACACTATAAGGTTTCTTTTAATTATTATGAGTTGGGAGTTTAAACTCACCTCATATTTTTTTTAATTATTTGGAGACCAGTTTCTTGACATGTGTGTGACATTGTGAATGCTTCGTAACTGTTAAATTTGCAGTTGTCAATCCTATAGGTTGATTTCCACTCCCTCCATTGTGTCTGACCAATGAACTTCCAAATTAATTTTCTTTTTTCACTGGGAATTTCAAAATTCGTAATTTTCCCTTTATTGTTGTGGATATAAATTTTCTCCCAAATTGTGAGTTCCTTAGATTTAGATCCACAAGAATAAGGAGAAAACTATAAATTTTGAAATTCCTGGGGGGAAAAAGAAAAAAAAAAGATTTGGAATTTTGTTTAGTTGTTTGACTCACCTCATACTTCTTAACTCCCTTGCATATCTAAATTTCGTCACTGTATTTGTAACATTCTCCTGAGGAGACCATTGGACGTCAGCTGTGAACGTGAACAGCATTGAGAATGTCACAAATACAGTGACGAAATCTAGATATGCGAGGGAGTTAAGAAGTATGAGGTGAGTCAAGAAACTTACTTACTTACTCACTAAACAAAATTAAAATAAACCTCGTAACGTTATTTCCTGCCTACGTAACTTAATTGATTTGGAAGTTCATCGGTCAGCAACAGAGGGAGCAGAAATCAACAACTGCAAACTCAACAGTTAGCAAGCATTGACAACATAACATCACGTACATGTGAAGAAACCAAAAGTTGCAAGAAAATTTAAAAAAATTAATGCTACTTTCTATTGTATTAAAAAAAAATAACTAAATTAACTTGGACTAGTAACTCCTAACAGAGGAGAGGCTAAACACTCGCAGCAACTGAAAACTTGTATGTACAAATTTTATGAAAATTGGTTGAGTGTTTAGAAGTCTATGAAAGAAAAACAAAGAAACGTTAATTTTTATATAATACCCGTCGTGCATTGCTACGCCTAAATAAATGAAAATTAATGTGATTTTATGTTCAGTTGAGTAAGTAAGAGGAAAAATAATTATAAATTTTTATTTTTTTAGATATCCCGTGCTGATTACCCGGCATTCCCCAGGAATCTACTTATCCCAATCTACTTGACATAAATAAGCTGAAATACAAAAATTAACATGTTTTATGTTCAGTTAAATAAGTAAAAGGAAAGATTTATATCGTAATTATTTTTAGATACCCCGTGCTGTTTCCCAGCGTTGTCTGGGAATCTACTCATCCCAACCTTCTTAGCATAAATGAGCTGAAAGACAAAATGAATGTAATTCTTATGATTAGTTAAATAGGTGAAATGAAAAATAATTATAAATGTGTATCTTAATTTTTTAAGATTCCTGTGCAGATTACCCGGTGTTGTCCGGGCCATTTAAGCGTCCAAAGAGCTACTTTTTCACATTTTCCACTGCAAAGGGCTATTTTTAATGGTGTAGGAGTTGAGTATCACAACTCTTTTATAGCCTTTGTTCATCCCGGGAATCTCCTGAACATTTTGCAAAAAGCCCCATCACGATCGGATCAACGGTATGGCCGTGCATAAAGTACAAACGAACATTCATTTTTATATATGTTGTTGTTTTCAAATGCTAGGCCTTGGCAACGAAGCCATTAGTGTTCTTGCTCTCCAATATTTCTCTACGGTGGATCCAACAGGTAATACTTCACAGGTTTGTAGATGTTCTTCATTCATTTCTTCATCTTTGTTGCATAGAGGACAATTTGGATTCGTGTAGATTTCTATTTTATATAAATGTTTGGCCAAATAGTCATGCTCTGTAAGCAGTCTAAATTTTGCTACTGTAGTTTTACATGGATATTTTTATATATTAGATATTGTTTTTCTAATGATGAGATTTGACACTTAAGTCATTTTCTCTCTGGCTTCCCAGTACAAGCAAACAAGGTCCTTGGAGTGTTGTGCAGTTGGATTTAAAGCTGGACAGACTAGAAGGTAGTGTTTGTCCATGATCAGGCCCGGGTCTTTGCATATGACACATCTGTCTGATTGGAAAAAGTGTATTCTGTGGAGATGGTGAGCCAGGCACTCTTGTCCCGACATCAGTCTGAATTTCACTACTACTTCCTTGCAGCCTTTATGTTTTACTTCCGTGTACAGTTCATCAATTTTTTCCCACTATTTCCCTCTGGCTTTTGCAAAGTTTTCTTTCAGGTTTTCCATTTGGAATGTTTTCTGTGGAGGTTTGATTTGCCGTGGGTTGTTATCTGGGACAAAATTGTTTGTCTCCATGCAGTATCCCTTGGGAGCAGATTTTACTGCAAAATGAACAATTATAGGTGCAAGAAGCACCAGTACAAAACAAGAACTGCTGTTATTACAGCAAAAGAAAGAACAACATTCAACATCCTCCAGTGGAATGCAGAAGGATTATCTGCTGCAAAAGTATTCTCGGACCAATGGATATGTGCCCCCTACAGCGCTGGCTTTGTTCTTAGAAAAGTACACGCCTATACTCATACCATTTCACTGCACTCCCCTCCCACTACGTCAAACGACAGCCATGGTAAACTCACCGGGTAGGGATGTTGTCAAACTTCCCCCAGTGTCATGGCTCTTGAATATTGAATAATGCAAGGTTGGAGTTGAGTTGACAACCCTAGAGTACAAGCGCAAGAGAGAAATAGGAATGCAGGGAGGGAAATGATTTGCCGAGGCAGAAAAGGAAGTAAGCTTTAGTTAATAAATTAATGAGTCATTTTAACATCTTACCTCATATTTCATGTTTTATCAAACACGGTAACTATAGTTTTCAAATGATCTTGTCATTCATTTTCAACCGCCATTATGACTACCGGATATTCGTTGGAATCTCCCTCTATAACGTTGCCATCTGGTGTTGATTTGACGAACTTCGAGATATCGTAGCCATCTGGTATTGATTTGATGAACTTCCGAGATGAGGTCACGTTCATCCGGAATGTCAAAATTCATAGATTTAAATTTGTTCTTCTGTATAAATATTTTCTCCCAAACTGTCAAATCCAAAGGTTTTTCCAAATGTTTTAGAAGTTTAGCTTCTTTTTCAATTCTATGACCTTCCAACAAACTATGTGCTGCAATAGCTGATTTTTCAATTTCACCATTTTTAATATTTCTAAAGTGTTCCTTTGTGCGAGTGTCCAAATTTCTTTTTGTTTTTCCTATGTATACCTTATTGCAATCTCGACAATCAATTTGATAAATTCCAGATTTTTTACTATCTGGGGTGTTCATTTTCTTATTGGTTATTAATAAGTTACCAAGGCTAAATTTATTTATCGGTGCCAATGTAATATTGAATTAACTTTTATAAGATCTTCAGTGAAACACCAGTTTTGAATCCTGCCGATGATGGGACAAGTCCCGAAAGTGCTACAGTTAAATGATAATTAAGTTGAGGAGACGGACCTTTCAGTTGAATATTCTATAATTTTATATTAATATTGAATTTCTTGAAAATTTTTTGAAATTTGTTATGTATTCCAGAAATATGAGGTAAGATGTTAAAATGACTCATTAATTTATTAATTAAGAACCTCATAATGTGTTTCCCAATTTTAACTTTGAATAAGCTTTAGTTACCATATCTTATGGGGCACAGATCCGTTGGACAAACAATAACAGAATGAAGCAAGATTTTATATAATACATAGATTTGTACATTTTCACAATAAAAGTCACAAGATAACAGTTGTAAACTTAATACAAAACAATATGTGTCAGAACTCTGTTGTTGCTGTACTGATAGTAGCTACTGAGGTAGTATTTTTTTCAGGTGTGTTAGCAGCTTGACGCCTGAGATCCTTTCCATCGATTAGCATTGACAATAATAGTCCCACCAGCAGGCAGCATGCTAGTGCAATGTTGGTAGTCATATCCCCGAAGTAATTCAACACCTGCCCTTCAGCAAGAGTCAACAAAATACCAAACACTTCTCCTGAAAAATTGAGTATCCCTGATGATGTGCCCTCTGGTATTGGATATGTCAGTTCAGCTGCAAACTCGTAGCCTATGGTCAGGAATCCAATCATGAAAAAACTGCAAAACAAAAATAATTACAGTAAACTGTCAATTATCCAGAGTGAAAGAAAATCTCAGGAATGTCAAGAAAGGGAAAGTAGATAAATCTGCAGTAGCTGTCCATGCATGGTCCAAAAAACATCGAAAGGAAGGCTAAATTATTAAAACAAATATGAAAAGGAGAAATTAATGAACTTTGAAATTCCCGGGGAAAATGGCCTGATTTTGAAGTGTTTCCTTCTACCAACAGAGGGAGCTAAAGGCGACTCTTCAAGATGACAGAACAATGGTCATGAAATTACTAAAGATCTAACTGAAATGCAAAGTTCCAAAACTAGTATAAAAAAAGGAGAAAAATATGAGCTCAGTGATAAAAGTTTACCTAAATGATTGTACCTCATTATGTGAATTCCTTAACCTTTTGACCACAGAGTTTCCCTTTTGCCAGCTGGGCTGTGGGTGCCAGGTTTTTTTAAATGTAAAGTACTATGCCATACTATATAATATAAACCTATATAATGTATAATTTACTGTCTACATGCCATGCTAAACTCACTATTATACTTTAAGGTAGAATATTTTTATCACTCACCTCATATTGTTCTTCTTATTTGATTATAAACTAGTTTCGGAACATAGTTTCTGTTCCATCCTCAGTATCGTCACTATTATACGTTTATTTGAAGGTTAGACGGTGTTGCTTCCTCTTATAAGGATCCCAGATTCAAATTCAGCACGGTGTCTTCATTGAAATTTGTTATCACTATCACTAAAATATTTATCCTATTGAGTATTATCACTAAACACTTATAATATTAAATATTGTTGAACATTTTTATGGTCCTGGGTTCGAATCAATTCCAGTCAAACAGCTGTTTTATGCCACGTGATTCGTCTGTCGTGACACGCCCACCACTGTCACTCACACCCTGTTCATTTAGGTCTGCATCACTTGCTTTACTATTTACAGGCTTGGATTGTAATAATATTCTCTTAGAAACAGAACTACTATCACATTCGTCAAACGAATAACCATTTGATGAACTGTAACTGTCACTCTCATCTTCTGATAAAACTGACAACAATAAACTCGCATATTGTATTTTCATCACTGAATCACTGTGTTTCACAGCATGACCTACCCTTTGGCCAGGTATCTTTTCAACTAAAAATAAAATAAATATAGAGAAAATCCTGAAATTGCAATATTCCATAGCCAAAAAAAAAAAAAAGACCTTGAAACATGAATGTACACCCTCCTTTAGAAAACCCATTTACAACCAGCCTGTACCATTATTCTGTAAGGGATGTGCAAAGTATTGCTAAGAAAGGATGTACAAACACAGAACGAAAAATAATTTTAGTTTATTGAAGTAAAAAACTTTGGGAAAAATATATTTAAAATAATAAGATTGAAAACCGGAGCTTGCTGGGCATGGCATATCACTGTACACACACTTTCACCGACATACGCCAGGCATGGCATACAAAGGGTTAAAAAAAGTAATTCATTTTCAATGTTTTATCCCAGTTTAGGCAAAAAATGTTCTCTTAAAATACTAATTTGTCCTTTAATATAAGTAATCAATTGAGTTGGTATTTACTTGATGAAAACCCATATTTTATTAATTAAATAAAAATAAAACGGTTTTATTTGATTTTCATATTTATTATATAATTCAGTGTACCGAAACAGCTGTCACTGAATTATAAAATAAATATGAAAATCAAATAAAACTACGTTTTATTTTTATTTAATTAATTTAATATAAGTGACAATTTTAAGTAAAACATTGAAAATATGTACTTTACTAGATGAAAAAGTAATGTTAAAATAATAATAAAATTCCATATTTCTTAGTATCTGGAGCATTAATCTTTTTATTAGATTACCCCTAATTAAATTTGTTAATCGGTGCCAATGTAATATTTAATTTTTAAAACATTTTTTGAAATTTCCTGTGTGTTCCAGGATAAGTAATTTTCTTGAATTGTTTCTCTTCCTAGAATGAAAATTGAATATATATTTAACTTTTATAGGAATTAATCACTATGAGGTTTAATTTATGCTGACATTAAATGTTTCCTACCTCTCCTCATATAAATTTTCTAAGTAGATCGCGATTTCGAGACCATAACGGTCTCATCTTCAGCACCTTCTTGGCTACTGATGTTATGTCGATCGGAAGAAACTCTTCTTCTTCCCTCTGTTGGTGGACCGATGAACCTCTGGATCAGGTCAAAATGTGCGGGAATTTTGAAGTTCATAAGTTTTCCTTTGTTTTTCTGAATGTGGATCTTTTCCCAAACCATGAGTTCCTTTTGTTTGTTTATTTGTTTAATTAGACTGGCTTTTGATTCAATTAAATTTTTTTCAGACCAAGCATGAGCAGCTACTGCTGACTTTTCCACTTCTCCATTTTTGAGGTTTCTAAGGAACTCACGGTTTGGGAAAAGATCCACCTTAAGAAAAACAAAGGAAAACTTATGAACTTCGAAATTCCCGTAAATTTTGACCTGATCCAGAGGTTCATCGGTCTGCCAACAGAGGGAAGAAGAAGAGTTTCTTCTGATCGACATAACATCAGTCGTCAAGAAGGTGCTGAAGATGAGACCGTTGTGGTCTCAAAATCGCAATCTATTTAAAAAAATTATATGAGGAGAGGTAAGAAACATTTAATGTCACCATTGAACATGTATGTTCATATATACTTGTGGCAGCGCTCTACATGCACACGTATGGTAGAATATAGTATTGCTTACCCCATACAAGCAGCTGCAAAGTATGTGAACCAAATCATGCCTGTAGAGAAGGAGAAAGCGAAGACTAGAACTGCAACCAGTGAAACCAAGTACACTATCAACGTGCTTTCCCTGAAACACATGACAAATTGACTGTATCAAGTTTCATGATATGTACAGAGCAGAAATAGACAGTCAAAAGTGAATAAAAGAGATGCTGCTTTTAAAAGACTGTTGGATTTTCTGGAAAACAACATCTAAACATATCCAGTCTGATAGTATATTTTTTTCTTTAAATATAATTTGTTCTTCAGTGAGAAGTATTGTCTAGTTCTCTTATTTAAGATCCTACATACCTCGATTCCCAATTATTTATCATCCCGTTTCCAGTATCTATCCTCAAACCATAACTTAAACACAAGATCACAACATAGTCTCTTGCTTAATACACCGCAACATAGGACATCACATCACTCCATGTCATATACCATCTCCACTTCTCGCAACTGGAATTCCCTACCACAAGAAATAAGGGGCTGCCGGACATTAGCAACTTTTAAAAGAAATCTAAATTTATATTTGCTCTAACCTCAACTTTATCATTACCCAGTGTAACGTACATATATTAATTGGTGTTTCTCGTATAATTTATCATATTTATACTATTATTATTATAATTATTATTATCATCATCATTATTATATTATTATTATCATTACATTATTATTATTATTATCATAAGTATTATTATTGTTATTATCGTATAAAAATGCTGTCTGTACATGAAATTTACATTGCTACATTTATTGTATCTTTAACTATTTATAATTAGTATAGTGTATATCTATATTTGTCAAATATTAATTTGTATTTGTGCTGGTTGAGTTGAAGAGAAGGCCTTATGGTCTTAACTCTGCCAGAATAAATAAAACATTATTATTATTATTATTATCATTATAAGTATTAAATTAATAATAAAAACATCAAAATAAGCCCTACTGGTTTTATAAAGCAACGTTTAAATTCCCAATAGAAGTCTTCTTAAAAAAGAAGCTGTCATTTGCATGATAAATCAAGTTCGTAGCATTTGGCACTCTGGAAATAACAATGTATAAGAGAAAAAATTGTGTATACATTGGTAGAGCATTGGCATAGAAAGCCAAAGGTTCTGGGTTCAAACCCCAGTCTGAGTATATATATTTTTCTTTTCAAGTATAATCTAAACGTATACTGTAATAGTCCACCGCTGTGGTCTGAAGGTAGCATGCTGCCTTGTCACGCAGCAGGCCCGGGTTCGATCCCTGGTCGGGACAGTTTTTCTGGGTGAGGTTTATATCGGGGTTTTTCCTCACCTGTAAGACAAATGTCAGGAAAACTTTAAGGCCCAAACAGTCCCCAAAATCATATGGCCATCATCATCATCCTTCACCGGTGTGGAAAGCAACGGGAAGCTATCACACCTACAATTCCCTGGCAAAGCTGCAAAGCATAGCATGAAAATGCTATGATTGCAGTGAAAGATCTACCCTCGGGCAGAATTACTATGGATGGAATGATGTACTCACTTGAACTTGTGTGTTTTGTCTAGGATAACACCAGATGTCATCAGACCTAGAACTCCTGCCAACACCATGCACAGGCCAATCCGTCCTGCATCCTGCTCTGCTCCCTGCAACACATGGTAATCATAATCATCAGATTCCACTCATGGAATTAGGTATTTACCCATTTTGGTTTCTCCTAGACATCATTACTGTGGATGGTATTTACATAATCTGAAAAACGACAAAATTTTGTGTTGATAATCTGAATAAAATCTTGTGATTATATACATCATCATCGTCCTGGCATGTTATAGTCATTTGAGAACTGTTACGTCTACAAAAATTCTGCTTCCATCTTTTTGGCAGACATCCAATCGATCCCTTTCCTTGTGGAGCAGTTCAAAATTGCCCTCGGGATCCTATCTCTGGGCATCCGTCTCACATGCTGTTTCCAATTATGTTGGTATTTATGTATAAAATCCACAATGGGATCCATGTAAAGTTCCTATAATATGTCTTTGTTTTTTATGCAATCATATTTGGTGCGGCCTGCTGTTCGGTCCAAGAACTTTGTCCCACTTGCTGTTGCATTGTCATACTGTCCGCGCTTCACTCCCATAACAAAGGAGAGGTCTTGCAGGATTTGAGTGTGTCTTAGAACTAAACAAGGTTTCATAATTTTGTTTAATATTTAATTTTTGGAAGTTATATTTTGAGGTTATTTTAATTATATTATTTTTAGTCTGAACATCTTACCTCAATATCAATGTTGATTTGTTCTTGAACATGTTTCAAAACAATTCTGTTTTATCGTCAGCTTTTCCATCCTGTGGTTGGAGCTGACATCAACATCCAGGTTGTGCAACATAATGCAACATAAATAAAACCAGTCTGGAAAAGCTGACGATAAAACAGAATTGTTTTGAAACATGTTCAAGAACAAATCAACATTGATAGTGAGGTAAGATGTTCAGACTAAAAATAACATAATTTTCATAATTTTGTTTAATACACTTATAGTATTCCAGAAGATTTTACCCCAGTTGAACCCATGTCCGCATTTCTTGACAGTTGTATTTTTATGGTGAAACATCGTCACTCTTTCGACAAGGTACTTTTTTCATCAGACTTATCACCTTCGACCAGTTGGTAGACCAAGAATGAGGTGGGAGAATAACATTAACTTTGATTTGAGGGAAGTAGATTATACAGGGAATGATTGGAAAGCATTACCTCAGGATAGGAATGTAAGGAGAGCTTATGTCCGTGCGGCCATGAACCTACAGGTTCGATAGTGCCATTGAGTAAGTAAGTAAGTATATTTATACCCTCCAAGCTTGACAGGCCTAGAAGGCCCTTGGCTGACCAGCCGGCTGCTGGCCTCACATCCACATGTGTTAATCACAGAGGTAGACAATCATCTAGTCAGTGTAGGAGTGACATGTGGTCAACATGTCGAGTCCCCCAGACGTTATAGCTGGTATTCTCAACCTGGAGTCACTACTTATTGTAGCTACACAAATGCCTCATGATGCTGGGTGGGCACTGGTCCCATACTGGCTGAAATGCCATGAGAAAATTTCTTTCCGCATGGGGACTCGAACCAGCGAAAGTCCTGTAGCTCTATGCCAAAGTTTCTTGCCCTAACCACTCGGCTACGGCACGGGACGCTACTTATCTAATTACCCAAGCTATTGATGATGCAAGAGTCAAGTAGCCTAATACAATAAATAATATAGCCAATTATCCAATATATAAAGGCTATCATATTTGAAGAGAAAAATTATACGCTCAGACCGGGACTTGAACCGGGGACCCTTGGTTCTCTAGACAAAGTGCTCTACCATCTGAGCTACCTGAGCAAGTACCGATCTAAACGCAATTTTTTTTTCTATATACTTTGTAATTCCCGCCCATCAAATGCTATGAAGCCTTTGCTTCTATCTTTGCAAATGGCGGCTCCTCTATTAAGAAGACATATTTGGAAATTATACATTACATTATAAATGCCAGTATGACTTTTTTTCAATGTTTTTATTATTAATTTCATACGTCTCAGTGATGGATAAATCATATTTGCTCAGATGGTAGAGCACTTGGTCTAGAGAACCAAGGGTACCGGGTTCAAGTCAAATATGATTTATCCATCATTGAGATGTATGAAATAAATAATAAAAACATTGATATAAAGGCTATATTTAAATAATGATTTGTGAATAAACAGCTTAATTTTATTCATTAAATAGTCCTAACAAATGCCACTCTTGATTTCCAAATCCTCTAGATAAAATTGGAAATCACTCGTGGCATTACTTATGATAACAACCTGAACATCCACAGAAATGTGTTCTAGATGAAGCCAAAATAGATTAATAATAGCTTAATTTTATGTGTGACACATGATAAAAATAAGTATTATGTAACTTTATACATAGAGGAACTTCAGATAATTTGGACCCCTGTTTTGAATTTGTTGTTTCTCTTCTTTTAATTAAGGGATTTGAATTTTGTTTAATTACGGTGATTATGATTAGTGTTGTAACTATGAAATAGCATTGTTATTTTATTCAAATATGGAAACATCTCCATAATTTATAAACTCTTTTACATTACAAGAAAGGTTCACTTTAACCTCCATATTCAAATAAAGTGGGCCCCAGAGTTCACCTTAACTTTTAGTCTATTTTTAAGTTTATTTACTCTATTAATTTATAGAGACAGGCACAGATTAATCTGAAAATATTTATGAATGTTCATAATTAAAAAGCGTTGATATTTATTTAATGTTTTGAAAAATTATTGTGAATTATAACATTCACACGTCATTCAACTGCAGAAAATGACGGTCATTGGGTTTAGTAAAATTACAAGGATATTAAATAAAATTAATTAAGTGAATGGTTTTTACAGATAGCATCCTCATTGATAAAATATAAGTATTCATGTAAAGTGGACCGGAGGGTCCACATTAACCGAATTCCTTTGTTATGTTTAATTATTTTATACAGCCACCATGTCACATAACATCAAACCAAACTCATCAGAATGTTAAAACAGCATCTACATAATATAATATATTTAGAAGTTTTTTCAACATTTGTAATATTCTATAGCAGAAATTAAGAATTGATTCTTAGCTTGAAAAACTTTTAAAGTGGTAATTTTTCATAAATAAACCCTTCTTCGCACAAAGAATATAACAAACTGGCCTTTTTTTAAATTTTTTTTCTTTGTCGTTTTCTTTCGTTTACACTGTTCTTCCTTTTTGTTTTACCTTTGTTAACCTTTTTTATCGTATTCACACATACAAACACAAGACAGGACACACACCCAGACCCAAGATGGACATTTAAAATCCCCTACCCTGCCGGAAATCGAACTCGGGTCGCCGGAGTGGAAGGTAGGGACTCTACCGACTATGCCACGGAGACAGACAGCCTTGAACCCATCAAATTTCATGAGGGGAAGAAGTTAAACCATTTTTTGTTCGAGGGCAGCACCAATTAAAAAAAGATATTAACAGGGTTCACTTTACCTTAACTTCCCTATAGAAGTATGTATTTCTGAAAATTGAATATTTCAAATGCGAAACTTTTTTATACATATTTTACGCATTGAAAATGTGATATTACTGTACATATGATGGAAAAAGTTTCAGAATGATGTTATATATTTACCGGAAAATGTAGGAGCACCATCTGGTTGAGGAGCGTTGAAACTGCATAATAAACACCCACGATAATACCGTAGCTGACGAACAGGAGCACAAAGTTTTTATTGGTTAGAAGTGACTTCACAGATTGTAAATATGTCTGTTCGACTTGCTTCTTATCAGCTTCACTCAACTGCGCAGGAGTGGGAGGCTCCTTCTCGAAAACTTTAACAAATTAATGATACGCCATATTAATATACACTATGTCCGGGTGAGAAATATTAAGAAAATAATTTTTTTATTAATTAAAAAAAATAAAACTTAGTTTTATTTGATTTTCATATTTATTAAGATATAATTCAGTGACAGCTGTTTCGGTACACTGTACCTTCGTCAGACATGTTAACAAATTATGAATTGTATTCCAACTGATCTAAGCAACAATATACAACAATATTTATTTAAATTTGTAAATCTAACAAAGGGAATTCATTCAAATCAAGTTGAGAATTTAACAGCTTGTTACTACTTTTCAATTTATTTATTTCTACAGCCTCCAAAAGATCTAACTTCTTATCCTTATCACAAACATGTCAAATTTAGAATATTCAAAATATGCCAACCACCTATTCCAATTTAATCATTGTTTCAATCGAAAAAGCATGCTTATTTACTTACAGATTAAAACTAATATGAGCATGATGGTAGGTCCTGCTGCTAGAATGTAGTTGAGCTTGCTGAGGTCTTCTCCAATGTCATCCAGTGAATCGTGGTTATGGACAATAATTGGAGGAATCAAGAAACTCAACGCAACTCCCACCTGAAACATTCAATCATTATTGTCAGTTAGCATTTGAGATACTTTATTAAATTAAATTTGGGAATTTTTAACAATTAATAAGAATTAAATGAATCGTGATTTCTTTTTACCTCATACTTCTATGTTCTTTTAAACACAGCACTGCAGTATCGGCGACCCATTGTCACCGTCGTCAGCTGTTTTCACAACTGTCAATTTTTTTCTTTTGCCGGTAATTATCCAAACTGCCATCTGGTGTTCTTTTGAAGGAATTACTCTCCAAACTGCCATCTGGTGTTCTTTGAACAGTTTGGAGAGTAATTCCTTCAAAAGAACACCAGATGGCAGTTTGGATAATTACCGGCAAAAGAAAAGATTGACAGTCGTGAAAACAGCTGATGATGGTGACAGTGGGTCACCGATACTGCAGTGCTGTGTTTAAAAAAACATAGAAGTATGAGGTAAGAAGAAATCACGATTCATTTAATTCTTATTTGAGATACTTCTTGCACTGTAGCTGAGTGATTTATGGCATCATGCTTTGTGTCCTATTATTATATACAACTTTCCTCATTAGAGGATTGCCTCAAGGACAAAGTGATACACACAATTAATTTTTGAATTTATGAAATACATGAAATGCCACAGGGACATAAGATCTCCATTCATCCCTATCTCTAATGCACTTGGTTCTGTGATCATCATTTCAGTTTCCTGTAAATCATCCTCTTCAATATCCTGTTCTATATGTACATTTAATAGTTGTTTAAAGTAACTCTTTCATCTATTTAATACACTTTTGAAATCTGCAATCATATTCCTTATTTTCATCATCATCAACAACAACAACAAGGATTAGGCCCAATGGCCTGTTCCGATCTCATTATAGGTCAAATTGGTCCTTCCATCTCTTCAATGGTCTTCCCAACTTTCTTCTCCCATTTGGTTTATAATTATACATTCATCTTGGTATGCGCTGTTCATTCATTCGTAATACGTGCTGAAGATAAGCATTTTGGTAATATGTTATTATTTCACAGAGATTAAATATATTAAGTTCTGTTCTTATATCTTCGTTTTTCTTTTTATCAGTTCTTTGGTATCCTGCTATTGCTCTCAACATCTTCATTTCAGCAGCCTCTATTTGTTTACTATCTGCCTTTGTTAATGTCCAGGTTTCACATCCATATATAAGAGATGGAACTGCCAATACTTTGTAAAACTTCAAAATAGTTTATTTTCTAGTCTTATTCAATAAAGTGAGTTTAATTGTGCCACATAGATAATTGAATCGTATTTTAGTGTGTTTATCTAAATTTCTGTCATTGCCTAAATGACAACCCAAATAATTAAAATTCTGAACTTGATCTATAATTACATTGTTTTTCCTTATTTTCATTTCTAATTATATTTGTTCTAGCTTAAAACCCTTTCTTCAATATCGTAATTCCCTCATAACAATTCTCTGATGTTCCTATTTTTTGCATTCATTTCAAGATCATTAATATTTTTTCTCAAATATTCCCTCTTTTTACTCTTTATAACCTGGTGGTTTCCCATCTAATAGTACCTAATTAATCATTGCATTATAAATATTTAATGAGTGTAAGAAAAAAAATATATATTGTAAATGTTTAAAATAGTACAAAATGCTAGTGAAGACAAAAGAAGTACATAGAGTAACAGAATTACAAGATTACGTACAACATGAAAAATCAAATGGAAATTATTCTATAGTTGAGCCAGTATTTCACCTCGAGGAGATATCTAGTGGAACACTAATGTATTACTTGAATGGAGGAAATGGATTAAATTTTGCTAAGAGAACTTTTTAATTCAGGATTGAGGTTCTTTCATGAGCCTGACAAGGGAACTGTCAACCATTGCATGCTCAAACATACCTTGAAATTTCTTCCAGACAGGCATTATGATGTACCAAGGCTGTGTTCAAAAAAATTACCTGCCTTTTTAACTGCAAGGCATTAAAATCCTGCGCCAAAGCTCTCATTTAAACTATACAGAAGTAAATACGAATAAAATTCATATCAAGTTCTGTTGACGTGAATGGTCACAAAATAAAAATTAAAATATGTACCTTTTCGCAAGACTATGGAACCTGCCAAAAGGTACATATTTTAATTTCTATCTTGATACAGAAGTAATAGAACTCCTGAATTGGTAGAATGGATAACCCTCACTATCTGTTGTCCCGCCTCACTCCACTCTGCTCTTGCTCAAGCTGGGAGTCCATCTGCTCTTTACGTGGGTTGCTATTGCTAGATTCTGGCTTCGATTTCTGTGCCTTGCAGTTAAAAAGGCAGATACGTTTTTGGACACGACCTTGTTACATTACAAACACTTCTCTGGGAGAAATTTCAAGGTAGATCCAGTATGCAATGGTTGACAGATTGCTTGTCAGAGCTTATTTCATGCTTGGGTTTCTTTTTTACGTGTCATAAATCTACGACAGGGAACCCAAGGCTTTACTTCCCTTCTGAAGGAAGCCATACTCGGAATTTTAATTATTTTAAAAATAGTTTGGCAAGTAGTTTCCTCACTTAAATTAATTGTATCATCTTTTTGGACAACTTAACAATCCATATTTTTTTCTACATTCTGATATAAATAAATAATTTTCGGAAATACTTTACAAGATGCGACGCGATTTTTTTCTAAGTTCCAATCAAACACCATGCGCATGCGCCAATAAACACGAAGCGATTTACACTATGGAATCACGGGATGCAGCCAACATATACACTATATTTAAAGAAACTAAAAGCAAACGTAACGCAATTTAAGTACTCTAACCCGTGAAAGACCAACCTAAAAGTTATCCTAAAGCATTAAATTATTTTCAGTCTGATCATCTTACCTCAATATTAATGTTGATTTGTTCTTGGACATGTTTCAAAACAATTCTGTTTTATCGTCAGCTTTTCCAGACTGACGATAAAACAGAATTGTTTTGAAACATGTCCAAGAACAAATCGACATCAATATTGAGGTAAGATGTCCAGACTGAAAATAATTTAATTAAAATAACCTCAAAATATCACTTCCTAAAATTAAATATAACGCAATTTAAGCACTCTAACCTAAGAAAGAATGCAACGCCCAAAAAATAAATAGTAAGTTCTGAAATTCTGAAGTATATGTGTACAGTTAATTAGTTCATATTATTTGTTGGC
Source organism: Diploptera punctata (assembly GCA_030220185.1). Classification (NCBI taxonomy): domain Eukaryota; kingdom Metazoa; phylum Arthropoda; class Insecta; order Blattodea; family Blaberidae; genus Diploptera; species Diploptera punctata. The sequence continues at coordinate 1,669,160 of JASPKZ010000032.1, read as the reverse complement.
TGCACTGAAACATGTCTTTGTTGTTGCATAGAATATTCGTTAAAATCAATATGGCTGTCACCTCTTCATGCTACGTATGTAGTTAAATACCATAGAAATATATATTGAAATAATCGTTAGGAAAAAATGTAAAAATCATTATAAATTATAGAAAATAATTTGAAAAATGAAACTCTAAGAATGAAATTTGACAGGAATTTATTTATTTATTTATTTATTTATTTTTTTTTTCCAAATGCCCCAGGTTGTCATTCGACATTCCTGGTGTTCTCTCCTGGCATGGCGTACTTGCAACCCACTTCTGAGGTTGGGGCGCCTGGAAGGCGGGCTTACGTTGCCCCGATGATATGATGGGTGATGATAGTAGTGCGCCAGGAGAGTCCCTAATCCTAAACTTAATCTAAGATGAATATGAATGACGATGATTGCGATAACCATATGATTTCGGGGACCATTTGGGCCTTAAAGTTTTCCTGACATTTGTCTTACAGGTGAGGAAAAACCTCACCCAGAAAAACTGTCCCGACCGGGGATCGAACCCGGGCCCACTGCGTGACAAGGCAGCACGCTACCTCGAGACCACAGGAATTTATGAAGGAATTAAAAAAATTCTCGTCGTTGGTTGTAAAGTTTAGACTATTTTTCTATAAATATGAATATTTGCCTGTATAGCCTGTACAGTTGGTATTTGAACAAACCTGGTTGCCGAACACTCCGAGAGAGCAGGCCGTGGAAACTTGTCTCGCAGGAAACCAAACAGCGGCAAGACGAGCAGGAAGTCCCAGGATGAATATTTGTGCTGTACCGACGACTGCTTGACCTATGAAAGCCGCAAAAAAATGTTCTGCGGAAGCAAACAGCGCCTTGATCCAGGAACCCACTGTCATCATGGCAGCACCACTTATCAGCGTTATTCGCAGACCCTAGAGTTGGGATATATTGTGCATTATACAAAGTACAACGAAAATACTGTATTACTCAAAACTGCATATATATTTTACTTATTTTAGGAATCCACACTATGAGCTATATTCATTTTGATCAAATTGTATCACTCACCTCATTTTTATTTTTACACGCTTTATATTAGCTTGACCTGTATCTATCTATGTAACGGAATCTTTCAACACGATTTTCACCCACTTAAAAACATTGGATCGACTTGAAACTTTGTATACTTGTAAAGGATCAATGACAATACAATAATTTCATAATTTTTTTCTAAGATTCTAGCCAGAATCATCAGGACATCAAAAAAATAAAGACCGGTATAATAGGTTGCGGACAAATCGACTTTTTAGTGTTTTGTTGTGGTAGCTCAGTTGGTAGAGTGGTATATAATTTCAGTAATCCATAGATCGCTGCTTCAAATCCGGCCCGGAGGATTTTTTAGAAGAGTATTATTTTTAGTTCATACTACAATAATATCGAATTTAAAGATATTTACATTTTTAGAAAACCAAACTAAAAAATGAAAAATAAATAATAGTTTAAAAAAACTAAAACAACACGCTTTATTAGAAAACCGAACTAAAAAATGAAAAATAATTTTAATTCGCAACACGCTTGGGATAAAATTAAAGTGGTCAACAAAAAAATCATCTCCAACACATCTAGAATAAAACTAGAGTTATCTAAAAAAATAATTTTACCATCAAAAGCGTGGGGTGCTCTATATCAATTAATATATTTGATAATAAACAGATATTGGTAAAAGTAAAGTCTCTAAGAAGAAAACATAAAAAGCACCCCACGCTTTTGATGGTAAAATTATTTTTTTTGTAGATAACTCTAGTTTTATTCTAGATGTGTTGAAGATTATTTTTTGTTGTCCACTTTAATTTTATCCAAAGCGTGTTGGATATTAAAATTATTTTTCATTTTTTAGTTCGGTTTTCTTATAAAGCATGTTGCTTTAGTTTTTTAAAACTATTATTTATTTATTTTCTTTTTTTAATCATGAATTTATCAGATTAAATATGAAGAATGAAAGAAAGTGTACATAGGAAAAATTAAGAGACATTTGAAAACCAGAGTGAATGAACGTCTCAGGAACGTCAAGAAAGGGGAAGTAGAAAAATCTGCAATGGTTGCCCATGCATGGTCCGAAAAAAAACATCTTATCGAAAAGAAGGCTAAATTATTAAAACAAATAGATAAACCAAAAGAACTCACCGTTTGGGGGAAAAAAATCTGCATTAAAAAAAAACAAAAGGAGAAATTAATTAACTTTAAAATTCCCGGGGAAAATGACCTGATTTCAAGGTTTTTCAACCTACCAACAGAGGGAGCGAGAGGCGGCTCTTCTAGACGACAGAACAACGGCGTGACGTAATACATGCAGAAGAAGAAAACTACTCGATCCCTTCTATATTCGGGAACCAAAATGCTATGCCTGCTTATTAAATAGCAGAACGTGATAGTGAATCCCCTTGTGATGATGAACGCTTCGGGGAGAAGAGGGGAAAAAAGAGAGAGACTCAAGGTCTGAGGAGAACATGTGATGTCATGTAAATGCGTCTGGACTTTTTTTTTAAGTTACTGCGCTGCTGACGATTTATATGGCTGAAGCAATAAATAAAAGATGTAGACGTTAAAATGGCTGGAAATGTTTTTTTTTCTTTCAAATGCCCCAGGTTTGTCTTTCGACATTCCTGGTTTCTCTCCTGGCATGGCGTACTTGTAACCCACTTCTGAGTTTGGGGCGCCTGGAAGGCGGGGTTACGTTGCCCCGATGATATGATGGGTGATGATGATGATGATAATGGTGCGCCAGGAGAGTCACTAATCGTAAGCTTAACCTAAGATGAATATGAATGATGATGATTGCGATGGCCATATGATTTCGGGGACCGTTTGGGCCTTAAAGTTTTCCTGACATTTGTCTTACAGGTGAGGAAAAACCCCGATAAAAACCTCACCCAGAAAAACTGTCCCAACCGGGGATCGAATCCGGGCCCGCTGCGTGACAAGGCAGCACGCTACCCCGAGACCACAGCGGTGGACCTGGCTGGAAATGTTATAATATGAAAAAATTGGAGAAAACTAACTAGTCTCTAATATGTCACCAAATAAAACAAATAAAGTGGAATTGGACAGGCCACACGTTGAGAAAACTTGACGGAGCCAACGAGAAGGCTGCACTAGATTGGAACCCGCAAGGAGTAAGAAATAAGGGGCGATCTAGGAGAACATGTAAGAGATCAATAGAGGAAGAAGTAAAGGAAAGAGAGAAAAGATGGAAATAAGTGAAATGGCTGGCTGAAAACAGAGTACGCTGGAGGAATTTTACTGCTGCCCTATATTTCACTTAGGAACTACAGTAAATAAGTCAAGACCTCTTCTGTAACCAAACTTTTGAGTTTCTCTTTCCATTGATACTAGTTCCATGTTCTTAAGTTTTATTAAACATAAATTACACGTGTTCTAAACCTGAAAGGTGTTTTATGCGACCATACATAAAAAAATTGCAGTTTAATAATTAAGTGATCTGTAATCGCTGAAGATAGGGCTCACAAGCCTTGAAACATATGTTCAACAAAAAAAAACAACCGTAAGATTTAAGAATACACAGACCAAAATCTTGATTATTAAATAAACCTCTTAATAAATTAAAATTAATCGGAGAACATTTTGTTTAAACAACTCACCTCATAGGATTCATGCTTCCATGATACCGCGGTTTTAAACACAGTCGTGTTCATCCTCAGCCATAACTCCAACTGACGAAATTCTTCGGCCGTCAACTGTTCTATTGTCACCATCTTCAGTGCTGCCATCTATGGTAGAATTTATGAACTTCGAAATCAAAGTAATTTCGTTAGGGATATCAAAATTCATTGATCTAAAAATAAATAAATAAAGATAGATCAATGAATTTTGATATCCTTAACGAAATTACTTTGATTTCGAAGTTAATAAATTCAACCATAGATGGCAGTACTGAAGATGGCGACAATAGAACAGTTGACGGCCGAAGAATTTTGTCAGTCGGAGTTATGGCTGAGGATGAACACGACTGTGTTTGAAACCGCGGAATCATGGAAGCATGAATCCTATGAGGTGAGTTGTTTAAACAAAATGTTCTCCGATTAATTTTAATGAGTATACCTCATAATGTTTACTTCCCAACATTAATTTAATATGAACCTCTTAATGTTACTTCCTATTATATTTTAAAAATACATTGCAGTTTATTGAATTGAACTAGTTAAAAAGCGGTATTTTTATACACAATTGTCATTTGGATATATATTTATGGATAGAACTGTTTACTGTGGCTACCTTGTGCTGAAGAAGCCATGAAGCTGGGAAGACGAATGGCATATAACAAGCCTCGTATATAATACTGGTCCAATTGATGGCGAGACTGCTGACGTCATAATATCGCATCATGATGTTGGCAATGATGGAGTATTGTAGCCAGTGCATGGAGTTACTTGTTGAACACAAGAAAAATAAAAGAAGCATCAGCCATCTTCTCTTGTATTCCTTGCACTCCGTCATCCTGAAAATGAAACAAACGTGGTTAGAATAGTATTTATTCTTCTTAACGGTGCGACTGTCTAGTAGGCCCTTGGCCTAGCCTCACATCCACATATGTTATAGTCTGTTTTTTTCTAAGGAAGGAAAGATCCCGCCACTATTTTCAAATCGTACAAGCTCTCCCTTCTAAGTATGAGTTTATGATATAGGACCTTTCACAACTAATTGCATTTAGATTCAGATCATATAAGTGCATTTAGATTCAGATCATATAAGTGCATTTAGATTCAGATCATATAAGTGCATTTAGATTCAGATCATATAAGTGCATTTAGATTCAGATCATATAAGTGCATTTAGATTCAGATCATATAAGTGCATTTAGATTCAGATCATATAAGTGCATTTAGATTCAGATCATATAAGTGCATTTAGATTCAGATCATATAAGTGCATTTAGATTCAGATCATATAAGTGCATTTAGATTCAGATCATATAAGTGCATTTAGATTCAGATCATATAAGTGCATTTAGATTCAGATCATATAAGTGCATTTAGATTCAGATCATATAAGTGCATTTAGATTCAGATCATATAAGTGCATTTAGATTCAGATCATATAAGTGCATTTAGATTCAGATCATATAAGTGCATTTAGATTCAGATCATATAAGTGCATTTAGATTCAGATCATATAAGTGCATTTAGATTCAGATCATATAAGTGCATTTAGATTCAGATCATATAAGTGCATTTAGATTCAGATCATATAAGTGCATTTAGATTCAGATCATATAAGTGCATTTAGATTCAGATCATATAAGTGCATTTAGATTCAGATCATATAAGTGCATTTAGATTCAGATCATATAAGTGCATTTAGATTCAGATCATATAAGTGCATTTAGATTCAGATCATATAAGTGCATTTAGATTCAGATCATATAAGTGCATTTAGATTCAGATCATATAAGTGCATTTAGATTCAGATCATATAAGTGCATTTAGATTCAGATCATATAAGTGCATTTAGATTCAGATCATATAAGTGCATTTAGATTCAGATCATATAAGTGCATTTAGATTCAGATCATATAAGTGCATTTAGATTCAGATCATATAAGTGCATTTAGATTCAGATCATATAAGTGCATTTAGATTCAGATCATATAAGTGCATTTAGATTCAGATCATATAAGTGCATTTAGATTCAGATCATATAAGTGCATTTAGATTCAGATCATATAAGTGCATTTAGATTCAGATCATATAAGTGCATTTAGATTCAGATCATATAAGTGCATTTAGATTCAGATCATATAAGTGCATTTAGATTCAGATCATATAAGTGCATTTAGATTCAGATCATATAAGTGCATTTAGATTCAGATCATATAAGGTGCATTTAGATTCAGATCATATAAGTGCATTTAGATTCAGATCATATAAGTGCATTTAGATTCAGATCATATAAGTGCATTTAGATTCAGATCATATAAGTGCATTTAGATTCAGATCATATAAGTGCATTTAGATTCAGATCATATAAGTGCATTTAGATTCAGATCATATAAGTGCATTTAGATTCAGATCATATAAGTGCATTTAGATTCAGATCATATAAGTTTAAGGTTATGGATAAACTATAGAAACAATAGCTGTATAAGGAGAACAAGAAATAGTTGAACATGTAATTTATTAATTGAACAAGTGAACCATTTTAAATACCTGGGTTATGAGATCTCCTATTTTAAAAATGAAGATTTTTTAACAAACCGAATAAATTTAATCAATTGAGTTGGTGTATACTTGATGAAAATCCATATTTTAATAAATGTAATTACATATGTGGCACAGTTAAGATAATATTGAAAAGTACAAGAAAAGAAACAAAACTAAAATTTTATAAAGCAACGGCAGTTCCTTTTTTTGTACTAGAGCACGCCAAAAAATCTCTAGAGGACGAAGAAGGCCTATAACTCAATGGTATTAATAAGCTGTTAGTTTATGCTGATGATGTAGTACTATTGGCCGATAGCGAGGAGATACTAATGGACAACACGCACACACTATTGAGCAACGCTAAGAAATTAGGACTGGAAGTAAATATCAAAACTAAACATATGGTCACACGTAGAAATACATGATATAATGGAAATGGAAAGCTAATAACAAATGAGGGAAATTTGAGGAAGTGCCTGAATTCAAATACCTAGGAACAATAATCACAAATAGGAATGAGATGCACAAAGAAATTAAACATAGGCTCAATTCTGGAAATTCATGCTATTATGTATTGCAGAGACTCTTGATGTCCCAACTCCTTTCAAAAAACGTTAAACTGAAAATATATAAAACAATTATTCTACCAGTTATATTATATGGGTGCGAAACATGGACTCTTACTTTAAGGGAGGAAAGGAGATTACAAGTATTTGAGAATAAAGTACTTAGGAAAATTTTTGGACTAAAGAGAGATGGACAGGTGAATGGAGAAGACTACATAACAATGAACTACATGGTCTTTACAGGAAGCCAGATATAATAAGAACAGTTAAGTCTCGTAGACTGCGATGGGCAGGACATGTTGCACGTATGGGGAATGAAAGACTTGCATGGAAGCTTCTTGTAGGAACGCCAGAGGGAAAACGCCCAGTTGGTAGACCAAGAATGAGGTGGGAAAATAACATTAACTATGATTTGAGGGAAGTAGATTATACAGGGAATGATTGGAAAGCATTAGCTCAGGATAGGGATGTATGGAGAGCTTATGTCCGTGCGGCCATGAACCTACGGGTTCGATAGTGGCAGTGAGTAAGTAAGTAAGTAAGTAAGTAAGGTATTTAAGAATATCTAAAAAAAAACTCTACAAAAAAGTCCGCGACAGCATATGTTTGTCTTGTACGGATAACTCACAATAACCATTTTTGTCTTTCATTGATGCCGAGAAGATCGGGATAAGCAGATTCCCGGGCAAGCATAACAGGGCACGGCTGGTGGTAAAAACAGTAACATTTATTTAGGAGTAGCAGCGCACGCCGGGTATATATTTATTGATCTATTTGTATGTGGAACGAAGACAAAAGACAGTCTACCAACAATTTAATTTATCTTGCTTGTACACATTTTATTATTCGTTTTAGTTTTAATTAAGTGGTTGTATTACAGATAGTAAATATTATCTTATTGGTCAAATCTTGGTTTAGTATTTAATATTAGAGTTAATTGTGACTGTTATATATGTTTGTCCTGGTGAGTGGAAGAGAAGGTCACATGGTCTTAACTCCACCAGGCTAAATAAATAAATAAAAGCTGTATAAGACATGGATGTCCGCTTTCATCTTCCCTTTGTAATACAGGGTGATACAAAATTGACTTTACAACTTTACAAGCTTATAGAAATTTATTTAGAAGACCTACAGAATTGGTTTTAATGTCATATGATAGCACAACTCATCAAGTTTTCACCGAAATAGTTTTATAGTACATAGTTCTCTCACCGCGTGCGCTAGGGCTCCGAGCAAAGCTATCCCTCACTTGTTCAACCACAGCTTCAGCCGTACGTGGACAGCCAGTATGCTTGGAATGACTAACAGAACAGCCAGTCCTAACAAACGTTTGGTGCCAAGAATAAATTGTTGGCCTGCTAGGAGGATCCTTACCATACTGGGTATGAACAATTGTCGCAGATTTAGTTTCTTCGAACAAAAACACACAACGAGCACGCTCGACACCTGTGAAAGCAGTCATTTTGATATGAACTACGTTAGCGCATGCGGTGAGAGAACTAGGTACTATAAAACTATGTCGGTGAAAACTTGATGAGTTGTGCTATCATATGACATTAAAACCAATTCTGTAGGTCTTCTAAATAAATTTCTATAAGCTTGTAAATTTGTAAAGTCAATTTTGGATCATCCTGTATTTATATTGACGATATCACATATAATTGGCAGATAAATTTGGACTCACATTTCAAAATAATAAATAAAATCTTGGACACCTTATGGGAGGAGAAGACCACATGGCCTTAACTCCACCAGGCTAAATAAATTTAATATAATATTTTTGCAGACGATCAAGTTATAATATCTAGCTCAGAAGATGGTCTACAGAAATCACTCTTTCAATTAAATAACATTATACAGAATTATAATTTGAAAATATCAATAAGTAAAACGAAGATCTTAGCTTTTAAGGATCAGATACCGTAAGAATTAAAATAATTCTGGAGGGAAACTCATTGAACAAGTGAACCGTTTTAAATGCCTGGATTATGAAATCTCCTATTTTAAAAATTAAAATATTTTCAACAAAATTAATAAATTTAATTATATCATCATCATCATCATAGTACATTCACGAATTTAGGTCATTTGTTGACCTGTTTCGGCCTCAAGAGAAACACCATCCAGAAGTCTTTTGAGTGGACGTCCTGGTCTTCTTCTTCCTGCAGGTTGATATCTTAACATTTGTTTGGGTATTCTGTGATCTTCCATTCGATGAACATGTTGCATCCATCTTGACTTATAATCAGAAATTTTGTTTTCTAAAGATTCCATGTGTAATTCTTCTAAGATGTCTTCATTTTTTTGTGATCTAGTAGTGTGTATCCTGCAGTCCTCCGAAGGTATCTCATTTCAGCAGATCTAAGTATCTGTATATCCTTCTGTTTCAACGTCCATACTTCGCTACCATACAAAAGAGTTGGAAGAGCCAGTGTTTTATACACTTTCAGTCTTGAATGCTTTTGGACTAACTGTGGCTTGAAGATAGAATTTATTAACCGTAAAATTCTTAAAAATTTAGATATTTTTGCATTTACATCCTTTTCTTCTTCATATGAGATATTGCATCCTAGATATGTAAAATTATTCACCTGCTCCAAAATTTTATTGTCCAGTACAATTTTACTTCTGACAGGATCTACACCTTGAAATGCCATAATTTTTGTTTTTTTCTGTAGATATCTTTAATCCATATTCTTCTGTAATTTTGTTAAGTTCATACAGACCTTTCTGTAGATTATCTTCGGAATTTGCTATTATTATTTGGTCATCTGCAAACAATAGGGTGTTTAATTTTCTATTTTCTGATATTCTTATTCCAAATTTTAATTATATATGTGACATAATTAAGAGAATATTTAAAAAATCAAGAAAGCAAACAACTAAAATTTTATAAAGCAGTGGCAGTTCCCTTACCGTTGTATAGCAGTGAGTTATGGGTTTTAACTAAAAGACAAGAGAAGACCATAGAAGCAGCTGAAATGAGATTTCTGTATATATATATATAATATATAATATATAATAAGTCATATATATTCCTAATAATATATAAATGATTATATAATAAACATATATTTAAATTTAAGTGGTTTATATTTATATAAATCTTATTATATAATTATCTCGAGACTTGTCCCATCATCGGCAGGTGAAACACCAGTTTTGAATAACCAATTAAGTTGAGGAGTCGGACCTTTCAGGTGAATATTCCATAATTCTATATTTTAATTTTATAGGATATTGCCTTAACCAACTATACCACTGTGTGCCCCCTATATGCTTCTATTTCATTCATAAACAGAGGGTAAAAGAGTTCTTGCTATGTGGAACCCTATAGGACTACTCAAGTTTTCAGAGTTTTCCTGTTTCTATGTTTATCGTTTCTCAGCACCTTTGTATACGTTGGAAAAAAAAAAGTTTCAGTGTACAATCAGGTATCTGAGTTTTTAATGTAAACAAATATTACAACTTACTTACTTATTTACTCACTGGCACTATCGGACCCGAAGGTTCATGGCCGCGCGGACATAAGCTCTCCATACATCCCTATCCTGAGCCAATGCTTTCCAATCATTCCCTGTATAATCTGCTTCCCTCAAATCCATAGTTAATGTTGTTCTCCCACCTCATTCTTGGCCTACCAACTGGGCGTTTTTCCTCTGGCTTTCCTACAAGAAGCTTCCATGCACGTCTTTCATTCCCCATACGAGCAACATGTCCTGCCCATCGCAGTCTACGAGACTTAACTGTTCTTATTATATCTGGCTTCCTATAAAGACCATGTAGTTCATTGTTATGCAGTCTTCTCCATTCACCTGTCTGTTGATCTCTCTTTGGTCCAAAAATGTTCCTAAGAACTTTATTCTCAAATACTCGTAATCTCCTTTCCTCCCTTAAAGTAAGAGTCCATGTTTCGCAAACAAATATTACAACTATTGTTTTAAATTATTTTCCGCTTATGAAAATACTTTTTTTTTAATTAAGAGGCATAATAATGTAAATTTACATATAAATTTTAAAACATTAAAAAATATATGTGATTATGAACAAATATGTAAAAATAAGTAATGGTACATTTTCATATATAAGTAAGTTTTTAATTCGTGGACATTTGTCAATTTTACCCATTATAAGCAAAGGGAAAAAAATATAGGGACAGGATTTTGAGGTGCGGCACCTTTCCAAAAATATAGCTGTTTTCATACCAATAGTTCAATGTACTCGTGATGAAATGAAGCGAAATGAAAACAATTTGTTGCACCTTTTTGAACATTTCCTTGGGATTACTACATTTCGCCCCTTTTTATCTCTTTTTTATGCTCCAGCACCTTTTTTCCTCCTCGTTTTAAAAGATAGGACAGAAAAATGTATATTTTTTTCTTCTTTAACAGCTTTTTAAAATCTCAATCAGAAATCAACAATAATAAATAATTATTAAAATATCATCATCATCATCATAGTACATTCACGAATTTAGGCCATTTGTTGACCTGTTTCGGCCTCAAGAGAAACACCATCCAAAAGTCTTTTGAGTGGACGTCCTGGTCTTCTTCTTCCTGCAGGTTGATATCTTAACATTTGTTTGGGTATTCTGTGATCTTCCATTCGATGAACATGTTGTATCCATCTTGACTTATAATCAGAAATTTTGTTTTCTAAAGATTCCATATGTAATTCTTCTAAGATGTCTTCATTTTTTTTTGTGATCTAGTAGTGTGTATCCTGCAGTCCTCCGAAGATATCTCATTTCAGCAGATCTAAGTCTCTGTATATCCTTCTGTTTCAATGTCCATACTTCGCTACCATACAAAAGAGTTGGAAGAGCCAGTGTTTTATACACTTTCAGTCTTGAATGCTTTTGGACTAACTGTGGCTTGAAGATAGAATTTATTAACCGTAAAATTCTTAAAAATTTAGATATTTTTGCATTTACATCCTTTTCTTCTTCATATGAGATATTGCATCCTAGATATGTAAAATTATTCACCTGCTCCAAAATTTTATTGTCCAGTACAATTTTACTTCTGACAGGATCTACACCTTGAAATGCCATAATTTTTGTTTTTTTCTGTGGATATCTTTAATCCATAAATATTAAGATATAATTTATGTAATTTATAACCCAGAAACAATGGACATTCTGTAGTGCGAAGTCAACAATAGTCTAAATAATAAGTTTTTTTTTATTCAGTGCCTCAAGTTGTCATTTCGATATTACTGTGTTCTATCCTGGCATAAAATATAATTTATGTAAACCACCAGTAATTTATATCCCAGCAACAATAGCCGATCTGCAACTGTGAAGTCAAATTTAAATTTCAGTGTTGATGTAACAGTTTAAAGTAAACAATCAATTGAATTGATGTTAACTTGAAGAAAATCCATAATTTTTATTAATTAAATAAAAACAAAACTTAAAGTTTTATGTGGTTTTCATATTTATTAAAATATAAATTAGTTACAGCTGTTTCGGTACTTTGTACCTTCTTCAGACATGATAACAAATTAATGAATTTTGTTATTATATTATTTAAAATAAGTTCAGTTAATACTGGCAATAATTTAACAGTGTGCTATCTACCGACTTGTTGCCTGTGTTTTACTAGTCTGAACCACACAATTTATTTTTATTAGTATTACAACTGGGTTTTCACAACAATAACATGGCGAATGTTATGAAGGACAAGTTTTATGGACTTTCTGAATTCAAAACGCAATTTATCGAAATTGAACATTCTTCGAGGGAAATTCTCGTATAAGACTTGAAAGCATAATAATAGTCCCTTCGATTGGTTGCTGGCCAAAGGAAGGCAAGACCAGTGATGGGGCTGCCATCTTATAGCCTCTGGTCAGGCTTTTCTGGAGAAGAAAAGAAAATGAAGGAAAGAAGAAATGGAAGAAAGGAAAGACTCCCTAGCCCTCGGATGCCCTAATAGCGTCGGGGTCGAAAAAAACAAGAGTTAACCAAGAGAGGTTAGATAGTAAAGTTAAAAGAGTGCAAAACACAAGTAAGTGGAAGAAATGTTTTGCTCAGCTTGGGCACCTTGTGGTCGCCATACACATATCCCCTAGATGAGGACCCCGGAATCTATTAAACAGTACCAATTAAATTGAAAACACCATCTTGAAAGAATGAGTTCAAATCGGATCCCCAAAGCTGTTTATAATTATATACCAAGAGGACGAAGATCTCTGGGCCGTCCTATGAAACGCTGGAGGGAAAAATTTCCTATAGGATCGTAACAGGCCTTGGCCTAATACTTGAAAGGAAGAAGAACATTCTTCGATGTTCCATCTGCGAAGTAAATATACAATAACCTAAAGAACTATGAATTACTTCTTATGGACTCTATAAAGAAGAAAAAATTTTGGTGCAAAATTATATGCATATTATATAAACTGAGTCCACCGCTGTGGTCTCGAGGTAGCGCGCTGCCTTATCACGCAGCGGGCCCGGGTTCGATTCCCGGTCGGAGCAGTTTTTCTGGGTGAGGTTTTTATCGGGGTTTTTCCTCATCTGTAAGACAAATATCAGGAAAACTTTAAGGCCCAAACGGACCCCGAAATCATATGGCCATCATCATCCTTATCATTATCATCATTCTTCACCGGTGTGGAAAGCAACGGGAAGCTACCACACCTAAAATTCCCTAGTAAAGCTGCAAGCATAGCATGTAAATGCTATGATTGCAGTGAAGGACCTGCCTTCGGACAGAATTACTATGGATGGATGAATATAAACTGAGTTCATGTAACTGGTTTAAACCTTAATCCGGAAAAACTGCACTTAAACTAGCGTGAAATATTTTATATATAGAACAACAGTGCGCATGCGCCAGAGTTTATACAGCCAGCGATAACCCATAATCGAACCACATACTGATTATCATCCTCGATTACTATCCGTCGCTATGAAATTTTAATGACCAATATTTGCAATAAATCCCCAAATCTATGTTTAAACAATATACTAATAACATTAAAATTACCAAATGTTTATTAAAAAATAGGTGTACACTTACTTATACTCCCTAACGCTGATCCAACAAGCGAAAACCCAAAACATAGACTAAGTAATATACTCTGTGGAGAAAATAGTATTTAGCATCACAATATTGTCTAACAGTGTCATAATATTGTGATTTGCATATTTAAATAAATAGGGCCTACTTCAAAATTGTCTAATAATGTTATAAAAATTGTTTGAAAAAGTTTAAAATATTAAATAATGTTAGTAAATACAGAAGAAGAGCTATAGTTTAAAAGAGTACAACTGAAAAACCAAGCGCTAGTAGAAGTGCAGTTGAGCCATTAATTGAATTGTTTCATCAGCACCTTTTTTTTTTTTTTTGCACATTTTTGTATGTATTTTCAGAACCTTTTTCCCCCTTTTTACGATCAAAATTTGCACCTTAAAATCCCTCTCCTAGTAATTACATACAAATCCTAGCTTTGATGACGATAATGATGATAAATACAAGCAACGCGGAGGAGTAACTTACCTAGAAAAGAAGATGTGAGGAGAGAAACACTTGGAAGCAGACTGAACAGTGCTGTCAGCACAACATACTGTTTGGTATCAAATTTGTTTATGATTATAATTCGTATTGCTACGTCATGGCGACAACAAATCAAATATGTGATCGTATTTCTATTTAAATCCCCGAGATAAGGGACAACGCACGTGATTCTTAAATTATAGTATTTCAAAGTGTTCTACAATTACGACAGGAAGAAGTAAGTCTGCAATCTCGTGCCATTTGAATGTATAATCATCTGCATTCATGGATTAGATCTGTTGACCCGTTCCGACTTCAGCCCATCTCTTTCTAGGTCTGCCCACATCTCGGGTGCCTTTAGGTTTGTATTTTGTTATTTGTTTTGGATATCTATCTTCATTCATTCTGTCTATGTGTTGCTTCCATTTTTGTCTATATGTATCTATTTTATCAGTTATTGCAAATATTTCAAGTTCCTGTCTTATTTCTGTGTTCTTGATTCTGTCTTCGTTAGTGCACCCTTTAACAGATCTCAAAATGTCATTTCTGCCGCCGTTATCCTACTTAGGTCTTGTTTTTTATGTATCCAGGCTTCTGAACCATAGAGCAGTACCGGTACTGCCAACGTTTTGTAAAATTTCAATTGGGTCTCTCTTGTTGATTTGTTATTTAGTGTTCGTTTTATCGTACCACATATTCCCTGGAATTTTGCTATTTTATTATTTATATCATTATCATAATTAAATGAAATATCACATCCTAGATAATTGAGATGGTTCACCTGTTTTATGATTTTGTTTCCTATTACTATTTTGGATCTGATTTAATTTTTCCCTTGGAATGCCATTACCTTAGTTTTTTCTACGGATATTTTGAGATTATATTGTTCACATATATTATGTAGTTTAAAAATATTCCTTTGAAGTTCGTCTTCTGTATTTGCTATTATTACCTGGTCATCAGCGTATAATAATGTTTTCAAGTAGTGTGTTTTATCTAATTTTATTCCTTTATTTGTTTCTTCGTTCCATTTTTTTATTATATCATTGATGTATAGGTTAAACGAAACTGGAGAGATACTGCATCCTTGTTTAACTCCTTGATTAGTATGAATTTTATTTTTACTTATTTCTAGAATGTATAATCTACTAGCTAATACCCGGCGTGCGCTTCTATACCTAAATAAATTATGTGTTTTTGCATTTATTTGAATAAGTAAAAGCAAAAATACAAAAATAAATATAAATTTATATAATTATTTTAGATACCCCGTGCTGATTACCCGGCGTTGCCCGGGAATCTACGCATCCCGATGTACTTGGCATAAATGAGCTGAAAGACAAAATTCATTATTTTGAGTTGTCCATAAAAGAATACCTACCGTGCGCTGCTAACTTGCCCGGGAATCTACTTATCCCGATCTTCTTGGCATCAATGAAAGAAAAAAATGGTTATTGTGAGTTATCCTTAAAAGATAAACATATGCTGTCGCGGACTTTTCTGTAGAGTTTTTTTTTTTTCAGATATTCAATTCTATGTACAATAATTTTGTGTATTTGTTATGGTTTTAGGCAGCGTAAGCCATTTAAGGGTAAAAAAGGGACATTTTCACGTTTTTCACTACAAAGGGTGTTTTTTTAAGGGTGAAGGAGTTGAGTATCTCAACTCTCTTATAAGTAAAAGTAAAATATTCCCACTACAGGCCTCAGGAGGCCTTTGGGGCAGTGGGAGGTTAAGGCTCCCACTATTTCTAGACAATCGGCACTTGATGTCAGCCGGGTTGTCAGCCCTGCGTGACGGCCGCCTTTACCCTAGAACAAGCGTCTGATACTCATTTCCGTTAGAGGCTGAGTCGACCCCAGGGCCATAGTGCCGCCAGAAGGTTTGGGTCAGTTTAAAAATCCTGACCCCACCGGGACTTGAACCCTCGACCTTCCGGCTTGTAGCGCAGTGCCTTAACCATTACGCTACGGCGTGCCCCCTCAACTCTCTTATAGCCTATGTTTTGTCGAACCCCTTGAAATAATTCGCGAACCACGGGTTGGGAAAAGATGATCTAAAGTATAGGTATTGTCGCGTAGTATAGGTATTGTCGCGTAGTAATTATGAACTAACTGTCACTGATTGTTGTAATGGTAGATAAATGTCATGCAATAACTAATAAGGTATTTGATGGTATATTGTGAAATTAGGTCAGTTAATATTTGTCTTTTGAAGGTTTTAAGATAATGTATTTTGTTTTGATCATTTATCTACCAGTCTTTGTATTCCACTATTTGCATGTTAGTGTGTTGCAGAGACTCTTGACGTTCCAACTCCTTTAAAAAACGTTAAACTGAAAATATATAAAACTATTATTCTACCAGTTATATTATATGGATGCGAAACATGGACTCTTACTTTAAGGGAGGAAAGGAGATTACAAGTATTTGAGAATAAAGTACTTAGGAATAGGTGGAGGTTTACTTGAAATCCGAAATTAAAAACTGCCTAAACAACTGGGCTGATTTTGATGATTTTTTTTTTGTGTATGTCTAAATTAACATCTTCTTGTATTTTGTAAGCCCATGTTTCCCTTAACAGAGATTTAAGCGCTCTCCCTCACCCCTACAGGAAGAATTTAAACCATACTAATTCAGTTACACTTGTTTTCGTATAGATGTCATTTGAGTGGTCCGTGGTCAGCGTCCCGCCTCATACTGACATCTAGGAAACCAAGGTAGTACTAGGACGGGAAAATTCAGTAAATTTTGCTTAGATGTATTTTTATTCAGGCTTAATGATCTTTTACGAGCCTGAAAATCTTCAGACTCGGGACCCACAGCTTAAAGTCCCTCCCGGAGGACTTGCTCTTTGGATTTTTCCATCCTAAAAAAATCAATCGAACCCGTGCGGGTTTGAACCCGCGACCCTCGGGACCAGATGCAAGGAGCATAACCACTAGTCCACCGCGGCCGATCTAAAATAATGATAATTATTATTTTTATTATCTAGTTATTAATATTATCATTTGTCACTGAAGTAATTGGGCAGTATTTGAATTTGGGTGCTATTTTGGCACTTATTATTTCTGGCAAAAGTTCGCCCGTCCCATTTATAAAACTATTAATTTGACAAAAATCATGATAAAAAGGTTGGAAAGCACATATGGATCATGGGATCTCTCAGTAAATTTACAAAAAACAGAATATCTGGCAATAAATAGCAATGAAAGAGAAAATTTAATATTGGAGGAAGGAATCCAAATGAAGCAAGTGAAACAAACTAAATATTTGGGAATAATTATGGATAGCGTTGAAGGTATAGGCAAAGAGAATATAAAACATAGAATTGAATTGAGTAGCAAAATAATATCATCGTTAAATTCCATATGGTGGGATAAGCATATTTGGAAAGACACAAAAAAATATATTGGTAAAACATTGGTGGAATCTGTTGCAATGTATGGAAGTGAGGTATGGACAATCAATAAAAAGTACTACATGAATAGACTAATAGCTCTAGAAATGGATTATTTACGCACAAGTGCCAGAAAGTCAAAATTAGAACATGTCACAAATAAGGAAATTAAAAATGTAATGGAAGCAGAAGAAGAAGAAGCATAATTGAAAGAATTGAGGAGAAGGAATTAAAGTGGTTAGGATACGTTTTAAGAATGGAAGATGAGCGATTGCCAAAGCAACTATATCAATGGCATCCTACCAGAAAGAAGAAAAGAGGGAGACCAAAGTTAACATGGAAGGAAAACATGAAGACAGTAATGCAAGCTATAGGGCTAAGCATTGAAGATGCCCAAGATGTAGGCTTTGGAGGTTTGGCACGGGAAGACGGCAGCAGCTGTAAAAACCCAAAGATAGATAGATAGAATTTGACAAAAAGATTCAAAGCCTGGGTTATCGTTCAAAATGTTTTCAAACTTTTGTTTAAGCTTGGTCGGTAAAACTTCGATAATAAGGAGTTCAGTTGTCGGATTTTATCCATTAACTGAGTAGATTCAATCAACGGCAAACCTTGAGTTTCAAGCGTTTCAATAGTTGCAGGTATATCGGAAAAATTAGTGCTAATCACAACTATGTCTTTTTTTTTTAATACAGGAATCGTTAAGTGCTTCCTTTGCACTGAAGAACTGCCAAAACATCTGCACTATCAAAATCGTTTTGATAATATTTGTATGATATTGTGAAAAGAAAAATTAATGCCTGAACCGTGGACCTCTAGTTCTCCATACTAGTGTGCAGCCCACTACACCATTCTAGACCTGGCACAAACATTAACAATTCTTTCCACATATACACATCTATAATTCTCGTTTCCTCCGCTACCAAGAAAGTGTCACTACCATCGCCAACGGCCGGTTTCGTTTAGAAGTATCTATATTTGAGAATTTTACACCACCACTTTTACAAGCAGTAAACGATGTTATTTAACATTTTCCAATACTGTTATTTTAACACAGTTCCAATAATGGATCATATTATAATGATATTGTGAAAAGAAAAAATTAATATCTGAACCAGGAATAGAATGGTGTAGTGTGCAGCCCACGGTTCGATTCCTGGTTCAGACATTAATTTTTCTAATCAATTGAGTTGGTGTTAACTTGATGAAAATCCATATCCATTAATTAACCCCTAAATTATCAATACGATATTTTCACGTGACAGTTATTTAAATGTTCCGGACCGCAAGGAAAATGAATCAATGTAAAACTGTAAGTTATTATATACATTATTGCGCAATTTGACATAAATGTAAGTAATTTTTACTCATTTGTTCTTCTCTAAATCTAAAAAACATTATTAAATAAATTAAATCAATGCATCCAATAGGATACATTTTTAATTTAAAGGTTAAATAAAAAGAAAACTTAGTTTTATTTGATTTTCATAGTTATTTAAGATATAATTCAGTGACAGCTGTTTCGGTACACCGTACCTTCTTCAGACATGTTAAAGTAAGTTACCGAAACAGCTGTCACTGAATTATATCTTAAATAACTATGAAAATCAAATAAAACTAAGTTTTATTTTTATTTAATTAATTAACCTCAGGGGTCCTCATCTAGGGGATATGTGGATGGCGACCACAAGGTGCCCAAGCTGTGCAAAACATTTCTTCCACTTACTTGTGTTTTGCACTCTTTTAACTTTACTATCTAACCTCTCTTGGTTAACTCTTGTTTTTTTGACCCCGACGCTATTAGGGCATCCGAGGGCTAGGGAGTCCTTCCTTTTTTTCCCCATTTCTTCTTTCCTTTATTTTCTTTTCTTCTCCAGAAAAGCCTGACCAGAGGCTATAAGATGACAGCCCCATCACTGGTCTTGCCTTCCTTTGGCCAGCAACCAATCGAAGGGACTATTATTATGCTTTCAAGTCTTATATGAGAATTTTCCATAAGGGAAAATTTTCTATAGGATCGTAACAGGCCTCGGCCTAATACTTGGAAGGAAGAAGAAGAAGAAGAATTTTTCTTTTCACAATATCATTATAATATGATCCATTATTGTAACTGTGTTAAAATAACAGTATTTTTTTATTGAATCTCCAATAATATGAACCATATTTTACCATCCGGTATGTTAGGGTTTTAGTTACAATACAATTAATTGTTTACAATAATTTAGAGTATGGTTAATTTCTAGTGTTACATAATAACGTAATAAGAACAAATTAATTAATTAATTAATTAACAAAACCAAGAAAAAACTAACTCAAAGCCTCTTAAAAATATGATGGATAAAGTCGCACAGCTTTCTATAGCAAAACTTCTTACATAAAATATTTGACAAAGACGGTTGAAATCTATTATGGCAATAACTTAATTTTTTAATAAATTCATGTATTTTGGAATCAAATGCGGGACACTAAAATAACAGGTGTGAGATAGTCTGGCTGGAGTTTTTGCAAATACAAAATAATAGTATTGGAAAATGTTAAATACACTTTTGATGGCCTCGAAATGTTCATTGTAAAAAACAGAGATTTTTAAAATGTTGTAAATACAGCGCGAAAATATGCGTTATCACTAGTTATTAGTTAAAATATGCAATAACAGGTGAAAAAAAGGTTTAAATATGCAAATGTGTATACAACACGCTCACACGTAGAAATTCAGTATATAATGGAAATGGACAGCTAATGACAAATGAGGGAAATTTTGAGGAAGTGGCCGAATTCAAATATCTAGGAACAATAATCACAAATAGGAATGAGATGCACAAAGAAATTAAACATAGGTTCAATTCTGGAAATGCGTGCTATTGTGCATTGCAGAGACTCTTGATGTCCCAACTCCTTTGAAAAAAACGTTAAATTGAAAATATATAAAACAATTATTCTACCAGTTTAATTATATGGGTGCGAAACGTGGACTCTTACTTTAAGAGAGGAAAGGAGATTACAAGTATTTGAGAATAAAGTACTTAGGAAAATTTTTGGACCAAAGAGAGATGAACAGACAGGTGAATGGAGAAGACTACATAACAGTGAACTACATGGTCTTTATAGGAAGCCAGATATAATAAGAATAGTTAAATCTCGTAGACTGCGATGGGCAGGACATGTTGCACGTATGGGGAATGAAAGACTTGCATGGAAGCTTCTTGTAGGAAAGCCAGAGGGAAAACGCCCAGTTGGTATACCAAGAATGAGGTGGGAGAATAATATTAACTATGATTTGAGGGAAGTAGATTATACAGGGAATGATTGGAAAACATTGGCTCAGGATAGGGATGTATGGAGAGCTTATGTCCGTGCGGCCATGAACCTACGGGTTCGATAGTGCCAGTGAGTAAGTAAGTAAGTATACAACACGCAAATGCATATATTCCAGTCTCTAGGTATTAGTAATCAAAATGTACTTACTGTGTTGTAATGAAGTCACTCTTTAAGACTGATGTTTGGTGACGTTTAAAAGAGTAATTATCATGTCTGTGGCCGGACCCAAGTACTGCGTCTTTTAATTGCTTAAATGTTCTGTAAGATGACACATTTTTTTTCTGTTGTTGTTAGAACTTCCGCTTATACTAATTCTAAACATCTTTTTTTCAAACTTTTTTCACTGACCAATACATTTGTTTGTCCACTGAACTTATGCAATTTAGGTTCTTTTTCTGAAGTAGTGATTACGAGTATTTGAAAAAAAAAATCATAGGAAACTTTTTGGACCAAAGAGAGATGAACAGGGAGGTGAATGGAGAAGATTACATAACATTGAGCAACATGGTCTTTATAGGAAACCAGATATAATAAGAACAGTTAAGTCTCATGGATTGCGTTTGGCAGGACACGTGAACAATCAAACATGACGTTGCTAGAGTCAATTTTTAATTTCGGGAGAACTCCTATTTCTGAAGAACATTTTTCCTTGATTTTTTGGAGAATACCTTCCTCGGTTTATTTATATATTATATACTGAGTTTAGTTGTGAAATATTAAAATTTGTTTTTATAGTATTACTAGCTAATACCCGGTGTCCGCTGCTACTCATAAATAAATGCTAACATGTTTTTACCGCCAGCCGTGCATTGTTCGAGAATCTGCTTATCCCGATATTCTTGACATCAATGAAAGACAAAAATGGTTATTGTGAGTTATCCGTAGAAGATAAACATATGCTGTCCCGGACTTTTTTGTAGAGTTTTTTGAGATATTCAATTCTGTGTATATTAATTTGGTGTATTTGTTATGGTTTAGGTAGCGTAAGCCATTTAAGCGTTAAAATACGGACTTCATTTAACGTTTTTTCACTACAAAAGGTAAAATAATTAAGATTACAAAGGAATCAGGACGGATCATGGAGAATTCGAACAAATAAATAGGAAGATAGTATGTATAATTTGTTTATTTATAACAAACTAATATAATAACAAAAATACTGTATCTAGAAAAAAACATACATCACGCACGCGTATTAAACATTTCCTGTTCTGGTTGAGACGCCGCTTGTCTCTTGAGCTCGTTCCCTTTGATCATAAGTGTCATTGCAAGTCCTGCCACCAGAAGAGCAGTGAGAGTTAAGTTGGTAGCCATGTCCCCGTAATAATCGAGAAGTTCCCCGCCACACAGCGTGAAGAGTACTCCGAACACCTCACTGGAAGCATTGAGCAACCCTGAAGAAGTTCCTTCAGGAATTGGAAAAGTAAGTTCAGCAGCGAACTCGTACCCGACACCCAGGTACCCTGTCATGAAGAAGCCGAGAAGTGCCCCGGCGAAGTAAAGTATCCAGATGTGCCCAAGTGTCAGCGTGAAGGTGAAGGCTATCATTCCAGCGAGGCCCATGAAGTACACCACAAGAGTGCATTCCCTGCAACACAAATCCACCACTGCTCCTTCTTACTCACACAAGGGAACTCTCAACCATTCCATGCCGAAACCTATCTCGAATGATAAATTAAATTTGAAGAGAAAAATATATGCCTAAATCGGGATTTGAACCTGATATCTCTTGTTATGTACACTAGTGCTTTAACGATTTAAACTATTAGACATCTCTTCAAATTTAATTTACCATTCAATAAGAAGTGATAAAATTTAGTATTAAACATCGAATAATAGCTTTACTTGCTATAATTTTTTTTGTTCAATGCCCCAGGTTGTCATTTTAGACATTTCTGGCGTTCTGTCCTGACATTGGCATAATTGTAATCCACTTCTGAAGTTGGGGCGCCTGGGAGGCGGAGTTACGTCACGCCGATGATATGATGGATGATAATGAAGCGCCAGGAGAGTTCTTAACCTAAACTTAACCTAAATTCCAGACCATGGCAACCACAGGAATGATTCCCTTTAAGGAAAAATTCCTATGGTTTGACCGGGAATCGAACCCGGGACCTCATGAACAGTAGTCAGGAACGCTGACCCTATCCCATGAGGCTGGTCCTTGCTATAAATGTAATGTGTTGATTTCCATTTCCTTCTTGTATAAGAGGCCGCTAGATGGCGTTAGTGGAACGAAGTTCGCTGCTATTATTCGACAACGTTAACTTTCAATGTGGAAAAAGTGCAAACTAAAAGAATGTGGTAAGAGTGATAGGGGTTGGAGGTAGCAGATCCTTGTTTCAGGTTGCAATGACAGTGTTTATTTTCCGTTAGTTGTTAGTGACAATGCCAAGTGCGAAAGTTAGATCCTATATTCACAGTATATACACATTTAAGTCTGACAGACAGTAGCTGGAAATCAGTGCTGATTTAATTTATCTGTACGTCATATTATCCAGAAACCCGTAGGTATACAGACTCCGTCTATCTTTCATTAACTTCATCTCCTATTTCAAGTAAGTCTGCCACTATGTTTTTCCACTCATTATACCACTTGTCCAGTCATTCGCTTGTACAAAAGTGGAAGCAGACACTTTCCCCATCATCATCACCAGTGACATTGCTTCCCCTCACCGGCTAAAAAGTTAACGCGGTCGAGTAGTACCTGGCGCGCGTGAATCGTATTAGTATAAGAGAAAAATGTATGTTTAAATTAAGATGCCTAATAGCTTAGATCGTTAAAGTACTGGAGTACAGAACCAGAAATATTGGGTTCAAATCCCAATTTAGGCAAATATTTTTCTCTTCAAATTTAATTTGTCATTCAGTGAGAAGTGATAAAATATAGCATTAAACATGACCTACCTTTCTCTCAGAGATGCATTGAAATGTATGAAGGTCGTGTTTTAGTATGTTACGGTACTTACTTGAACTTGTGTGTCTTGTCCAAGACGATCCCTGCTGTCACTGAACCAACGATCCCAGCAAACACAGAGGTGAGACCTATTCTTCCCGCATCTTCTTCTGCATCCTGATAAAATTCAGTAATAACATAAGCAAAAGTTTAAACTTTACTACAGTAATTTTTAACAAATTTGCCCAAATTCAATGTTCTTGACTTTGTATAAGAATCAGCATATGGCGATTTTTAAATCAATAGCTAAACAAATAGAGAGATCAAGTAAACATCAGTAAAACTAAATACATGGCTATTCAGAAAGAAGGAACAGACATAAAAAATTATTTCTTCCAAACTACAGAAAAATATAAACACAATTCCAACATTCTCAACTTTTATAAGATTCATGATGTGTTCCGTTGAGGTTTATTCAAAATTAATATAAAATTATAGAATATTCACCTGAAAGGTCCGTCTCCTCAACTTAATTATCATTTAACTGTAGCGCTTTCGGGACTTGTCCCATCATCGGCAGGATTCAAAACTGGTGTTTCACACACCCTTTTCAACAGAAAATTAGTACATTTAATAGCTTAGTCAGTAGAATGTTGAAACTCCCATTAAGCAAAGACAATTATATCCAAGAACTCAACTACATTAAGTATATGGCAAAAACCAATGGCTATAATGAAGAATTCATAGATAAGCTCGTAAAAAAACAAAAAAGGAAGAACAACATAACCAACATAACTAAACTAGAAAAAGAATCTGACAACAACAAGAAAACATGGATAACACTTACATACACAGGAAAAGAAACGACAAAATTAGCCAATGCACTAAAGAAAGCCGATAAAAACGTAAAAATAGCATACAGAACCAATAACAATTAAACAACATAATAAACAATAACATTGAAGAAAATAACATTTTCAACAGCAAAGGAGTTTATAAACTAACATGTAAGGACTGCAACAAATTTATATAGGAAGGACAAACAGGAGTTTTAACATCAGATTCAAAGAAATTTTCGAGACTTCGTTCACGCAGAAGGTAAATCAAGCTATGCAAAACACGTTATCCATGAAGGACATCGCATGTTAAATATTGAAAACACCCTAACAGTGATGCACAGAGAAAATAATCCAGCGAAGATAAACGTACTCGAAGAGATGGAAATCATGAAAGCAGCTCACAACGACAGACTGATAAACGAAAACGAACCCAATACATGCAACCCCCTCTACCAGATCTTCAGTGAAACATCAGTTTTGAATCCTGCCGATGATGGGAAAAGTCCCGAAAGTGCTACAGTTAAATGATAATTAAGTTGAGGAGACGGACCTTTCAGGTGAATATTCTATAATTTTATATTAATTCCAACATTGCTGGAAAGAGAAAAGTTCAAATTTCACAATTTTATGCATTCAATAATAGCACCATGTGTTACACGACAAATATCAAAACGGTGGCTCATTTCTTGCCACACACGAATCAGCTGGTCTCTAGTTATCGAATTCACAGCTTCAACAATTCGATGTCGCAGATTTTCAAGAGTGTCAGGCATAGCGGGGATAAAAACACGGTCTTTTACATAACCCCACAGATAAACATCACACAGGGTTAGGTCGGATGACCTGGGAGACCACCGGCGATGAAGTTGATTTTCTGTTCCTCCTCTTCCAATCCAACGTCCTATTGTGCCGCCATTTTAATACAAACAACCAACATGACAAGCAGCAGCGCCAATGCGGCCGTGATCGAAACTTCAAACTTGTCTCTTTCCAGGAGCGTTGGAATTGTTTCTATTCTTTCTAGTTTGGAAGATATAAATGTTTGAAGTCTGTTCCTTCTTTTTGAATACTCGTGTACATGGCCACACATATGAATAAATTATATAATGGAAATTGACTGTTAACGATAAATGAGGGAAATTTTGAAGAAGTGGCCGAATTCAAATACCTAGGAACAATAATTACAAATAAGAAAGAGATGCACAAAAAATTAAACATAGGCTCAATTCTGAAAATGTGTGCTATTGTGCATTGCAGAGACTCTTGATGTCCCAACTCCTTTCAAAAAACGTTAAACTGAAAATTTTAAAACTGTTATTCTACCAGTTATATTATATGGATGCGAAACATATGGACTCTACTAAGGGAGGAGAAAAGATTACGAGTATTTGAGAATAAATTTATCTGGAAAATTTTTGGACCGAAGAGAGATGAACAGAAATGCCAATGAAGAAGACTACATAACAATGAACTACATGGTCTTTATAGGAAGCCAGATATAGTGAGAACAGTTAAGTCATGAGAACTGCAATAGGCACATGTGGCACGAATGGGGAAAGAATGAGGGGCATGGAAGCTTCTTGTAGGAAAACTAGAGGGAAAACGCCCAGTTGGTAGACCAAGAATGATGTAGTAGAATAACATTAACCATGATTTGAGGGAAGTAGATTATACAGGGGATGATTGGAAAACATTAGCTCAGGATAGGGATGTATGGAACCTAATGGTTCGATAGTGCCAGTGAGTTACTTATGAAAGTCAATAAGAATATTTTTGAGATATTTACTGGCCTCGAGGAATGCATAAATCGCTAACATTTTATTGAAGAAATAAATATATAAGAACATTATATTTTTTTGTGAAGTGGACTTACCTCAAAATACAGAAAACGATTTACAGTTCCCTCTACACTGTTTAAATGAGATAAGTACGCCGTAGCGTAGTGGTTAAGGCACTGCGCTACAAGCCGGAAGGTCGAGGGTTCAAGTCCCGGTGGGGTCAGGATTTTTAAACTGACCCAAACCTTCTGGCGGCACTATGGCCCTGAGGTCGACTCAGCCTCTAACGGAAATGAGTACCAGACGCTTGTTCTGGGGTAAAGGCGGCCGTCACGCAGGGCTGACAACCCGGCTGACATCAAGTGCCGATTGTCTAGAAATAGTGGGAGCCTTAACCTCCTACTACCCCAAGGGCCTCCCGAGGCCTGTAGTGGGAATACTTTACTTTTAAAGAGTACGATTTTGAAACATCTATAGAGAAGACAAAAATAATGGCATTTTAGGAAAATCGCCCATAAGATCGAAAATAATAATAGAAAATAAACCTCTATCAGAAGTGTTACATTTTAATTATTCAGGTTGTGAACTGTCTTCTGGATGTGGGACAATAAATAATATGGACAATAAATTATCAAAATTTCAAATGATATGTGGCACCATTCATAGAACACTAAAACACAAAACAAGCAAGGATACAAGTTTGAAGTTCTACAAAACAACGGCGGTACCGGTACTTTTATACGGTAGTGAGTCCTGAGTAACAAATAAGAGGAGTTGGAGTAGAATACAATCTGCAGAAATGACCTTTCTAAGAAGGACCAAAGGATGCACAAAATTGGACCCACATAATAACTATAGAAATAAGAAAAGAATTAGAAATCTTCTTCATCCAACCATGTCCTAGGCCTATAGGCCTGTCACGATCTCACTGATGAATTTTGTATCCAGCGTTTCCTTGGACGTCCCAGAGATCTCTTCCCTGTTGGACAATAACGAAGCATGGCCTTGGGAACTCCATCTGAACTCATTCGTCGCAAATGATTCATCCAGTTATTCTAGTATCTATGCACGTATTCAATGACCGGTTCTAAACGTATTCCTTCAATACATCATTGTGTTTGTGATCCCATTTGGTATATCCTGCTGTATATCTCATGAATCTCATTCCAGTAGAGGTTATCCTGCTCTCTTCTTCTTTTCTCAAAGTCCATGCCTCACTGCTGTAGCAAAGTGCAGGCCTTGCCAAGGTTTTGTAAAAACCGTACTCTGGTATCTCTCTGGGCTAGTGAAGGTTTCATTACTGAATTTATTATTCCCATGGTTTTATTAAAGTTAATAATTGTATTTGCTATGTTTACTTCATCCAAATATGTTAATGTGTGTCCAAGGTAGGTAAATGAATTTACTCTTTACAGTGTTTTGAGAATTAGAAATATATTTACCCCTCAGGGGTCCTCATCTAGGGGATATGTGGATGGCGACCACAAGGTGCCCAAGCTGAGCAAAACATTTCTTTCACTTACTTGTGTTTTGCACTCTTTTAACTTTGCTATATAACCTCTCTTGGTTAACTCTTGTTTTTTCGACCCCGACGCTATCCGAGGGCTAGGGAGTCTTTCCTTTCTTCCATTTCTTCTTTCCTTTATTTTCTTTTCTTCTCCAGAAAAGCCTGACCAGAGGCTATAAGATGGCAGCCCCATCACTGGTCTTGCCTTCCTTTGGCCAGCAACCAATCGAAGGGACTATTATTATGCTTTCAAGTCTTATACGAGAATTTCCCGTAAATGTTCTATAGGACCGTAACAGGCCCTTGGCCTAATACTTGGAAGGAAGAAGAAGAAGAAATATATTCAATAAATTATAGAATTCAACAACACCGCGTCGGTTGGGAAGAGCATGTTGTCAGAATGGAAGAAACAAGATTACCCAAGATAGCACATCATTATAAACCAAAAGGATTAAGAGATGTAGGAAGACCTAGGAAGAGATGGAAGAAATCATTGTGAATTCGGAACAGGTGAGTCGCCTAAACCTTGAAGTGATGATGATGAACTTACCTCGAAGTGCAGCAGCACTATCTGGTTAAGAAGTGTTGATACTACATAGAAAACACCAATGTTGATGCCATAGCTGACAAGTAGCAGCAGGAAGTTCCTGTTGGTCATCAGCGCCTTGAGAGACTGCCCGTAAGTCAATGTGACCTCACCCTTCTCAAACCGTCGCACAGTGGGAGGCAACGGAGGTTGTTTCTGGAAAACTGTAATACTTTTTTATATTCATCAGAAAGTAAAACAACGCTTAATAATATTACAACATATAACTTGATTTTTGAAGGTGTATACATTAGGACAGTTCTTAAGATATTTTCTTCCAAGCTGTCCCCTAGATATATTCCCAAAGCCGCCTCTAATGGAGAGATCATTGAACAAAGACAACATGCCGGCAAACCTTCATTAGTGCCAGCCGCTGAAAATTTGCGAGAATGTCAATGTTTCTCTTTTAAGTATATTTCCTAAATTTCTGTCAGTATTTATAACGTTTATTTAAATATTTTATTAAAATTTTAAAAAAGTAGTAGTAGTAGTAGTAGTAGAGGATTTTATTAGACAAAAAGTAAGATATTTACAATATTATTTACAAATATGGGTCGCCGGGCAGTAAGCCGTACGTGCTGTTGACAGTCCGTTACAATAAAGTAATAATTGGTAATTGTATAAAGAAAAACATTAACATTACAATTACATAAAGAAAACACAATAATATTACAATTACATAATAATACAATAGCATTATACATTAATTACGTAAGTAAAGTAAAAGTAAAGTGATCCCACAACAGGCCCGGAGGCCCTTGGGGTAGTAGGAGGTTAAGGCTCCCACTTTTTCTAGACAATCGGCACTTTATGTCAGCCGGGTTGTCACCCCTGCGTGACGGCCACCTTTACCCCCAGAACAAGCGTCTGGTACTCATTTCCGTTAGAGGCTGAGTCGACCCCAGGGCCATAGTGCCGCCAGAGGGTTTGGGTCAGTTTAAAAATCCTGAGCCCAACGGGACTTGAACCCTCGACCCTCCGGCTTGTAGCTCAGTGCCTTAACCACTAACGCTACGGCGTGCCCCACATTAATTACGTTATGTATAATTATTAAGAATTAATGGTATTGCATTTTGATAACATATATTTATTCATGAATGAGTGTTCTCCTTATTTTCCTCGTTTTGTCCAGAAATTTACCCAAGTTTATCCAATTTTCTGGATTTACCAATAACTCGTAGCATGCCAATCTTTCCCGATTTGAAGTTAGAAATCTTTCCGGTAATAACTGACGTCTCCAATATTCTAAATCGTTACATTTTCCTAATATATGTATCTCGTCTTCAAAATTCCCGCATATAAAAAATTTAACGGAAAAAAATGTAATAGGTAGCCAGATATAATAAGATCAGTTAAGTCTCGTAGACTGCCATGGACAGGACATGTGGCACGAATGGGGAATGAAAAAGGTGCATGGAAGCTTCTTGTAGGAAAACCAGAGAGAAAAGGCCCAGTTGGTAGACCAAGAATGAGGTAGGAGAATAATATTAACTATGATTTGAGAGAAGTAGATTATACAGGGGATGACTGGAAAACATTAGCTAAACATAGTTAAATAAATAAAACAGCGAACTAACTAACTCACTGGCACTATCGAAACCGTAGGTTCATGGCCACGCGGATATAAGCTCTCCATACATCCCTATCCTAAGATCATGTTTTCCAATCATTTCCTGTATAACCTATTTCCCTCAAATCATAGTTAATGTTATTCTCCCACCTGATTCTTGGTCTACCAACTGAGCGTTTTCTCTCTGGTTTTCCTACAAGAAGCTTCCATGCACGTATTTCATTCCCATTCATGCCACATGTCCTGCCCATCGCAGTCTACGAGACTTAACTGTTATTATATATAACAGACCACGTAGTTCATTCTTGTGTAGTCTTCTCCATTCACCTGTCTGTTCATCTCTCTCTGGTCCAAAAATTTTCCTAAGAACTTTATTCTCAAATACTTGTAATTGTCCCTGTGTTTGAGCCTTTGGCATGGGTTCCCTGAAGTAGTCCCAGCCCGGAGAAAAAATAAATAAAACAGCAGTAATAACAATTCATGGAAATTTTTACTTTTTTTAAATTAGGAATATTCCACAATACAGTGTTTCTCCTTCAACCCAAAGTGATTTGTCGCCAGAGGTTCCTGTCTAAAGCATCTTCTTCCCTCAAATCTCTAGCTTCCATACTTCTCAATCCATCTATCCAACGTTCTCTAGATCTGCCTCTTCCACTTCTTCTATTAGTTTTCCAATTAAGGATCTTCTTTAGTATTCTATTTTCTTCCATTCTTATAAGGTGTCCATACTATTTCAAATGTTTTTCTTCTATTTGTTTTTAACTTGCATAATTTCCCTTATTGTGCTGTTTCTGACCTTACCCCTTCTTGAAATTCTTGTCGATCTATTCCAAAAATCCATTTCTACTGCCAACAGCTTAACTGGCTTGTTTTCTACTTACTGTCCAGGTTTCGGACCCATATAATAAAATGCTTTGTAACAGAACTTTAAATATAGTGAAATTTTTAATTAAATTAATAAATACAAAATCTACCTGTGCACTAGCAAAGACGGCATATTAAGCTATTGATCAATGTCAAAATTTTAATTATAACATCGATAAAGCGTCACTGCTATAAAGTAAAAATATTCTCTTTAATTTGCTAATTTGTTATAGTCAGCTACTAGGTGGCAGTGAAGACCGAGTTCTCGCGACATCTAGTAATAATGAAGAATAAAATATATATATATATATATATATATATATATATATGTAAGAAAAATAAATGTTTGAATTGGATTTGTCTGGTGGTGTAATGGATAGCACGCTGGGGTACCAACCCAGTGTCCGGGATCAAATCCCGTTCAAGCATTTATTTTTCTTATCATGTCATATTAAGCTTGCATTGCTCAATGTCAAAAATTTAATTATAATATAATATATTATATATATATATATATATATTATATACACCTCTTTTTTATATATCTTGTACATATTATATATTTAATTTGTTAAATTTAGAGTAAATCAAAATACATTATAAATATTAATTGTATTGTATTCGTAACTTGTAATCGTTTATATATATATATATATATATATATATATATTGTAATTTAGATTTAAGACTATTTTTTTGTTTGTATTTTTTTTAAACCTGGTTGAGTGGTAGACAAGGCCTTAACTCTGCCAGGTAAAATAAAGCTATTATTATTATTATTATTATTATTATTATTATTATTATTATCATTATTATCATTATTAATAATAAAAAAAGGAAATGTTCATAATAGAAGAAGGAAAGAAAGACATAAAATGAGGCGGATGGATGCGGTAACTAAGGATTTTGAAATAATGGGTGTGAGAGACTGGAAGATATTAATGTTGAACAAAGTTGGAAAGCTGTTGTTAAAGCGGCTAATATCCACCCAAGGTTGGTAGCACCCGCAGTTGATGATGTTACATTGTGTGTAAACAATAATTGCTATGGATACTTACAGAATATGACTAGACACAAGACAACGGACGGACCGATGGCCATCCCGTAGTAAAGTTTCAGAAGGTCATGACTTATGTCTGCAAGGTGTTCGTGATTTCCAACCGCAATTGGTGGAATGAGGAACCCTAGGGCAACTCCAACCTGCCAATCACAAATTACACTTATTTATAAAGGTGGTTACAGTCCCCATGGGGAAGACATTTCTCATGGAATTATATAAATGGATTGCGCACAAATGTGCAAAGGTGATAACACAGCTAAAAATCACTAACACTAACTTGGTCTTGCGTAATCACAAATTGTTTTTGTTCTTTGTGTACATGTTTCGATGTGATATCTTTCGCATTTCTGTTCACACACTTCGCATATGCATGACATCTTCGGGTCATGGAATGTTTTATCTCTACAAATTAGGTGGTGGAATCCATGCACGCTTAATCTTGTGATGACGTGTCGTATCTGGAAATTTGCTTCTGTCCAGTTCCTATCTATCATCGCTCCGGTGCTGAAGAATTCCGGCCATACTTCCTCTCTTTTTCTGCGTAGTGTTTGTAGCGCATGCTTATAGGGTTCTGTGGTTGGTAGTAGGTATGATGTTTTCAAGTCCTCGATAAGGAAAGTCTCCCTTGCCAGTAGGTACACTAGACGGCCTCTTGTCGTTTTTGATACTCCTATTGCCCTTTTTATGTATGTAGCTTTCACTTTTTCCAGTGTGTTCAGACTAGCTTCTGTAAGATGTGGTCATATGATTTCCATCCCGTAAGTTATTTCTCATGGAAATTCGACCAGTATAGAACCGGTGCCCAATAAACTTATTTTTTGCCCGATAGTGCGTTTTCTCCTACTTACAACAATGGCGACCTAGATTGAAAGTTCAACTTCCTACATTTCAGGGTTGCTAACCTAAATAACAATACTGTAATAAAATAACTGTACTGTAATAAAATAACTATACTGTAATATTACATATTACAAACACGCGTGTGGGAAGTAAAACCACTGTTCTCTATGTATATTACCAGTTTAAGGAGTAAGCGCAGTTGCTGACGGAGGGCACTGCAGTCGTGTTTATGCAGGAACTGAACACGTGACACTGCTATCTATGAGTGCAGAGGGGAATGGGACGTGGGACGCTGACAGTGTACACTGCCTTATATGACGTCACATGTAGCAACAAACAGAACTTCGTAATTCTTCCGCCTGCAGAGATATTTTGAATGACTAATACTACATCTTCTTGTATCTTGTACGCCCATGTTTCCCTTAACAGAGATTTAGGCACTCTCCCCCTACAGAATTTGAACCATACTAATTTAGTTACACTTGTTTTCGTATAGATTGAGTGGTCAGCGTTCAGCCTCATACTGACATCTAGGAAATCAAGGTAATACTAGGACGGGAAAATTCGGTAAATTTTGCTTAGATGCCTTTTCATTCAGGCTTAAGGATCTTTTACGAGCCTGAAAATCTTCAGACTCGGGACCCACGGCTTGAAGTCCCTCCCGGAGGACTTGCTCCTTGGATTTTTCCATCCTAAAAAAATCCATCGACCCCGGCCGGGTTTGAACCCACGATCCTCAGGACCAAAGGCAAGGAGCAAACTACTAGTCCACCGCTACGTACAATGTATATACAAAAAATATCCAAAGGTAGTGTTAATATACATTATACGAAACAAATCACTGCATTTTAAATGAACTGAACTTTATTTGAAACAATATAAAACAATAAATACGTACTTGCCGTCATTTCATCACTAATTGGTCTCACGGCCTCCTGTTATTTTAACAATAATTGGTCTCACGGCGTCCTGTTGTTTTAACTAATAAACATTGCCCACATTGTTTAAAGTTAGTCAATTGTTAATAATGAACGCAAATATTTCCAACAGAGATGTTATTAAATAATCAATTGAGTTGGTGTTTACTTTATGAAAATCCATATTTATTAATTAAATAAAAATAAAACGTAGTTTTATTTGATTTTCATATTTATTATATAATTCAGTGACAGCTGTTTCGGTACACTGTACCTTCTTCAGACATGTTAACAAATTATGAATTGTGTTCCAGCTGTTTCGGTACACTGTACCTTCTTCAGACATGTTAACAAATTATGAATGGAACACAATTCATAATTTGTTAACATGTCTGAAGAAGGTACAGTGTACCGAAACAGCTGGAACACAATTCATAATTTGTTAACATGTCTGAAGAAGGTACAGTGTACCGAAACAGCTGTTACTGAATTATATAATAAATATGAAAGTAAAATAAAACTACGTTTTATTTTTATTTAATTAATGAAGGTGTTATTGTATTGACTGAGGCTTTCACGGCCGCAGATGCTATGATTATCTTGAAGAAGATTTCCGGGCTGTTGGCCGTGGTTTCGAGGTTTGTAGTTCCCCGACGTTTCGCCATCCTCAAGGCTTGTCTTGAGACTGGCAATTTTGTCCACTGTCTGTCCTCAACCCTTGAGGATGCCAGACGCAGTCTCTGGCGAAATGTCGAGGAACTTCAAGACTCGAGACCACGGACTACATTCCGGAAATCTTCGTGAAGATCATCAAAGATTTTATTATTATCCATTATTTTGAAAACACCATCGCGCAAAAAATAATGTACAATGCACGTTTGTGATGTGTTTTACAGAATCTCGGAAATTAAAATCCTCGCTATCGCTAGGTTTTTAAACATTTTCGTCGATTCTGTAAAAACCACTTCCCAACCTCGCATCGTAATATACTCGTACTAAGGAACATTTTTGGACCTAAGAGAGATCAACAGACAGGCGAATGGAGAAGGTAATATAGCAGTGAGCGTCCACCGCTGTGATCTCGGGGTAGCGTGCTGCCTTGTTACGCAGCGGTCCCGGGTTCGATCCCCGGTCGGGACAGTTTTTCTGCGTGAGGTTTTTATCGGGGTTTTTCCTCACCTGTAAGACAAATGTCAGGAAAACTTTAAGGCCCAAACAGTCCCCGAAATCATATGGCCATCGCAATCATCATCATTCATATTCATCTTAGGTTAAGTTTAGGGTTAGGGACTCTCCTGGCGCACCACTATCATCATCATCATCATCATTCATCATATCATCGGGGCAACGTAACCCCGCCTTCCAGGCGCCCCAACCTCAAAAATGGGTTACAAGTATACCATGCCAGGAGAGAAACCAGGAATGTCGAAAGACAAACCTGGGGCATTTAAAATATATATATATATATAGCAGTGAGCTGCATAATCTTTATAGGAAGCCAGATATAATAAGAACATTTAAGTCTCATAGACTGCAATACGCACATGTGGCACGAATGGGGAAAGAATGAGGGGCACGGAAGCTTCTTGTAGGAAAACCGGAGGAAAAGAGCCCAGTTGCTAAACAAAGAATGAGGTGGGAAAATAACAACATTAACTGTTATTTGACGTAAGTAGATTATACAGGGAATAATTGGAAAACATTAGCTCAGAATAGGGATGTATGGAGAGCTTATGTCTGCGTGGCCATGAACCTATGGGTTGGGTAATTCCAGTGAGTTCGTTGGTTATAGGACCGTTACCCATTCATCGCCAATGAGGAATTTTGGTAGCTACGATATGTAGAAGTTCCAGGTTGAGAGAACCAGTTATAACGGTTTGAGAACTGTTCTTGTTAACCAAATTCCACTCATATGCAGTCTGGATGTTCGTCCGCCTCTGAACTGGACGACATATTCCCAACATATAACTCACTGCCACTATCGAGCCCGTAGGTTCATGGCCGCGTGGTCATATGCTCTCCATATACCCGTATCCTGAGCTAATGTTTTCCAATCATTCCCTGTATAATCTACTTCCCTCAAATCATGGATAATGTTATTCTCCCACCTCATTATTGGTCTACCAACTGGGCGTTTTCCTTCTGGTTTTCCTACAAGAAGCTTCCATGCGCGTATTTCATTCCCCATTCGTACCACATGTCCTGTCCATCGCAGTCTACGAGATTTAACTGTTCTTATTATATCTTGCTTCCTATAAAGACCAGTAGTTCACTGTTATGAAGTCTTCTCCATTCACCTGTCTGTTCATCTCTCTTTGGTCCAAAAATTTTCCTAAGAACTTTATTCTCAAATATTCGTAATCTCCTTTCCTCTCTTAAAGTAAGAGTCCATATTTCGTATCCATATAATATAACTGGCACCCTCAGGGGTCGTCATCTAGGGGATATGTGGATGGCGACCACAAGGTGCCTAAGCTCAGCAAAACATTTCTTCCACTTACTTGTGTTTTGCACTCTTTTAACTTTACTATCTAACCTCTCTTGGTTACCTCTTGATTTTTTTTACCCCGACGCTGTTAGGGCATCCGAGGGCTAGGGAGTCTTTCCTTTCTTCCATTTCTCCTTTCCTTTATTTTCTTTTCTTCTCCAGAAAAGCCTGACCAGAGGCTATAAGATGGCAGCCCCATCACTGGTCTTACCTTCCTTTGGCCAGCAACCAATCGAAGGGACTATTATTATGCTTTCAAGTCTTATACGAGAATTTCCCGGAAGGATCAAACTATTTACGCTGGAGGGAAAATTTTCTATAGGATCGTAACAGGCCTTGGCCTAATGCTTGGAAGGAAGAAGAAGAAGAAGATAATATAACTGGCAGAATAATGGTTTTATATATTTTCACGATATATTCCTAGTATATAGATTTATAATTTTCTATTTGTATCATGTCTGGAATTATTTTTAGTTAATCTTCTATTTCTATCTTATTTTTGTGTATGACCATGTGCAACCACCTGTAACGCCATTCTTAAATACCTGAAATAATAGGCGTCGCAATTGAAATCTGGGCGTGAAAAGGGCGACAAATTTTGCTCCTCATATTTCAGGCTTGAAATTCTTTTATGTCCTATAAAAATGAACACTTTACTTTTCTTCTGAAAGAATCAATACTCATGATTTTTACACATTGAAAAATCTATCGGACACTGCCGGAGCTAAATCCACGAATCTTGGAATAAAAGGTGAACATTCAATGAACTAATAAAACTCGTTCATATTTCAGAATTGATATGTATTCGACACAAGTATGAAGTTGGCTGCGGTGCACTAGTGGTTATGTTTTTTGCCTCTGTTCCCGAGGGCAACGGGTTTCAATCCGGCCGGATTTTTTAGGATGGAATAATCCAAGGTGCAAGTCCTCCGGGAGGGACCTTAAACCGTGGGTCCTGAGTATGAAGATTTTCAGGCTCGTAAAAGAACCTTAAGCCTGAATAAAATACCTCTATGCAAAATTTACCTATCTCACCATTCTAGTAATACCATAGTTACCTACTAGATGTATCATTGTGTCGGTATGTTGACAGCATACCATACTTACTTACTTACTCACTGGCGCTATCGAACCCGTAGGTTCATGGCCGCGCGGACATAAGGTCTCCATACATCCCTATTCTGAGCTAATACTTTCCAATCATTCCCTGTATAATCTACGTCCCTCAAATCATAGTTAATGTTGTTCTCCCACCTCATTCTTGGTCTACAAACTGGGCGTTTTCCTTCTGGCTTTCCTACAAGAAGTTTCCATGCACGTCTTTCATTCCCCATACGTGCAACATGTCCTGCCCATCGCAGTCTACGAGACTTAACTGTTCTTATTATATCTGGCTTCCTATAAAGACCATGTAGTTCATTGTTATGAAGTCTTCTCCATTCACCTGTCTGTTCATCTCTCTTTGGTCCAAAAATTTTCCTAAGAACTTTATTCTCAAATACTCGTAATCTCCTTTCCTCCCTTAAAGTAAGAGTTCATGTTTCGCACCCATATAATATAACTGGTAGAATAATAGTTTTATATATTTTCAGCTTAACGTTTTTGGAAAGGAGTTGGGACATCAAAAGTCTCTGCAATGCATAATAGCATGCATTTCCAGAATTGACCATTCATGACATAAATATCCTCAGCTTGTGTGGAAATTAAATAAAGACTGGTAAATGGGAATAAAGCTTATTTTGCAAATAGAACCTTATTTAAAAGCAAATTAATATCAAAAACTGCAAAAATAAGGTTATACAAAACACTCATTAGACCAGTAGTTACATATGCTTGTGAAACTTGGATCTTAAAAGAAACAATAAAACAGAAATCACTATATTTTGAAAGAAATATTTTAAGAAGAATATTTGGACCAAATAGAAGAACTGATAACTGTTGGAGAATCAAAACAAATAACGAACTAAACAAATTAATAAAAAATCAGAACATAGTAAACCATATAAGATCTCTCAGAATTGGTTGGCTTGTACATTTGGTAAAAATGGATGATCAAAGACTGGTAAAAAAATCTACAAATGGAAACCTATAGGAGGCAGAGCTGTTGGAAGACCGAAGATCAGATGGGAGGATGACACAATGAACGATCTAAGGAAAATGAAAGTGACTAATTTGAATATGGCAAGAGACAGATTGGCATCGAGGAGGATTGTTGAGAAGGCCAAAACTTTGACTTTTGAAGTTGTCGTGCCTTAAGATGATGATGATGATGATTATGTGTCCATCTCAGAGTCGGGTCGAGGGATGAGATGAGATGAAGCCCCTATATAGAGGTCTGTGAATGAGAAGAATGCCAGCCGACCACGCCTGACGCACCATCACGGGTCAGATCAATGAAATGAAATGGATGAGACGAATATGCAGAAATGTTGGAATGAAAACGGGAGAAAACGCCGAGAAAAACCTGCCCAAGGGTCGTTTCGTCCACCACGAAATCCACATGGAGTGACCGAGACTCGATCTCGAGACCCCAGTGGTGAGAGGCGAGCGTCACGGAGCCAACATCTTTAGGGAAATCTTCTTCTTCTTCTTCACTTTTTGGTTTAGGCAAGAGTTGCCTGTTCCGTCTTCACTAATAGATCTAAGACCATCTCTTCCGAGGACGTCCGACATCTCTTCTTCCTCTTGGAAAATAATGGAAGATTTTATTTGGTAATCTTCTTTCTTCCATTCTTTCTACATGTTCTTTCCACTGTATCTTGTTGTTAAATATATTTTCTTTTATGGAATAGATCTGCAGTTCTTCACGGATATCCTCGTTTCTTATTTGGTCCATTCTAGTGCAGCCTTTTACTCTTCTTAAAAATTTCATCTCGGCTGCTTGGATTTTACTTTCTTGTTTGGTAGCGGTAATCCAAGATTCACTCCCATACACAGGGACAGCCATTGTTTTATAAAATTTTAATTTTGTTTGTTTATGGGCTTTATTGTTCAATGTTCTATTTATTGCACCACAAATAGCTTGAAACTGATGTGTTTTATGTTCAATATCTTTATCATACCCATAGCTGATGTCACATCCTAAATATTTAAAGTGGGATACTTGTTCAATAATTTCGTCTCTAATTACTATTTTTGCACGCAGAGTGTTTCTTCCACAAAATGCCATTACTTTTGTTTTACTTATTGAAATTTTAAAATTATAATCGCTACATATTGCATTTAGTTTATTTAGGGAAATAAGCGTAACTAAATTAACTTGGTCTAGTAACTCCTAACAAAGGAGAGGGTATGGCTCAAAAGGGTGAAATTAGACCATTAACCCATTTGCCTCGGAAGACGAGGTACACTCGCTTAACTCTGCTGTTATATATTTTGCAATATTATGTTCATCCCTTTGCAGGGTAATCTCTTGTTAACATTTATGAATAGTATAGGTGTGTTTTTTTGCCTTCGCCCTTATTGAGATCTCAAGTACCGTTACCTTTTGTTCGTTTTGAATGTCTAAAAATAAACAATATGATTTACGGTGACTTAAATGCGGTTTCTGAGGAAATGCACCGAGCGTTTAAACCTGAAGCTAATGTGAATAGAATGTATGGATTAAACTCTTTCCTTATAATTAATTTTTTAGAGGGGCTACGCCATTGTAGAGACAGATGCATGAAAACGACAGGGAAAGTTGCCAATAAGATTGAGATGGGAGATTAACCATGATTTGAGGGAAGTATAGAGAATTATATAGAGAATGATAGAAAATTATGGAAAACATGTTCGCCCGGTCTTGAACCTTCATAGTGACAGTAAACTCAAATTCAATTACTAAATTTCTAACATTTTACAAAGTATTGGCAGTTCCATGTCTTATCTATGGTTGTGAAACCTGGACATTAACAAAGGCAGATTGTAAACAAATAGTGGCTGCTGAAATGAAGATGTTGAGAGCAATAGCAGGATACCAAAGGACCGATAAAAATGAAAAAACTAAGATATAAGAACAGAACTTCTTCTTCTTCTTCTTCTTCTACTACAAGGTTTAGGCTATGCAGCCTGTTCCGGCGAAGTTAAAAGTGGAGTCCATCTTCTACGTGGTCGGCCAACATCTCTCGTTCCTCTGGGATTATACAGGAAGGTTCTTTTTGGTATTCTTTCGTTGTTCATTCTCATTAAGTGTTCTGTCCATTTCTTATTATTTTCGCTGATTTTATCTTCAATTTTATATATATTTAATTCTTCTCGTATAGTTTCATTCCTTATTCTATCCGCTCTTGTGCATCCTTTCACATTACGTAAAAACAGCATTTCCGCAGTCTGTATCCTGCTTTTATCCCTTGATTTCATTATCCAATTTTCACTTCCATACAACAACAAAGGAACAGCCATTGTTTTATATAATTTAAGTTTCGTATCTTTCCTTGTTTTCCGACCTAAGGTTCTTTTTATGGTTCCACAAATAGCCTGAAATTTATTTACTTTATTTTCTATATCTTAATATATTTAATCTCTGTGAATGAATAAAATACTATCAAAATGCTTACCTTCAGCACGTATTACGAATGAACAGCGCATACCAAGAAGAATGTATAATTATAAACCAAAAGGGAGAAGAATGTTGGGAAGACCATTGAAGAGATGGAAGGACCAATTCGACCTATAATGAGATCGGAACAGGCCATTGGGCTTAATCCTTGCTGTTGATGATGATGATTAAGTTTCTAAGGAATCATTATGTGGTCCTTCTTTGCTGAACTGTGTAGCCTTCTGATATCAGTTGCAGATTGTACTTCATTAGCAGCTTTTAGATAACGAACTATAATGCTCGTTAGCTGAGGGCATTCGCTCAGGATGGGGATATGTGTAGAACGTACGTTCGCGCGGCCATGAACCTATAGGTTAGTTAGCGTTAGACTTGTGTAAAGTACCTGGTTGCCGAAGACTCCGAGAGAGCAGGCCGTAGAAACCTGTCTGGCAGGAAACCAAACAGCGGCAAGACGAGCAGGTACTCCCAGGATGAAAATCTGTGCAGTACCAACCAGGATCTGACCTATGAAAGCCAGATAAAAACGGTCTGGAGAAGCAGATAACACCTTGATCCAGGAACCCAGTGTCATCATGGAGGCTCCACACAGCAACGCCACTCGTAAGCCCTATAAAAATGTAAACAAACACAAGTTACATAGCTCGCTGCTATACCTCGTCCGAGCAGAGTTGCAGTTGTACTACTCGGCCACGTTAACTTTTAAATCGGAAAAATGCTAACTAAAACAATGTGGTAAGGATGAATAGGGGATGGAGGTAGTAGACCCCTGTCTCATATTGCAGTGGTAGTATTTACTTTCAGTTAGTCGTGTATAGTCAGTTGTTAGTGACAACCTATCCATAGTAATTCTGCCCGAAGGCAGGTCTTTCACTGCAATCATAGCATCTTCATGC
Source organism: Diploptera punctata (assembly GCA_030220185.1). NCBI lineage: Eukaryota > Metazoa > Arthropoda > Insecta > Blattodea > Blaberidae > Diploptera > Diploptera punctata. The sequence continues at coordinate 1,627,391 of JASPKZ010000032.1, read as the reverse complement.
TATGCTTTGTAGCTTTACTAGGGAATTATAGGTGTGGTAGCTTCCCGTTGCTTCGGTATGAACTTATTTGCAATCACTTTTACAATATCTATAATAAATAACTATAGGCATTTTCCCTAACATCCGGGGTCTCTATTAAGAACTCTCTTGGCGCTTCATTATCATTTAACAGCCATGTATCATCGGGGTAACGTAATTCCGTCTTCAGGTGCCCCAACATAAGAAATGGATTACAATTCCGCCAATGCTAGGAAAGAAAACCAGAAGTGTCCTAAAAACAACCTGGTGACATTAGACAAAATAAATGGGGAAACCAGATATAATACGAATTGTTAAATCTCGTAGATTGCTATGGGCAGGACATATGGCACGAACGGGGAATGAAAGTGGGCTTTGGAAACTCCTTGTACGAAGACCAGAGGGAAAGTGCACAGTATGTAGGCAGAGAATGAGGTGAGAGAATAACACTAACCATGATTTGAGGGTGGTAAATTATACAGGGGATGATTGGGAAGCATAAGCTGAGGACAGGGATTTTTGGAGAGCTTATGTCCGCGCGGCCATGAACCTAAGGGTTCGATAGTGTTATAATGTCATATCACATGTACAGTGTGATCCATATAAATCTGAACCAACTGTAATGAGAATTTAAATAAGTGACAAGTGTTTGAAACCAAGTAGCAACTTGAAATATGTTATGGACTTGTCATATTTTTCCTCTGTACAAATTGCATTCATGACAAAAAATGCAGCATATTGTTATACACCTTAATCAGATGTATACTATTTCAGTACTAATGTATCTCTTACTTACTCACTGGCACTATCGAACCCGTAGGTTCATGGCCGCGCGGACATAAGCTCTCCATACATCCCTATCCTGAGCTAATGCTTTCCAATCATTCCCTGTATAATCTACGTCCCTCAAATCATAGTTAATGTTACTCTCCCACCTCATTCTTGGTCTACCAACTGGGCGTTTTCCCTCTGGCTTTCCTACAAGAAGCTTCCATGCAAGTCTTTCACTCCCCATACGTGCAACATGTCCTGCCCATCGCAGTCTACGAGACTTAACTGTTCTTATTATACCGGGTGCGGCAGCATAACTTCCTTTTTTAAAATGTGCGCCATTTAGTCGGTTGATGTCGTAGCGGAGCGCTAGTGGTCTCGTTCGAGAGGGGGGACTATAAAGTTTTGTCCTGACACAGTTCAGTCGCCATCATGCGTTGGAACAGTGAGGAGCGTGCGTTTGCCATTGAGGCCTACTTTTCGAGCGGATGTTCTGTGATCGCAACCCGGCGCGCCTTTCGGAATCGCTTTAATTTAGCCCCGTTGGCCCCTGTCCCGGACCGGAAATCAATTGTTACGTGGGTCACTACGTTCAGACAAACTGCAAGTGCGACAAGACGAAGAACTGGAGTCCCTCGGCCGATTAGATCACCTGAGAACATTGAGGTAGTGAGAGCTTCAATGTTGCGATCACCACGGCGTTCTGCGCGCAAACATGCGTCTGCCCTTGGACTTTCCGATCGTTCTGTAAGGAGAATACTTCATGATGATCTTCATTTCCATCCATACAAGATGGCAATTGTGCAGGAACTTTCTGAACGTGACTTCAATTCTCGGAGGAACGCGTGTGAGGTTCTTCTGGAAGTCATTCCTGAGGACGCTATTGTTTTTTTTAGTGATGAAGCCCATTTTCATTTGTGTGGATCCGTCAACAAACAAAACATGCGCTACTGGGCTGACACCAATCCTCGACAATTGCATCAAAGGCCTTTGCATTCACCTAAAGTCACAGTGTGGTGTGCAATTTCCTCAAGTGGAATTATTGGTCCCTGGTTCTTTGAGGAAAATGAAGTCACAGTGACAGTGAATTCGGACCGGTATGTAAACATGTTACAGGAAATTTTTTTTCCCACGGCTAGATGAGTTGGACTTAGGGGACACTTGGTTCCAACAAGACGGTGCAACGGCACACACTTCAAGAGCATCGATGACTGTTTTGAGGGAACACTTCCCAGAGCGCCTTATCTCAATTAGGGGCGATTTGAAGTGGCCGGCCTGCTCTCTCCGATTTGACCCCGTGATTTTTTTCTATGGGGTTATTTGAAATCCCGTGTTTATGTGAACCGTCCAAGGACCCTACAAGATTTGAAGACCAACATCCAGGAAGAAATTGCCAACATAACGCCTGCTATGCTGGCAGGAGTCATGACAAACGCCAGAAATCGGTTTACTCAGTGTATGGAGAATGGGGGACGTCACCTACCTGATTTGATCTTCAAAACTGAGTAAAACAAAACTTTATGTATGTGCCTATATTATAAAAAACGAATAAAAATTTTCTGATTCATACAATGCATTTTATTAAGTTTTAAAAAAAGGAAGTTATGCTGCCGCACCCTGTATCTGGCTTCCTATAAAGACCATGTAGTTCATTGTTATGTAGTCTTCTCCATTCACCTGTCTGTTCATCTCTCTTTGGTCCAAAAATTTTCCTAAGAACTTTATTCTCAAATACTTCTAATCTCCTTTCCTCCCTTAAAGTAAGAGCCCATGTTTCGCACCCATATAATATAACTGGTAGAATAATAGTTTTATATATTTTCAGTTTAACGTTTTTTGAAAGGAGTTGGGACATCAAGAGTCTCTGCAATGCATAGTAGCACGCATTTCCAGAATTGAGCCTGTTTAATTTCTTTGTGCATCTCATTCCTATTTGCGATTATTGTTCCTAGGTATTTGAATTCAGCCACTTCCTCAAAATTTCCCTCATTTGCAATTAGCTGTTCATTTCCATTATATAATGCATTTCTACGTGTAACCATATATTTAGTTTTATTGATATTTACTTACTAATGTATCTCTGGTATATAAATTATCATCCTAAACAAAAATTTAAAAAAATAACTTGAGAAAATTAAATATCATGAATCTTGAAACTTTAAATTTTGTTTCCTGAAAAAAATAAGAATTGTGACTTATCAGGTTTTCCCCTGGACTCTTCATATTTGATAGGCCTCCTGGTCACCCAGTATAAACAGGATATTGGAATTTACCTTGCGCTCGAGTATCCAAGAAGCCGGGAAGACGAAAGGAATATAGCAAGCCATGTAGATCATGCTGGTCCAGTTGATGGCAAGACTGCTGACGTTATAATATCGCATCATAATGTTGGCAATGATGGAGTATTGTAGCCAGTGCATGGCGTTGGTTGTGGAACATAAGACGAATATGAGGAGCATCAGCCATCGCCTCCTGTATTCCTTGCACACGGCCTGCTCCTCCAGAGACATGGCCGCCCCTATAAAGAGACAATCATTAAATTATGAACCGGTTTCATAGATGCTCCTTACCGCATGATTATATCTTAAGTTTCTAGGTTTGTATTCGTAATTTGTCATAAGTAATGCCGCGAGTAATTTCCAAATTTATCTAGAGGATTTGGAAATCAAGAGTGGCATTTGTTAGGACCATTTAACGAATAAAATTAAGCTGTTTACTCACATACCATTATTTAAATACAGTTATTTTAAAACATTTATATATTTAATGTAAATGGCGATGTTTGAAAACAAATGAGAAATATTTGGTTATGTTTCATTTGTTCATCATTGCAACTTGACCATATATATATATATATATATATATATATATATAATTAAGATTTTTTTTCCGCGTCATGGATTCATTTTCGGCCTCTGGCCACTGATTGCAATATATATATATATATATATATATATATACCTCAAACCATAATTCAGAGCATTTTAACATATGGTGCTGAAGTCTGGCAAATTCCTACCAGGAAAACGAAAATAATTTTAAGTACAGAAATTGATGTTTTAAGAAGATCAGCTGGAAAATCTAGAATGGATAGAATTCGAAATAAAGAAATAAGGGAAATTATGGGTGTACAAGAGGAGCCGGACATCATAGATATCATAGAAAAGAAAATATTACAGTGGTATGGCCATGTCAAAAGAATGTCAGAGCAAAGATTGCCTAAAATTGTTATGGAATGTATCCCAATGGAAAGGAGGAAGACCGAAGAAAACTTGGATAGAATAACATTAATCATGATTTGAGGGAAGTAGATTATAGAGGGGATGATTAGAAAAAATATATCATGATCCTTGCGGCCATGAACCTACGGGTTCAATAGTGCCAGTGAGTCAGTAGTTAGTTAGTGTAAATTTGTACAGTATCAATTAAAACCACACATTTAGCATCTCTTTATATCTATCTCTTATTTTCTTAAACTACTGTTTTTATCGCCTGGTTATTTATCATAACCACATTTCTAGCTCTCTCCTGGCATTGGTAGAACTGTAACCCACTTCCGAGTTTGAGGGAATTGGAAGGCGGGGTTTCATTACCCCGATTGATGATTATTAATAATGAAGCACCAATAGAGTTCTAAAACTTAAACTTAACCTAAATTTCAGATCACGAAAGACCTTGAAAGAAAAAATCATGTAATCTAATCGAACCCGGGATATCAGGAACAGCCATCAGAAGCTGTGACTAACACTATTAGGCTAATCAAAAACTTAATGTTGATAATAATGAAAATAATGATAATAATAATAATAATAATAATAATAATAATAATAATAATAATAATAATAATAATAATAATAATATAAACATATAATAGATAGATCATCGGTTTGATTAATGTCTTTGACATTGTCCCGATTTCCTAATAGCTAGATAGCCAGTTTTGTCGGTCCATCCCATCTCCTGGTTGTAGGGTTTCCTTCTTTCCTTCATATATAAATAAAAGATAATAATAGTAAATAATGTAATAATCAGAAGAAAGAAGAAGAAGCAGAAAAATATAAAAAATAGTAAATATATCAATAACAAATAGCAACAATAAATACAATAATAATAATAATAAGAATAATAATAATAATAATAATAATAATAATAGTAATAATAATAATAATAATAATAATAATAATAGCTTTATTTTTCCTGGTAGACTGGCCTTCTCTGCCACTCACCATGTTAGAAAAAAATACAAAAAATACTGTTCCATCTAAATTACAATAAACAAAAGAATACCTAATATATCTACAATGTAATTATTATTTACAATAGCTATTCCTCTACATGGAACATCTCACTATTCCTCTTTCCTTCTTCCTTTTCATCCACACGACTCTGGAATTCCCTCCCCTCGTATATCACACTGACTGCCCGACCTTGACCAAAAAAACGTTCCAAACAAAACTCACAGTTCATATTCCTCCTTTCCTCCTTTGACAATATAATATATAACCGTATTCCATGGTAACGGTTTTTGTTATTCCTTTATATTTTAAACTTTCTTTACCAAGCCATTTTCTTAATCTAATTATAGGTTATTATTATTAACTGTCACTGGATTGATGATCGGGGCAAGAAGTACTATACCAGGATTCTTAGCCAAATTTTGGAATTCCTTAGATTTTGACATGTGGTCTCTTTCTAGAATTGCCATCGTCCTGTCGTCATCATAGAGATCAATTTTCAATTTTAAGAAACCATATTTACAAAATTCTCACTTTATAGTATGTATACTTCAATTAGGCCTACAAATTGCATTTTTTAAAATATATTTACAAAATGCATTTAATCAATTACAAAAATTAATTGTCTGTATCACTTTGTCCTTGAGGCAATCCTCTAATGAGGAAAGTTTTATATAATAAAACTTACTCACTGGCACTATCGAACCCGTAGGTTCATGGCCGCGCGGACATAAGCTCTCCATACATCCCTATCCCGAGCTGATGCTTTCGAATCATTCCCTGTATAATCTACTTCCCTCAAATCATTCACTGTATAATCTACTTCCCTCAAATCATAGGTTATTATTATTTTATTATTATTATTATTATTATTATTATTATTATTATTATTATTCTTTCTTACCCTTGTCAACTTTATATTGTGTAGTCTATACCTATTATGTATCAATCATAATTCTTATTGTATGTATAATTTAACCCTAGTGAAGTGGAAGAGAAGACCTTACGGTCTTAACTCCATCAGGTAAAATAAATACAATATTTTTTAACGAATGAAATAAGAATTTTACAAGGTAGAGAAAAAAATACGATTAATGACATAGAATAAATTTAGTTCTTGAGAAAAAATAATGATTTAAAACAAGTAATTGTAAAACCTTGACTTAAACTTAGTAGTAGGACTTTATTAGACTAAAAGTAAGATATTTACAATATTATTTACAAATATGGGTCGCACGGGCAGTAAGCCGTACGTGCTGTTGACAGTCCGTTACAATAAAGTAATAATTGGTACTAGTGTAAAGAAAAAAAAAACATTACAATTGTATTCACGCAGACTTTCACGGCCGGAGTTGCTATGATGATCTTAAAGAAGATTTTCGGGCTGTAGGCCGTGGTCGTGAGGCTTGTAGTTCCCCGACGTTTCGCCAGAGACTGCGTCTGGCATCCTCAAGGGTTGTCTCTGGCGAAACGTCGGGGAACTACAAGCGGTTGTCATGAGACAACCCTTGAGGATGCCAGACGCAGTCTCTGGCGAAACGTCGGGGAACTACAAGCCTCACGACCACGGCCTACAGCCCGAAAATCTTCTTCAAGATCATCGTAACATTACAATTACATAAATTAAACACAATAATATTACAATTACATAATAAAACAATAACATTATACATTAATTAAGTTATGTATAATTATTAAAAATTAATGGTATTGCATTTTGATAACATATATTTTTTTTAAGAATGAGTGTTGTTCTTATTTTCCGCGTTTTGTCCAGAAATTTACCCAAGTTTACCCAATTTTCTGGATTTACCAATAACTCGTAGCATGCCAATCTTTCCCGATTTGAATTTAGAGACTTAAACGTGTCAAGTGTGCTGCAACCCCTGATATCTTGAGGGGTGGGGGTTCGAGATGCGGGCAGAGATACTGTGAAACAATTATAGAGAAGTTCGGGTAATGTGGACCCTTCTGTTTGAGTGGACGCTATTAATATCTTCTTTAATTGGTGCTGCCCTCGAACAAAAAGTAATTGAATTTCTTCCCCTCATCAACTCTGACGGGTTCAAGCCCAGTTTCTTTTATTCTTTGTGCGAAGAAGGGTTTATTTGTGATATTTATGAAAATGACCACTTTAAAAGTTCTTCAAGCTAAGAATCAATTCTTAATTTCTGCTGTTGAATATTACAAATGTTGAAAAAACTCCTAAATATATTATATCATGTAGCTGCTGTTTTAATATACTGACACGGGTTTGGTTTGATGTTATGTGACATGGTGGCTGTATAAAGTAATTAAACATAATATAAACATATTGATTAATGTGGAACCTCCACGAGGACCTGGGTACACTTTACACGAAAACGTATATTTTATCAATGAAGATGCTATCTGTAAAAACAATTCACTTAATTAATTTTATTTACTATTCTTGTAATTTTACTAAACCCAAAGACCGTCGCTTTCTGCAGTTGAATGACGTGTGAATGTTATTATCGACAATAATTTTTCAAGACATTAAATAAATATCTACACTTTTTAATTATGATCAGTCATAAATATTTTCGGATTAATCTGTGTCTGTCTGTATAAATTAACAGAGTAAATAAACTTAAAAATACACTAAAAGCTAAGATGAACTCTGGGGTCCACTTTATCCGAATATGGAGGTTGAAGTGGACCTTTCTTGTAATATAAAAAATTTATGAATTATGAAGATGTTTCCATATTTTAATAAAATAATAATACTATTTCATAGTTACAACACTAATGATAATCACTGTAATTAAACAAAATTCAAATCCCTTAATTAAAAGAAGAAAAACGACGAATTCAAAGCAGGGGTCCAAATTACCCGCAGTTACTATAAATGAGAAAAAGTGCTGCGGAAAAGGGTTGTTAGCAGACTTAACATGTGATCTGGAGTGATGTCCAATATGTGGTAATAAAAACCACGTGACTGTAATTAAAGGTTGTGTTTACACGTGAAATTAGTTTTGTTGGCACGTTAAATAATTGAATTCGTGTTAGTTAGAATTTAAATACAGTTAATGAATGTCTAATTAATTACAACGTGGTCATACTTAGCTGGACTGTTGTAAGCCTTCTGATATCAGTTGCTGACTGTACTTCATTAGCAACTTTTCCGCTCGCCAGCTCAAGGACACATCGTGATTTTTATGGTAAACGTATATCATATTTGTTTTTAGATTATAAACAGTATTAATAATAATAATAATAATAATACTTACTTACTCACTGGCACTATCGAACCCATAGGTTCATGGCCGCACGGACATAAGCTCTCCATACATCCCTATCCTGAGCTAAAGCTTTCCAATCATTCCCTGTATAATCTACTTCCCTCAAATCATAGTTAATGTTGTTCTCCCACCTCATTCTTGGTCTACCAACTGGGCGTTTTCCTTCTGGCTTTCCTACAAGAAGTTTCCATGCACGTCTTTCATTCCCCATACGCGCAACATGTCCTGCCCATCGCAGTCTACGGGACTTAACTGTTCTTATTATATCTGGCTTCCTATAAAGACCATGTAGTTCATTGTTATGTAGTCTTCTCCATTCACCTGTCTCTTCATCTCTCTTTGGTCCAAAAATTTCCTAAGAACTTTATTCTCAAATACTCGTAATCTCCTTTCCTCCCTTAAAGTAAGAGTCCATGTTTCGCACCCATATAATATAACTGGTAGAATAATAGTTTTATATATTTTCAGCTTAACGTTTTTTGAAAGGAGTTGGGACATCAAAAGTCTCTGCAATGCATAATAGCACGCATTTCCAGAATTGAGCCTATGTTTAATTTCTTTGTGCAAATAATAATAATAATAATAATGATAATAATAATAATAATAATGATAATAATAATGATGATAATGATGATGATAATCTTCTTCCTTCCAAGTATTAGGCCAAGGCCTGTTACGATCCTATAGAAAATTTTCCCTCCAGCGTTTCATAGGACGGCCCAGTGATCTTCGTCCTCTTGGTATATAATTCTCGTATAAGACTTGAAAGCATAATAATAGTCCCTTCGATTGGTTGCCGGCCAAAGGAAGGCAAGACCAGTGATGGGGCTGCCATCTTATAGCCTCTGGTCAGGCTTTTCTGGAGAAGAAAAGAAAATAAAGGAAAGGAGAAATGGAAGAAAGGAAAGACTCCCTAGCCCTCGGATGCCCTAATAGCGTCGGGGTCGAAAAAAACAAGAGTTAACCAAGAGAGGTTAGATAGTAAAGTTAAAAGAGTGCAAAACACAAGTAAGTGGAAGAAATGTTTTGCTCAGCTTGGGCAACTTGTGGTCGCCATCCCATATCCCCTAGATGAGGACCCCTGAGGGTAATGATTATAATAATAATGATAATGATAATAATAATGATAATGATGATATGGAATGAGGTGGGAGAACAACATTAACTATGATTTGAGGGAAGTAGATTGTACAGGGAATGATTGGAAAGCATTGGCTCAGGATAGGGATGTATGGAGAGCTTATGTCCGCGCGGCCATGAACCTACGGGTTCGATAGTGCCAGTGAGTAAGTAAGTAATGATGATATGATGATAATGATCATGATAATAATAAAAATAATAATAATAATAATACTGTTTTATTTTAGCTGGCAGAGTTAAGGCCATAAGGCCTTCTCTTCCACCCAACCAGCGAATAGTAGAATGATCATGATAATAATAATAATAATAATAATAATAATGTTTTATTTTAGCTGGCAGAGTTAAGGCCATAAGGCCTTCTCTTCCACCCAACCAGCGAATAGTAGAATGATCATGATAATAATAATAATAATAATAATAATATAATAATAATAATAATAATAATAATGTTTTATTTTAGCTGGCAGAGTTAAGGCCATAAGGCCTTCTCTTCCACCCAACCAGCGAATAGTAGAATGATCATAATAATAATAATATAATAATAATAATAATAATGTTTTATTTTAGCTGGCAGAGTTAAGGCCATAAGGCCTTCTCTTCCACCCAACCAGCGAATAGTAGAATGATCATGATAATAATAATAATAATAATAATAATAATAATAATAATAATAATAATAATAATATAATAATAATGTTTTATTTTAGCTGGCAGAGTTAAGGCCATAAGGCCTTCTCTTCCACCCAACCAGCGAATAGTAGAATGATCATGATAATAATAATAATAATAATAATAATAATAATAATAATAATAATAATAATAATAATGTTTTATTTTAGCTGGCAGAGTTAAGGCCATAAGGCCTTCTCTTCCACCCAACCAGCGAATAGTAGAATGATCATAATAATAATAATAATAATAATAATAATAATAATAATGTTTTATTTTAGCTGGCAGAGTTAAGGCCATAAGGCCTTCTCTTCCACCCAACCAGCGAATAGTAGAATGATCATGATAATAATAATAATAATAATAATAATAATAATAATACTGTTTTATTTTAGCTGGCAGAGTTAAGGCCATAAGGCCTTCTCTTCCACCCAACCAGCGAATAGTAGAATGATCATGATAATAATAATAATAATAATAATAATAATAATAATAATAATAATAATAATAATAATAATAATAATAATAATGTTTTATTTTAGCTGGCAGAGTTAAGGCCATAAGGCCTTCTCTTCCACCCAACCAGCGAATAGTAGAATGATCATGATAATAATAATAATAATAATAAATAAATAATAATGTTTATTTTAGCTGGCAGAGTTAAGGCCATAAGGCCTTCTCTTCCACCCAACCAGCGAATAGTAGAATGATCATGATAATAATAATAATAATAATAATAATAATAATAATAATAATAATAATAATAATAATAATAATAATAATGTTTTATTTTAGCTGGCAGAGTTAAGGCCATAAGGCCTTCTCTTCCACCCAACCAGCGAATAGTAGAATGATCATGATAATAATAATAATAATAATAATAATAATAATAATAATAATAATAATAATAATAATAATAATAATAATAATGTTTTATTTTAGCTGGCAGAGTTAAGGCCATAAGGCCTTCTCTTCCACCCAACCAGCGAATAGTAGAATGATCATGATAATAATAATAATAATAATAATAATAATAATAATAATAATAATAATGTTTTATTTTAGCTGGCAGAGTTAAGGCCATAAGGCCTTCTCTTCCACCCAACCAGCGAATAGTAGAAATGATCATGATAAATAATAATAATAATAATAATAATAATAATAATGTTTTATTTTAGCTGGCAGAGTTAGGCCATAAGGCCTTCTCTTCCACCCAACCAGCGAATAGTAGAATGATCATAATAATAATAATAATAATAATAATAATAATAATAATAATAATAATAATGTTTTATTTTAGCTGGCAGAGTTAAGGCCATAAGGCCTTCTCTTCCACCCAACCAGCGAATAGTAGAATGATCATGATAATAATAATAATAATAATAATAATAATAATAATAATAATAATAATAATAATAATACTGTTTTATTTTAGCTGGCAGAGTTAAGGCCATAAGGCCTTCTCTTCCACCCAACCAGCGAATAGTAGAATGATCATGATAATAATAATAATAATAATAATAATAATAATAATAATAATAATAATAATAATGTTTTATTTTAGCTGGCAGAGTTAAGGCCATAAGGCCTTCTCTTCCACCCAACCAGCGAATAGTAGAATGATCATGATAATAATAATAATAATAATAATAATAATAATAATAATAATAATAATGTTTTATTTTAGCTGGCAGAGTTAAGGCCATAAGGCCTTCCCTTCCACCCAACCAGCGAATAGTAGAATGATCATGATAATAATAATAATTATAATAATAATAATAATAATAATGTTTTATTTTAGCTGGCAGAGTTAAGGCCATAAGGCCTTCTCTTCCACCCAACCAGCGAATAGTAGAATGATCATGATAATAATAATAATAATAATAATAATAATAATAATAATAATAATAATAATAATAATGATGTTTTATTTTAGCTGGCAGAGTTAAGGCCATAAGGCCTTCTCTTCCACCCAACGAGCGAATAGTAGAATTATACAAATTTACGTACATATTACAATTTTAAGATATTATTAAAATACAGACTAAACAAAATACAATGGTGATGTGATCTAATACTAACTAATACTAACAAAAGCATAGAATATAATACAATTTTAAAAAAATACAGTTAAGTCTCGTAGACTGCGATGGGCAGGACATGTTGCGCGTATGGGGAATGAAAGACGTGCATGGAGGCTTCTTGTAGGAAAGCCAGAGGGAAAACGCCCAGTTGGTAGACCAAGAATAAGGTGGGAGAATAACATTAACTATGATTTGAGGGAAGTAGATTATACAGGGAATGATTGGAAAGCATTAGCTCAGGATAGGGATATGTGGAGAGCTTATGTCCGCGCGGCCATGAACCTATGGGTTCGATAGTGCCAGTGAGTAAGTAAGTAAGTAATTCGCTAAAATTCTCTAAATGGTTGACAGTTATTTGTTGATATCCCTAGTCCCCACATTTAACTTAAATTAACAGAAAAACTTTCACCTTACCAGCGTGCGGGAAGAGCTACTTGCTGTTTCGTCACAACACAACTGTGTACTCTGCTTGTACACTATCTCACTGATAGCGTTCCGTACATTTAACCTTTCTTATAGGTCTACATGTGCACCGAAAATCATCCGGCCATTGTCACCATCCTTATCATCATCCTTCACCGGTGTGGAAATCAACGGGAAGCTACCACACCTATACTTCCCTAGTAAAGCTGCAAAGCATAGCATGGACAACTATGATTGCAGTGAAAAACCTGCCCTCGAGCAGAATTACTATAGAATAAAATAGGTCTACCTGTCATTCACTTGTACCTCCTACTTATGAAGAAGCTATGAGGTCTTTTTATGAAAACATTAAAAATATATATATATATATATATATATATATATATATATATATATTCGAATCCCGTCCAGGCATTTATTTTTCTTATCATACTATATTAAGCTTGCATTGCTCAATGTTAAACATTTAATTATAACATCGATAAAGCGTCACTGCTATAAAGTAAAATAAATATTCTCTTTAATTTGCTTACTTGTTATAGTCAGCTACTAGATGGCAGTGAAGACAGTGTTCTCGCGACATCTAGTAATAATGGAGAGTATAATACATATATAAGAAAAATAAGTGTTTGAATTGGATTCGCCTGGTAGTGTAATGGATATCACGCTGAGGTACAGACTCAGAGATCCGGGTTCGAATCCCGTCCAGGCATTTATTTTTCTTATCATACCATATATCCCGGCGAACGTCGTATCGCCTTTAAATATTTTTACGTTAATTTTTACGATGTTTTAATAGTTATCTGTTATTCGGGGCGGAAACAAATCCAACAAATCAAAGATCATAAAAATCGGTCCAGCCGTTCTTGAGTTATAAATAGTGTAAACTAATCCGACTTTGTTATATATATATATATATATATATATATATATATAATATATAGAAGTCCCGGCCACGCGTTGCTGTGGCTAAGGTGTACGTTAAATTATGTTGTAGTAAACTAAGTGAGAAATCTAAATCAGAAAGTTTTTGTTTTACACAATTTTTTAGTTCTGGTACGTTAACTACACCCGGTATAAATATGGTGGTGGTTTATGTGGAAGTGGTTTTGTTGATTGAGATGAATTTATGTTGTCTGCATTCTCAGTATCATCCATAAGTGTATCATAAGGATTATATACATTTATTGATGGAATATTTTGAGGAAGCTTCATGATTTCATTATACTTTCTTTTTTTTTTTTTTCTTCTACGAACTTGTTGGCAGTTTGGATTCTCATCATCATCAAGAAGTCTCTGTATAGTAATATCATCTTGTGATATATTATAATCATCTTGTTTTTCATTTAATTGAGGCATGGAGATTGTTTCTGTAATATTAGGCATATTATTATAACTAACAGACTTACTTATAGTTCTGTTATTCCGTTCCTTAGGACCTTCATATGTTTTTAAATTGACATTCTTCTTAAATGTAAGATTTATGTCACATAGGCCTATACCAATTTGCAGAAATTCACTTGATATCTTATCATTCATGGTCTCTAGAACTGATTCGCCATACTGTTCAATGTCCCTTCTCGGTCCAGTTAAATTTAAATTAAGTTGCTGTCTTTCAGCCAGATTACTTAAAACTAATACTTACACATGAAATTAATATTGTTATCAATATATTGAAAATAAAATAAACACTTAAATTATGAAATAATCAATATTCGTAATTGAATTGAAATTCGCGGTTGCAACAAAAAGCACAGTCACCTGGTTAAATAATAAACTAATTACCATACACGGCCATCTGTTAGAATCGTATGGAACTCATAGATAATTATAACTCTTTGTTAAATAATAAACAAATCATTTGCAATAAAAATAATGCGACTATAAATTTAATTATAAACTACCCTAAGTCTCAAGTTGGATCAAACTGCACACAGTGTGCAAAATGTTATTAAAATCGGTTCAGTAGTTTAGGATTCCATCGCGGACAAACAACGTGACACGTAATTTTTATATATTAAGATATATAACTTATATTTCAAGATGTAGATCCTGTCAGAAGTAAAATTGTACTGGACAATAAAATTTTGGAGCAGGTGAATAATTTTACATATCTAGGATGCAATCCTTTCACGATATCATATGAAAATTGTCTTAGGAGATTTTAATGCAAAAGTGGGGCGGGAAGATATATTCAAACCAACAATAGGCAAATTCAGTCTTCATGAAGATAGTAACGACAACGGGGTTAGATTAATCACCTGTGCCACATCAAAGAATCTCATTGTTAAGAGCACAACATTTCAGCATAAGGATATTCATAAATACACCTGGACGTCTCCAGATGTAGAAACTCGGAACCAGATAGATAATGTATTAGTGGACAAACGCTGGCACAGTAGCATCATCGATGTTAGATCAGTTAGAGGGACAGACTGCAATTCGGATCATCATCAGGTCAGGGTGAAAATCAGACAACGGCTATCGCTTATGAGAGGAACAAACACTAAAGATGATTCTGTAAAATTTGAATTAAAAAACTTGAAAAATGATGAAATGCGGCAAGAATACAAATCAAAATTACTAATAGATTTGAAGTACTGGAATCTTCAGATGGCAATGTGGCAAATGAAGAAGAAACTGATATAAATAAAGAATGGGAGGCTATAAGAGATACTATTAAAGTGTCAGCATTAGAAAGTATTGGTTGTTTAAGAAAGAGGCAAAACAAGAAATGGTTTGGTGAGGAATGTGCCGACATTGTAAAGGAAAGAAAGCTAGCAAAAATGAAATGGTTACACGAGCCAAATGAGGTAAATTTGGAGCAATTGGGTAGTATTAGACGGGAAAGCACCAAGTTACTAAAGAGTAAAAAGAGGGAATATTTGATAGAGAAGATTAGTGATCTTGAAATTAACGCAAAAAATAGGAACATTAGAGAATTATATCAGGGAATTAGTATAGAGAAGAAAGGGTTTGAGGCTAGAACAAACATAATTCGGAATGATAATGGGGATATGATTGCAGATTCTAGGAGTATATTAAATAGATGGAAAAGTTACTTTAATCAGCTATTAAATGTACATACAGAACAGGACATTGAGGAGGATAATTTACAGACAGCCGAAATGCTAGTCGCAGAACCAAATGCATTAGAGGTTGAAATGGCGATTGAAAAATTGAAGATGTATAAAGCATCAGGTTCAGATGAGATCCCAGCAGAACTGATAAAATCAGGGGGAGATAAATTGATGGACAAAATACGCTGGTTGCTTAGTATGATTTGGGAAAAAGAAGCTCTTCCAGATGAATGGAAAGAATCAATTATCATACCAATTTATAAGAAAGGAGATAAAACTGATTGCAACAACTACAGGGGCATCTCATTACTTTCAACTTCGTACAAAATTCTAACAAATATATTAGTAAGCAGACTTACTCCCTATATTGATGACATTCTAGGAGATCATCAATGTGCATTTAGAAGAAACATGTCTACAACAGATCAGATTTTTAGTATAAGACAGATTTTAGAAAAGAAATGGGAATATAATGGTACTGTACATCAACTATACGTAGACTTCAAAAAAGCATATGATTCAATTAAGAGGGAGAAGATATATAGTATCCTGCTGGAGTTTGGAATTCCTAAAAAGTTAGTTAGACTTATACGAATGTGTCTAAATGGCTCAAAGAGTAGGGTGCGTGTAGGCAAACAGTTTTCAGACACTTTTGAAATCCAGAATGGGTTGAAGCAAGGAGATGCACTACCTCCTCTACTATTTAATTTTGTACTAGAGCATGCCATTAAACCTTTAGAGAATGAGGGAGGCTTACAACTCAATGGTATTAATAAGCTGTTAGTTTATGCTGATGATGTAGTATTATTGGCCGATAGCAAGGAGACACTAAAGGACAACATGCACACACTAATGAGTAACACTAAGAAATTAGGACTGGAAGTAAATATCAATAAAACTAAATATATGGCCACACGTAGAAATACATTATATAATGGAAATGGACAGCTAATGACAAATGAGGGAAATTTTGAGGAAGTGGCTGAATTCAAATACCTAGGAACAATAATCACAAATAGGAATGAGATGCACAAATAAATTAAACATAGGCTCAATTCTGGAAATGCGTGCTATTATGCATTGCAGAGACTCTTGATGTCCCAACTCCTTTCAAAAAACGTTAAACTGAAAATATATAAAACTATTATTCTACCAGTTATATTATATGGGTGCGAAACATGGACTCTTACTTTAAGGGAGGAAAGGAGATTACAGGTATTCGAGAATAAAGTACTTAGGAAAATTTTTGGACCAAAGAGAGATGAAGAGACAGGTGAATGGAGAAGACTACATAACAATGAACTACATGGTCTTTATAGGAAGCCAGATATAATAAGAACAGTCAAGTCTCGTAGACTGCGATGGGCAGGACATGTTGCACGTATGGGGAATGAAAGACATGCATGGAAGCTTCTTGTAGGAAAGCCAGAGGGAAAACGTCCAGTTGGAAGACCAAGAATGAGGTGGGAGAATAACATTAACTATGATTTGAGGGAAGTTGATTATACAGGGAATGACTGGAAAGCATTAGCTCAGGATAGCGATGTATGGAGAGCTTATGTCCATGCGGCCATGAACCTACGGGTTCGATAATGCCAGTGAGTAAGTAAGTAAGTAATATCCCCAAGTAAAACTAAGGTGATGGTAATTCATGGAACAAATCCACTAAGAGCCAAAATAATACTAAATGATTTTGTAATAGAACAAGTAATGGATTTTAATTATTTAGGACTCTTCCCAGGTAATGATCGAACAAGAAATATTAATAGAAAGCTTAATTTGTTTCAACATATCTGCGGTACAATTACAAGAACATTAGCAAATAAAATTCATAAAGAAACGCTCGTAAAGTTTTACAAGGTTTTATGGCTCGGAATGTTGGACTCCCACAAAAAGTTTAATAAGAAGACTGGAAGCAGCCGAGATGAAATTCCTACGATATGTGACAGGATGCACTCTTTCGGACAAATGGAGGAATGAAGATATTCGTGAGGAATTACTAGTGTGATAACAAAAATAGAAGAATATAGAAATAAATGGTTTGAACATTTGTCTAAAATTGTTATGGAATGGATCCCAATGGAAAGGAAGAAGAGAGAAAGGCCGAAAAAAAAAACTTGGATAGAAGGGGTACAAGCAGCTATGAATATCAGAGGATTGAGGAAGATCAATGGATGGACAGAGAGAAATAGCGTTTGGTTTCCGGAAGACGGCGGCAGCTGCCATGATACCGGATGATGATGATGATGATGACGATGATGGTTAATAGAATGAGTGAAGAGAGGATACCTATTACACAGGTTTTTATTTTTTTGATTTTCCGATCATTCTGGCCAGGATTTTAGAAAAAAAACTATGAAATTATTGTATTGTCATGGGTCCTTTACAAGTATACAAAGTTTCAAGTCGGTCCAATGCTTTTAAGTGGATGAAAATCGTGTTCAAAGATTTCGTTACATAGATACAGATTCGTTACATGGACAGATACAGGTCAAGCTAATATAAAGCGTGTAAAAATATATAATTTAACATTGTTATAACCTCAACTGTATAAAAAAAATTATGAACCTAAAAAGTATAGATTAATTCAAATGTCGAAATAAAATGTATTTAATTCATAAAACGTTTTAATACAAATATCACGAAAAAAAACTGCCTAATTGAAGACGCGAACCTGCGATCTTCATTAACAGAAACAGTGACTGCGTGCTTTACCGCTGAACTATCGGGACACGTAGAAGAGTCTTCAGTTGATGCCACATAACACAGTAGCTCAGGGACTGCACAATTATGACTAGTTTCCTAGTTTGAACCCAGCGCTGTGCCGAGTATGACAGAAGAAATGTGCGTTCAAGAGATGACTATTTTTTTTTGTCGAAGGATGTACGTGTCTGTGAAAAACTGGGTACATTTTCCAAGTGTAAATGCTCTACAAAATGAATATCTTGAATCGTGTTTCAGAAGTGGTTCTTTTGTGGAAGTTGTCGAAAGAATTGAAGAAGAGTTTTCTAATAGATTTGTTGATTTCAATAAAATGAAACCAGACATTTCTTTGTTTTCGTCTCCATTTTCCTTCGATGTTGACAATGCACCAGCAATGTTGCAATTTGAACTAATAGATTTGCAGTGTGATGGCGCAATGAAAGGAGTTTTTGATCCTACAGATCTGATTAAGTTATACAAGTTACTACCAGAAAAATATTTAGTGTTGAAGGAACACGCCTGACGTTTAATCTGAATGTTTTCCTCGATATACTTGTGTGAACAAACATTTTCTAAAAAGAAAATTAAAAAATCACGATTGAGGTCAAGCTTGAGTGATGAACATCTCCAAGACATCTTATTTATCGGTAATACTCAGCAGACACCTGACATCGATCGATTGTTACCTTTACTCTTCTCATTAAAAAAATATATTCACTTTTGTACCAATTTTTCATCATCATCGTCCTTTCAAGTATTAGGCCCAGTGGCCCGTTACGGTCTCCCGCCATCTCCGAAAAGGTCGACCCACAGATCTTCTGCCTCGAGGAATGTAGTGAAGGATTTGTTTTGGTATTCTGTGACGATCCATGCGCTGAATATGGGCTAGCCAATTGTTTCTATATTCTTGGAGGTATTCAGATATAGGTACGATGTTTAACTCTCTGGCTATTGTTGAATTTCTTTGGTGGTCTAGAAGGCTATAACCTGCAGTTCGTCGCAGAAATTTCATCTCCGTGGTTGTAATATGATGATCATCCTGAGTTCTGATGGTCCAAGCTTCACTCCCATAACAGATTATGGGTCTAGCGAGAATTTTATAGATTTTCATTCTTGTGTGTCTCTGCACTTTTGATGGTTTAAAAACTTGGTTGATAATTCTTAAATCTTTATTATAGTTTTCCCAGCGGTATAACTGTTACATCAGGATTAGAGTAAATGCTAATCCTCCTTCGTGCCTGTCCAGAGGCTTTACGTGGCAGCCCCACCACTGGACTTACTACTTTTCAGCTAGCAACCGACTGGTAGGAAATCAACTTGCTTTCAAGTCTCCAAAGATTCAAAACCGGAAGGATATACATCTACCAATTTTTATACAATATTAATTGCAGCATGGTGTGCAAATGTTTTAACATTCTTCTGTACGATCATCTAATTTTATTTTAGTAGTAATAATAATAATAATAATAATAATAATAATAATAATAATAATATAATAATAATCTATCTATCTTCGGGTTTTTACAGCTGCTGCCGTCTTCCCGTGCCAAACCTCCAAAGCCTACGGTCTTGGGCATCTTCGATGCTTAGCCCTCTAGCTTGCATTACTGTCTTCATGTTTTCCTTCCATGTTAACCTTGGTCTTCCTCTTTTCTTCTTTCTATTCGGATGCCATTCATATAGTTGCTTCGGCCATCGCTCATCTTCCATTCTTAAAACATGTCCTAACCACTTTAATTCCTTTTCCTCAATTCTTTCAATTATGCTTTCTTCTGCTTCCATTATTTTTCTAATTTCCTTATTTGTGACACGTTCTAATTTAGACTTTCTGGCACTTCTTAGTAAATAATAATAATAATAACAATAATAATAAGGATAATGATAATGATAATAATGCCAAACCTCCAAAGCCTACGTTCTTGGGCATCTTCGATGCTTAGCCCTCTAGCTTGCATTACTGTCTTCATGTTTTCCTTCCATGTTAACCTTGGTCTTCCTCTTTTCTTCTTTCTATTCGGATGCCATTCATATAGTTGCTTCGGCCATCGCTCATCTTCCATTCTTAAAACATGTCCTAACCACTTTAATTCCTTTTCCTCAATTCTTTCAATTATGCTTTCTTCTGCTTCCATTATGTTTCTAATTTCCTTATTTGTGACACGTTCTAATTTAGACTTTCTGGCATTTCTTCGTAAATAATAATAATAATAATAATAATAATAATAATAATAATAATAATAATGATAATGATAATAATGATAACAACAATAGTAACAGTAGCAACAATAGTAGCAGTAGCAACAATATTTATGTTCCGGCCCGCGATAAATTGCACAATCAATTATTGGCCCGGCCCATTAAAAAGTTTGGGCGGACCTGCACTAAACTAAACGTTCACTAACTTGCTGTGCATAAAAGGATGCTCTTCATTGGAGGAAGGGGAACGTATTGTAGCTCTACTGTGCCATTAGTTTACTCGTGTGAATCGCGCGTTAAAACTTTCAATGATCCATATCAAGGGTTCGCTCATTCATTTTTGTCTGCTAAATTAACTAACTCACTGGCACTATCGAATCCGTAGGTTCATGGCCGCGCGGACATATGCTCTCCATACATCCCTATCCTGAGCCAATGTTTTCCAATCATCCCCTGCATAATCTGCTTCCCGCTAATCACAGTTAATGTTATTCTCCCATCTCATTCTTGGTCTACCAACTGGGCGTTTTCCCTCTGGTTTTCCTACAAGAAGCTTCCATTAAACGCCTTTCATTCCCCATTCGTGCCACATGTCCTGCCCATCGCAGTCTACGAGACTTAACTGTTCTCATTATATCTGGATTCCTATAAAGACCATGTAATTCATTGTTATGCAGTCTTCTCCATTCACCTCTCTGTTCATCTCTCTTTGGTCTAAAAATTTTCCTAAGAACTTTATCCTCAAATACTCGTAATCTCCTTTCCTCCCTTAAAGTAATAGTCTATGTTTCGCATCCATATAATTTACCTTGTAGAATAATAGTTTTATATATTTTCAGTTTAACGTTTTTTGAAAGGAGTTGGGACATCAAGAGTCTCTGCAATGCATAATAACATGCATTTCCAGAATTGAGCCTATGTTTAATTTCCTCATGCATCTCATTCCTGTTTGTGATTATTGTTCCTAGGTATTTGAATTCAGCCACTTCCTCAAAATTTCCCTCATTTGTCATTAGCTGTCCATTTCCATTATATACTGAATTTCTACGTGTGACCATATATTTAGTTTTATTGATATTTACTTCCAGTCTCAATTTCTTAGTGTTACTCAATAGTGTGTGCGTGTTGGCGTTTAGTATCTCTTGACTATCGCCCAATAGTACCACATCATTAGCATAAACTAACAGCTTATTAATACCATTGAGTTGTAGGCCTTCTTCATCCTCTAAAGATATGATGGCATACTCTAGTACAAAAAGTGTACATTTTAATTTATTTTACATTTTGTGTGTAAACCAGCAAATTAAGACGGTAACTTTAACGTAATGTAAATTTCGCTTATTTTGCGCAGTTCCTGCGTGACGGACTTTTTATAATTGGATGTTGTATTATCATAGTAATATTTAATAAAATGAACACATTCCATCATGACTCTATTCTATCATCCATAGTCAGTTTTATTTGGGCGTTATCATTGGTTTATACATAGAGAATAGATCCATTGTCTTTATTGTATCACATTATAATACTCTGTTAATTTCATGACCAGCTATAACCCATGACATTACAGCGACTGCAGCGTTCCCACCGTTAGATAGGAAAAGTAGAGTCAAATAAGGATGGAGCCAACCGTCGTAGTAAAACTCTCGGCCGATAGATGTCAGAACGATCAATAATATTCAACTACAGAATTACCGGTAGATTATAATAAATTAGTCACACATATATAATAATTTACCAATTATTTTTCTTGATGAATATCTTGTCCTAACAGTGTGGCTAAAGCTCTTGAATTTAATATCACAAAATTTAATACCTGATCATTTTCAATTAATATACCAGGTGTTTTCCTGTGTAGCCATATTGTACGCCAAACTTACGTTTTTTTTTTCTTTTTTGTTTCCCAGCTGATTAATGTAGAAAATAGTTTATTATATAATTTTTGGATTCGATTTCAGGTTCTTGCCTTGAAATCGACATAATACGACTTTAAAATGCTCATTGTTTAAAAGCTAGTGCTGGGTAAAATAGTTCATTATTATGAACGGTACTTCGTTCACTTTTACTCTGCTTATAGTTTAGACATTTTTTTTTTCTATCACAAAAGGTAATCATCATATTACATTCACGAATTTAGGTAATTTGTTGACCTGTTTCGGTCTCGAGAAACACCATCCAAAAGTCTTTTGAGTGGACGTCCTGGTCTTCTTCCTACAGGTTGATATCACAAAAGGTGAATATATTAAAACAGGCGCGCCTAACCTCGGCCAATGAAACTTAATAGGGAGATTTTACATCATTTTTTTGGCCGCTAGTACCAGGTCACCTTCAGATGGCAATAGTCAGCTCCTAATGGTAATGAAGAGCGCATAATGTTAAGTATTGCCATGGTCCACCGTTCAGTTCCTTCCACAGTAATGCTACGGTTTATTATACAGCGTGTCGTTCCCGACGTGACGCATTCTCGCGTTACGGTCGGCGTGAAGCTGGTTTCGCGTGGAGCGCATACGGTACAGCGCTTATGTTTATTGAATTCTCACCAGATGGCACCAAATGTATGTGAAATCAGAATGCCCAACGTTCATAATAAATTTCCAAATGTGTTTACAAACCTAATGTATACAAACCTGTTCCTGCATAACATAATGAAATAAATTACATACATACTATTTAGTAAACTATAAACTAATCTGATGTACACTAAACTGACCCATCGGAACCTAACAAAATTAAGTGATTGAACATTTATTTCTTAAAATATGGTTTAGAATTAAATGCAAATGTTGGTCATTCACACATGTCCTGCCATCTGGTGGATTTAATTTTATAAGCGTTCACGTATGCCAACTTCAATTCACATTATAATACTTACTTATTCACTTACTTACTCACTGGCACTATCGAACCCGTAGGTTCATGGCCGCACGGACATAAGCTCTCCATACATCCCAATCCTGAGCTAATGCTTTCCAATCATTCCCTGTATAATCTACTTCCCTCAAATCATAGTTAATGTTATTCTCCCACCTCATTCTTCGTCTACCAACTGGGCGTTTTCCCTCTGGCTTTCCTACAAGAAGCTTCCATGCAAGTTTTTCATTCCCCATACGCGCAACATGTCCTGCCCATCGCAGTCTACGAGACTTAACTGTTCTTATTATATCTGGCTTCCTATAAAGACCATGTAGTTCATTGTTATGTAGTCTTCTCCATTCACCTGTCTGTTCATCTATCTTTGGTCCAAAAATTTTCCTAAGTCCTTTGTATTCTCAAACTACTTGTAATCTCCCTTATCCGGTCCTCTCCTAAAGTACAAGTCCATGATTCGCACCCATATCATATAACTGGTCTAGAATAATGTTTTTATATATTTTTCACGGTTTAATCGTTTTTTGACAAGGATCCTGGAGCGATCCAGAGTTCTCTGCAATTCATAATAGCATGCATTTCCAGAATTGATCCCTATGTTTAACTTTCTTTGTGCATCTCATTCAATGTTTCGGTGAATACCGTCTCCTAGGTAGTTTGAATTTCAGAGCCACTGTCCTCAACCAATTTCCTTCCCTCATTTCTTCCCATTAGCTGGCCATTTCCATTATATAATTAATTTCTATGTGTGACCATATATTCCTAGTTTTATTGAGAGTTACTTCCAGGTCCCTAATTCTCCTCAGTATTACTCAATAGTGTGTGCGGTGTTGTTCCTCTATTAGTATATCACTATTCTATAATACTCGTGTTTATTTCATGACCCATGACATTACAAGCGACTGCAAGCTGCTTCCCCCACGCGTTATGGTAGGAAAGGTAGAGTCAAATAACGGTTTGGAGCCAACCGTCGTAGTAAAACTCCTCGCCCGATACGAAAAAAACATTGTCAGAGCGTATCCAATAATATTAAACTACAGAATTGACCGTAGATTATAATAAATTAGTCACACATATATAATAATTTACCAATTATTTGTCTTGATGGATATCTTGTCCTAACAGTATGACTAAAGCTCTTGAATTTAATATCACAAAATTTAATACCTGATCATTTTCAATTAATATACCAGTTGTTTTCCTGTGTAGCAATATTGTACACTAAACTTCAGTTTTTTTTTTTTCCTTCATTCAATTTATAAAAGTCTGGACACATATACAATTTTTGGATTCGATTTTAGGTTCTTGCCTTGTGCCCAACCAGTTCATTTCGAGAAGTAGGGTCTAGGATAAACTATCATCATCCGGTATCATGGCAGCTGCCGCCGTCTTCTGGAAACCAAACGCCATTCCTATCTGTCCATCCATTGATCTTCCTCCAATCCTCTGATATTCATAGCTGCTTGTACCCCTTCTATCCAAGTTTTCTTCGGTCTGCTTTCTTTCCATTGAGATCCATTCCATAACAATTTTTGGCAATCTTTGCTCTGGCATTCTTTTGACATGACCATACCACTGCAATCTTTTCTTTTCTATGATGTCCGGCTCCTCTTGTACACCCATAATTTCCCTTAATTCTTTATTTCGTATTCTATATAACAACAACAATAATAATAACAATAACAGGTGTTTAAAGTATTTCGTCGAGGTGATTCGGAAGGGGGGCACATTCATATACTTCCTCGCGACTCGGAGCCTATGTAACAACTTATTGCAGAATAGGCTCAAAGGGGGGTTGTAAACCCCTCCTTGAGGCCCTGAGCCCAGCCCAAAAATGGCGATATGCTATGAATAATGTATGAATGCCTGAAATGTTGAAACCAGGAATACTATAACAGACTATATAACACTGTAGAATAGATTTAATTTCCATAATTCATAGGCCTAATAAAAAACGGGTACTATAATAGGCTATAATAAACCTACACAAAGATTGCCTTGTTACGGGCATTGAAATGTGAGCCCATATTTTATTCTAATCTAAAAGGGAGGGTTATAGCCCCTCCTTGAGGTCATGGGCCCAGCCCTGAAAATGAGGATATGACTCGTGTGTGAATCTGGAAGTAGGCCTAGGGAACATTAATACAGACTACGTAACACCGTATAATGTATTTAATATCCATGTATTCATAACAAACAACACATTAAGAAGGGCACTATGATACAATGAACCTACAAAGGTTGTCGTGTTACGGACATAATAACCGGAGCCTAAGTGCTGTTATAACATATTACACACATCATTACCTTATTATTTATCACACCGCTTCACTAGACTCTCTGATACACATAAATTAGATACCCGATCCCTTGAGCACAGTGTCCTTTATATCCCTTCTCATCACACTACCTATTATTCGAAATCTTTTACAATTTCTCTTGCTACAACATGGAATTCACTTCCACCCTACGTCAGAGACTGCCACACTTTACCATCTTTCAGAAACAAATTGAAAATTAAATTACTAACAGAAACAACTCACTAATATTACTTTTTAAGAATTAATAATGTGTTTTTTCATTATTAAATAAAAATAGACGTAAGTTTCGTTAATATATTTACCTAATGCCTTGTATAAAAAGCATAGATTAATTCATTGTAGTTTATTACTTTCTTTGTATTTTTTCTTTTCTCTTTATGTATAGTAGATTCGAGCTGTTATTCCTTTTTGTATTCATTGTATCATTAATTTAATTTTAATCGTATTTAATTTCATTGTATTATTAGACATTATTTTCATTATTATTCAATTTGACAGATAATTAATTGTTTAATATGACTAGTATTGTATTTTTTTTGTATTCATATGTAACATATGTTTGTCCTGGTGAGTGAAAGAGAAGGCCAGATGGCCTTAACTCCACCAGGCTAAGTAAATATATTCTAAATAATCTAATTTAACAATAACAATGTTATATACTGGTGAAACTGCTAGATAATTTGTAGCAAATGTGCAATTTTATTTCAATAATGTTGAGAAAATATATTTAGGCCTATAATAGAATTAGATCATAATAATGGTCCTATTAATAGGCCTAATGTAGGCTGAATATTTTCAACCACAAATAATTTGAGGGATTATCGCCTCACTATGATGGTTGTCCTGCGGCTCGCTTTGTTTCCTCGCAGCTGTTATACCGGGCTTCCAATATAAACCCGGACCGGCCTCACGGGGTTTCACCCGTCAGGCAGCGCTCTCTCCTCGTCCGCATTTCACTCTGCCAGCCGCACGTCCTTGAACTAGTCAGTTTACTATCGTTCGACAAGATGAGACGTCAGCTGACATTAGAGCAGTGCATTTATGTGTGTAAATGTTATTATAAATACGAATCAGCTCGTCGCGTTCGCGAGGAATTTATTCGGAACTTCCCTGGACAATTACCCTGGACAATTACCTCCTTCCAGATCGACAATCCACGATCTTGTGACTAAATTAGAGCCCACTGGTTCAGTACAAAATAAGAAACACACGCGAAGGCGTACGGTTCTCACCGAAGAAAAATTAGACGAAATTGGCGAAAATTGGGAACGTTCACCACAAAAATCATTACCGAAATTAGCACAAGTGGGGATTTCCCGTATCTTCTGCACAACCCCCCTACCCGCAACCAAATGTGTTTACTCGCGTATAATGCCTGTTTAAACTGGCGGGGAGGAAAAACATCCTCCAGCATTTTCTATTAAGGTAAGATTCACAGAAACAGTTCAAGACCCCCCCGGGGGAAGGCAGGAGCTCGACTTGGGGAAGGGGGGAGGAAGAGACATGCATGTCTGTGCGTTCGCCGGTGAAACTCCGTGAGGCCTGTCCGGTTTTATATGGGGAAGCCCGTTATATAATTAAAATACAAAGATACCAAGTACCGCTAACTCGGTGGGGTTGTACAATATCAGCTTTTTACTTATGCGACTTATGCCATTTTTTATGTAATTTAAAGTATTACAAACTGCTAATGATGCCATTTATCAGCGAGAGATTACCATCGTCAAATTATTTTAACGTATCATAAAATGTACTAGTGGATATATGATTTTACGTTGTAACAGTCAGACATGTTGAATTTTTCATAGAATAACAGTCATGAATAGGTAATTTATTTTAGTATTAAATCACGTTTAAAATGCAAGGATCCTAAAAGCTAACCTAACCTAATTCAATTACTGTAACCTAATGCAATTACTCTAACGTAGGTGAATTCCAGGGAACGTCCTTTTTATTATTTTGCGCGGTTAAATAAGTAAAAGATAAATTCGGACATAATTTGTTGAAACCACAGATATGCTTTTGCAGTGGGTTTATCTCTGGTCATCGGTAGTGTATCGCTGGTTACAAGTATGATAATCGGTGGTTTATCGCTGATTAGAAGTAAGAACTGTTGTAACCTTCGTGGTCATGACAGGAAATAGTCCCACTTTATTTTCATATTTACGAGTAAAATAAAGAAATGATAATTACTTATTCGCAAGTAAATACATTTAATATAATGTTTTATTAATATTTCTTGCAATTAGGTACTGTTAAAGTGTGTCATCTCCCACCCGGCCCCGCCACTCTAATAATTCCGCATGTTAAGCATTGTCAAGCATTGTCGCGCTTTTATATAAACTGTCAAGCATCATAGTGAGGCTATAATACCGAAAAAATGTAAAAATATCTAACCACTTCTTTTATGTATTTACAAAATGTGGTATAGATCGTAAATTTATATTTTAGCAATTTCGAAAATTGTGTGTATCACTTTGTCCTTGTGGCAGTCCTGTAATGAGGAAAGTTTTATGTAATAATAGTATTATAGAAACATTGTTATGTTTTAAAGAAATTAATGATTCAATACTGAAGTTTATAAAATATATTAGGCTAGAAGTCCCGGCCACGCGTTGCTGTGGCTAAGGTATAGGCCCTACGCTAAAAATTTAAATTAAGTTGCTGTTTTTCAGCCAGATTACTTAAAACTAATACTTACACACGAAATTATAATTATTATCAATATACTTACTTACTTACTTACTCACTGGCACTATCGAACCCGTAGGTTCATGGCCGCGCGGACATAAACTCTCCATACATCCCTATCCTGAGCTAATGCTTTCCAATCATTTCCTGTATAGTCTACTTCCCTCAAATCATAGTTAATGTTGTTCTCCCACCTCATTCTTGGTCTACCAACTGGGCGTTTTCCTTCTGGCTTTCCTACAAGAAGTTTCCATGCACGTCTTTCATTCCCATACGTGCAACATGTCCTGCCCATCGCAGTCTACGAGACTTAACTGTTCTTATTATATCTGGCTTCCTATAAAGACCATGTAGTTCATTGTTATGTAGTCTTCTCCATTCACCTGTCTGTTCATCTCTCTTTGGTCCAAAAATTTTCCTAAGAACTTTATTCTCAAATACTCGTAATCTCCTTTCCTCCCTTAAAGTAAGAGTCCATGTTTCGCACCCATATAATATAACTGGTAGAATAATAGTTTTATATATTTTCAGCTTAACGTTTTTTGAAAGGAGTTGGGACATCAAAAGTCTCTGCAATGCATAATAGCATGCATTTCCAGAATTGAGCCTATGTTTAATTTCTTTGTGCATCTCATTCCTATTTGTGATTATTGTTCCTAGGTATTTGAATTCAGCCACTTCCTCAAAATTTCCCTCATTTGTCATTAGCTGTCCATTTCCATTATATAATGAATTTCTACGTGTGACCATATATTTAGTTTTACTGATATTTACTTCCAGTCCTAATTTCTTAGTGTTACTCAATAGTGTGTGCGTGTTGGTGTTGTGGTCTTTAGTATCTCCTCGCTATCGGCCAGTAGTACCACATCATCAGCATAAACTAACAGCTTATTAATACCATTCAGTTGTAAGCCTTCCTCATTCTCTAAAGATTTAATGGCATGCTCTAGTACAAAATTAAATAGTAGAGGAGATAGTGCATCTCCTTGCTTCAACCCATTCTGGATTTCAAAAGTGTCTGAAAACTGTTTGCCTACACGCACCCTACTCTTTGAGCCATTTAGACACATTCGTATAAGTCTAACTAACTTTTTAGGAATTCCGAACTCCAGCAGGATACTATATAACTTCTCCCTCTTAATTGAATCATATGCTTTTTTGAAGTCTACATATAGTTGATGTACAGTACCATTATATTCCCATTTCTTTTCTAAAATCTGTCTTATACTGAAAATCTGATCTGTTGTAGACCTGTTCTCTTCTAAATGCACATTGATGATCTCCTAGAATGTCATCAATATAGGGAGTAAGTCTGCTTACTAATATATTTGTTAGAATTTTGTACGAAGTTGAAAGTAATGAGATGCCCCTGTAGTTGTTGCAATCAGTTTTATCTCCTTTCTTATAAATTGGTACGATAATTGATTCCTTCCATTCATCTGGAAGAGCTTCTTTTTCCCAAATCATACTAAGCAACCAGCGTATCTTGTCCATCAATTTTTCTCCTCCTGATTTTATCAGTTCTGCTGGGATCTCATCTGAACCTGATGCTTTATACATCTTCAATTTTTCAATCGCCATTTCAACCTCTAATGCACTTGGCTCTGCGACTAGCATTTCTGCTGTCTGTAACTTATCCTCCTCAATGTCCTGTTCTGTATGTACATTTAATAGCTGATTAAAGTAACTTTTCCATCTATTTAATATACTCATAGAATCTGCAATCATATCCCCATTTTCATTCCGAATTATGTTTGTTCTAGCCTGAAACCCTTTCTTCTCTATACTAATTCCCTGATATAATTCTCTAATGTTCCTATTTTTTGCATTCATTTCAAGATCATTAATCTTCTCTCTCAAATATTCCCTCTTTTTACTCTTTAGTAACTTGGTGGTTTCCCGTCTAACACTACGCAAGTGCTCTAAATTTACCTCATTTGGCTCGTGTAACCATTTCATTTTTGCTAGCTTTCTTTTCTTTACAATGTCGGCACATTCCTCATCAAACCATTTCTTGTTTTGCCTCTTTTTTAAACAACCAATGCTTTCTGATGCTGACAATTTAATAGTATCTCTTATAGCCTCCCATTCTTTATTTATATCAGTTTCTTCTTCGTTTGCCACATTGTCATCTGAAGATTCCAGTACTTCAAATCTATTAGCAATTTTGATTTGGTATTCTTGCCGCATTTCATCATTTTTCAAGTTTTTTAATTCATATTTTACAGAATCATCTTTAGCGTTTGTTCCTCTCATAAGCGATAGCCGTTGTCTGATTTTCACTCTGACCAGATGATGATCCGAATTGCAGTCTGTCCCTCTAACTGATCTAACATCAATGATGCTACTGTGGCCAGCGTTTATCCACTAATACATGATCTATCTGGTTCCAAGTTTCTCCATCTGGGGACGTCCAGGTGTATTTATGGAATATCCAACGCTGCTGAAATGTTGTGCTCTTAACAATGAGATTCTTCGAGTTGGCAAATGTGACTAATCTAACCTCATTGTCGTTTACTATCTTCATGAAGACTGACTTTGCCTATTGTTGGTTTGAATATATCTTCCCGCCCCCCCCACTTTCAATTAAAATCTCCTAAGACAATTTTCATATGATATCGTGAAAGGCTATCAAATAAGCATTCTAATTCTTCATAGAACTCATCCTTGATCTTGTCATCTTTATCTTCTGTGGGGGCATGTACATTTACAATTATAAAATCATGTCGTTTACCCTTTAGAGAATTATGTATGATATCCTATCACTAACAAACTTAATATCTCGGATAGCGGATAGGATCCTCCTTCTGACTAAAAACCCCGTTCCAAATGCAGGTCTTTCTGCACCCCCATAGTATAATGCAAAGCTTCCTGATTCTTGACTACCTTCTCCTGGCCACCTAACTTCCTGTAAAGTGACTATATCCAAGGGCGATTTATCCAATTCCCGCGTTAATATCTCTAGTGCCCCGCTATTGTATAAAGTCCTAACATTCCATGTTCCTAGGAACATGTCCCTGTGTTTGAGCCTTTGGCATGGGTTCCCTGAAGTAGTCCCCGCCCGGAGAACCGAATGGGGGACTATTTGACCTCCGGAAAATTTTACCCCAGTAGAACCCATGTCCGCATTTCTTGACGGTATTATCAATATATTGAAAATAAAATAAACACTGAACACACTTAAATTATGAAATAATCAATATTTGTAATTCAATTGAAATTCGCGGTTGCAATAAAAAGCACAACCATCTGGATCTCTCTTTGTTAAATAATAAACCAATAACCTTACCAAATTACCTTACACCGCCATCTGTTAGAATCGTATGTAACTCACAGATAATTATACCGTCATCTGTTAGAATCGTATGGAACTCACAGATAATTATAACTCTTTGTTAAATAATAAACAAATAACTTGCAATTAAAAATAATGCGATTATAAATTTAGTTATAAACTACTCTAAGTCTCAAGTTGGATCAAACTGCACACAGTGTGCAAAATTTTATTAAAATCGGTTCAGTAGTTTAGGATTCCATCGCGGACAAACAACGTGACACGAAATTTTTATATATTAAGATAAATTCGGTAACAAAAATGATTGCATGAAATATATGTGATAATTTAATATATTACATGAACAAATTTTACATAATTACTAACCGTACATATCTTAAATAATTTCTCGGAATATTTTTTTACGAAAATAAAGGAATGGGAATTACATTACACAATATATAACACCGCTGTGAGAGAGTAAAACCAGTCCCTCAACATTTCAAAGAGTGGAGAGAGTGAAGTTTGCCTCTCTCTCAAAACTCACACACTGTGTGACACACAGACACTTCATTTTTGAATGACATTCATTCACGAACGACTTTCAAGAACTTCATTCGTGAACGACTTTCAAGAAATTCATTCGTGAATTACGCTTCGTGAGTGTCGTTCGCGAATGCCAGTTCACGAGTGAGAAGTTAATAGAAACGAAGCGCTTCATTGAAGTAGTTCGTTCGCGAATGACCCATCACTAGCTTAAAGTTTAAAGCCACGTTTTTCTATCACAAAAAGTAATATATATTAAAACAGGTGTGCCCAACCTTGTTTTGGAAAAGGGTCACTGTCGATAAAGTTAATTGATTTGCTGGGCAAAAAATTCATTTTTCTATCATATTAAATAGGACTTAGGATAAACCAATTAACTTAAATATCCATCCATCCATAGTAATTCTGCCCGAGGGCAGGTCGTTCACTGCGATCATAGCACTTTCATGCTATGCTTGCAGCTTTACTAGGGAAATTGTAGGTGTGGTAACTTTCCGTTGCTTTCCATACCGGTGAAAGATGACGATGATGATGATAATGATATGGATGATGATGATGATGATGGCCATATGATTTCGGGGACCGTTTGGGCCTTAACGTTTTCCTGACATTTGTCTTACAGGTGAGGAAAAACCCCGAAAAAAACCTCACCCAGGAAAACTGCCCCGACCGGGGATCGAACCCGGGCCCGCTGCGTGACAACAGCGGTGGATAATTTAAATATGTAGTAGGATGTGAGGATGGGGAGTGATTTTTACAGAATGGACGAAAGTGTTTAAAAACCGAGCGATAGCGAGGATTTTAATTTACGAGATTCTGTAAAACACTTCACAAACGTGCATTGTACATTATTGTTTTGGCGACGGTGTTTTCAAAATAATAAACAATAGTAAAATAATAACATTTTTGTTCGGAATATTTCCGTTCATTATAGACAACTGACTAACCCTAACAGTGTGGGCAGTGTTTATTAGTTGAGACTAAAGCAGGCCGTGACACCAATCAGTAGCCCATATATGATGGACAATTATAATTATAATAAAATAGTAATATTTCCAAATAGTTAGTTCGCTTTATCTTTAAAAGTGGACAGACAGAATAAAATAGAAAGCATTATAACAATTAAAAAATTAACGTCATCGGGAATCGAACCTGCGATCACTTTCATACGAAGCAAGCCATATGGCACTAAACTAAACGTTCACTAACTTGCTGTGCACAAAAGAATGCTCTTCATTGGAGGAAGGGGAACGTATTGTAGCTCTACTGTGCCATTAGTTTACTCGTGTGAATCGCGCGTTAAAACTTGAAATGTTCGAGATCAAGAGTCCCTCATTCATTTTTTCTTGCTAAATTAACTAACTATCTCACTGGCACTATCGAACCCGTAGGTTAATGGCCGTGCGGACATAAGCTCTCCATACATCCCTATCCTGAGCCAATGTTTTCCAATCATCCCTGTATAATCTACTTCCCTCAAATCATAGTTAATGTTATTCTCCCATCTCATTCTTGGTCTACCAACTGGGCGTTTTCCTTCTGGTTTTCCTACAAGAAGCTTCCATGAACGCCTTTCATTCCCCATTCGTGCCACATATCCTGCCCATCGCAGTCTACGAGACTTAACTGTTCTCATTATAACTGGCTTCCAATAAAGACCATGTAATTCATTATTATGCAGTCATCTCCATTCACCTGTCTGTTCATCTCTCTTTGGTCCAAAAATTTTCCTAAGAACTTTATTCTCAAATACTCGTAATCTCCTTTCCTACCTCAAAGTAAGAGTCTATGTTTCTCATCCATATAATATAACTGGTAGACTAATAGTTTTATATATTTTCAGTTTAACGTTTTTTGAAAGGAGTTGGAAAGTCAAGAGTTTCTGTAATGCATAATAACATGCATTTTCAGAATTGAGCCTATGTTTAATTTCCTTATGCATCTCATTCCTGTTTGTGATTATTGTTCCTAGGTATTTGAATTCAGCCACCTCCTCAAAATGTTCCTCATTTGTCATTAGCTGTCGTCCATTTCCATTATATAATGTATTTCTATGTGTGACGACCATATATTTAGTTCTATTGATATTTACTCCTAGTCCCAATTTCTTAGTGTTACTCAGTAGTGTGTTTGTGTTGGCGTTTAGTATCTCCTCGCTATCGCCCAATAGTACTACATCATCAGCATAAACTAACAGCTTATTAATACCATTGAGCTGTAGGCCTTCTTCATCCTCTAAAGATGTGATGGCATGCTCTAGTACAAAAAGTGTACATTTTAATTAATTTTACATTTTGTGTGTAAACCAGCAAATTAAGACGGTAACTTTAACTTGATGTAAATTTCGCTTATTTTGCGCAGTTTCTGCGTGACGGACTTTTTATTATTGGATGTTGTATTATCATAATAATATTTCATAAAATGAACACATTCCATCATGACTCTACTCCATTATCCATAGTCTGTTTTTTTTTGGGCGTTATCATTGGTTTGTACATAGAGAAGAGATCCATTGTCTTTCTTGTATCACATTATAATACTCTGTACATTTCATGACCAGCTATAACCCATGACATTACAGCGACTGCAGCGTTCCTAGCGTTAGGTAGGAAAAGTAGAGTCAAATAAGAATGGAGCCAAACATCGTAGTAAAACTCTAGGCCGATAGATGACAGAGCGATCAATAATATTCAACAACAGAATTACCGGTAGATTATAATAAATTAGTCACACATATATAATAATTTACGAATTATTTGTCTTGATGAATATCTTGTCCTACCATTGTGATTAAAGCTCTTGAATTTAATATCACAAAATTTAATACCTGATCATTTTCAATTAATATACCAGGTGTTTTCCTGTGTAGCCATATTGTACGCCAAACTTACGTTTTTTTTTTTGCCTTCAACTCGATGTAATATGACTTTAAAATGCTCATTGTTTAAAGACACTTTTTTTTTCTATCACAAAAAGTGAATTTATTAAAACAGGCGTGGCCAACCTCGGAATGAAAAATGAGGGAAATTTTGAGGAAGTGGCTGAATTCAAATACCTAGGAACAATAATCACAAATAGGAATGAGATGCACAAAGAAATTAAACATAGGCTCAGTTCTGGAAATGCATGCTATTATGCATTACATTGACTTTTGATGTCCCAACTCCTTTCAAAAAACGTTAAGCTGAAAATATATAAAACTATTATTCTACCAGTTATATTAAATGGGTGCGAAACATGGACTCTTACTTTAAGGGAGGAAAGGAGATTACGAATATTTGAGAATAGAGTTCTTAGAAAAAAAATTTGGACCAAAGAGAGATGAACATACAGGTGAATGGAGAAGACTACATAACAATGAACTACATAGCCTTTATAGGGAGCCAGATATAATAAGAACAGTTAAGTCTCGTAGACTGCGATGGGCAGGACATGTTGCGCGTATGGGGAATGAAAGACGTGGATGGAAACTTCTTGTAGGAAAGCCAGAAGGAAAACGCCCAGTTGGTAGACCAAGAATGAGGTGGGAGAACAACATTAACTATGATTTGACGGAAGCAGATTATACAGGGAATGATTTGAAAGCATTAGCTCAGGATAGGGATGTATGGAGAGCTTATGTCCGCGCGTTCATGAACCTACGGGTTCGATAGTGCCAGTGAGTAAGTAAGTAAGTAAGTGGCCAACATCGGCCAATGGAACCAAATAGGGAGATTTTACATCTTTTTTTGGCCGCTAGTACCAGGTCACCTTCAGATGGCACAGTAGTCAGCTCTTAATGATAATGAAGAGCTCAAAATGTGCATAATGTTAAGTTTACCATGGTCCACCGTTTAGTTCAGTAGTGAACTCTAAGCCATAGAGGAATTACTTCCTCTATGCCTAAACTCTAATTTTCCTATTGGATGATTGAAATTAGACTCAATTAATTTGATTAACGTAAATCTCTTAAGATAGAGAAAAAATTGAGATTGAATAAAGTTATATTTTTAATACATCGAAGTAAATTCCTAAATTATAATTTGATGCAGAAAGTGAAGCTCAAGAATATAGGTAACGGAAGGTAAGTCAATGATTGAGATAAGGTCGAGAAATGGGTGCATACGAATTTACACAAATGTACAGGTTATTTTGGGGTACCTATTTCAAAAGTTGTCAGGTACATTTTTTTTTTCAGACTCTACAGTAGGTGTAAGGAGGTTCTCCTTCAAGAACATCGACAAAAAATGTATTGCAAGAACATACCAGTACATTGCAGACTATACCAAAATGTATTGCAAGAACATACCAGTACATTATACAGAGTGATTCAGAAATATCGCTATACATTTGATCGCATTTTGTGACGAAAATATTATTATTAAAGGAAATATGATGTTATCATTGGAAAGGGAATCCTTCAAATTACAACAATAGAATAAAACAAAACAAATCACTGCTCACGTGCAGCTTGGCGGGTTGATTTTTGTGGGCTAGTGTCGAACGCCTCCACAATTCTCTTCGTTGTTTCTGCATCCGTGCTAACGCGAGGCCTTCCAGGGGGTTTGATTTTCTGCATCCTTCCCGTTTCCAGTAGTCGTTTTCTCCACTTCCCCACAGTCGACGGCTGCAATGCTACGTTAAACTCAAGTCTTGCCCATCTTGCGGCCTCACGATCATTAGCATACGTTATTGTCCGTGCAGCAATTGTAATTTGCTGTTGCATATTCAACGCCATTTTGACTAATGACGTAAGTTGTACACTGTTTTGTTTTATTCCATTGTTGTAAGTTGAATAATTGCCTTTCCAACTGTAATTTCATATTTCCTGTAATGGTAATATTTTCATCACACAACGCGATCAAACGTATGACCATATTTATGATTCACCCTGTAGACTATACCAAAATGTGCTTGTGATTTATTAAAAACAATTTTTTTTAATTATGTTAATATTGTGTTACATAAATTTGAATTCATCTTGTTGAGAACTTTCTACGCCTTCTATACTTGTTTAATACGTGCAAAAAAAAATCTTAATATGAAGTGATGGTAATTACTTAGAGAACCTAACTGTTCAGACAACTGAGTCTTTTATAAATAATAATTTGACGTAACCTTGGACTATTCAGTAATTTCTTGGTAATGACGTGAAGGTAGGCATTGATGTTAGAATTAAAAAATGTTTAAAACTAAAAAAGTCAAACTATTTGGTTTCTTTTCATATGTAGATGTTCGGACAAAGCCAGAAAACTATAGAGGCATAAGTTTACTATGTGCAGCATACAAAATATATGCAACAAAGATCGACCAAAGATTAACAACTATAGTAGACGCAATAATATCAGAAGAGCAAACAGGATTTAGGAAAGGAAGAAGCTGCACAGACAACGTATTCACTTTAAAACAAATAACAGAGAAGCGAAGAGAATTCAACTTAGAGACGCACATCCTCTTTATAGATTATAAGAAGGCCTTTGATAAAGTGTCTTGAGCAAAATTATGGAACATATTAAGAGAAAAAGGAATTCCACTACACTTGATAGCAGTAATTAAGAAAATGTATGAGAAAACAAAAATAAAAATAAATCAAAGGGAACCAGTACATATAACAGGAGGAGTTAGACAAGGTTGTCCACTATCAACCACACTTTTTAACATATATTTCGACGACATGATAAGATGATGGAAGCAAATGACGACTGGGGAATTAACTTAGGAAATATAGTAATAAAAACAGTAGCCTTTGCAGATGATCAGATTTTAATAGCAAAAACAGAGGACAAATCATAAAGAATGCTATATAAACTAAATGAAATATCAAAAAGATACAACATGGAAATATCCTCACAAATATAAAAAAACAATGACCCTCAAGGGTTCTCATCCAGTTCGGACAAAGATAATGTTAGAAAATAAAC
This sequence comes from Diploptera punctata, assembly GCA_030220185.1. Classification (NCBI taxonomy): domain Eukaryota; kingdom Metazoa; phylum Arthropoda; class Insecta; order Blattodea; family Blaberidae; genus Diploptera; species Diploptera punctata. The sequence continues at coordinate 1,589,209 of JASPKZ010000032.1, read as the reverse complement.
CAATAGAACAAGTAGTAAGATATAACTTCCCAGGTTGCGAATTATCATACACAGCGGAAACAGATATAGATAACAAACTAAATAAGTTTAATTATATAACAGGAACACTAAAAAGAACTTTGAAAAATAAAGCCAACAAGACTCTATAATGAAATTATATAAGACAATGGCAGTGCCTATTATTACTTATGGATCCGAAACATGGACAGTGACAACACAACAATCTGCCGGAATACAAGCTGCTGAAATGAGATTCCACAGACCAATAGCGGGATATCAAAGAACAGACAAAAAACATAACACAGAAATAAGACAACAACTAAAAGTAGAGGAATTAAACACAACAGTAGAGAAATACAGAACAAACTGGAAAGAACACTTGGCAAGGGTGGCTGAGAATAGAATACCAAAAGCAGCATACAACTATTCGCAACGAGGAAGAAGTTTGGGAAGACCAAGGAAAAGATGGAAAGAGCAGCAATTTGGAGCCGGAACAGACTAGAAAATAAGCCTAAACCGTGAAGAAGAAGATGTTCGTACAACAGTTGGCTATAGGCCAATGCAATTCTCAATTTATCACACTATGGATAACATACATTCAATTTCTTCTATAATGAACTGTTAGATTTCCTAAGTAAAAAGTAAAGGTAAGTGATTCCATTAATGTCTTCAGGAGGCTTATGAGGTAATAGTAATTAAATGTGCAAATACGTCATAATGTTACATAAAAATAATTACGTATACTGTAGAATTATTGAATCTTGAACTATGCATGTGACTTAAGTGTGTACAGTAATTTAATAATTACGTATACTGTAGAATTATTGAATCTTGAACTATGCATGTGACTTAAGTGTGTACAGTAATTTAATAATTACGTATACTGTAGAATTATTGAATCTTGAACTATGCATGTGACTTAAGTGTGTACAGTAATTTAATAATTACGTATACTGTAGAATTATTGAATCTTGAACTATGCATGTGACTTAAGTGTGTACAGTAATTTAATAATTACGTATACTGTAGAATTATTGAATCTTGAACTATGCATGTGACTTAAGTGTGTACAGTAATTTAATAATTACGTATACTGTAGAATTATTGAATCTTGAACTATGCATGTGACTTAAGTGTGTACAGTAATTTAATAATTACGTATACTGTAGAATTATTGAATCTTGAACTATGCATGTGACTTAAGTGTGTACAGTAATTTAATAATTACGTATACTGTAGAATTATTGAATCTTGAACTATGCATGTGACTTAAGTGTGTACAGTAATTTAATAATTACGTATACTGTAGAATTATTGAATCTTGAACTATGCATGTGACTTAAGTGTGTACAGTAATTTAATTCAGATAATGCTATTCCTCTTGAATAATGTACCTCCTATACTTACTTACTTACTCACTGGCACTATCGAACCCGTAGGTTCATGGCCGCACGGACATAAGCTCTCCATACATCCCTATCCTGAGCTAATGCTTTCCAATCATTCCCTGTATAATCTACTTCCCTCAAATCATAGTTAATGTTATTCTCCCACCTCATTCTTGGTCTACCAACTGGGCGTTTACCCTCTGGCTTTCCTACAAGAAGCCTCCATGCAAGTCTTTCATTCCCCATACGTGCAACATGTCCTGTCATCGCACTCTACGAGACTTAACTGTTCTTATTATATCTGGCCTCCTACAAAGACCATGCAGTTCATTGTTATGTAGTCTTCTCCATTCACCTGTCTGTTCATCTCTCTTTGGTCCAAAAATTTTCCTAAGTACTTTATTCTCAAATACTTGTAATCTCCTTTCCTCTCTTAAGGTAAGAATCCATGTTTCGCACCCATATAATATAACTGGTAGAATAATAGTTCTATATATTTTCAGTTTAACGTTTTTTTGAAAGGAGTTGGGACATCAAGAGTCTCTGCAATGCATAATAGCACGCATTTCCAGAATTGAGCCTATGTTTAATTTCTTTGTGCATCTCATTCCTATTTGTGATTATTGTTCCTAGGTATTTGAATTCAGCCACTTCCTCAAAATTTCCCTCATTTGTCATTAGCTGCCCATTTCCATTATTTAATGAATTTCTACGTGTGACCATATATTTAGTTTTATTGATATTTACTTCCAGTCCTAATTTCTTAGTGTTACTCAATAGTGTGTGCGTGTTGTCCTTTAGTATCTCCTCACTATCGGCCAACAATACTACATCATCAGCATAAACTAACAGCTTATTAATACCATTGAGTTGTAAGCCTTCCACATTCTGTAAAGATTTAATGGCATGCTCTAGATGTACCTCTTATAGTGACCATAAAATGTATAACATTTTTATGAAATATTAATTTTAATTCAAACAAATTTTAATAAATCAAGGAGTTAGACAAGGGTGTAGTCTATCGCCCACTCTTTTTAATGTATATATCGACGACATTATGAAACAATGGAAAATTATAATGGACAAAGGCCTTAGATTGAACAATAACTCAAGTATTAGTAACTTAATTTTCGCCGATGATTTAGTCTTACTGCACCATGATAAGGATCTGTTACAATTGGCTGCTTACAAACTAAATGCAATATGTAGCGATTATAGTTTTGTCAGTAAGTAAAACAAAAGTAATGGCATTTTGTGTAAGAAATACTTGCGTGCAAAAATAGTAATTAGAGACGAAATTATTGAACAAGTATCCCACTTTAAATATTTAGGATGTGACATCAGCTATGGGTATGATAAAGATATTGAACACAAAACACATCAGTTTCAAGCTATTTGTGGTACAATAAACAGAACATTGAATAATAAAGCCCATAAACAAATAAAATTAAAATTTTATAAAACAATGGCTGTCCCTGTCCTTTTGTATGGAAGTGAATCTTGGATTACCACTACCAAACAAGAAAGTAAAATCCAAGCAGCCGAGATGAAATTTTTAAGAAGTGTAAAAGGCTGCACTAGAATGGACCAGATAAGAAACGATGATATCCGTGAAGAACTGCAGATCTACTCCATAAAAGAAAATATATTTAACAACAAGGTACAGTGGAAAGAACATGTAGAAATAATGGAAGAAAGTAGATTACCAAATAAAATCTTCCATTATTTTCCAAGACGAAGAAGAGATGTCGGACGTCCTCGGAAGAGATGGTCTTAGATATATTAGTGAAGACGGAACAGGCAACTCTTGCGTAAACCAGGAAGTGAAGAAGAAGAAGAGTTCAAAACAATAAATTAATTAGTGTTATTTCGTTTTTAATAACAAACTAATCATGACAAGTCTGATTAAGAATTGATTCACGTATAAACCGTTCAGATTAGAGAAATGATGCACAAGTTTCAGTTTGGGATTCTTTTTGATACATTCTTCTAAACTTAAGGTATGTTTAAATTTACATTATATATAAGAGTATTTAGAACTTAAATTACTTTGTTTTTCTTAAAAACACTAATAGCATATTACTACTGATTACACCAGGCTTCTCCAATGGTACTGCCAAAGCATAATATTATCCATAATATAAATAACACAGGAAATGTTACTTAATGAACAATTTTTAATTGTTATTTAACATCCCATGTTCCTAGGAACATGTCCCTGTGTTTGAGCCTTTGGCATGGGTTTCCTGAAGTAGTCCCCGCCCGAGAACAGAATGGGGGACTGTTTGATCTCCGGAAAATTTTACCCCAGTTGAACCCATGTCCGCATTTCTTGACGGTTGTATTTTTACGGTGAAAGATCGTCACTCTTTCGACCAAGGTACATTTTTCGTCTGGCTTATCACCTTCGACCAGTCCGGCATGGGTAACCCTATCGGCAGCAATGCTACCGCCGGCATAGCTCTCAGGTACATTTAAGCACGTAAGCCACTCCACCACAAGGTAAACTCTTACTTTAAGGGAGGAAAGGAGATTACAAGTATTTGAGAATAAAGTACTTAGGAAAATGTTTGGACCAAAGAGAGATGAACAGACAGGTGAATGGAGAAGACCACATAACAATGAACTACATGGTCTTTATAGGAAGCCAGATATAATGAGAACTGTTAAGTCTCGTATAATGCGATGGGCAGGACATGTTGCACGTATGGGGAATGAAAGACTTGCATGGAAGCTTCTTGTAGGAAAGCCAGAGGAAAAACGCCCAGTTGGTAGACCAAGAATGAGGTGGGAGAATAATATTAACTATGATTTGAGGGAAGTAGATTATACAGGGAATGATTGGAAAGCATTAGCTCAGGATAGGGATGTATGGAGAGCTTATGTCCGTGCGGCCATGAACCTACGGGTTCGATAGTGCCAGTGAGTAAGTAAGTAAGTAAGTATGTGATATGTTAAGTGATCACGATTGGCTGTCCAGACTAGCATTTCTTGTTGAAGGAGTGATTCTTTTTCCCACGTTGTGGCGATGTTTTGAAGCAGCTAACTCTCTTCATGCCCGATGTTGTAGTAACATTTTGAAGAAGGATTGGTGTCCAAAAATAAAAAAAGAATTACTGGTTCAGGTTGGGTTTGATTTTCGGTAGAGCCGGATTCTCTTCTCAAGGTCGGAAGTTGCTACACAGGATAGGAAAACACTTTAAAATCACTGAAAACTATTTCTTGTAGAAATAATTGTAAATTTATTTACTATTTAATTTCCCAGCAGATCAAGTAAATATAGGTGGTATTATTCTTCACCGTCAATTAAAATTAAATTATTTTAATTTCTTGAGTCAACTATTCTTCTTGTACTAAATATCACATTTTATCAGTAGAGTTCTGTTTGCTTCTATCTTTGTGGAAAGTTAGATGAAGAATGACTAGGTAATTCTTTTAATAATTTTAAAGAACATTATTACATCACATGATTTTATATTTAAATTCTATTGGTTAATATGTTTAAATTTGATTTGTTAAATCAAAAAGTTAATTGTTTTAACATCCAATCAGTGTTTAGTATACTTTCATTTAAAAATATGAAGTTAAGCAGGTGTTCCTATTACAGTTATAACAGAAACCTTTATAATTCTGACAACAATGATTTAAAACAATTTTAAAAGCATTATTAAGAAAGACTGTTATGTAATACAATTTCTTTAATTGTTAGGGAGACATTTTTATTCAACAATGAATTATTTATATGTTTTTCTTTATTTAAGTTATATTTAAATATTAAATGAATTTTAAAATACAAGATTATTAACTTTAACTTTCATATTTATTATGATATTAAAATCCTGCTATACTGTCAACATGACAAAACATTTGAATGGCTTTAACATAATTTTACAAGGCAAAAACAAATTAATCAACCAATTTTACAATGCAATAACAGCTTTCAAATTGAAACTCAAGCTATTAAAAAGGTACGTGTCTGTGAAAAACTGGGTACATTTTCCAAGTGTAAATGCTCTACAAAATGAATATCTTGAATCGTGTTTCAGAAGTGGTTCTTTTGTGGAAGTTGTCGAAGGAATTGAAGAAGAGTTTTCTAATAGATTTGTTGATTTCAATAAAATGAAACCAGACATTTCTTTGTTTTCGTCTCCATTTTCCTTCGATGTTGACGATGCACCAGCAATGTTGCAATTTGAACTAATAGATTTGCAGTGTGATGGTGCAATGAAAGGAGTTTTTGATCCTACAGATCTGATTAAGTTATACAAGTTACTACCAGAAAAATATTTAGTGTTGAAGGAACACGCCCGACGTTTAATCTGAATGTTTTCCTCGATATACTTGTGTGAACAAACATTTTCTAAAATGAAAATTCAAAAATCACGATTGAGGTCAAGCTCGAGTGACGAACATCTCCAAGACATCTTATTTATCGGTAATACTCAGCAGACACCCGACATCGATCGATTGTTACCTTTAAGAAGCCAGCTCCACTCTTCTCATTAGGAAAATATATTTACTTTTGTACCAATTTTTATACAATTTTAATTGCAGCATGGTATTAAAAATGTTTTAACATTCTTCTGTATGATCATGTTATTTTATTTTAGTAGTAGTAGTAATAATAATAATAATAATAATAATAATAATAATAATAATAATAATAATAATATCAACAAAAATAGTAACTTACTTACTTACTCACTGGCACTATCGAACCCGTAGGTTCATGGCCGCACGGACATAAGCTCTCCATACATCCCTATCCTGAGCTAATGCTTTCCAATCAATCCCTGTATAATCTACTTCCCTCAAATCATAGTTAATGTTATTCTCCCACCTCATTCTTGGTCTACCAACTCGGCGTTTTCCCTCTGGTTTTCCTACAAGAAGCTTCCATTAAACGCCTTTCATTCCCCATTCGTGCCACATGTCCTGCCCATCGCAGTCTACGAGACTTAACTGTTCTCATTATATCTGGATTCCTATAAAGACCATGCAATTCATTGTTATGCAGTCTTCTCCATTGACCTCTCTGTTCATCTCTCTTTGGTCTAAAAATTTTCCTAAGAACTTTATCCTCAAATACTCGTAATCTCCTTTCCTCCCTTAAGGTAATAGTCTATGTTTCGCATCCATATAAATTACCTGGTAGAATAATAGTTTTATATATTTTCAGTTTAACGTTTTTTGAAAGGAGTTGGGACATCAAGAGTCTCTGTAATGCATAATAGCACGCATTTCTAGAATTGAGCCTATGTTTAATTTCCTTGTGCATCTCATTCCTGTTTGTGATTATTGTTCCTAGGTATTTGAATTCAGCCACTTCCTCAAAATTTTCCTCATTTGTCATTAGCTGTTCATTTCCATTATATAATGTACTTCTATGCGTGACCATATATTTAGTTTTATTGATATTTACTTCCAGTCCCAATTTCTTAGTGTTACTCAATAGTGTGTGCGTGTTGGCGTTTAGTATGTCTTCACTATCGCCCAATAGTACTACATCATCAGCATAAACTAACAGCTTATTAATACCATTGAGTTGTAGGCCTTCTTCATCCTCTAAAGATGTGATGGCATGCTCTAGTACAAAAAGTGTACATTTTAATTTATTTTACATTTTGTGTGTAAACCAGCAAATTAAGACGGTAACTTTAACGTGATGTAAATTTCACTTATTTTGCGCACTTCCTGCGTGACGGACTTTTTATTATTGGATGCTGTATTATCATAAGTAATGCCACGAGTGATTTCCAAATTATCGATAAATTCACGACTCACGAAGTGAGGAGTGAATTTATCTAGAGAATTTGGAAATCAAGAGTGGCATTTGTTAGGACTATTTAACGAATAAAATTAAGTTGTTTACTCACAAATCATTATTTAACTATAGTTAGTGCCGATTGTCTAGAAAAAGTGGGAGCCTTAACCTCCTACTACCCCAAGGGCCTCCTGAGGCCTGTTGTGGGATCACTTTACCTTTACCTTTATTTTAAAATATTTATATATTTAATGTAAACGGCGATGTTTGAAAACAAATGAGAAACTATAGGTACGCTTCTACTGCTTCTTTTGTTTATCACTGCAACCAGATCATACTATTTATTTGCCAAAGGAACGCAATATTGTAAGGAGGAGCTTTCTTTAATATTGTAATTATAACACTGATAAATATTTGGTGAAACACGACTCTGATTGGTTGTAAAATAGAAATCATTGAAATGTGATTGGTCATTGACTCCCATATGGGGCATGAGTTAAATAGTCATAGTAATATTTAATAAAATGAACACATTCCATCATGACTCTACTCTATCATCCATAGTCTGTTTTATTTGGGCGTTATTATTGGTTTGTACATAGAGAATAGATCCATTGTCTTTCTTGTATCACATTATAATACTCTGTTAATTTCATGACCAGCTATAACCCATGACATTACAGCGACTGCAGCGTTCCCAGCGTTAGGTAGGAAAAGTAGAGTCAAATAAGGATGTAAAACTCTCGGCCGATAGATGTCAGAACGATCAATAATATTCAACAACAGAATTACCGGTAGATTATAATAAATTAGTCACACTTATATAATAATTTACCAATTATTTGTCTTGATGAATATCTTGTCCTAATAGTGTGACTAAAGCTCTTGAATTTAATATCACAAAATTTAATACCTGATCATTTTCAATTAATATACCAGGTGTTTTCCTGTGTAGCCATATTGTACGCCAAACTTACGTTTTTTTTTTGTCCCATACTAGTTCAAGCAGATACTGGTTTTTTACACAATTTTTGGATTCGATTTCAGGTTCTTGTCTTGAAATCGATATAATACGGCTAGTGCTGGGAAAAATAGTTCAATATTATGAAGTACTTCGTTCACTTTTACTCTGCTTATAGTTTAAAAACACTTTTTTTTTCTATCACAAAAGGTCATCATCATCATCATAGTACATTCACGAATTTAGGCCATTTGTTGACCTGTTGATGTAATATTGTTGGCCGATAGCGAGGAGATACTAAAGGACAACACGCACACACTATTGAGTAACACTAAGAAATTAGGACTGGAAGTAAATATCAATAAAACTAAATATATGGTCACACATAGAAATTCATTAAATAATGGAAATGGACAGCTAATGACAGATGAGGGAAATTTTGAGGAAGTGGCTGAATTCAAATACCTAGGAACAATAATCACAAATAGGAATGAGATGCACAAAGAAATTAAACATAGGCTCAATTCTGGAAATGCATGCTATTATGTATTGCAGAGACTCTATATCCCAACTCCTTTAAAAAAACAAACTGAAAATATATAAAACTATTATCCTACCAGTTATATTATATGGGTGCGAAACATGGACTCTTATTTTAAGAGAGGAAAGGAAATTACAAGTATTTGAGAATAAAGTACTTAGGAAATTTTTTGGACCAAAGAGAAATGAACAGACAGGTGAATGGAGAAGACTACATAAAAATGAACTACATGGTCTTTATAGGAAGCCAGATATAATAAGAACAGTTAAGTCTCGTAGACTGCGATGGGCAGGACATGTTGCGCGTATGGGGAATGAAAGACTTGCATGGAAGCTTCTTGTAGGAAAACCAGAGGGAAAACGCCCAGTTGGTAGACGAAGAATGAGGTGGGAGAATAACATTAACTATGATTTGAGGGAAGTAGATTATACAGGGAATGATTGGAAAGCATTAGCTCAGGATAGGCATGTATGGAGAGCTTATGTCCGTGCGGCCATGAACCTACGGGTTTGATAGTGCCAGTGAGTAAGTAAGTAAGTTGACCTGTTTCGACCTCGAGAAACACCATCCAAAAAAGTCTTTTGAGTGGACGTCCTGGTCTTCTTCTTCCTACAGGTTGATATCACAAATGGTGAATATATTAAAACAGGCGCGCTTAACCTCGGCCAATGAAACTTAATAGGGAGATTTTACATCATTTTTTTTTTTTGCCGCTAGTACCAGGTCACCTTCAGATGGCAATAGTCAGCTCCTAATGGTAATGAAGAGCGCAAAATGTGCATAATGTTATGTTTTGCCATGGTCCACCGTTCAGTTCCCTCCACAGTAATGCTACGGTTTATTATACAGCGTGTCGTTCCCGACGTGACGTATTCTCACGTTACGCTCGGCGTGAAGCTGGTTTCGCGTGGAGCGCATACGATACAGCGCTTATGTTTATGGAATTGTCACCAGATGGCACCAAATGTATGGGAAATCAGAATGACCAACGTTCATAATAAATTTCCAAATATGTTTACGAAAATTAATGTATACAAACCTGTTCCTGCATAACATAATGAAATAAATTACATACATACTATTTAGTAAACTATAAACTAATCTGATGTACACTAAACTGACCCATCGGAACCTAACAAAATTAAGTGATTGAACATTTATTTCTTAAAATATGGTTTGGAATTAAATGCAAATGTTGGTCATTCACACATATGTCCTGCCATCTGGTGGATTTAATTTTATAAGCGTTCACGTATGCCCTTCGAAGTTTCTCTATGCGTATGCCAACTTCAATTCTAATAAAGAACTTTGAAAATAAATTGAGAGGAAAAGTCATAATTTGTGTACATAGATAAACATATTAAAATTCTTTATAAAAAAGTTTTAAGAATCGTTGCAAAACGTTTAAAATAGTACGAACTATTAGTAAAGACAGAAAAAGTACCTAGAACAACAGCATCATATGACTGTTGTATGGAAAATTACAGAGTAAATTATTCTTTAGTTCTTAGATGAACATATAGTTGATGAAAATACGAAATTTTAAATACTTCAGATTTTCGCCTGAGCAGTTTTATCAGGTTTTGAATTTAATAGAAGACGAAATTTATGTACATCCATAATATTCCCAAGATACAATATTTACAGCTTTTATTTATCTCTTGACTGAGTTCAAGCCACAATAACTCTTTTTTCCTTACATCTCTGTACTCCTTCATGCTCATATTGTATAGAACTCGATGATTTGCAACAAAACTATCTAACTTTTGTCGTTAAAATTGGAAAGTTATAAAACAAGTACTGTATTTCCGAACTTTAGTCATAAAATCTTAGTTTGTTTTTAGCAATTACACCACTGAGTACGGGTAATTAAAGTGATCCCACTACAGGCCTCAGGAGGCCCTTGGGGTAGTAGGAGGTTAGGGCTCCCACTTTTTCTTGACAATCGGCACTTGATGTCAGCCGGGGTGTCAGCCCTGCGTGACGGCCGCCTTTACCCCAGAACAAGCGTCTGGTACTCATTTCAGTTAGAGGCTGAGTCGACCCCAGGGCCATAGTGCCGCCAGAAGGTTTGGGTCAGTTTAAAAATCCTGACCCCACTGGGACTCGAACCCTCGACCCTCCGGCTTGTAGCTCAGTGCCTTAACCACTACGCTACATCTTCTATATTCTTTGTTTGCGCTAGCAAATTGCGTCCCGGATTCAAGAGATTCAAATACACGACGCGTCATGTCAGCGTAAAATTTTTCGCGCCAGCAATTTGCGTTGTAGATAAACGACATCCATTTAAATACAGGGGGAGCAATTTCTGCGCTGGCGCTTTGCGTCGTAGATAAACCGTAGCATTAAAGGATAGTACGAGCCAGAGATAACCCACTAGCAACTATAATATAGAACGGGAACAGATCAGAAACATAGAGAACAGAAATGGTCTTAACCGTTTAGTGGGTTATCGCTGGTCTAAACCGTGACGGTAGGTGACGTGATGAATTTCATATACCATGATATTACAGCGACTGCAGCGTTTCCAGCGTTAGGTAGGAAAAGTAAAGTCAAATAAGGTTTCCATCACAAAGTGTGTGTGAGTGTCACCATCAAATCGAAGACAGTTGCAGATGTAAACTGTGCGGAATAAAGTCTATAAGATTTCATCTGGAATTGTGTTCCAAAGTGACAATATAATTAGTTCAATACGCCAATTAATTAGTTTTGCACGATCGTGCGCAATTATGTTATTATCAAATAAGGTTGAAGCAAACCGTCGTAGTAAAACTCTCGGCCGATAGATGACAGAGCGATCAATAATATTCAACAATAGAATTACCGGTAGATTATAATAAATTAGACACCCATATATAATCATTTACCAATTATTTCTCTTGATTAATATATTGTCCTAACAGTGTGAATAAAGCTCTTGAATTTAATATCACGAAATTTAATACCTGATCAGTTTCAATCAATATACCAGGTGTTTTCCAATGTAGCCATATTATACGCCACACTTATGTTTTTCACTTCTCTTTTTTGAATATTTTGCCAAAATTTTATTAAACAATTTTTGGAATCGATTTCAGGTTCTTGCCTTGAAATCGAAAAATGACTTTTAAACACTTATAGTTTAAAAACAATTTTTTCTATCACAAAAAATAAATATATTAGAACAGGTGTGCCCAACCTTGTTTTGGAAAAGGGCCACTGTCGTTAAAACTGCATTGGTTTCCGGGCCAAAAAAATCATTTTTATATCATTAAATAGGATCTAGGATAAACCAATTAATTTAAATATATAGTATATTACGATGCGAGGTTGGGCAGTGGTTTTTACAGAATGGAGGAAAATGTATAAAAACCGAGCGAGAGCGAGGTTTTTAATTTCCGAGATCCTGTAAAAAGACTTCACAAACGTGCGTTGTACATTATTGTTTACGCGATGATATTTCAAAATAATAAATAATAGTAAAATAATATCTTTGTTGGAAATATTTCCATTCTTTATAAACAAGTGACTAAAGTTAACAGTGTTTGCAATGTTTATTAGTTGAGACTAAAGCAGGCCGTGACACCAGTCAGTAGCCCATATATGATGGACAATAATAATTATAATAAACCAGTAATATTTCCAAATAGTTAGTTTGCCTTATCTTTAAGAGTGGACAGGCAGAATAAAATACAAAGCATTATAACAATTAAAAACTTAACGTCATCGGGAATCGAACCTGCGCCCACTTTGATACGAAGCAAGCCATATGGCACTAAACTAAACGTTCACTAACTTGCTGTGCATAAAAGAATGCTCTTCATTGGAGGAAGGGGAATGTATTGTAGCTCTACTGTGCCATTAGTTTACTCGTGTGAATCGCGCGTTAAAACTTGAAAATGTTCGAGATCTTTTTTTGCTAAGTGTACATTTTAATTTATTCTACGTTTTGTGTGTAAACCAGTAAATTAAGATCTAACTTTAACGTGATGAAGATTTCGCTTATTTTACGCACTTCCTGCGTGACGGACTTTCTATCATTGGATGTTGTATTATCATAGTAATATTTAATAAAATGAACAATATTTTTTTTTTATTTTTTAAACAAATATTCCGTCATAGCTATACTCCATTATCCATAATGTTTTTTTTTTTTTTTTTTTTTTGAGGAATCGCTAGTTTATACGTAGAGAATTGATCCATTTTGTTTGTTGTATCGGATTATATTACTCTGTAAATTTCATGACCCGCTATAACCCATGACATTTCAGCGACTGCGGCGTTCCCGGCGTTAGGTAGGAAAAGTAGAGTCAAATAAGGTTGAAGCCAACCGTCGTAGTAAAACTCTAGGCCGATAGATGACAGAGCGATCAATAATATTCAACTACAGAATTACCGGTAGATTATAATAAATTAGTCACACATATATAATAATTTACCAATTATTTCTCTTGATTAATATCTTGTGCTAACAGTGTGACTAAAGCTCTTGAATTTAATATCACAAAATTCAATACCTGATCATTCTCAATTAATTTACCAAGTGTTTTCCTATGTAGCCATATTGTACGCCAAACTGAAGCTTTTCTTTTTTTCTTTTGCACATTTGTTATGTAAAATTTATTATACAATTTTTGGATTTGATTTCAGGTTCTTGCCTTGAAATCGACATATTTATGACTTTTAAATGTCCATAGTTTAAAGACGTGTTGTTCTAATGTAAAAAGTCGATATGATAAGTCAGGCGTGCCCAACCTTGTTTTGGAAAAGGGAAACTGTCGTTAAGGTGCATTGGTTTGCGGGCCACAAAATTCGTTTCTTTTTACTATCGAAATCCTGTTCGCTCTTAAAGTGATCCTCGTCAAAACAAAACCATGTGACCTGCTCGCTTTTCATTGGTTGTGGACACCGACGTACGTTGTAGAAGCAATATCCTTCCGCCATTCGCGCCACAATTACTGTCACTTTTGACAGGGAGATGACGACACAGCAACAGAAGACTCGACACTTTCCGCCATTTTGTTTCATTCGAATCGACTGAAGCATGACTTAAATGCCATCCATATATAATAAACTATTTTAAATTGTAATTATTGATTAGGTATATTTTAGAATATTTTGTATGTTTTGAATATTATTATTTTCATTCTCGAAGAATAACAAGTGTATTCAGAGGACATATTTTTAATTTAATGAAGGGAACTACTTTTTCGCGTACTTATTGCTTCTACAACGTACGTCGGTGTCCATAACCAATGAAAAGCGAGCAGGTCACGTGGTTTTGTTTTGACGAGGATCACTTTAAGAGCGAGGTATAAGATAAACCAATTGATTTAAATACATAGCATATTACGATGCGAGGTTGGGAAGTAGTTTTTACAGAAGCGAGAAAATGTTCAAAAACCTCACTTCACAAACGTGCGTTGTACAATATTTTTTGTGCGATGGTGTTTTCAAAATAAATAATGGTAAAATAATATCTTTATTGGAAATATTTGCGTTCATTATAAACAACTGACAAACGTTAACAATGTGGGCAATGTTCATTATTTGAGACGACAGTAGGCCGTGACACCAATCAGTCATAAAATGGCGGCAAGTGCGTATTTATTGTTTTATATTGTTTCAAATAAAGTTCAGTTCATTTAAAATGCTGTGATTTGTTTCGTATAATGTATATATTAACACTACCTTTGGATATATTTTTGTATATACTTTGCTCGTAGTATACATAAAGTGCAGTGGTTTTATTTCCCGCACGAGGTTTGTAATTTTACAGTACAGTTATTTAGGTTAGCAACCCCGAAATGTAGGAAGTTGAACTTTCAATCATGGTCTCCATTGCTGCAAGTACGGAAAACGCACTATCGTGCAAAAAAAGAGCTTTTTGTACAAATAAATTAACAGGTTATGCGTTAAAAATAAAAAACTTCGATTTTTTGGGACATCCTAATATAGACCTATTGAGGCACGCTGTAGAGTAGTGGTTAAGGCAATACACTACAAGCCGTAAGGTCGAAGGTTCGAGTCCCGGTGGGGTCAGGATTTTTAAAAACCTTCTGGCGGCATTATGGCTCCGGGGTCAACTCAACCTCTAACTGAAATGAGTACCAGACGCTTGTACTGGATGTAAAGTCGGCCGTCACGCAGGACTGACAACCAAGCTGATATCAAATGCCGATTGTCTAGAAAAAGTGGGAGCCTTAACCTCCTACTACTCCAAGGGCTCCTGAGGCCTGTAGTGGGATCACTTTACCCTTTTTATAGACTTATTAGAGGAATAAATCATTTACATACAAAGCATGGGGTACCGTAATTGGTTTAAAGGCAATATGCTATAGTGTAGGCCATGCTTTAATGGCCTTCTCTCGCCCCCTAAGGGTCGGTTTCACCAACACAGGTAACTGTATTACGCCAGTTTAAGCTATGCGTTATACACGGACAAACTGGCGTAATACAGTTATAATATCATAATGATATTGTGAAAAGAAAAATTAATGTGTTAACCAGGAATCGAACCGTGGACCTCTAGTTCTCCAGACTAGTGTGCAGCCCACTACACTATTCCACACCTGGCACAAACATTAACAATTCTTTCCACATGTACAAATCTATAATTCTCGTTTCGTCCGCTGTCAGCTAGATGACACTGCCATCGCCAAAGGCCAGCTTCGTTTAGAAATATCTATTTAACACAACTACTTTTTTATAAGCAATAAACGATGTTATTTAACATTTTCCAATACTGTTATTTTAACACAGTTCCAATAATGGATCATATTATAATATTATAATGATATTGTGAAAAGAAAAATTAATGGAATGGTGTAGTGGGCTGCACACTAGTCTGGAGAACTAGAGGTCCACGGTTCGATTCCTGGTTCACACATTGATTTTTCTTTTCACAATATCATTATAATATTATAATATGATCCATTATTGGAACTGTGTTAAAATAACAGTTAAGTAATACAGTTACCTATGTTGGTGAAACCGACCCTACGAAACCTAAGCTAATACTGTACTTAGAGGTATCAGGCGCCAATGATTCCACTTTCCAACGCTGTCACGTCCATATTACTCTTAAAAAATAGTATTATAAAATTAAACCATTCTATGCACATATCTGTAAAACGGTCGATTAGTTGATTTGACAACTTCGTAATATCTCCGCCCCTAATCCCTTCAAATATTTACGCGGGAAGATTCTCTTAATTGAGCAAACGGACTATAAATTCTTACAAAAACAGAAAAAAAAATCGGGGTGCGGCTGTGTCGTGGACATGGCCGTCTGTTTTACGTAACGGGTAATACAGTCCGGTGTTGATGTATGAGCTATTGCATCATTCACTTGCATAGGCTCGGCTGCCCCAGCTGCAGATATACTGGCGCCGTCGTTGATCCGCTCGGACGCCTTCATTCTTTTACGTTCCCGGCACTGCTTCATTCTGCCATATGATGTGTTATGGGTACCACTGGTTTACTCTTCAGAAGCCCTTTCCAACCGTATTATCATCTCTATATTTTTATTTGGTTAACGAGTTCGGCCGACATTACATTACTTATTTTATTTGTTTTTACTTTGACACCATATAAAGGCTATTCACTACAACTATTCCACACTAATATATACGCAATCGATAGATCTTGACGAGAGCTGACGATTGAAACTCAAACGAACGTCCTACCTTTTCCGAGTCAAAATTTATTTACTTAATACAGGCTTTCCACTTTACAGCAGTTTGCCCTTGATTCCTGCTTTCCAGAGACTCCTATCTCCCCATTGACCATCTTCCATACCCCTCTTCATCATGGCATCATATATTCCCTCATACCATGCTCTTCTACTTCTCCCCCTCTTCCTTCTGCCTGGTACCATCCAATCCAACACCTGTTTAGGCCACTGGTCTTCCGACATCCGTTGTACATGTCCATACCATACTGTAGAGCTCTCTTTGTTACCTATCGATAACAGTTTCTTGTGCATCCATTTCTTGTCTGATATATGTATTTCGAATATGTTGTAGCCTGGATATTCTCATACTTCTCCGTAATCCATCCATTTCTGTCGCCAAGATTCTTTTCTGCATCCTTTCATTATTGTCCAGCTTTCTGATCCATATGTAAGTATACTTTCTATTATTGTCTGTATAATCTCTTTTTTGTTTTTTTCTGGTCAAATTTCTATTCCATAAAAGACCATTCAGGGATCTAATCGCCTTCCTTGCACAATTTACTCTGTTAATAATATATTTTTCACAAGTACCCAGATTTATCTATTATAGATCCAAGATATTTAAATTCTGCAGCACATTTAATTATCATATTATTTATTTGTAGGTCTTCTGAATTTCCTCCGATTACCATATATTCTGTTTTAATATAATTTATCTTCAGTCCACCTACCTCAAATGCATCGACCAACTTTCTGATCATATATTCTATATCTTCTTTATCTTGTTCTATTATAATCTGGTCATCAGCGAATAATAAATTGTGCAGTAAATGACCATTAATGTTGATTCCCATTCCCCTACATGACTTATTTCATTTCATTAATACATCTTCTAAATATATCTTGAACAATGTTGGTGACATCCCGCATCCTTGTCTTAATCCTTTTGTTATATCAAATTCTGAGGATATTCTATTTCCAACCTTATTACTTGCTTTACAATCATACATTCTTTTTATAAAATGTATGAGAGATTTAGGTATTCCAAACTTCTCCATTGCCACCCAGAGCTTGTTGATGGGTATAGTCATATGCCTTTTCCAGGTCAAAATTTATACTAAACGAAAATTCTACAACGCAGAAAAAACAACTTCAAAATTTCGGCGCTTCTCCCTCCGCCTCGCGCGATGCCTCTCAGTCCACACCCAACGTAACGAATTTGTTTGATCCTTTATCTATAGATTGGTATAATTACATTTTGGACGTAGATGATAATTATGTAGCTGCAACGCCAAACTGTATCCTCCGATTTTATCATCTAACTCACTGGCACTACCGAACCCGTAGGTTCATGGCCGCGCAAACATAAGCTCTCCATACATCCCTATCCTGAGCTAATGTTTTCTAATCATCCCCTGTATAATCTACTTCCCTCAAATCATAGTTAATGTTATTTTCCCACCTCATTCTTGGTCTACCAACTGGGTGTTTTCCCTCTGGTTTTCCTACAAGTAGCTTCCATGCAAGTCTTTCATTCCCCATTCGTGCCATATGTCCTGCCCATCGCAGTCTACGAGAATTAACTGTTATTATTATATCTGGCTTCCTATAAAGACCATGTAGTTCATTGTTATGTAGTCTTCTCCATTCACCTGTCTGTTCATCTCTCTTTGGTCCAAAAATTTTCCTAAGAACTTTATTCTCAAATACTCGTAATCTGCTTTCCTCCCTTAAAGTAAGAGTCCATGTTTCGCACCCATATAATATAACTGGTAGAATAATAGTTTTATATATTTTCAGTTTAACTTTTTTTGAAAGGAGCTGGAACGTCAAGAGTCTGTAATATATAATAGCACGCATTTCCAGAATTAAGCCTATGTTTATTCCTGTTTGTGATTATTGTTCATAGGTATTTGAATTCAGGCACTTCCTCAAAATGTCCCTCATTTGTCATTAGCTGTTCATTTCCATTAACGGTACTTCAATTTCAGGATATGCGCATATTAGACATTTTTAACGTTGACGAAACGGACTGTTTATTTTTTTTTTTTAGAGCGTCAATTCGAAATCGCTCGTACATACTACACTTTTCAACGGCAGCTCAACTACAATTAAAAAAGACATATACGGTACTCTATAATCTAAGACTGGTTAATAATTTTTTGTTTTTTTACAATGCGGAATTTTGTCTAATGTGGGAAAAAATGGTCCCAAGCGATTTCGCTTTGAAAAAGTTTTGCTGTATATGTATAATTCAACCCTGGTGAAGTGGAAGAGAAGGCCTTACGGTCTTAAATCCGTCAAGTAAAAGAAATAAAATAAAATAAAATAAAAATCCCGGCTCGACTGCACTTCTACTAGCGCTTGATTTTTCAGTTATATTGTTGTAAACTATAGCTCTTCTTCTACATTTACTAACATTATTTAATATTTTAAACTTTTTCAAACAATTTTTACAACATTATTAGACAATTTTGAAGTATTTATTAAAATACGCAAATCACAATATTATGACACTCTTAGACAATATTGTGATGCTAACTGCTATTTTCTCCACAGAGCATATTACTTAGTCTATGATTTTTCTATCGCTGTTTTGGGTTATCGCTGGTTGGATCAGCGTTAGGGAGTGGTAAGTAAGTGTACACCCATTTTTAATAAACGTTTGGTAATTTTAACATAGATTTGGGGATTTATTGCAAATGTTGGTCATTTAAATTTCATAGCGACGGATAGTAATCGAGGATGATAATCGATATGTGATTCGATTGTGGGTTATCGGTGGCTCTATGAACTCTGCCGCATGCGCACTGTTGTTCTATAGGACTTTGAAAATATTTCACGCTAGTTTAAGTGAAGTTTTTCCCTATAATCTAAGATTGGTTAATATTTTTTTGTAATGTGGAAAAAAATTGGTCCAAAGCGATTTCGCTTCGAACAAGTTTTACCGTATATGTATAATTTAACCCTGGTGAAATGGAAAACAAGACCTTATGGTCTTAACTCCACCAAGTAAAATAAAATAAAAATAGCTCCCGGAGGTGCCCATTGGATTTTTCCATCCTAAAATCCATTCACTCTGCCAAGTTTGAACCCATGAGTCTTGGGACCAGAGGCAAAGGAACTTGACCCCTAGAACACCGAAGCAGATGTTTAATATATGTATTTCCGTTTTGTCAGAGTTTCGTTGTATAATATAGGCCAGGATTTACTACTTTTTTACTCACTGCGAGTAAATAAACCTCTTGTATTACGATTGTTTGCGTAATTTGACCTTGGAGCGTGTCATTCATTATGCAACAAATGGGAATTTGTATGGATACAAGGAAAACAAGCTACAGTACAGTAGAAACATATATTACAAGCAGTTGATGATGCCAACTTACCGTACATTTTGTACAAACTTCAACCCGTTTGCCTGCCCAGCTGCTCCAGACTGATAGAATGTCGCATTTTCACCCCCGTACATCCCTCTATCCACCCCCTCTCCATTATAAATACCCCTCTCCTAGCGTATCTCATCCATATCAATTTCAGATCCAGTTTCAATGTTAGACAGGTCATTTCTTAAAGGTTTCTATGCCACGTATCAGTCCAAAAAAATAAATAAAATAAAAAAGCAAAAATATAATTTTAGCAGTACGTGAGCAGCCTCGTAGGCTTGTGGTCAAAGCTTCTGATACAGATCATGAAGTTCCGAGTTCGATTCCCGGTCAGACCATTGAAATTTTTCCTTAAAGGAGATTATTCCTGTGGTTGCCCATGGTCTGAAAATTAGATTAATTTTAGGTTAAGAACCCTTAAAAAATTACGAGTATTTGAGACAGGTAAATGGAAAAGACTACGTCACAGTGAGCTAAATGATTTTTATAGAAAGCCAGATATAATTCATCCATAGTAATTCTGCCCGAAGGCAGGTCCTTCACTGCAATCATAGCATTATTCATGCTATGCTTGCAGCTTTACTAGGGAATTGTAGGTGTGGTAGCTTCCCGTTGCTTTCCACACCGGTGAAGGATGATGATGTGGGCCATATGATTTCGGGGACCGTTTGGGCCTTAAAGTTTTCCTGACATTTGTCTTACAGGTGAGGAAAAACACCGATAAAAACCTCACCCAGAAAAACTGTCCCGACCGGGGATCGAACCCGGGCCCGCTGCTTGACAAGGCAGCACGCTACCTCCAGACCATAGCCGTGGACGCAGATGTAATAAGAACAGTTAAGTCTCGTAGACTGAGATGGGCAGGACATGTGGCACGAATGGGGAATGAAAGACGTGCATGGAAACTTCTTGTAGGAAAACCAGAATTAACTGTTCTTATTATATCTGGCTTCCTGTAAAGACCATGTAGTTCATCGTTATGTAGTCTTCTCCATTCACCTGTTTGTTCATCTCTCTTTGGTCCAAAAATGTTCCTAAGTACTTTATTCTCAAATACTTGCAATCTGCTTTCCTCCCTTAAAGTAAGAGTCCATGTTTCGTACCCATATAATATAACTGGTAGAATAATCTTATATATAAAAATTACGTGTCACGTTGTTTGTCCGCGATGGAATCCTAAACTACTGAACCGATTTTAATAAAATTTTGCACACTGTGTGCAATTTGATCCAACTTGAGACTTAAGGTAGTTTATAACTAAATTTATAGTCGCATTGTTTTTATTGCAAATTATTTGTTTTTTATTTAACAAAGAGTTATAATTATCTGTGAATTCCATACAATTCTAACAGATGGCCGTGTAAGGTAATTGGTTTATTATTTAACCAAGTGGCTGTGCTTTTTGTGCAACCGCGAATTTCAGTTGATTTAAAAATATTGATTATTTCATAATTTAAGTGTGTTTGTGTATTAGTTTTAAGTAATCTGGCTGAAAGACAGCAACTTAATTTAAATTTAACTGGACCGAGAAGGGACATTGAACAATATGGCGAATCAGTTCTAGAGACCATGAATGATAAGATATCACGTGAATTTCCGCAAATTGGTATAGGCCTATGTGACATAAATCTTACATTTAAGAAGAATGTCCATTTAAAAACATATGAAGGTCCTAAGGAACGGAATAATAGAACTGTAAGTAAGTCTGTTAGTTATAATAAATATGCCTAATATTACAGAAAAAATCTCCATGCCTCAATTAAATGAAAAATAAGATGACCATATTATATCACAAGATGATATTACTATACAGAGACTCCTTGATGGTGATGAGAATCCAAACTGCCAACAAGTTCGTAGAAAAAAACGAAAGTATAATGAAATCAGCAAGCCTCCTCAAAATATTCAATCAATAAATGTATACAATCCTTATGATACACTTATGGATGATACTGAGAATGCAGACAACATAAATTCATCTCAATCAACAAAACCACTTCCACATAAACCACCACCCATATTTATACCGGGTGTAGTTAACGTAGGCCACCCAGAAATAAAAAATTGTGTAAAATAAAAACTTTCTGATTTAGATTTCTCACTTAGTTTACTACAACATAATTTAACGTATACCTTAGCCACAGCAACGCGTGGCCGGAACTTATACAAATATATATATATATATATATATATATATATATATATATATATATATATGTACTTTTATAAGATTCATGATGTGTTCCGTTGAGGTTTATTCAAAATTAATATAAAATTATGGAATATTCACCTGAAAGGTCCGTCTCCTCAACTTAATTAATCATTTAACTGTAGCGCTTTCGGGACTTGTCCCATCATCTGCAGGATTCAAAACTGGTGTTTCACTGAAGATCTGGTAGAGGGGGTTGCATGTATTGGGTTCGTTTTCGTTTATCAGGCTGTCGTTGTTGTGAGCTGCTTTCATGATTTTCATCTCTTCGAGTACGTTTATCTTCGCTGGATGCACAGAGAAAATAATCCAGCGAAGATAAACGTACTCGAAGAGATGGAAATCATGAAAGCAGCTCACAACAATGACAGCCTGATAAACGAAAACGAACCCAATACATGCAACCCCCTCTACCAGATCTTCAGTGAAACACCAGTTTTGAATCCTGCCGATGATGGGACAAGTCCCGAAAGCGCTACAGTTAAATGATTAATTAAGTTGAGGAGACGGACCTTTCAGGTGAATATAGGCCTATATATATATATATATATATATATATATATTATATATATATATATATATAAAAGTCGGATTAGTTACAGTATTTATAACTCAAGAACGGCTGGACCGATTGTTATGATCTTTGATTTGTTGGATTTGTTTCCGCCCCGAATAGCAGATAACTATTAAAACATCGGAAAAATTAACGTAAAAATATTTAAAGGCGATACGACGTTCGCCGGGCCAGCTAGTAGTTTTATATATTTTCTCCACTGATATAGTAGACAGTAATGTGCTGATGTAGCTTGTTATATGGATAATGATAAGGTTGGTTCTGATAAGATTGTAAAATGAAATTAAAAAGTAATCAATCATCTGAAGTACGTACTGTAAATCATAAATTGCAGTACAAACAAATATCAGATTTATCCGTGATATGTTTCATTATTGAAACCTCAATTCTTAAAACAGCGACGTGTTTAGTTGTCTCAGCAACGTTGTGTGGAAAGGGATGAATGATATAATCTATCCTTGAGAACTCGCAGGACCAATAACAACATAGGCCTACCCCCAAATACTCCAAATTTAGTATTTATGCTTTTGCGTCTGTGAGTGTTAAGGTGGATTATATTAAGTGGAATTAGAAGAAATAGATCTACAATAGATCAGATTTTTAGTATAAGACAGATTTTAGAAATTAAATGGAAATATAACGGTACTGTACACCTGCTATATGCGGGCATCAAAAAGGTGTAAGATTCAATTAAGAAGGAGAAATTCGAGGAGGTGAACAGTTTAGATATCTAGGTGTCATCTGTTAAAATTGAAGATATTAATGACAAAATAAATAAATTCAATCTAATGTGTGGCATTATTAAAAGAACCCTTAAAAACACAAGAAAAGAAACAAAAATTAAATTTTATAAAGTAATGGCTGATAAAATTTTTGGACCAAAGATAGATGAACAGACAGGTGAATGGAGAAGACTACATAACAGTGAACTACATGGTCTTTATAGGAAGCCGGATATAATAAGAAAAGTTAAGTCTCGTAGACTGCGATGGGCAGGACATGTTGCGCGTATGGGGAATGAAAGACGTGCATGGAAACTTCTTGTAGGAAAGCCAGAAGGAAAAGGCCCAGTTGGTAGACCAACAATGAGGTGGGAGAACAACATTAACTATGATTTGAGGGAAGTAGATTATACAGGGAATGATTGGAAAGCATTAGCTCAGGATAGGGATGTATGGAGAGCTTATCTCCGCACGGCCATGAACCTACGGGTTCGATAGTGTCAGTGAGTAAGTAAGTAATGGCTGTTCCTGTATTGATGTATGGATCAGAATGCTGGACGATCACTAAAAGACAAGAACAAAGATTGGAAGCAGCTGAGATGCGATTTTTAATAAATATAGCAGGATATACTCTGCAGGATAAGAAAAGAAATGAAGATATAAGAAAGGAACTAAATATTTTCAAACTTACAGACCGAATAATTAAATATAGGAATGACTGGAAAGAACATATTGATAGAATGACATAAGGAAGATTTCCAAAATGATTGCTAAATTATAAACCACACAGAAGGAGAAATGTTGGACGCCCACACAGAAGATGGTCTGAACAATTTTAACAATTCTAGCTTTCATGAAACCGGAACGAGCCAACAGGCTTAATCCCTGGATGATAATGATGATGATGATGATGATAGATCAGATTTTTAGTATAAGACAGATTTTAGAAAATAAATGGAACTATAACGGCACCGTACACCTACTGTATGTGGGCATCAAAAAGGCGTAAGATTCAATTAAGAAGGAGAAATCTTATAGTACCGTGGTGGAGTTCGGAATTCTTTTAAAAAAAGTAGGTTAGACTTATTCCAACGTATGTAAATGCCACAAAGAGTTGGGTGTTGGTAGACAACATTTTTCAGAACATTTGAAATTCACATTGGGTTAAAGCAAGGAGATGCACTATCTCCTCTACTATTGAATTTTGTTAATTATATAATTCAGTGACAGCTGTTTCGGTACACTGTACCTTCTTCAGACATGTTAACAAATTATGAATTGTGTTCCAACTGATCTAAGCAACAACACAACAATATTTATTTAATTTTTTTTTAAATTCGGAAGAAGAAGAAGAAGAAGAATTTAACAAAGGGGATTCATTCAAATCAAGTTGAGAATTTAACAGTTTTTTACTACTTTTAAATTTATTAATTTCTACAGCCTCCAAAAGATCTAACTTCTTACCCTTATCACAAATATGTAAAATTTCAAAATTTGGATCGAAACAATGATTAAATTGGAATAGGTGGTTAGCATATTTTGAACTTTCTAAATTTCTGTTATATGCTCTCATGTGTTGCTTTATCCGAGAGATAAAAGGTCTACCAGTTTGTCCTATATAGACATTGTCACATGTGCCACACTTCAATTTATATACACCTGATAATTTTTCTTTTTTTGTTTTGGTTTTATTGTTTTTTATTATATTTTGTAGAGTTTTATTAGTTTTAAATGCCACATTAAT
Organism: Diploptera punctata; assembly: GCA_030220185.1. Lineage (NCBI taxonomy): Eukaryota > Metazoa > Arthropoda > Insecta > Blattodea > Blaberidae > Diploptera > Diploptera punctata. The sequence goes on along the minus strand of JASPKZ010000032.1, from coordinate 1,564,269 downwards.
GTTCAACTTTTTAAAGTGTTTAGATATTTTATTTGAAAGTGGGCCTATATATGACATTACGACATATTTCTTTATGTTTTCTTTGGGTAAAGGAAAAACTTTGTTAATTGCTTTTTTGTAATGAACCTTCTTAATTAAACATTCTATAATTTCAGGGTCGTAGCCATTATTAACAGCCAATTGTTTGGATTTTCATCAAGTAAACACCAACTCAATTGATTATTGAATTTTGCACTGGAGCATGGCGTTCAACTCAGTAATACTAAAAAGCGATTAGTAGGCTATATGCTGATGATGATGTATTATTAGGCGATAACTAAGAGATACTAAGGGGTACGCACATTCTATTGAGTAACATTAAGAAATTGGGGCTGGAAGTAAGCATCAATAAAACTGAATATAGACCTATAGCAAAAACATAAATTCATTATACAATGGAAATGTACAGTTAATGACAAATTAAGGACATTTTGAAGAAGTAGCTAAATTGAAATGCTTTGGAACAATAATTAAAAGCAGGAATGAAAATATAGGCTCAGTTCTGTAAATATAGGTCTATAGCTACTATTATGCACAATTCTCTCAAAAACATTACAATTAAAAATATACGAAACTGTTATTCTCTCAATGTCCACCGCTGTGATCTCGAGGTAGTGTGCTGCCTTGTCACGCAGCGGGCCCGGGTTCGATCCCCGGTCGGGACAGTTTTTCTTGATGAGGTTTTTATCGGGGGTTTTCCTCACCTGTATATAGGCCTAAAACTAATATTCTACCAGTTATATTATATGGGTGCGAAACATGAACTCTTATTTTAAGGGAGGAAAGGAGATTACAGGTATTTGAGATTAAAGTACTTAGAACAATTTTTGGACCAAAGAGAGATGAACAGACAGGTGAATGGAGAAGACTCCATAACAATGAACTACATGGTCTTTATAGGAAGCCAGATATAATAAGAACAGTTAAGTCTCGTAGACTGCAATGGGCAGGACATGTTGCACGTATGGGGAATGAAAGACTTGCATGGAAGCTTCTTGTAGGAAAGCCAGAAGGAAAACGCCCAGTTGGTAGACCAAGAATGAGGATAAAGGATAACGGAGATGCACGAGGCCACGAAGGTACCACATATTGATACTATCATAACTGAAAGGGTTACATCCATGCTCCGAAACATAAATGATCATGGGAACCCTATATTACGCAATATAGGACACCTTCCACAATGGCGTACTACACATAGAAACATATTCGACACATTAAACCACCCATAGTATTCAGCATGATATAACCAAGATCAGAGGGGTCAGCGCAGATTGGCGTGGCTCATTCCGGTCCGGAAAGTTATCAGCAACACGGTTTCCGATGCCCCAATTAAGCGAGATCTATCTGCCTTGGAATCAAACATCCACATTATATCAATAGCACATGCTAAAATAGAATCAATCCCCATATAACAGCCGTATAGGCTAGGGAAAAACAGCGAAACCCAATACTGCACACACCTACGCGAATTCGCCGTCAAGGGACAAATAATAGTCCCAGCAAAAGGCACACTGGGCAGCGCAAACAGCTGTCAACAACAGTCAGTCTGTCATCTCTTGGCTGGTCTTTGTCTTGTTCTTCTCCCGTCCATTGGTCTATCTTCTTTAGCTCTTTTTTGCAAGCCGGTTGTCTTCCATCTTTCTATATGACCTTTCCAATATTTTCGTCTATCTATAATAAATTTGGTTATGTCTTGAATATGATATTTGTCCTTAATTTCTGTGTTGTGTATTTTATCAAATAATGTTTTCCCCTGAATAGTTCTTAAGATCTTAATTTCACATGTGCTTATTATTTGTTTAGTTTTTGTTGTATCAGCCCTAGTTTCTGCTCCATATACGATAACTGGTCGAACTATCGTTTTGTATATGCAGGTTTTTCTTTCTATTGACATATGTTTGTTGCGCCAGATTAAATCTTTCATATATCCTAATATTTGTGCTGCTTTATCAGCTTGTTTCTATGCTTCTTTTATTAAATTTTTAGTGTTTGTTATCAATACACCTAAATAATTAAATTCTGATATTTGTTCTATAATTTTTCTTTCCACTTATAATTTACATCTTACTGGTTCTTTTGATATTGTTAAGCATTTAGTCTTATTCGTATTAATGTCCATATTGTATTTTCTTGCATTTATACTAAATTGATGTAAAGATCTTTGTAAATTATCTTCAGATTCTGAAAGTAGAACGCCATCATCTGCGCAACATATCAAGTGAAATCTAGTGTGTCCCATTTTATAACCCAAACGTGGTGGTATGAAAATCTGTTGTAACAAAATGAGACGAATTGACAGGAAGGAGAATAGAAAAGACTTCATAACAATGAGCTACGTGACCTTTCTGGGAAGAAAGATACAGTAAGAGCAGTTAGGTCTCGCCGACTGCGATGAGCATTGCTTCTTAATTTGGTAAAATCAACCAGAGAATTCCTAAAACTAATTTTGTAACGTATGGCTTCAATTAATTTACATTCGTTTCTTATTACTCGTAACAGTCGCTCGTTTGCAAGAGGCCTAAATCTGCGCTTGTTTGTGACGTCACATTTGCCACGCCCCGAAACGTTGATTCATATAAACGTCACATGCTTGTGTTTCACTATACATTCACATGTTTGTAATAATTACTCTATGTGCTTATTCATAACGTAAAATCTACATATTGTTGTTTTTTTCACCCCTTAATAATAATAATTCATCATCTTGTACATATTTTCATAATGTATGTATTATAAAGCATTTATAAAGTTTGTAAGTTTAACAATATTATTAACTTTTCTAAATCTCACTAGGTGTCTCTTGCAGTCATTGTTCAAAATTATCTCTCGCAATGATGATGACGTTTAGGATGCAATGTATCATACTGCCAGAAGGAAGATATTAATCTATCTATCTATCTTCGGGTTTTTACAGCTGCTGCCGTCTTCCCGTGCCAAACCTCCAAAGCCTACGGTCTTGGGCATCTTCGATGCTTAGCCCTCTAGCTTGCATTACTGTCTTCATGTTTTCCTTCCATGTTAACCTTGGTCTTCCTCTTTTCTTCTTTCTGTTAGGATGCCATTCATATAGTTGCTTCGGCCATCGCTCATCTTCCATTCTTAAAACATGTCCTAACCACTTTAATTCCTTTTCCTCAATTCTTTCAATTATGCTTTCTTCTGCTTCCATTTTGTTTCTAATTTCCTTATTTGTGACACGTTCTAATTTAGACTTTCTGGCACTTCTTCGTAAATAATCCATTTCTAGAGCTATTAGTCTATTCTTGTAGTACTTATTGATTGTCCATACCTCACTTCCGTACATTGCAACAGATTCCACCAATGTTTTACCAATATATTTTTTTTGTGTCTTTCCAAATATGCTTATCCCACCATATGGAATTTAATGATGATATTATTTTGCTACTCAATTCAATTCTATGTTTTATGTTTTCTTTGCCTATACCTTCGATGTTATCCATAATCATTCCAAAATATTTATTAAATTAAATAGATTTTACAGAATGTGTGGCACTATAAGACGGACACTGAAAAATAAAACTTTGAGGAGCACACAACTTAAATTTTACAAAATTATGGCAGTGCCTGTCTTAACATATGCAAGTGAAAATTGGACTCTTAACCGTTCAGACAGAAGGAAAATGGAAACTGCAGAAATGAAGTTCCTACGTTCAGTAGCTTACTTACTTACTTACTCACTGGCACTATCGAACCCGTAGGTTCATGGCCGCACGGACATAAGCTCTCCATACATCCCTATCCTGAGCTAATGCTTTCCAATCATTCCCTGTATAATCTACTTCCCTCAAATCACAGATAATGTTGTTCTCCCACCTCATTCTTGGTCTACCAACTGGGCGTTTTCCTTCTGGCTTTCCTACAAGAAGTTTCCATGCATGTCTTTCATTCCCCATACGCGCAACATGTCCTGCCCATCGCAGTCTACGGGACTTAACTGTTCTTATTATATCTGGCTTCCTATAAAGACCATGTAGTTCATTGTTATGTAGTCTTCTCCATTCACCTGTCTGTTCATCTCTCTTTGGTCCAAAAATTTTCCTAAGAACTTTATTCTCAAATACTCGTAATCTCCTTTCCTCCCTTAAAGTAAGAGTCCATGTTTCGCACCCATATAATATAACTGGTAGAATAATAGTTTTATATATTTTCAGCTTAACGTTTTTTGAAAGGAGTTGGGACATCAAAAGTCTCTGCAATGCATAATAGCATGCATTTCCAGAATTGAGCCTATGTTTAATTTCTTTGTGCATCTCATTCCTATTTGTGATTATTGTTCCTAGGTATTTGAATTCAGCCAATTCCTCAAAATTTCCCTCATTTGTCATTAGCTGTCCATTTCCATTATATAATGTATTTCTACGTGTGACCATATATTTAGTTTTACTGATATTTACTTCCAGTCCTAATTTCTTAGTGTTACTCAATAGTGTGTGCGTGTTGGCCTTCAGTATCTCCTCGCTATCAGCCAGTAGTACTACATCATCAGCATAAACTAACAGCTTATTAATACCATTCAGTTGTAAGCCTTCCTCATTCTCTAAAGATTTAATGGCATGCTCTAGTACACAAATTAAATAGTAGAGGAGATAGTGCATCTCCTTGCTTCAACCCATTCTGGATTTCAAAAGTGTCTGAAAACTGTTTGCCTACACGCACCCTACTCGTTGAGCCATTTAGACACATTCGTATAAGTCTAACTAACTTTTTAGGAATTCCGAACTCCAGCAGGATACTATATAACTTCTCCCTCTTAATTGAATCATATGCTTTTTTGAAGTCTACATATAGTTGATGTACAGCAGTACCATTAGATTCCCATTGTTCTTTTCTTAAAAATCTGTCTTTATACTAAAAATCTGATCTGTTGTAGACCTGTTTCTTCTAAATGCGAAATTGAGGATCTCCTAAGAATGTCATCAATAATGGGATGTAAGTCTGTCTTACTAATATGATTTGTTAGAATTTTGTAAGAAGTTGAAAGTAATGAGATGCCCCTATAGTTGTTGCAATCAGTTTTATCTCCTTTCTTATGAAGATTGGTACGTATAATTGATTTGCTTACATTCATCTGGAAGAGTGTTTTGTTTTCACCAGAAATCATACTTGAGCAACCATGCGTGAATCTTGTCCATCAATTTTTCTCCCCCTGATTTTATCAAGTTTTTGTGGTGTCTCATGCGGAACATGATGCTTTATACATCTTCAATTTTTCACTTGCCATTTCAAACTTCTAATGCACTTGGCTCTGCGACTTGCATTTCTGCTGTCAGTTTGTAAGCTTATCCTCCCCAATTGTCCTGTTCTGTAGGTACATTTAATAGCTGATTAAAATATACGTTTCCATCTATTGAATATAATATTGGAATCTGCAATCATATCCCCATTTTCATTCCGAATTATGTTTGTTCTAGCCTGAAACCCTTTCTTCTCTATACTTAATTCCCTGATATAATTCTCTAATGTTTCCCTGATTTTGGCATTCATTCAAAGATCATTAAGTCTTTCTCTCTCAAATATTCCCCTCGTCTTACTCGTTAGTAACTTGGTGTGTGGTTTTCCGTCTAACACTACCCAATTGTCTCTAAATTTACCTCATTTGGCCTCGTGTAGACCATTTCAATTTGTCTAGCTTTCTCTTCTTTATCGCATGCTATGTTCAGGCACATTCCTCATCTAAACCCATTTCTTGTTTTGCCTTTTTTGTTTGTTAAACACAACCACATGCTTTCTGATGTCTGACCAATTTTAATTAGCTATCTGTATCTTATAGGCCTCCCATTCTTCTAATTTATAGTCAGTTTCTTCTTCGTTTGCCACATTGTCATCTGAAGATTCCAGTACTTCAAATCTATTAGCAATTTTGATTTGGTATACTTGCCGCATTTCATCATTTTTCAAGTTTTTTAATTCATATTTTACAGAATCATCTTTAGAGTTTGTTCCTCTCATAAGCGATAGCCGTTGTCTGATTTTCACCTTGACCAGATGATGATCTGAATTGCAGTCTGTCCCTCTAACTGATCTAATATCAATGATGCTACTGTGCCAGCGTTTATCCACTAATACATGATCTATCTGGTTCCGAGTTTCTCCATCTGGGGACGTCCAGGTGTATTTATGAATATCCTTATGCTGAAATGTTGTGCTCTTAACAATGAGATTCTTTGATGTGGCAAATGTGACTAATCTAACCCCGTTGTCGTTACTATCTTCATGAAGACTGAATTTGCCTATTGTTGGTTTGAATATATCTTCCCGCCCCACTTTTGCATTTAAATCTCCTAAGACAATTTTCATATGATATCGTGAAAGGCTATCAAATAAGCATTCTAATTCTTCATAGAACTCATCCTTGATCTTGTCATCTTTATCTTCTGTGGGGGCATGTACTTACTTACTTACTCACTGGCACTATCGAACCCGTAGGTTCATGGCCGCACGGACATAAGCTCTCCATACATCCCTATCCTGAGCTAATGCTTTCCAATCATTCCCTGTATAATCTACTTCCCTCAAATCATAGTTAATGTTGTTCTCCCACCTCATTTTTGGTCTACCAACTGGGCGTTTTCCTTCTGGCTTTCCTACAAGAAGTTTCCATGCACGTCTTTCATTCCCCATACGCGCAACATGTCCTGCCCATCGCAGTCTACGGGACTTGACTGTTCTTATTATATCTGGCTTCCTATAAAGACCATGTAGTTCATTGTTATGTAGTCTTCTCCATTCACATGTCTGTTCATCTCTCTTTGGTCCAAAAATTTTCCTAAGAACTTTATTCTCAAATACTCGTAATCTCCTTTCCTCCCTTAAAGTAAGAGTCCATGTTTCGCACCCATATAATATAACTGGTTGAATAATAGTTTTATATATTTTCAGCTTAACGTTTTTTGAAAGGAGTTGGGACATCAAAAGTCTCTGCAATGCATAATAGCATGCATTTCCAGAATTGAGCCTATGTTTAATTTCTTTGTGCATCTCATTCCTATTTGTGATTATTGTTCCTAGGTATTTGAATTCAGCCAATTCCTCAAAATTTCCCTCATTTGTCATTAGCTGTCCATTTCCATTATATAATGTATTTCTACGTGTGACCATATATTTAGTTTTACTGATATTTACTTCCAGTCCTAATTCTTAGTGTTACTCAATAGTGTGTGCGTGTTGGCCTTTAGTATCTCCTCGCTATCGGCCAGTAGTACTACATCATCAGCATAAACTAACAGCTTATTAATACCATTGAGTTGTAAGCCTTCCTCATTCTCCAAAGATTTAATGGCATGCTCTAGTACAAAATTAAATAGTAGAGGAGATAGTGCATCTCCTTGCTTTAACCCATTCTGGATTTCAAAAGTGTCTGAAAACTGTTTGCCTACACGCACCCTACTCGTTGAGCCATTTAGACACATTCGTATAAGTCTAACTAACTTTTTAGGAATTCCAACTCCAGCAGGATACTATATAACTTCTCCCTCTTAATTGAATCATATGCTTTTTTGAAGTCTACATATAGTTGATGTACAGTACCATTATATTCCCATTTCTTTTCTAAAATCTGTCTTATACTAAAAATCTGATCTGTTGTAGACCTGTTTCTTCTAAATGCACATTGATGATCTCCTAGAATGTCATCAATATAGGGAGTAAGTCTGCTTACTAATATATTTGTTAGAATTTTGTACGAAGTTGAAAGTAATGAGATGCCTCTATAGTTGTTTGCAATCGGTTTTATCTCCTTTCTTATAAATTGGTACGATAATTGATTCCTTCCATTCATCTGGAAGAGCTTCTTTTTCCCAAATCATACTAAGCAACCAGCGTATCTTGTCCATCAATTTTCCTCCCCCTGATTTTAGCAGTTCTGCTGGGATCTCATCTGAACCTGATGCTTTATACATCTTCAATTTTTCAATTGCCATTTCAACCTCTAATGCACTTGGCTCTGCGACTAGCATTTCTGCTGTCTGTAAGTTATTCTCCTCAATGTCCTGTTCTGTATGTACATTTAATAGCTGATTAAAATAACTTTTCCATCTATTTAATATACTCTTGGAATCTGCAATCATATCCCCATTTTCATTCCGAATTATGTTTGTTCTAGCCTGAAACCCTTTCCTGATATAATTCTCTAATGTTCCTATTTTTTGCATTCATTTCAAGATCATTAATCTTCATAAAATCACGTCGTTTACCCTTTAGAATTATGTATGATATCCTATCACTAACAAACTTAATATCTCGGATAGCGGATAGGATCCTCCTTCTGACTAAAAAACCTGTTCCAAATGCAGGTCTTTCTGCACCCCCATAGTATAATGCAAAGCTTCTTGATTCCTGACTACCTTCTCCTGGCCACCTAACTTCCTGTAAAGCGACTATATCCAAGGGCGATTTATCCAATTCCCGCGTTAATATCTCTAGTGCCCCGCTATTGTATAAAGTCCTAACATTCCATGTTCCTAGGAACATGTCCCTGTGATTGAGCCTTTGGCATGGGTTCCCTGAAGTAGTCCCCGCCCGGAGAACCGAATGGGGGACTATTTGACCTCCGGAAAATTTTACCCCAGTAGAACCCATGTCCGCATTTCTTGACGGTTGTATTTTTACGGTGAAAGATCGTCACTCTTTCGACCAAGGTACTTATTTCGTCTGGCTTATCACCTTCGACCAGTCCGGCATGGGTAACCCTATCGGCAGCAATGCTACCGCCGGCATAGCTCTCAGGATCATTTAAGCACACAAGCCACTCCACCACGACAAGGTAAAGATACCATGGAGGGACGTTCAGTAGCAGGTGTGACAATTTTGGACAAGAAAAGAAGTGAGGATATTAGGAAGGACTTAAATATTTTCAATTTAACAAATAGAATTGACAACATGAGAAACAACTGGTATGAACATGTCAAGAGAATGCCTACAGATAGAATCCCCCACTTGTTACTAGAGTACAAACCAATAGGACATAGAAATGTTGGACGCCCATTTACTAGATGGGAGGATTCATTAAATCCCACTTGATGTGAAAACAGGTCAAAAGGCCTAATTTCATGAAGCAGAAGAAGAAGAAGAAGAATGATGACGTTAAACTGATAATATATAAAATTATTATTCTACCAGTTATGGAGTCTTACTTTAAGGGAGGAAAAGAGATTACGAGTAATTGAGAATAAAGTTCTTAGGAAAATTTTTCGACCAAAGAGAGATATACAGACAGGTGAATGGAGAAAACTACATGACGATGAACTTCATGGTCTTTATAGGAAGCCAGATATAATAGGAACAGTTATGTCTCGTAGACTGCGATGGGCAGGACATGTTGCGCGTATGGGGAATGAAAGACTTGCATGGAAGCTTTTTGTAGGAAAACCAGAGGGAAAACGCCCAGTTGGTAGACCAAGAATGAGGTGGGAGAATAACATTAACTATGATTTCAGGGAAGTGAATTATACAGGGAATGATTGAAAAGCATTAGCTCAGGATAGCTTATGACCGCGCAGCCATGAACCTATGGGTGCGATAGTGTCAGTGAGTTAGTTAATAATAATAATAATAATAATAATAATAATCTTGTATCTTGTAAGCCCATGTTTCCCTTAACAGAGATTTATGCGCTCTCCCCCTACAGGGAAGAATTTGAACCATACTTATTTAGTTACACTTGTTTTCGTATAGATTTCATTTGAGTGGCCCGTGGTCAGCGTTCCGCCTCATACTGACATCTAGGAAACCAAGGTGGTACTAGGACTGGAAAATTCGGAAATTTTGCTTAGAGGTCTTTTCATTCAGGCTTAAGGACTTTTTACGAGCCTGAAAATCTTCAGACTCGGGACACACGGCTTAAAGTCCCTCCCGGAAGACTTGCTCCTTGGATTTTTCCATCCTAAAAAAATCCATCGACCCCGGCCGGGTTCGAACCCGCGACCCTCGAGACCAGAGGCAAGGAGCATAACCACTAGTCCACCGCGGCCGATCCTGTAGAATTTACCTTCCTCAAATCATGGTTAACTTAATTATTCTGCCTCATTCTTGGCCTATATATAGAGAGCTTTCCCTCTGGTTTTCCTACAACGACTTTCCGTATCCTTCTTTCATTCCCCATTTGGATAATTTATGTAATCCTAAACTAGCATTCCTGATCAAGGAAGTTTGTGAACATATTTACAGAAGTTTGTATCTCTTATTTACAGTATATGTTAATGTTTATTTATTAAACTTAATAAATTAGGCATTCCTAGAAATATGAAGTAAATTTGGTATGTTCTGAGGGTTAAACAAACGAGGAAAATTCTAGCTGAATTCAAATACATAAGAACAATAATTACAAACATAAATGTTTGCAGAAATAAACAGTCAAGGTTATTCTCTGGAAACGCATGCTATTACACAGTACAGAGATTCGTTTCATCCTAACTTCTCTCAAAACATATTAAACTAAAAAGGAATTATAAAACGGTCATTCTTCTAGTTATATTTTATGGATGGTACTGTACATCAACTATACATAGATTTCAAAAAGGCATACGATTCAATTAAGAGGGAGAAGTTATATAGTATCCTGTTGGAGTTCTGAATTTCTAAAAGTTAGTTAGACTTATAGGAATGTGTCTAAATGGCACAAAGAGTAGGGTGCGTGTAGGCAAACTATTTTCAGATACTTTTGAAGTCCAGAATGGGTTGAAGCAAGGAGATGCACCATCTCCTCTACTATTTAATTTTGTACTAGAGCATGCCATCAAATCTTTAGAGGATGAAGAAGGTCTACAACTCAATGGTATTAATAAACTGTCAGTTTATGCTGATGATGTAGTACTATTGGGCGATAGCGAGGCGATACTAAAGGACAACACGCACACACTACTGAGTAATACTAAGAAATTAGGACTGGAAGTAAATATCAATCAAACTAAATATATGGTCACACATAGATATACATTATATAATGGAAATGGACAGCTAATGACAAATGAGGGAAATTTTGAGGAAGTGGCTGAATTCAAATACCTAGGAACAATAATCACAAACAGGAATGAGATGCACAAGGAAATTAAACATAGGCTCAATTCTGGAAATGCGTGCTATTATGCATTGCAGAGACTCTTGATGTCCCAACTCCTTTCAAAAAACGTTAAACTGAAAATATATAAAACTATTATTCGACCAGTTATATTATATGGATGCGAAACATGGACTCTTACTTTAAGGGAGGAAAGGAGAATACGAGTATTTGAGAATAAAGTTCTTAGGAAAATTTTTGGACCAAAGAGAGATGAACAGACAGGTGAATGGAGAAGACTGCATAACAATGAATTACATGATCTTTATAGGAAGCCAGATATAATAAGAACAGTTAAACCTCGTAGACTGCGATGGGCAGGACATGTGGCACGAATGGGGAATGAAAGGCGTACATGGAAGCTTCTTGTAGGCGAACCAGAGGGAAAACGCCCAGCTGGTAGACCAAGAATGAGGTGGGAGAATAACATTAACTATGATTTGAGAGAAGTAGATCATACAGGGGATGATTGGAAAACATTGGCTCAGGATAGGGATGTATGGAGAGCTTATGTCCGCACGGCCATGAACCTACGGGGTCGATAGTGCCAGTGAGTTAGTTACTTAGGATGCAAAAAACAGTCTCTAACTTTATGATAGAGGAAAAAGTTTACGAATATTTGAGGATTTTTTGTATCTAACTAGAGACGTGCAGATAAGTGAAGAAAGAAAACTACATAATATTATGGGAAACCAGAACAATTTCTGCGAAAGGCAGGGCATGTGGCACGAAATGGGAGTGGAATAAGATCATGAAAACTTCCTATAGGAAAACCAGAACTAAAGTCCCCAGTAGATAATGATGATGCTAATGATAATAATAATAATAATAATAATAATAATAATAATAATAATAATAATATATCATCATCATCATCATAGTACATTCACGAATTTAGGCCATTTGTTGACCTGTTTCGGCCTCAAGAGAAACACCATCCAGAAGTCTTTTGAGTGGACGTCCTGGTCTTCTTCTTCCTGCAGGTTGATATCTTAACATTAGTTTGGGTATTCTGTGATCTTCCATTCGATGAACATGTTGTATCCATCTTGACTTATAATCAGAAATTTTGTTTTCTAAAGATTCCATGTGTAATTCTTCTAAGATGTCTTCATTTTTTTTGTGATCTAGTAGTGTGTATCCTGCAGTCCTCCGAAGATATCTCATTTCAGCAGATCTAAGTCTCTGTATATCCTTCTGTTTCAACGTCCATACTTCGCTACCATACAAAGAGTTGGAAGAGCCAGTGTTTTATACACTTTCAGTCTTGAATGCTTTTGGACTAACTGTGGCTTGAAGATAGAATTTATTAACCCTAAAATTCTTAAAAATTTAGATATTTTTTGCATTTACATCCTTTTCTTCTTCATATGAGATATTGCATCCTAGATATGTAAAATTATTCACCTGCTCCAAAATTGTATTGTCCAGTACAATTTTACTTCTGACAGGATCTACACCTTGAAATGCCATAATTTTTGTTTTTTTCTGTAGATATCTTTAATCCATGTTCTTCTGTAATTTTGTTAAGTTCATACAGACCTTTCTGTAGATTATCTTCGGAATTTGCTATTATTATTTGGTCATCTGCAAACAATAGGGTGTTTAATTTTCTATTTTCTGATATTCTTATTCCAAATTTATATGTTTTGTTCCAGCAACATAGTACTTCATTGATATAAATTGTATAATAATAATGGTTTATTTTACCTGGTGGAGTTAAGACCGTAAGGTTTTGTCTTGTACTTCACTATGAATAAATTGTACAGATATTAACATATTATGTGAATTATCTACAGTTAAATTAATAATACATAGGCTATCAGGCTTACACAATATACTGATTAGAAGAAAAGTGCAAAAATGTAATAGTTTATTAATAAACTTAATAATAACTAGGGCAAGGCAATTAATGATTTTGCATATTTTTTTAATGAAGGTTGAAACATTGTTTGAATATATGAAAATATATGGCATTAAAAAACGGATTAAATGAAAGCAATTCGTTAGGGCATTTTTTTTTGCATTTTCTTAACTTTTTTAGGTATATGTCATTTTTTTGGCAATTTTTAGGTCATTTTGAGCATTTTTTACACTTTTCCGGAAGTCTGTGACATTATTTGTATTTGATTTAAGATTTTTTATTATAATTCAGTATTTTTCCTTGTCAATACCTTTTCTTGGAATTAAGTAGTTGTTTTGCTAATTACTACCCCTATTTTTCAAAGTATGCGCATAATGAACTTGCCCATTTCTAGGAATTTTATTCAATTTCTTAGAGCTTATGCTAGCTTCTACTCTTATTCTGATTGTTAACTGCAATTCAAAATAGTTGTAAAAGGTGCACTGTGTAATTGAAATGGATTTTCTGCAATAAAAGGTACTGTAATATGTATTTTTTAAATACTTTTCTTTTAATATTTTGATGTTAAGTTAAATTTTATGTAATTCAGTAATCAAGTGAGCACTTAATCTAATAAATAGTATTTTATTGGTAATTCTTAACTTTTTATTTGTCATTTTTTTATTTTATTGGTCATTTGTTTGCATTTTTAGGTCATAAATGAATTTTTTATTTTGCATTTTTTACCAATTTATAGGTCATTAAATGCCTTGTGCTAACAATAACAATAAATATTGTTTATTTTACTTAATTATTATTAAGACAGTAATATATTCTCTTCCACTTCACCAGATTTAAATTATATAGATATTAACGTATTGTGAAATATATATATATATATATATATATCCATAGTAATTCTGCCCGAAGGCAGGTCCTTCACTGCAGTCGTAGCATTTTCATGCTACGCTTGCAACTTTACTAGGGAATTGTAGGTGTGTTAGCTTCCCGTTGCTTTCCACATCGGTGAAGGATGATGATGATGATGATGGCCATATGATTTCGGAGACCGTTTGGGCCTTAAAGTTTTCCTGACATTTGTCTTGCAGGTGAGTAAAAACCCCGATAAAAACCTCCCAGAAAAACTGCCCCGAGCGGGGATCGAATCCGGGCCCGCTGCGTGACAAGGCAGCAGGCTACCTCAACACCACAGCGGTGGAATAAATAAATAAATATATATATATATATATATATATATATATATATATATATATATTGTAAGTTTTCCCTTTACAGAGATTTAGGCGCTCTCCCCCTACAGGGAAGAATTTGAACCATATTAATTTAGTTACACTTGTTTTCGTATAGATGTCATTTTGAGCATATATGTTATAATTAAATGTTTAACATTGAGCAATGCAAGCTTAATATGGTATGATAAGAAAAATAAATGCCTGGACGGGATTCGAACCCGGATCTCTGAGATCCCGTCCAGGCATTTATTTTTCTTATCATACCATATATATATATATATATATATATATATATATATATATATAATGTGTGTGTTAAATTAATAATAGATATTAGGCTTATATAGCAGGCTTATATACATGATAAGGAAATAAAATAAAATAAGTTAAAATATACCTTCTTAGGTAAGATCCATCGTCCTCAACTTATGAAATATGTATTCTTTATGCCTGTAGGCCTTTCAGAACATCCGTTCCATCTTCAGCAGGTCCTTCTTCGCTACAATATTTAGTATGGTGGTTGATGCTTTGGTCACGACAACACCACATTAGGACTAGCAGCATGAACCATCATACTAGATAATGTAGCGAAGAAGGACCTGCTGAAGATGGAACGGATGTTCTAAAAGGCCTACAGGCATAAAGAATACATATTTTATAAGTTGAGGACGACGGATCTTACCTAAGAAGGTATATTTTAACTTATTTTATTTTATGACTCTCCACCTCAACGGTTTTAACAATGAATTATTAGTATTGATGATAAGGAAAGTAAGAATATACTAATACAATAATAATAATAATAATAATAATAATAATAATAAGCCAAGAAAGATGTAGGAGAAAAATATTTACCATGATTTGAGAGAGGTAAATTATACAGGGAATAATAGGTAAATATTAGCTTAGGATAGGGATACATGGAGAGCTTATATCAAAAATTTCATCAACCTCTTAGTTGGATAGTGTCAGTGAGTTAGTAAGAATTAAAAAATATTTTACGAATTGGATTCGAAATTCCGACTTACCTTCCGCCGTTAACATCATTCTCGATTCATTCGTTAAACCTTACTTTTAACATTTATGATGTAAATAACTTAGAACCAGTTTATATTTTATTATTACGTAGTGATAATGTAGGGAAAACCCACTTCACGTCATACACAAATAACTATTTACTACGAATTACGAACCACAGTTTGGCAAACTCTGAAGGTGAAAGTGTTTATCGATGATGTCATTCTATACGCCACGTCAGGAGTAGATTTGTAGTAATACGTCACTGATACGTGGTGATGATGAAGAAGGCCGTGACACATTCTCACGCGGCCTACCATTAATAAATGCAAATAATAAAGACACTTGTGTCTTGCATTTACGGTCAGCTCAATGGCGCAGTGACTAATATAAGCATGAAAACGAAAAATACTCTAGAAATTTCATCATAACAGAAATTCATACCCATGTTTTAAGATTTAGTGTTATTGAGCGATAACGAGGAGATATTAAGGGCCAACACACACACTCTACTCAATAATACAAAGAAATTGGGAAGAGCCATTTACATGTTGAATCAATTAGGCCTCTATTATAATCTCAAAGTCTCAACTTCAAAAACTAAAATTATGGCTTTTCAGGGCAAAGTGTCAGTCAGAGCAAAAATAGTAATCAATAATCAAATAATAAAACAGATAGCACACTTTAACTTTCTTGGTTCAGATATAATATATAGCTATGATTGGGATATACATAATAAATTAAACCGATATCAAATTATGTGTGGCAACATAAGAAGAACCCTCCGAAAGACTCGAAGAGAAACTCAGCTCAGGTTTTATAAAATTATGGCTGTTCCTGTTCTTTTATATGGATCTGAATCTTGGGTACTTACAAAAAAAAAGATATCTCACACATTCAAACCACTGAAATGAAATTTTTAAGATCCGTAAAAGGATGTACACGCATGGATAGATTACACAATGAATCAATAAGAAATGAACTGGAGATATTTTCAGTAGTTGATAAACTAGAAGAGCACAAATAAAAGAACATTTAGACAGAATGGACAATACAAGATTACCCAAAAAGATCAATACCTACAAATCACATGGAAAAAGATCTTTGGGACGGCCAAGGAAACGATGGACTTGAGACCGGAACAGGTCGCATTGACCTAATCCTAGAAAGGAAGAAGAAGAAGAAGAAATTGGGACTGGAAGTAAACATCAATAAAACAATATATGTTCACACATAGATATGCATTATATAATGGAAATGGACAATTAATGACAAATGAAGGTAACTTTGAAGAAGTGGCTGATTTCAAGTGTCTAGGAACAATAATTACAAATAGGAATGAGATGCACAAAGAAATTAAACATAGGCTCAATTCTGGAAATGCGTGCTATTATGCATTGAAGAGACTATTATCTTCCCAACTCCTTTAAAAAATGTTAAACTGAAAATATCCATCCATAGTAATTCTGCCCGAGGGCAGGTCTTTCACTGCAATCCTGACATTATCATGCTATGCTTTGCACCTTACTAGGGAATTGTAGGTGTGGTAGCTTCGCGTTGCTTTCCACATAAAACTGTTATTCTACCAGTTATACTATATGGATGCGAAACATGGACTCTTACTTTAAGGCAGGAAAGGAGATTACAAGTATTTGAGAATAAAGTTCTTAGGAAAAATTTTAGACCAAAGAGAGATGAACAGACAGGTGAATGGAGAAGACTACATAACAATGAACTACATGGTCTTTATAGGAAGCCATATATAATAAGAACAGTTAAGTCTCGTAGACTGCGATGGGCAGGACATGTTGCACGAATGGGAATGAAAGAGGTGCATGGAAGTTTCTTGTAGGAAAACCAGAGGGAAAACGCGCAGTTGGTAGACCAAGAATGAGGTGGAAGAATAACATTAACTATGATTTGAAGGAAGTAGATAATACAGGGAATGATTGGAAAACATTATCTCAGATAGGGATGTATGGAGAGCTTATGTTCGCGCGGCCATGAACCTAAGAGTTCTATAGTGCCAGTGAGTGAGAGTTAGAATTAAGATTAAAGGCCCATTTCAAATTCTAGAAATAAGAATAGGTAATTTCCAAGGCTGTAGCTAAGTCTTTCTCAATATAATAATAATAATAATAATAATAATAATAATAATAATAATAATGTTTTATTTTACCTGGCAGAGTTAAGGCCATAATGCCTTTTCTTCCACTCAACAGCGAATAGTAGAATTATACAAAAATTACATACATATTAAAATTTTAAGATATTATAACAATACAGACTAAACAAAATACAAAGATGATGTGATCTAATACTAGCTAATACTAACAAAAACATAGAATATAATCAAATTAAAATGATATAAAATAAAGTAAGTAGCTTCCTAGATGATTGTTAATGGAATGCTCTATATAGTTGTTATGCAGTTAATGTTTTCATTGTGTCGAACTTAAGATAAATCCAAATTAACTGATATCTTAAGATCAAAACTAGTAATTGATATACAATTTTAGAGGAGGTGAATAGTTTTAAATATCTAGGTTTCAATTTATCATATGTTAAAATAGAAGAAAATAATGATAAAATAAATAAATTTAATCTAATATGCGACATTATTAAAAGAACCCTTAAAAACAGAAGAAAAAAAAACGAAATTTTATAAAATAATGGCTGTTCCTGTATTGATGTATGGATCAGAATGTTGGACGATCACTAAAAGACAAGAACAAAGATTGGAAGCAGCTGAGATGAGATTTTTAAGAAATATAGCAGGATATACTCTGCTGGATACTTACTTACTTACTCACTGGCACTATCGAACCCGTAGGTTCATGGCCGCGCGGACATAAGCTCTCCATACATCCCTATCTTGACCTAATGCTTTCCAATCATTCCCTGTATAATCTACTTCCCTCAAATCATAGTTAATGTTGTTCTCCCACCTCATTCTTGGTCTACCAACTGGGCGTTTTCCTTCTGGCTTTCCTACAAAAGTTTCCATGCACGTCTTTCATTCCCCATACGCGCAACATGTCCTGCCCATCGCAGTCTACGAGACTTAACTGTTCTTATCATATCTGGCTTCCTATAAAGACCATGTAGTTCATTGTTAAGTAGTCTTCTCCATTCACCTGTCTGTTCATCTCTCTTTGGTCCAAAAATTTTCCTAAGAACTTTATTCTCAAATACTCGCAATCTCCTTTCTGCTGGATAAGAAAAGAAATGAAGATATAAGAAAGGAACTAAATATTTTCAAATGTACAGATCGAATAGTTAAATATAGGAACGACTGGAAAGAACATGTTGATAGAATGCCAGAAGAAAGATTTTCAAAATGATTGCTAAATTATAAACCACACGAAAGGAGAAATGTTGGACGCCCACACAGAAGATGGTCTGAACAATTTTAACAATTCTAGCTTTCATGAAACCGGAACGAGCCAACAGGCTTAATCCCTGGATGAATAAGAAGAAGGAGAAGATGGATGCAATATGTCCTTCGAATGAAGAATTAAATGATACGGTACACATGCAGATGTTAAATTATCAACCTGCAGGAAGAAGAAAACCAGGACGCCCACTCAAAATACTTCTGGTTGGTATTTCAGTTGAGGCCGAAACAAGTCAACAAATTACGTAAATTCGTGATTGGGATATGATGATGGTGATGTAACATAACACTGGTCAACATGATTTTTGTCTCATGAGTACCAATAGTTGTACTTGATGCAGTTTTTTATCGTGTTTTCAAATATGTATTCGGAATTTCTCCATCACCACAGTTTTTTTATTTCAATTTCAATTAATGGATTTAAATAATTACTTTTAATAAACTTTTTTTCGTCCAATTGTCCATTGTAAAATAAAACGGGGAACACTTTCATCAGGAGATTTCAGCTATGGAGAAGAGATATCAAGGCAAATGGAATCCTAATATGCTGGCCGATTATTGTTGGGCCATCAAGAGGGATGATCCACGGGCGAAATATAGCAAAAAATCGTCATTTCTTACTTTCTAGGTGAGTCCCAATGTTCGAATATTGTGTAGTTACGTATGTAGAAAATATTAAAGTGTTTGAAATTATAAATTCCTGTCTCTCGGAAACCTTGCGTGATGGAGAAAAACCGATATCATATTTGAATTCAGGAGAAAAAATGCTATCAGAATCACATATTTTTCTTTCTGAGACAAAAAAAAAGTTTATTTATTTATTTATTTATTAATTTATTTTTGTTCAGTGTTATCAGTGAGAATTTTATTGTCCTGTCTCTCGGAAACCTTGCGTGATGGAGAAAAACCGATATCATATTTGAATTCAGGAGAAAAAATGCTATCAGAATCACATATTTTTCTTTCTGAGACAAAAAAAAAAGTTTATTTATTTATTTATTTATTTATTTTTGTTCAGTGTTATCAGTGAGAATTTTATTGTTTTATCTTTCCACCTCACAAGGTATCCTGCGAGGTTCTACAGAGTTGCTTTTTGAATGTGAGAGAAGTTATTAAGGGAGAGGGAACTCTCCTCCTTTGCAGGTACGTGTTAATTGTAGTAATTAGTTCTGTCAATAATCAGTCAACCTGATAAACACGTCCACGGCCAGTTGGAGTGCATACAGCTCAACACCATGTTCAAATCTGTGTTCGTAGGTAAGTCTCTACACTTTACATTAAATAGTGCTATATTAGACAACAGGGTTTATATACCAAAATTGCCTGTTTTTCTGCAGTTTTTTTGAAATTTTAAGCCCAATTCAAAATCAAAAAATCACAATTCTCTTAGATAACCTAACTCAAATATTAGCCCATTTGATCAAACTGAACAGTAATAAAAGTAAGATCTAGTAACACAATAAAGTTAATGATTAAAATTAAAGCCAATAATAAAAAATACAATTGACCGATAGCGAGGAGATACTAAAGGACAACACGCACACACTATTGAGTAACACTAACAAATTAGGACTGGAAGTAAATATCAATAAAACTAAATATATGGTCACACGTAGAAATACATTATATAATGGAAATGGACGGTTAATGAAAAATGAGGGAAATTTTGAGGAAGTGGCTGAATTCAAATACCTAGGAACAATAATCACAAATAGGAATGAGATGCACAAAGAAATTAAACATAGGCTCAATTCTGGAAATGCGTGTATTTTGCATTGCAGAGACTCTTGATGTCCCAACTCCTTTCAAAAAACGTTAAACAGAAAATACATAAAACTATTATTCTACCAGTTATATTATGTGTGTGCGAAACAGGACTCTTACTTTAAGGGAGGAAAGGAGACTACGAGTATTTGAGAATAAAGTACTTAGGAAAATTTTTGGACCAAAGAGAGATGAACAGACAGGTGAATAGAGAAGACTACATAACAATGAAACTACATGGTCTTTATAGGAAGCCACATATAGAAAGAACAGTTAAGTCTCGTAGACAGCGATGGGCAGGACATGTTGCACGTATGGGGAATGAAAGACTTGCATGGAAGCTTCTTGTAGGAAAGCCAGAAGGAAAACGCCCAGTTGGTAGACCAAGAATGAGGTGGGAGAATAACATTAACTATGATTTGAGGGAAGTAGATTATACAGGGAATGATTGGAAAGCATTAGCTCAGGATAGGGATGTATGGAGAGCTTATGTCCGCGCGGCTATGAACCTACGGGTTCGATAGTGCCAGTGAGTAAGTAAGGTTGCACGCTACCTCGAGACCACAGCGGTGACAATTAAACTAATGTATCTTATAGAAAAATATCAATACAAGGGTTCATTAAATTTCATCGTGTACATTTCGAATAAAACCAAACATGGCGGTTGCTAGAGTCATCATCTTCAAGGTATGAGCCTGTTGGCCCGTTCCGCTTCCCGGTGCACTAAATGCTGCACGTGCAGGTCGTCTTTCCAACGACGTTTTGGTCTTCCTACATTTCTTCGGCCTAGAGGCCTATAATGAAGCAGCTGCTTTGATAAACGATTATTTGGCATTCTTTGTATATGTGCAAACCAATTACGTTCATAGAGTCAATTTTTAATTTCGGATTTCAGGTAATTTAGCCTTTTTTTTTAAATGTCTTTCTCTCTTTATTTCCATAGGATATGTTGAGTTTCGCTACGAGAAATTGAAAATTGTGATCACTCAGGCTATTTTTAAATTTTCGTTTCAGTTGAACTTGTGCTCTCAATTGTCCAATTCTGCTGGTTAACGAACTCGGCCTTGTTTTTAAATTGATGCGGAGGGTGATTCCTTCGTTTTATTATTATTTATAATTTGTAGGATTTTCATCTGTTTATTTCCAAAATCACTCCTCGGAGGAAGACGTATTGAATGTGCATTCACTGTCTATCCATCTCTTGGCTGGTCTTCTCCCGTCCATTGGTCTGTCTTCTTTAGCTCTTTTTTGCAAGTCGGTTGTCTTCCATTCTTTCTATATGACATTTTCAATATTTTCGTTTACCTATAATATATTTGGTTAAGTCTTGAATAAGACATTTGTCCCTAATTCCTGTTTTGTGGATCTTGTCATTTCTGAGCAACATGGGTGATTCCGTAGAACAAAAATTGCTGCAGCTATTTTATCAGACACAAGACACACACACACACACACACACATATATATATATATATATATATATCCATCCATAGTAATTCTGCCCGAAGGCAGGTCCTTCACTGCAATCATAGCATTTTCATGCTATGCTTGCAGGTTTAGTAGGGAATTGTGTAGGTGCGGTAGCTTCCCGTTGCTTTCCACACCGGTGAAGGATGATGATGATAATGGTAAGGATGATAATGATGATGGCCATATGATTTCGGGGACCGTTTGGGCCTTAAAGTTTTCCTGACATTTGTCTTACAGGTGAGGAAAAACCCCGATAAAAACCTCACCCAGAAAAACTGTCCCGACCGGGGATCGAACCCGGGCCCGCTGCGTGACAAGGCAGCACGCTACCTCGAGACCACAGCGGTGGACATATATATATATATATATATATATATATATATATATATATATATATATATATATATCCATCCACAGTAATTCTGCCCGAGGACAGTCTTTCACTGCAATCATAACATTTTCATGCTATGCTGTTGTGTGTGTATATATATGTTATAATTAAATGTTTAACATTGAGCAATGCAAGCTTTATATGGTATGATAAGAAAAATAAATGTCTGGACGGGATTCGAACCCGGAACTCTGAGTCTGTACCTCAGCGTGTTATCCATTACACTGTCCATTAGGGTATAATACATATCCATCCATCCATCCATAGTAATTCTGCCCGAGGACAGTCTTTCACTGCAATCATAACATTTTCATGCTATGCTTTGCAGCTTTACTAGGGAATTGTAGGTGTGGTAGCTTCCCGTTGCTTTCTACACCGGTGAAGGATGATTATGATAATGATGATGGCCAGATGATTTTCGGGGATTCTTGGGTTATAAGCATCCTGACATTTGTCTTACAGGTGAGCAAAAACCCTGAAAAAAACCTCACCCAAGAGCCTGTTCCGACCTGGAATCGCACCCGGGCCCGCTACGTGACAAGGAAGCACGCTACCTCGAGCGGTGGACTTTATATATATGCACAAGAAACTGTTATCGATAGGATAACAAAGAGAGCTTTACAGTGGTATGGACATGTACAACGGTTATCGGAAAATCAGTGGCCTAAACAGGTGTTAGATTGGATGGTATCAGGCAGAAGGAAGAGGGGGAGAAGTAGAAGAACATGGTATGAGGGAATATATGATGCCATGATGAAGAGGGGTATGGAAGATGGACAATGGGAAGATAGGAATCTCTGGAAAGAAGGAATCAAAGGCGAACTGCTGTAAAGTGGAAAGCCTGTATTTAAGTAAGTATAGGGCCTATATCTTGACCGCGGTGGACGCACTAGCGGTTATGTTCCTTTCCTCCGGTCGCGTGTTCAAACCCGGCCGAGGTAGTTGCATTTTTTTAGGATGGAAAGGTCGAAGGAGCAAATCCTCCAGGAGGGACTTTAAGCCCTGGGTCCCAAGTCTGAATATTTTTATATTCGTAAAAGTACTTTGCACCTGAATAAAAAGGTATCTAAGCAAAATATACCGATATCAACGTCCTAGTAATTTCTTAGGTGCCTACTAGATGTCTCATTGTAACGGTATGTTGACCGCATGCTACTCATGACATCTGTTGGAAAATAAACTTAACAAAATTAGCCTGGTCTAGTAAATCCTATCATAGGAGAGGCTAAAGGTTCAGTATTGGACTGTTACACCATTGTGTGTGTGTGTGTGTGTGTATATATATATATATATATATATATATATATATATATGTTATAATTAAATGTTTAACATTGAGCAATGCAAGCTTAATATGGTATGATAAGAAAAATAAATGCCTGGACGGGATTCGAACCCGGAACTCTGAGTCTGTACCTCAGCGTGTTATCCATTACACTCTCCATTAGAGTATAATACATAGGCCTATATAAGAAAAATAAGTGTTTGAATTGGATTCGCCTGGTGGTGTAACGGATAACACGCTGAGGTACAGACTCAGAGTTCCGGGTTCGAATCCCGCCCAGGCATTTATTTTTCTTATCATACCATATATATATATATATATATATATATATATATATTGTCATTGTTGGGGGCACGCCATAGCATAATGGTTAAGGCACTGCGCTACAAGTCGGGAGGTCGAGGGTTTAAGTCCCGGTAGCGTCAGGATTTTTAAACTGACCAAAACCTTCTGTCGGCACTATGACCGTGGGGTCGACTCAGTATGTAACTGAAATGAGTACCAGGCGCTTATTCTGGGGTAAAGGCGACCGTCACGCAGGGCTGACAACCCGGCTGACATCAAGTGCCGATTGTCTAGAAAATGTGGGAGCCTAACCTCCTACTACCCCAAGGGCCTCCCGAGGCCTGCAGTGGGATTACCTTTAACTTTATTTTATTGTCTTTGTTACGGTTCATATTGTTGGCCACTAGATATGATCTGTGAATATCTTAAAATGTTTTTAAAATATGTTCATGAGAACAACCTCAATATGCTGATTCCTTTGGGATTCTCTAAAATCAGTTAATTTATAATTTGCATATCGCGTATGCGCGTAGATAATTATGCTGTAAGGAGTGAGGATTTTGATGAAAGAACAAGATGGCGACTACATTACGTGATCCGGCCGTCCCCCGTTATTTGAGAAGAATGCAACATGAGATCATAAAGAGCCGCAGGTAACTGTACACATGCTCTCGTTTCGCAGACCTGTTCTTTATACTGAAAACTTTCCACCTATCACTTGCCCATGACTCTATTTATGTGACTTACTGTATCTCTAACCAATATATGCATTAAATTAATAGAAAAATTAACGCCTGAACCGGGTTTTGAACCTATAACTCCATGCATTAGAGTGATACCATCTTCGCCATTCAGGCTCCCAGTAGCCCTTCGTTCAATTTATAAATATTCATTTGCTATAGTAAACAAAAATGCATGAACATATTCTAAGAATGGATTCTTCTAGGCTAACAAACCAAGCTCTGTTGTAGCAGCCTCAAGGCTATAGAGATGTGTGATGTCCTAGAAGACGATGGGAATATGAATTCTGAGAGCGGAACAGAATAGCACTTGCTCAAGACTCTATTTATGTGACTGTATAATAATAATAATAATAATAATAATAATAATAATAATAATAATAATAATAATAATAATAATAATAATAATAATACTTTATTTATTCTGGCAGAGTTAAGGCCATAAGGCCTTCTTCTTCCTTCCTTCCAAGTATTAGGCCAAGGCCTGTTACGATCCTATAGAAAATTTTCCCTCCAGCTTCTTCCGGAAAATTCTCGTATAAGACTTGAAAGCATAATAATAGTCCCTTCGATTGGTTGCTGGCCAAAGGAAGGCAAGACCAGTGATGGGCCTGCCATCTTATAGCCTCTGGCCAGGCTTTTCTGGAGAAGAAAAGAAAATAATGGAAAGAAGAAATGGAAGAAAGGAAAGACTCCCTACCCCTCGGATGCCCTAATAGCGTCGGGGTCGAAAAAACAAGAGTTAACCAAGAGAGGTTAGATAGTAAAGTTAAAAGAGTGCAAAACACAAGTAAGTGGAAGAAATGTTTTGCTCAGCTTGGGCACCTTGTGGTCGCCATCCACATATCCCCTAGATGAGGACCCCTGAGGGTGTTATTACATTAACCAATCGAAGGGACTATTATTATGCTTTCAAGTCTTATACCAGAATTTCCCGGAAGGATCAAACTATTTACGCTGGAGGGAAAATTTTCTATAGGATCGTAACAGGCCTTGGCCTAATACTTGGAAGGAAGGAAGTAAAATAAACGCAAACATTGCTCGGTAGCAGGAATCTGTAGCAACTATTTATTGTAGTATAACGGTACAAACAAACGCCACGACATCAATAGTCATGATATTCGAGAAATCCACCTGCATGTAAACTCAAGCACTCTTTATTTCTGCACTGGACTGTCATCCTGTGGAGAAACTTCCTTTCACTGAAAGTAGAGTAGTTATTCCCTTGTTTTCAATTTTAAGTTTCAAAGACTTATTTGCACTAGTATATATAAATATATATTATATATATATATACATATATATATATATATATAATAATAATAGTAATATAATAATAATAATACTTTATTTATTCTGGCAGAGTTAAGGCCATAGGCCCTCTCTTCCACTCAACCAGCACAAATACAAATAAATATTTGACAAATATAGATATACACTATACTAATTATAAACAGTTAAAGATACAATAATGTAGCAATGTAAATGTCATGTACAAACAACATTTTATAGGGTAATAACAATAATGATACGATAATAATAATAATAATAATAATAATAATAAATATTATTATTATTATTATTATTATTATTATTATTATTATTATTATATAAATATGATACATTATACGAGAAAACACCAATTAATATATATATACCTTACACTGGATAATAATGAAGTCGAGTTTAGAGCAAATATAAATTTAGATTTCTTTTAAAAGATGCCAATGTATGGCAGCCCCTTATTGTCTTGTGGTAGGGAATTCCAGTTGCGAGAAGTGGAGATGGTATATGACATGGAGTGATGTGATGTCCTATGTTGCGGTATATTAAGCAAGAGACTATGTTGTGATCTTGTGTTTAAGTTATGGTTTGAGGATAGATACTGGAAACGGGATGATAAATAATTGGGAATCGACTCTGACGTATTAAATTAAAAGAAAAATTAACGCCTGAACCGAGATTTAAACCTATAATTCCATGCATTTGAGTGATACCACCTTCGCCACTGAGGCTCCCAATTGGCCTTCGTTGAATTTATAAATATTCCTTTGGTATAGTGCATAAGTTAATGACGTTTATAGTGGATCACTGGTCTTGGAACTGTACTTATAAATGTCAAAATTTAATTATAACATCAATATATATATATATATATATATACACACATATACATATATATAATTAGAATTATACATCCATCCATAGTAATTCTGCCCGAGGGCAGGTCTTTCACTGCAATCATAGCATTTAATGCTATGCTTTGCAGCTTTACTAGGGGATTATAGGTGTGGTAGCTTCCCGTTGCTTTCCACACCGGTGAAGGATGATGATGATGATGGCCGGATGATTTTCGGGGACCGTTGGACCCTAAGCATCCTGACATTTGTCTTACTGGTGAGGAAAAAACCCGAAAAAAAACCTCACCCAGGAGCCTGTCCCGACCGGGAATCGAACCCGGGCCCGCTGCGTGACAAGGAAGCACGCTACTTCGAGACCACAGGCGGTGGACAGAATTATACATAAAGAAGGTAAATTAATGTTTGCACTGGGATGATGTCAGGATAGTGTAGTGGATAACGCACTAACGTATAAAGGTCCCGTGTTCAAAGTAACTTAATTAAAATACATGGGAATAATAATTACAATCAATTATTAAGTGCAGAAAGAAATTAAGCATAGCCTCAATTCTGGAAATGCACACTATTATGCAATAGAGAGAATATATATATATATATATATATATATATATATATATAAACAGCAAGATGTTTAAAATTAGAAAAAATAAATACTGCTATATGAGAAAAAATGAATAGTATATATTGAATAGTAGATTATATAGGATATAAGCAATTAAATTGGTATGGGCACGTACGACGAATGCAAGAAGAAAGGTTACCCAGAAAAACATTGGAATGGCGTCCACCTGGAAGAAGAAGGAAAGGAAGACCTCGAAATTCGTGGATGCAAGAAATCAGAACTGGAATGAGAACAAGAGAACTGGAGGACATGGAAGTGAATGGATAGAGACGAGTAGAGAAGAAAAATAAAACTTCAGGCACAGCAATATGTGTAAACATTAAAATTCGGTATATAAATAAACAATATATATATAAACGTATTCTCCGAGTTACATAATGCGAAAAATGGACTCTTACTTTAAGAGAAGTAAAAAGATTACGAGTATTTGAGAATAAAGTTCTTGGAAAAAAATTGGACCAAAGAGATATAAACAGACAGGTGAATGGAGAAGACTACTAACAGTGAGCTACATAATCTTTATGGGAAACCACATATAATAAGAACAGTTAAGTCTCATATATTGCGGTGGGGAGGACATGTGGCATGAATGGGGAATGAAAGAAGTGCATGGAAGCTTCTTGTTGGAAAACCAGTAGGGAAAAGCCCAGTTAGTTGACCAAAAATGAGGTGGAAGAATAACATTAACTATGATTTGATGGATGATTGGAAGACATTAGCTCAGGTTAGGAATATATGGAGAGTTTATGTCCGCGCTGCCATGAACCCTCGGGTTCGATAGTGCCAGTGGATTAGTTACTGTCGAATCATTAATTTTCGAAATCGCTGAAAGAACAGTGAGGCTCCCTATGTTGTTGAAGTCCAATATCAGCTCCCATTGGGATGATAATGGGGGTTGAAAAATAAAATGTCTAAAACAATTCAGATTGGGGTCAAATCCAAAGGTTTACTAAGCGATAAAAAACGGAATAAATAAATACCTTGCAACACCGGGTAATAAGCTAGTGAATAATAATCATTGTCACATGGACATGATATTTAGAGTAATATGATGCAGTAATACCAACCCTGCATGATTCAAATAATTGCGGTGAGTAAAAACTGCGGTTTTACTGACGCGCATGCGTGAACCGCAGCTATATTTTGCGCTTCGCGAAGGAATTGGGCGTGTATTGTGTCAGAAAGAAGGAACGAAGCAATGGCGCAAGGTACGTGTTTTTTAATAGTGGGAACAATCATTTTTCCTAAGCATGTAAAATTGTTCATTTATATAATGTGTTGTTTCTTTCGTGTTTATATAAAGGTAATGTATATTACATTAAGATCGATTTCCATTGGATTATTTTTTTTGTTTCATTGTGTATTTCGCCTATAATTGAATCAATGTATACTATATCAACTAGATAGTATAACTGTCACAGGATTGATGATCGGGGCAAGAGGTACTATACCAGGATTTTTAGCCAAATTTTGTAATTCCTTAGATTTGGACAGGGTGTATCTTTCTAACCAAATAGGAATGAGATGCACAAAGAAATTAAACATAGGCTCAATTCTGGAAATGCGTGCTATTATGCATTACAGAGACTTTTGATGTCCCAACTCCTTTCAAAAACGTTAAGCTGAAAATATATAAAACTATTATTCTACCAGTTATATTATATGGGTGCGAAACATGGACTCTTACTTTAAGGGAGGAAAGGAGATTGCGAGTATTTGAGAATAAAGTTGTTAGGAAAATTTTTGGACCGAAGAGAGATGAACAGACAGGTGAATAGAGAAGACTACATAACAATGAACTACATGGTCTTTATAGGAAGCCAGATATAATAAGAACAGTTAAGTCTCGTAGACTGCGATGGGCAGGACATGTTGCGCGTATGGGGAATGAAAGACGTGCATGGAAACTTCTTGTAGGAAAGCCAGAAGGAAAACGCCCAGTTGGTAGACCAAGAATGAGGTGGGAGAACAACATTAACTATGATTTGAGGGAAGTAGATTATACAGGGAATGATTGGAAAGCTCAGGATAGGGATGTATGGAGAGCTTATGTCCGCGCGGCCATGAACCTACGGGTTCGATAGTGCCAGTGAGTAAGTAAGTATCTTTCTAAAATTGCCATCGCTGCCATTAGAGGATCAATTTCAATTTTAAGAAACCATATTTACAAAATTACTACTTTATAGTATCTTCAATCAGGCCTACAAGTTGAATTTTTTTAAATGTATTTACAAAATGTATTTCATCTAGGCCTATTAGAAAATTAATTGTCTGTATCACTTTGTCCTTGAGGCAACCCTCTAATGAGGAAAGTTTTATAATATATATATATACCATTGGAAGAATAGTGTGAGAGTTCCATAATTTAGGGGCTAAAATGACAGAATTTTAAGATTCTTGTGTACTGGATATTTGAGTTTCCGTTAAAAACTTCGAAACGTGTTCCATCTGTTTAAATAGTACTGCTTCAATTCGTACTTGTATGAAGTTAATGTGACATGAAAATCAATTTTCATTTAAATATTTTTTTTAAGATTTTCTTTGTTAGTCACGGTTTTGGGGGCCATTGTTTTGCTTTGTGAAATATGTATATAATTAAATAAGAACTTTTTCTTCGTGGGAAGAATAGTTCGTGAAGTAGGTACATAATTAACCTGCGTTGACATTTGTTTAGCCGGTTATCAACTGGCAATGTTGCAAAATGTGAGCGCATTCTGGCGGCAGGTGGAGAACTTGACTGCCGACGTAATGTTTCATTAAACTTTATAAATAAATTACATTTTATATTTTTGAAGGTGACAAAACATTATTTAAAATGCATTAAAATATTTTTGTTACCTGGAATTTCGATACTGTTGAGTAGATGAGAGTGGATGAATTATATCAGATTGCAAATTTTGATGCTGGCAAAATTTTAGTCACGTCTGAACTCGGTTTTTGCACTCCACTGAAAAAGATGGGGACCGCTGAAGGGGGGGGCTTTAGGTTATGTTCTTTGAAACCGTACTTGTAAGATTCAATTGAAGTGTTATGTAATAATTCGTTATTGTCTATAAATAACAACTAATAATCCATGTAACATTTGTAATAATTGTGCAATTTAAAATGTGGTCTTAAAATAACTCCTTAAAGTTGAGGAGATAGCTCTACGGTTTAACCGAAACGTGCAAAAATCAATGTGTTTTAGTTACAGCCGCAGCTTGGAACTTTAGAATTTAGATATGATAAAGAATGTAAGAAAATGCGATAAAAATTAGAAATGAAGGGTAAAAGCCTAGTCCATTTTTTTTTCAAGAAAACTATTTTGTATAAAAAATAATTTGGATAAAGGGGATTAAGAATGTAAGAAAATACGATAAGAGTTACAAATGAAGGATGAAAGCTAAAAATACCATAGTACATTTTTCAAGAGAACCATTTAGTAGTTGTTTTTAGTGTTCCTGTTATATAGGTCCTAATTAAACTTATTTAGTTTGTTATTTATATCTGTTTCCGCTGTGTATGATATTTCGCAACCTGGGAAGTTATATCTTACAACTTGTTCTATTGGTTTATTTTCTAATATTATCTTTGTCCGAACTGGATAAGCGCCCTTGAAGGTCATTATATCTTACCACTTGTTATATTGGTTTATTTTCTAATATTATCTTTGACCGAACTGGATAAGCGCCCTTGAAGGCCATTGTTTTTTTTTTATTTTTCTGATGATATTTCCATATTAATAAAGCCAGGAAAGACTGTATAATGAAATTATATAAGACAATGGCGGTGCCTATTATTACTTACGGATCCGAAACATGGACAGTGACAACACAACAATCTGCCAGAATACAAGCTGCTGAAATGAAGTTCCTCAGACCAACAGCAGGATATCAAAGAACAGACAAAAAACATAACACAGAAATAAGACAACAATTAAAAGTAGAGGAATTAAACACAACAATAGTAAAATACAGAACAAACTAGAAAGAACACTTGGCAAGGATGACTGAGAATAGAATAACAAAAGCAGCATACAGCTATTCACCACGAGGAAGAAGTAGCTTGGGAAGACCAAAGAAAAGATGGAAACAGCAGCAATTTGGAGCCGGAACAGAAGAAGAAGACTATTTAGTAGTGTCATATGTATAAAAGGTAGTTGCATTCACTCTATTTATATTGGCCTATACAAAATGGATGTTAGTATATCTGAGATTAATAGACTTCTAACTTGCTCAATCGATTTTCATGAATAGTTATAGGCTACATAACTTATAGGTTTTCAAGTATGGAGAGTGATTGCCCACTATCTAGTATGTCCTAAAACTATTGCGTGTAGGATTCATCTGGAACGAAAATTTAAAAATAGCTCTAGCGGTTGCAATTTTCGATTATTCACGACGAAATTCAGTATATGCTATTAAAATGTACCGAGGTAGATATTCTCCAAAACTCAGCGACATCCGACCATTAGAAGTGGGGGTTTACCTGAAATCCGAAGTTAAAAATTGACTAGCAACAGCCATATTTGGTTCATCGTATTATATACCATAAAACTGAATTAATTTCTAATTCTCCTTTTACTTCATCATCATCCGGTATCATGGCAGCTGCCGCCGTCTTCCGGAAACCAAACGTCATTCCTCTCTGTCCATCCATTGATCTTCCTCCATTCCTCTGATATTCATAGCTGCTTGTACCATTTCTATCCAAGTTTTCTTCGGCCTTTCTCTCTTCCTCCTTTCCATTGAGATCCATTCCATAACAATTTTAGGCAATCTTTGTTCTGGCATTCTTTTGACATGGCCATACCACTGTAATATTTTCTTTTCTATAATGTCTATGATGTCCGGCTCCTCTTGTACACCCATAATTTCCCTTATTTCTTTATTTCGTGTTCTATCCATTCTAGATTTTCCAGCTGATCTTCTTAAAATATCCATTTCTGTCTCCTTTTACTTATTCAACTAAAAAAATATTTATTTAACGCACGCCGAATATTAGTTATCATATGAATATTTGATTTGTATTGGCTTAACACCTGTTTCTAGTGTCTCTAAAAAATTGAAACTGAAAATATATCATAATTCATTCACGAATTTAGGCTATTTGTTGACCTGTTTCTACCTCAACAGAAACACCATCCAAAAGTCTTTTGAGTGGACTAAAAATATATAAAACTATTATTCTCTCAATCACATTATATGCAAGCGAAACATGGAATCTTACTTTAAGGGGGGAGAAAATATTACGAGTATTTTAGAATGAAGTTCTTAGGAAAATAGTTGGGCAAAAAACGGACGGACAGACAGGTGAACGGAGAATACGTTCTACTTAACAGTGAACTAACCGATATTCAAAGTAAACTCGATATAATGACAGTTAAGTCTCGTAGACTGCGATGGGCAGGAGGACATGTGGCAAGAATGGGGAATGAAAGAGGATCATTGAAATACATTGTACGAAAACCAGAGCTAGATCAACAATGAGGTGGGAGAATAACTTTAACCATGATTTGACGGAGGTAAATTATACAGGGGACAATTGGAAAACGTTGGCTCAGTATAGGAATATATGGAGAGCTTATGTCCACACGGTTATTAATTTACGGGTTTCGTAATGTCTCTGAATGAATTATTCTTTTTTTATTGCGGATGAGCCCATGTAGGACTACGCAAAGTACTTAGAGGCGTTTCCTTTGAGCCCAAATTTCTTTAATTCTTTTGCTATGAGCTTGTTTTCCATCATCTGTCCAAGTTGTTCCAGTTTTTTTCTTCGGTTTGTCCTCTTGCTCAACTTGCCACTTATTCACTTTAATTCTAAATATATCTCTGTTTGGGATATCTTCTTTAGTAATTCCTGCCAATTTTAAGACCTTTTTGACTTTATCAATCCACTTCATAGTATCCACTGGAGCTTTACTTCTGTTTTCGTAGAATTCCATTATCTGTTTTGTAAGCCTATTTGAGTTCATTCGTTTAATATGGCCATAAAATTGTAACCTTCGTTTTCTAATATCACTATGATGTCTGATATTTATTATATTGATATTATTACTGTTATTATTATTATTATTATTATTATTATTATTATTATTATTATTATTATTATTATTATGTTTTTATTACTTTATTATTCTTTATAGTTACTCTGGCTCCTGGTTATTGGTATTTTTGAGCAATTGGAAATATTACCTTGAGCTTTAGAATTTGTTATGCGATCTAGATATTAGGAATTGAAAATCTTTTGAAATGAGTCGGGTTTGAATCCCGGAAAAAGTAATATTGAAAATCAAGGGAGAAGAAAATGACGTAGCTATGAACAGAACGGAAGTACAGGTGCATTGTGAGGAAATTACGACAGGAAATTACTTAATGTAAACATTCCATTATTCTCCCAGCTCGTACTCAAACAAATGCATTGCGACACAATTTCACATAAAACAAACAACAAAGCATAAATAAAAATATACATTACGTGTATTACAACCGGGTTCTCACTGGAAAATACCAAGTAACCATAAACTTCTTTCCTCCATAATAAAATTTATTTCATGTTGTCACTAGTTTTAATTTTATTTTTCTATCTTGTACATTTTTGTTCAATCCACAGTATATCAACATGTATTGTAAATCGTAAAAAAAAACAAACACACAAAATAGCTACAACCCTGGCAAAAGCTACGTAAAAATATAAATTAGCATAGAGTAATGTAATATAACGGCATATTAAAATTTTCTATCTTGTACTTTTTATATATTTTTTGTTTAATCCAGATCATATCAACATAATACACTGTTCAAAACAATTAGAGGAACACTATGAAATATGCAAGTATTTTTTCATTGGATAAAGGTACAAACATGAAATTAATAAAGTACATTATTTGTGGTTATTTATTTATTTATTTATTGCTCATGTCAGTAAAAACAAATGAATAACGCTGACAATTAACTTTTCAAATAATTCCGCTATGTAAGCAATTGAATCTTGCGCTTATTTTTCAAAGTTAAACACTCGTTATATAGAGTTAGTATCGTGTATGGCCTCCACGACATTCGATGACACTTTGGCACCTTCGTGGCATGCTCCCAATAAGATTCTGGATTTCCTCTTGCGGGATATTCTCCCATTCCTCCTTCAGAGCATCTCCAAGTTGCTGCAGAGTTTGTGGAGCTTGATGTCGGTTCCTGACCTTCCTGTCTAGAAGATCCCACAAGTGTTCAATAGGGTTGAGGTCTGGCTGACCGCTGGCCACTCCATTACCTCAATTTCATTCCTCCTCAGGAAATCCCTGGTGACAGCCGCAGAATGTGCCCTGGCATTATCCGCATAAACAGAAATCCAGGGCCTACTCCAATGGCAGCAGGTACTACATGCTCTTCCAGAACGTGCTCGATATACCGGACAGCATTCAATCGCTGGGGAACAAGTACAAGGTCCGTACGATTGTTGTACATAACTCTGGCCCACACCATTATGGAACCTCCTCCGAATCTATCAATTTCCTGTACAGCCTCTGCAGAAATCTTTCTCCTGGCCGTCCCCACACCCTCAATCGACCATCACAACGTGTAAGACGATACCTGGATTCGTCCGAGAAGAGCACAGACTCCCACTGGTTCAGGTTCCAATCACCATGGTTTTCAGCATACGTACGTCTTGCTGTCTTATGCCCATTTGTTAAGCGTGGTTTTTTAACGGGCCTTTTTGGACGAATATTCTCTTTCCTTAATCTGTTCCTTATGGTTTGGTCTGAAACCCGGATTCCTGAAGCCATATGAAGGTCATTCTGCAGGTCTTTTGCAGTTTTTGTACGCTGTCGAAGAGCAGAAAGAACAACGTATCTGTCATCCTGGGGGCTTGTTTTAAATTTACGGCCTGGCCACGTCTTCTACAATACTGACCTGTCTCTCTGTGCCTGTTGCGTAACCTGGACACCACGGAAGGAGAAACCCCAAGCTCTCTAGCCACTTGTCGCAGAGATTGACCTTGTCGTAAAAGATGTAGAGCATGATACGCTTCAAACTCATTTAAATGCCTCATTTTGTCAGAGACTTCAATAAACAAGACATTAATCAACATTCGTCACTATAGCAACATCAGGAAGCTTACCAATTACAAGTGGTCAGTGCCTTCCAAAATAAAACATTTCTCTATATTTGTTATTTGAGGTAATTTCTCTGTATTTAGGCCATGGATCTTTAATATTTGTATCCAATGATAAAATTAATAATTCAATTTACATATTGTCCAACTTTCAGCATCACAGCTTTAAAAAACAATTACTTATTCAATTTATTACAAGTGTTCCTTTAATTGTTTTGAGCAGTGTATATTATATTGTAGCATTGAGTATTAGCATTGAAAACTTCGTCATCATCAATAACAATCACGGATTAGGCCATTGCCTGTTCCGCTTCAGTATAGAAATTGATCCCTCCATCTCTTCATGGGTCGTCCTGGGTCTCTTCTCCCTGTGTGACTGTAGTTGAAAAGTTTCAGAGGTAGTCTATTGTTTGACATTCTAAGGAGGTGTCCATGCCAATTACATTTTGGCACATTTGAATGGTTTCAGTTATTGCTGATGTGTTGAGTGCTTTGCGGATATCTTCATTACGCATGTGATCATAAAGCGTATAACCCGCTAAAGGTCTTAATAACTTCATTTCTGCAGCCAATATCATAAGTAATGCCACGAGTGATTTCCAATTTATCTAGAGAATTTGGAAATCAAGAGTGGCATTTGTTAGGACTATTTAACGAATAAAATTAAGCTGTTTACTCACAAATCATAATTTAACTATAGTTATTTTAAAATATTTATATATTTAATGTAAACGGTGATGTTTGAAAACAAATAAAAAGCGATAGGTACGCTTCATCTGCTTCTTTTGTTTATCACTGCCACCAGATCATACTATTTATTGCCAAAGGAACGCAATATTGTAAGAATGCTCTCTAGTGGAGAAAAAATGAAACACATCAAACTGTATATTAATTCATTTATGATTTCGTATGATGTAAATATGACAATTATATTTTTCTGGATTGTTACCTGGGAAGAAATACATTTAAGAAAGTGCAAACAGTGTTTTTTTTGTGGTATAATCAATTGCTACAAATGTTTTTATATTAACTCCCGCATGCGGCATGTGTTGACATCCATGCACTATATATACAATCTGGTAGCCGTATTTCTCACGGGCTCAGTCACTGCAAAATAATGGTCAGACCTGTTCAGAATATTAAAAAGAGGGAGCTTTCTTTAATATGGTAATTATAACACTGATAAATATTTCGTGAAACACGACTCTGATTGTAACGTGATTGGCCATTGAGTCCCATTTGGGGCATGAGTTAAATAGTCCTATTTAATTTACCTGTAGTAAGAGTCCAGGTTTCAGAGAATAGTCCGTCGCCGTGGCGTAGTCGGTAGAGTCCCTATCTTCCACTCCGGCGACCGGATTCGATTCCCGACGGGGTAGGGGATTTTAAATCTCCACCTTGGGTCTAGGTGTGTGTCCTGTCTTGTGTTTGTATGTGTGAATAAGATAAAAAGGTTAACGAAGTTAAACAAAAACGAAAAACAGTGTAAACAAAAGAAAACGACAAATATAAATTTAAAAAAAAAGAGCTGTAAAGTAGAGTTGGAAGAGCCATTGTTTTATATTATTTTAGAATTGTATTTGGGCGTGCTTTTCGGAGGAGTGTTTTGTTATTGTTCCTGTAAGTTTTTGGAAAACTTAATGTTGGTAATTATGCAGTCGTTCAGGGCACCCAGCTTAAAAACATCACGTTTTTTACAGCGAATAAAATTTAGTGGATGTAGGAATCTTGGTTTGGTGAGTTAATGTTGCCAAGGGTTCACTCGAGTTTATTGTTGTGACGCGTCTGTAAATAGCCCACGCAGGGCTGGGTGCGACCAGTTTCACATTCTACAATATTCTTGGTACACTCAAAATATTTATATCGTAAAGGTTGATTAACTCGTAAACAAAAATCGTATCTCGACTGTTAATCATCTGACAACAGTAGACATTTTTTTTTGTTAATTAGGCCTACATTTAACTTTGAAATACACAAATGTATTTTTTACACATTTTAAGACATTTAGTATGATTTTTTTTTAATAATTGAAGTTTGGTCATCATGTATCTATATTGAGACACTGCTTTATGATCTATAATAAATAAGAAATTAAATTTTAACTAAACGTTATCCATATTTGTGAAAATCCGCCCCAGCATTGCTGTGCCGAAATATTTCGGAATTAGTATATGAGAGATTATATATATATATATAAACTACTGATTAAAGTGACTTATCATTTGCCGTCAGGGCGCTCATCCAGTTCAGACAAACATAATATTAGAAAATAAACCAGTACAACAAGTGGTAAGATATAACTTCCCAGGTTGCGAAATATCATACACAGCGGAAACAGATATAAATAACAAACTCAATAAGTTTAATTATATAACAAGAACACTAAAAAGAACTTTGAAAAATAAAGCCATGAAAGACTCTCAATGAAATTATACAAGACAATGGCAGTGCCTATTATTACTTATGGATCCAAAACATGGACAGTCACAACACAACAATCTGCCAGAATACAAGCTGCTGAAATGAAATTCCTCAGACCAATAGCAGGATATCAAAGAACAGACAAAAAACATAACACAGAAATAAGACAACTAAAAGTGGAGGAATTAAACATAACAATAGTGAAATACAGAACAAACTAGAAAGAACACTTAACAAGGATGACTGAGAATAGAATACCAAAAGCAGCATACAACTATTCACCACGAGGAAGAAGAAGTTTGGGAAGACCAAAGAAAATATGGAAACAGCAGCAATTTGGAGCCGGAACAGGCTAGTAAATAAGCCTAAACCGTGACGAAGAAGAAGAAGAAAATTTGCCTCAAGCATTAGGCCTTCTGTTCCATCTCAGAGGGTTGTTCACGCCATGTCTTCAGTGGTCAGCCTACATTTATTTATTTTTTCTTTTGGAATAAAAAAGGTATCTCCTACCTCGTGGTTGGTAACGCAGCGCTTTGAATGGTAATCGATCTTCTAGTATTCTCGAAATATGCTGTTTACATCTAATATGATACTTGTACATGTCCCTTACAAGATCTTCTATCTTCCATTTATCACTATTTACTTTCTCTTAATGTTACTCCACTTAAAAATCGCAAGAATCACATTTGGGAACTATTTATTTTTGTTTTATCAGACCAGACTCATGGACTAGGAGTTAGCGTTTGTGATTAGTGTTCATGAGGTCCTGGGTTCGATTCCCGGTCAAATCATAGGAATTTTTCCTTAAACGGAATTATTCCTCTGATTGCCCATGGTCTGGAATTTAGGATTAAGGACTCTCCTGGCGCACCACTATCATCATCACCCATCATATCATTGGGACAGCATAACTCCGCCTTTTAGGCGCCCCAACTTCAGAAGTAGGTTACAATTACGTCAATGCCAGCAGAGAACACCATACATGTCTAAATGACAACCTGGGGCATTGAAAAAAAATGTTTTATCATGTTGGTGCAGAGTTCACCCTCACTTCCATGCAATAGAGCTTGCTTTTAAATTACTTTGTGGAATCTTATTTGAATTTCTTTCCTCGTATGTCTGCCTTTTATGTTTAAATTTGACATGTAATGCATCAACCGGTTAAGCGCCATTTTTTAAATTTATATTTGGACGTAATCTGTCACACTGGTTCATGAAGTAAGTGTATGCACACTTTTGGCGCCACATCTGTAAATATTATTGAAGAAAAATTATTATATTTGTTACATCAGGTATTAATTAGGTGGCCCAGGTAATTAAATTTAGAAACTTGTTCTATAACGCTGAGCAACAAAAAAAATCTTTTTTTTTGTCTCACAAAGAAAAATATGTGATTCTAATAGTATTTTTTCTCCTGAATTCAAATAGGATATGGGTTTTTTTCCCCCATCATAACCAAGGTTTCCGAGAGAGACAGGCATTTATAATTTCAAACACTTTAATATTTTCTACATTCGTAACTACACAATATTCGAGCATTCGGACTCGCCTAGAAAGTAAGAAATGACTATGTTCTGCTATATTTTGCCTGTGGATCATCCCTGTTGATGGTCCAAAAATAATCGGCCAGCATATTATGATTGCATTTGCCTTGATATTTCTTTTCCATAGCTGAAATCTCCTGATGAAAGTGTTCCCCGTGCTCATCGCTCACTGCGTCAAGATTTTCTTAGGTTTATTAAAAAAATTATTATTTAAATCTAGGCTTTGGAGGTTTGGCACGGGAAGACGGCAGCAGCTGTAAAAACCCGAAGATAGATACAGATAGATTATTTAAATCCATTCATTTAAATTGAAATAAAAAAAACTGTGGGTGATGGAGAAATTCCGAATACATATTTGAAAACACGATAAAAAAACTGCATTAAGTACAACTATTGGTGCTCATGAGACAAAAATCATGTTGACCAGTGTAATTGTTCCATCTAATTCATACTTAAACCCCTTAATGATGATCTATGTAAAGCAATGGAGCGATTTCTTGGTTTAACCTTGTATAGAATGCATGAGTGCAGTATGTCTATAAATAAACGTGACTGAGTTCTACGCCCTCGGATGTCGGTGGGCGAAGTCTCAAAGGTTTATGGAAGTCTGAACTTAATGATGAAATGTAGAACGTTGCCACATCGTTGTTTAATTAACAATTGTATCATCTGTGATTTAATATGCGTTGAAACTGTACTTACAAATAAGGAAACAAATTCTGAAGCAGGTTGAAAAATTACCAGTAATTTCCAAAGTTATAACATTAAAATAAATACATTTTTCGACACGAGGCACTAAAATTGAAATACGGGATACATAACTTCCATTTTTAATGGTGGACAGCTGACAATGTTTTCACATTCTTTTCATAGCTTTGTTGATTAGATTTCTCCAAGGATTGTAAAGACAAAATCTACAGCAAAGATGTCCACTTCAACAATGTTTTTCTTTTTTATTTCATATTCTATCTCGCTTCAGTGTTTTATCGATCTTATAAAAAAAGCCGGAGACCAGTCTCAGGTCTTGTGCTCAGAGCTTTATTCTATCTCGCTTCAGTGTTTTATCGATCTTATAAAAAAAGCCGGAGACCAGTCTCAGGTCTTGTGCTCAGAGCTTTATTCTATCTCGCTTCAGTGTTTTATCGATCTTATAAAAAAAGCCGGAGACCAGTCTCAGGTCTTGTGCTCAGAGCTTTATTCTATCTCGCTTCAGTGTTTTATCGATCTTATAAAAAAAGCCGGAGACCAGTCTCAGGTCTTGTGCTCAGAGCTTTATTCTATCTCGCTTCAGTGTTTTATCGATCTTATAAAAAAAGCCGGAGACCAGTCTCAGGTCTTGTGCTCAGAGCTTTATTCTATCTCGCTTCAGTGTTTTATCGATCTTATAAAAAAAAGCCGGAGACCAGTCTCAGGTCTTGTGCTCAGAGCTTTATTCTATCTCGCTTCAGTGTTTTATCGATCTTATAAAAAAAGCCGGAGACCAGTCTCAGGTCTTGTGCTCAGAGCTTCGGACTATAGTTCATGAGGTTCCAGGTTCGATCCCCGATTTGACCACATTAATTTTTCCTTAAATGATGTTATTTTTTATCGCCATGATCTGGAATTTGAGAATAAAGTTCATAGGAGAATTTTTGGAGCAAAGAGAGATGAACATACATGTGAATGGAGAAAACTACATAACAGTGAACTACATGAACTTTATAGGAATAATAATAATAATAATAATAATAATAATAATAATAATAATAATAATAATAATAATAATAATAATAATAATAATAAAGTCTCGTATACTGTGATGGGCAGAACATATGGTACGAATGGGAATGAAAGACCTTCATGGAAGCTTCTTGTAGGAAAATCAGAGGGAAAACACCCAGTTTGTAGACCAAGAATGAGGTGGGAAAATAACATTATCCATGATTTGAGGGAAGTAGATTATATTGGGGATAATTGAAAAAAAAAACATTAACTCAGGAAAGTGGTGCACAGGTACTTTTGACGTCATTAAGAATAAATATGTAATAATATCCTAAATTTGTTCTAATTTTTTTTATCTTCGTCAATTTTATATTCACCCAATATATATATTATTTAAAGTGATAACATTTACCTTAAAATACGGATATTCTACATAATAAGAAATACAAAAATGTACGTTGTATGAATTGAAAGTGCTTCACGAATTCTGATCTCAATTAATTCTAAAATGACTTTAGATGTTTGTTGCGTAAATAAATGTTATAGGAGACCATATTAACAGAATATTACAAAAGTATAATAAAAGTGCTGTTTTCTGTCGTTGATTCAATAAAATCTGTA
Organism: Diploptera punctata; assembly: GCA_030220185.1. Lineage (NCBI taxonomy): Eukaryota > Metazoa > Arthropoda > Insecta > Blattodea > Blaberidae > Diploptera > Diploptera punctata. The sequence continues at coordinate 1,522,570 of JASPKZ010000032.1, read as the reverse complement.
GCCATAGTGACTATACTCTGATGATATAATAAATTAACGATTTAACAAAGTACAATTGCAAATATGACCTGAATTTGTAGTTAATTTTATGTGCAAATTTCTACTAAACTGCAATTTGAACCTTGATATCAAATTTCAGTTCCTACGAAATAAATTGGACTTAAGTCATTGTTGTGATAATGTAATTTTATACGTGGGATTGACTGTAATGACACAATATGGAATGCATTCATGCCACGTTTGATTGTCTGGTTCCATCTTGGCATCGTTGCGCATTCCACGTCTTATGGGTCTCTTGCACACGGGCGACTTCGCTACAAGTTGCAAAATTACATTATGTAGGGGCCTGCTCGTATGATTGTCCATACAATATTTATTGACATTTTTAATTGAATGTACGCCCATAACAAGGTTTCATCCTATTTTTTTATTTAACGAGTTTGGTTTTACGTGAAAATGTAAATGGCACTTGGGGCCTTTTTCCGTGTGAAAATCAAGTTTATAATCTATTTCCCTCAAATCATAGTTAATGTTATTCTCCCACCTTATTCTTGGTCTACCAACTGGGCGTTTTCCGTCTGGTTTTCCTACAAGAAGCTTCCATGCACGTATTTCATTCCCCATTCGTGCAACATGTCCTGTCCATCGCAGTCTACGAGACTTAACTGTTTTTATTATATCTGGCTTCTATAAAGACCATGTAGTTCATTGTTATGTAGTCTTCTCCATTCACCTGTCTGTTCATCTCTCTTTGGTCCAAAAATTTTCCTAAGTACTTTATTCTCAAATACTTGTAATCTCCTTTCCTCCCTTAAAGCAAGAGTCCATGTTTCGCACCCATATAATATAACTGGTAGAATAATAGTTTTATATATTTTCAGTTTAACGTTTTTTGAAAGGAGTTGGGACATCAAGAGTCTCTGCAATGCATAATAGCACTCATTTCCAGAATTGAGCCTATGTTTAATTTCCTTGTGCATCTCATTCCTATTTGTGATTATTGTTCCTAGGTATTTGAATTCAGCCACTTCCTCAAAATTTCCCTCATTTGTCATTAGCTGTCCATTTCCATTATTTAATTAATTTCTACGTGTGACCATATATTTAGTTTTATTGATATTTACTTCCAGTCCTAATTCCTTAGTGTTACTCAATAGTGTGTGCGTGTTGTCCTTTAGTATCTCCTCGCTATCGGCCAACAATACTACATCATCAGCATAAACTATCAGCTTATTAATACCATTGAGTTGTAAGCCTTCCTCATTCTCTGAAGATTTAATGGCATGCTCTAGTACAAAATTAAATAGTAGAGGAGATAGTACATCTCCTTGCTTCAACCCATTCTGGATTTCAAAAGTGTCCGAAAACTGTTTGCCTACACGCACCCTACTCTTTATGCCATTTAGACACATTCGTGTAAGTCTAACTAACTTTTTAGGAATTCCGAACTCCAGCAGGGTACTATCTATAACTTCTCCCTCTTAATTGAATCATATGCTTTTTTGAAGTCTACATATGGTTGATGTACAGTACCATTATATTCCCATTTCTTTTCTAAAATCTGTCTTATACTAAAAATCTGATCTGTTGTAGACCTGTTTCTTCTAAATGCACATTGATGATCTCCTAGAATGTCATCAATATAGGGAGTAAGTCTGCTTACTAATATATTTGTAAGAATTTTGTACGAAGTTGAAAGTAATGAGATGCCCCTGTAGTTGTTGCAATCAGTTTTATCTCCTTTCTTATAAATTGGTACGATAATTGATTCCTTCCATTCATCTGGAAGAGCTTTTCTTTCCCTAATCATACTAAGCAACCAGCGTATCTTGTCCATCAATTTTTCTCCCCCTGATTTTATCAGTTCTGCTGGTATCTCATCTGAACCTGATGCTTTATACATCTTCAATTTTTCAATCGCCATTTCAACCTCTTATGCACTTGGCTCTGCGACTAGCATTTCTGCTGTCTGTAAATTATCCTCCTCAATGTCCTGTTCTGTATGTACATTTAATAGCTGATTAAAGTAACTTTTCCATCTATTTAATATACTCCTAGAATCTGCAATCATATCCCCATTTTCATTCCGAATTATGTTTGTTCTAGCCTGAAACCCTTTCTTCTCTATACTAATTCCCTGATATAATTCTCTAATGTTCCTATTTTTTGCAAACATTCCAAAAAAAAATTCTATCCAATAAAATCTGTGCATGCCGATAGTAAGTTGTTTTTAAATTCAGCCACTGTATAAATGTAAATAAGTGAGGTTATAAAATCAATAATTAACCATGTCTAGTCTTACCTTATATATTATGAGGTATTGTTTATTGATTGAGAACCTCATAATGTAAAATTCTCAACAGTAATATATAAAAGTGAGGTTATATTTACCGTAGAACTGGTTTTGTGCAACTATAGTAGTACGCTCCATGATAGCCTATGTCTATTGTTCTACATCCGACACGATACTGAAGTCTGATGTGTGACACTTTGACCTTTGCGATAAGGAGAAGATAATCTGGAGATTTGCACATCCCTGCGAACTCCTCATCGATCTCGCCAACGTCTTGTTGCTCGGCGGACCATAAAAGTACACGACTGGATCTGGGTAGTGGAAACTAATGCATCAACCCATGTCAGGGTGACCAAACAAGAGCATTATACTCAAAATTCACGATGCATTATTTAGATTACTGCGTAAAATATTTAAATGAATACATGAGATCCCGGTCGTCCTCAATCAATCAGAATTTCACTTTAGTTACTTCGTCAGTCAAAATACTTCATAGATAGATAGATCATCGGTTGATTAATGTCTTTGACATCGTCCGATTCCTAATAGCCAATTTTGTCGGTCCATCCAATCTCCTGGTTGTAGATGTTTCTCCTTCATGTATAAACATATTCCCTGACTCCAGGTTTTAGGTCTTCCTCTGCTTCGTCTTCCCTCAGGTTTCCATTCCAAAACAGATTTTGGTAGTCGATCCTCTTCCATTCGCTGGACGTGTCCGTACCATCTGAATTGCTGAGTTTTAATATAATCTAAAATAGTGTCTTCAATCTTCATTTTCTCCCTTATAACTGAGTTCCTTATTTTTTCTCTTCTTGAAATTCTTGCGGCCCTTCGTATAAAATCCATTTCCGTTGCCAAAAGGTACTTACTTACTTTTGTTGTTAATGGCCAAAGTTCTGCTCCATAAGTAATGATGCTTTTAACAATTGTATGATATATATTCATTTTATTTTTATTACTTATATTTTTATCCCACAATATTCCATTGAGGCAAGCAATTGCAAATTTTCCTTTATTATTTCTATTTCTTATTTCCTCTTCATAACTCCCATTTTTATTTATTTTAATTCCTAAATATGTGATCTCACTACTAGATTTTATTGTTTCTCCAAAATTAAATTTTGTTAAAATACTTCATACCATTTTTATTGCTGAGTTCACCGCTGTGGTCTCGAGGTAGCGTGTTGCCTTGTCACGCAGCGGGCCCGAGTTCGATTCTCAGTCGGTACAGTTTCCTGGATGAGGTTTTTATCGTTTTTTTCGTCACCTGTAAGAGAAATGTTAGGAAACTTTCAAGGCCCAAACGGTCCCCGAACATCATATGGCCATCGCAATCATCATTCATATTCATTTTAGATTAAGCTTAGGATTAAGGACTCTCCTGGCGCACCATCATCATCACCCATCATATCGGGGCAACGTAACCCCACCTTCCAGGCGCCCCAACCTCAGAAGTGGGTTACAATTACCCCAATGCCAGGAGAAAACACCAGAAATGTCCAAAAGGACAACCTGGGGCATTACAAATATATTGCTGATGATGGAACATGTTCTTGAAAGACCTTAAAAGTGAATTAACGTAAGCAATTCTGCTGAAATGTTAATTAATTGAGGACAGTTGAGATTTCAGGTGCATTTTATTATCGTTTTCATAATACTCTTAAGTCCACCGCTGTGGTCTCGAGGTAACGTCGCTGCCACGTACGCCGTGGGCCCGGGTTCGATCGGTTATGAAAAGAGGTATGAATTAACTCGCAATGAAAAAATATATATATATATCTGATTCTAATTATCCGATATTATTTCAATTTTTGTGTTAAGGTTCCTCTCTCTTTCTTTGGGCGACAGGCCTAGAAGGTCCTTGTTCTACCAGTCGGTTGTTTTTAACTTTAAAACTACAGCTACATATATAGGCTACCTAGATATCTTAAACTTAAACAATTTATTAATTAAATAAAAATAAAACGTAGTTTTATTTGATTTTCATATTTATTATATAATTCAGTGACAGCTGTTTCGGTACACTGTACCTTCTTCAGACATGTTAACAAATTATGAATTGTGTTCCAACTGATCTAATCAACAATACAACAATATTTATTTAAATTTTTAAATTTAACAAAGGGGATTCATTCAAATCAAGTTGAGAATTTAACAGTTTTTTACTACTTTTAAATGTATTAATTTCTACAGCCTCCAAAAGATCTAACTTCTTACCCTTATCACAAATATGTAAAATTTCAAAATTTGGATCGAAACAATGATTAAATTGGAATAGGTGGTTAGCATATATGTGCATATATTTAACTCATGCCCCAAATGGGACTCAATGACCAATCACGTTTCAATGATTTCTGTTTTACAACCAATCAGAGTCGTGTTTCACGAAATATTTATCAGTGTTATAATTACCATATTAAAGAAAGCTTCTCCTTTTTAATATTCTGAACAGGTCTGGTCATTATTTTGCAGTGACTGAGCCAGCGAGAAATACGGCTACCAGATTGTATATATAGTGCATGAATGTCAACACATGCCGCATGCGGGAGTTAATATAAAAAGAGTTGTAGCAATTGATTATACCACCAAAAAAAAAAAAAAGAAACCACGGTTTGCACTTTCTTAAATGTATTTTTTCCCAGGTAACAATCCAGAAAAAATATAATTCTCATATTTACATCATACGACATCAGAAATGAATTAATATACAGTTTGATGCGTTTCATTTTTTCTCCACTAGAGAGCATTCTTACAATACTGCGTTCCTTTGGCAATAAATAGTATGATCTGGTTGCAGTGATAAACAAAAGTAGCAGATGAAGCGCACCTATCGTTTCTCATTTGTTTTCAAACATCGCCGTTTACATTAAATATATAAATATTTTAAAATGACTGTAGGCCTAGTTAAATAATGATTTGTGAGTAAACAGCTTAATTTTATTCGTTAAATAGTCATAACAAATGCCACTCTTGATTTCTAAATTCTCTAGATAAATTGGAAATCACTCGTGGCATTACTTATGATAAGAGATTGTAAATATCTCTGATTCATTCCTTCTTTCTCTCGTCCTCGCTATCACTCGTGTGTGTGTGTGTGTGTGCGTGCGTGCGTGCGTACGTACGTACGTAAGTCTCGGCCGCAGGTGGTCTATGGTTATGTTTCTAGCCTCTGGTCCCCAGGGTCGCAAGTTCAAACCCGTCCGGGGTCGATATATTTTTAGAATGGAAAAACCCAAAGTACAAGTCCTCCGGGAGGGACTTTTGGTCGTGGGCCCCGAGACTGAAGATATTCAGGCTCGTACAAGAACCGCAAGCATAAATAAAAAGCCCTCTGTGCAGAATTTAACGACATTCATCCATCGAAGCAATACCTTAGTTCACTAATATAGCCTATCTAACTGAGGCTATGCTGACCACATGTCATTCGTTTAAATCTATAGGTAAATAAACATAATTAAATTAACCTGGTTAAGAAACTCCCGCTAGAGAGCATCCGTGTTCCTACACGGAGCCTATGGGATATATATGTGTGTACGGTCTGCCTAATTAGCTAGTGGACAGTTTTCTGATTATATTTCATAAGGTCCCGGCTTTTTAAGATTTTTTCTCCTTCATCACGGTTTAGGCTTATTTACTAGCCTGTTCCCCGGCACCGAATTACTGCTGTTTCCATCTTTTCTTTGGTCTTCTCAAGCTTCTTCTTTCTCGTGGTGAATAGTTGTATGCTGCTTTTGGTATTCTATTCTCAGTCATCCTTGCCAAGTGTTCTTTCCAGCTTATTCTGTATTTCACTATTGTTGTGTTTAATTCCTCTACTTTTAGTTGTCTTATTTCTGTGTTATGTTTTTTGTCTGTTCTTTGATATCCTGCTATTGGTCTGAGGAATTTCATTTCAGCAGCTTGTATTCTGGCAGATTGTTGTGTTGTCACTAGCCATGTTTCGGATCCATAAGGTAATAATTGGCACTGCCATTGTCTTGTATAATTTCATTATAGAGTCTTTCCTGGCTTTATTTTTCAAAGTCCTTTTTAGTGTTCCTGTTATATAATTAAAATTATTTAGTTTGTTATTTATATCTGTTTCCGCTGTGTATGATATTTCGCAACCTAGGAAGTTATATCTTACCACTTGTTCTATTGGTTTATTTTGTAATATTATCTTTGTCCGAACTGGATAAGCGCCCTTGAAGGCCGTTGTTTTTTCTATTTTTCTGATGATTTTTTTCTTAAAGGGAATTATTCCTGTGGTTGCCCCTGGTCTGCAATTTAGTTTAAGTTTAGAATTCTCCTGACACTTCATTATCATTTATCAGCCACCATATCAACGGAGTAACGTAACTCCTCCTTCCAGGTGCCCCAAACTAAAGAATTGATTAAAATTCCGCCAATGCTAGAAGAGAGAACCAAAAATGTCATAAAAGAACCTGGTGGCTTCAGATACAGTATAAAAGAATATGTGTGTATATTATAGCAGGATTTTAATATCATAATAAATATGAAAGTTTAAGTTAATAATTTTATATTTTAAAATTCTTTTAATATTTAAATATAACTTAAATAAAGAAAAACATCTAAATAATTAATTGTTGTTCATTGTTGAATAAAAGTCTCAGTAACAATTAAAGAAATTGTATTATATAACAGTCTTTCTTAATAATGCTTTTAAAATTGTGTCTTAAGTCATTGTTGTCTGAAATATAAAGCTTTCTGTTATAACTGTAATAAGAACACTTGCTTAACTTAATATTTTTAAATAAAAGTATACTAAATTCTGATTGGATGCTAAAACAATTAACTTTTTGATTTAACAAATCAAATTTAAACCTGGTATATAATGGACCATTAACCAATAGAATTTAAATATAAAATCATGTGATGTAATAATGTTCTTTAAAATTATAACAGAATTACACTAGCCAGTCAGCATATAACTTTCAACTAAGATAGAAGCAAATAGAGCTCTCCTGATAAAATGTAATATTTAATACAAAAAGAATAGTTGACTCAAGAAAAGAAAATAATTTAATTTTAATTGACAGTGAAGAATAATACCACTTAAATTTACTTAATCTGCTGGCAACCTACAAAATGAATAAATTTATAACTAGTTCTACTTGAATCAGTTATTAGTGATTTTTAAAGTGTTTTCCTATCCTGTGTACCAACTTCGATCTTGAGAAGAGAATCCAGCTCTACCAAAAAAAATTAAACCCAACCTGAACCAGTAATTCTTATTTATTATTTTTGGACACTATTCCTTCAAAATGTTACTACAACATCGGACAATGAAGAGAGTTAGCTGCTTCAAAACATTGTCATAACATGGGAAAAGAATTACTTCTTTAAAATTGCGCCCACAACGTGGAAAATAATGAAGAACTGACTAAATACTTCTTCAAAAATGTCGCCACAACGAGGGGCATAATTCTATACTTCTTCAATATGTGTATATACTGTATTTATTTGTACGTGCAAAAAGTAGTAAGTGTTTGAATGCCGCTGCCGGCCGGCTTGATTCGTGTTGGTATTTTGAATGAAGATATGACGCCATTGCATGTCCACAGGTCAAGGATACCCAGCGAGGTCCCTACTTACTATCTCCGTATAAAGTTGATTCCCTCAGCAAGCCTCGTAGTATTAACGATCGGCAATACACTTTGAGCCTATAACACTGAGCAACAAAAAATAAACTTTTTTTTTGTGTAAGAAAGAAAAACATACGATTCTGATAGCATTTTTTCTTCTGAATTCAAATATAATATCGGGTTTTCTCCATCACGCAAGGTTTACGAGGGACAGGCATTTATAATTTCAAATACTTTAATATTTTCTACATTCGTAACTACACAATATTCGAACATTCGGACTCACGTAGAAACTTAACATTTTCCAATACTGTTATTTTAACACAGTTCCAATAATGAATCATATCTCCGTTGTCGATGGTGGTGACACCTACCTGACAGCGGACGAAACGAGAATTATAGATTTGTATATGTGGAAAGAATTGTTAATGTTTGTGCCAAGTCTCGAATACTAGTCTGGAGAACTAGAGGTCCACGGTTCGATTCCTGGTTCAGACATTCAATTTTTCTTTTCGCAATATCATTATAATATCACCTAGAAGGTGACGATTTTCTGCTATATTTCGCCTGTGGAGGAACATCCTCTTGATGGTCCAACAATATTAGGATTCCATTTGCCTTGATATCTCTTTTCCATAGCTGAAACCATTTAAATTGGCTCATTTGGTTTTAAAATTAATATAAAATTATGGAATATTCACATGTAAGGACTGCAACAAATTTTATATAGGAAGGACAAACAGGAGTTTTAACATCAGATTCAAAGAACATTTTCGAGACTTCATTCACGCAGAAGGGAAATCAAGCTATGCAAATCACGTTATCCATGAAGGACATCGCATGTTAAATATTGAAAACACCCTAACAGTAATGCACAGAGAAAATAATCCAGCGAAGATAAACATACTCGAAGAGATGGAAATCATGAAAGCAGCTCACAACGACAGCCTGATAAACGAAAACGAACCCAATACATGCAACCCCCTCTACCAGATCTTCAGTGAAACACCAGTTTTGAATCCTGCCGATGATGGGACAAGTCCCGAAAGCGCTACAGTTAAATGATTAATTAAGTTGAGGAGACGGACCTTTCAGGTGAATATTCCATAATTTTATATTAATTTTGAATAATACCTCAACGGAACACATCATGAATCTTATAAAAGTTGATCATTTGGTTTTATTTTACAATGGACAAATGGACGAATAAAAGTTTATTTAAAAATAATTATTTAAATTCATTAATTGAAATTGAAATAAAAAAACTGTGGGTGATGGAGAAATTCCGAATACATATTTGAAAATACGATACAAAAACTTCATCATGTACAGCTATTGGTACTCATGAGACAAAAATCATGTTGACCAGTGTAACTGTCATCAACTTAAAATCACAATTTTTGGCGTTAAAATAGTTTTATATTATTTAATCGGTAATTTCGCACAGTTTTTCTTAAATTCACTGTTTATAAATGTGAACTGTGGATTAGTTCACCGACTATAGTATAGTCGCCTCAGTCATTTAGTTTACAGGAGCTTTGCTTTGTGGTTAGGTAGCTCTATTTTGTACACTTAAGTATTTAGCATTCAAGCGGCGTTGTCACGTTTTATACTCTAGAATAAATTTTTACCAACTAAAGATACTGCAAAAGACAAAAGTTGCAACGCTGTTAAGATACCACTGGTCAACATGATTTTTGTCTCATGAGTACCAATAGTTGTAATTAATGCAGTTTTTATCGTGTTTTCAATATGTATTCGGAATTCTCCATCACCCACAGTTTTTTTATTTCAATTTCAATTAATGGATTTAAATAATTATTTTTTTAAATATACGTTTTTTCGTCCATTTGTCCATTGTAAAATAAAACCAAATGAGCTAACTCAGGAGATTTCAGCTATGGAAAAGAGATATCAAGGCAAATGGAATCCTAATACGCTGGCCGATTATTGTTGGACCATCAAGAGGGATGCTCCACAGGCGAAATATAGCATAAAATCGTCATTTCTTACTTTCTAGGTGAGTCCGAATGTTCGAATATTGTGTAGTTACGAATGTAGAAAATATTAAAGTGCTTGAAATTATAAATTGCTGTCTCTCAGCAACCTTGTGTGATGGAGAAAAACCGATATCATATTTTAATTGAGGAGGAAAAATACTATCAGAATCACATATTTTTCTTTCTGAGACAAAAAAAAAGTTTATTTTTGTTGTTCAGTGTTATTGTTATGTAGTTTCTAAAAATATATCACCAATTAAGAGTAAAAGATATAAATAAAATACCAAAGTGAGGTTGCCTACCCTTTTCCAAGCAATAATGAAAGGTTGCCAGGTACAAATAGACAAGCGGGTATTTGTAATTTACTCTCATCGAGTTTCCTTATATAATTATGTATAAAAATGTAGATAAAAAAGAAAATATATTTCATGTTCTGTTACAAAGCATTTTGTTATGTGCCCGAAACCTGGACAGTAAGTAGAAAACAAGCAAACAAGATGTTAGCAGTATAAATGGATTTTTGCAGACGATCAACAAGAATAGGACATAGGGAAATTATGCAAGTTGAAAAAAAAAAACATATTAGAAAAAATTAAAGAAAAACGTTTGAAATGGTATGGACACCTCATAAGAATGGAAGAAGATAGAATACCAAAGAAAATCTTTGATTGGAAAGCTAATAGAAGAAGTGGAAGAGCCAGACCTTGAGGAGAAGTACGGAAGCTAGAGATTTGAGGGAAGGAGACGGTTTAGACAGGAACCTCTGGCGACAAATTACTTTAGGTTGAAGGAGAAACGCTATATTAATACTAATTCATTGTTAAAACCGTTGAGGTGGAGAGTCATAAAATAAGTTAAAATATACCTTCTTAGGTAAGATCCGTCGTCCTCAACTTATGAAATATGTATTCTTTATGTCTGTAGGCCTTTCAGAACATCCGTTCTATCTTCAGCAGATCTTTCTTTGCTACATTATCTGATATGATGGTTGATGCTGCTGGTTGTCACGACAACACCACATTAGGACCAGCACCATCAACCATCATATCAGATAATGTAGCGAAGGAAGACCTGCTGAAGATAGAACGGATGTTCTGAAAGTCCTACAGGCATAAAGAATGCATATTTTATAAGTTGAGGACGACGGATCTTACCTAAGAAGGTATATTTTAACTTATTTTATTTTAAAACACTGTATTGTGGAATATTCTTAATAAAAAAATAACAATATTACAAACACGATGATATAGGGTTGCCTTAGCAAAACTTGAAAATTACAATACTACGAAACTACAAACTACACAAACAACTTTTTTTTAAGTTTTCTTGCTATTTACATCTTACTACACAATTTTAGTTTGGGTAATTTGTTTACCGCTATGAAGTTATTGTATAGAGAAGTTTTCTTGTGTTGAGGCTGATTAGTGTAATGTTGATAAAACGGCAGCAGGATGTTATAAATTAAGCAGATTGTTTTCCGGGTGCTAATTGGGAGAAAATGTACTGCACATCTCAGTTCTTTATAACGAGATCTGCTCCGATGATTAGGGAATTCACATCGTGTTCAGTGTCAATGACACTTGTCTTCATACTAATGAATTCTATGTAATTACCGTACTTTATGCTGTCAAAATTACTGATATATGAAAATTATCAGTATATATATATATATATATATATATATATATATAAATTTCGTGTCACGTTGTTTGTCCGCGATGGAATCCTAAACTACTGAACCGATTTTAATAAAATTTTGCACACTGTGTGCAGTTTGATCCAACTTGAGACTTAGGGTAGTTTATAACTAAATTTATAGTCGCATTATTTTTTTTATTGCAAATGATTTATGTATTATTTAACAAAGAGTTATAATTATCTGTGAGTTCCATACGATTCTAACAAGTGGCGGTGTAAGGTAATTTGGTAAGGTAATTGGTTTATTATTTAACAAAGAGAGATCCAGATAGCTGTGCTTTTTGTTGCAACCGCAAATTTCAATTGAATTACAAATATTGATTATTTCATAATTTAAGTGTGTTGAGTGTTTATTTTATTTTCAATATTATTAATTTCGTGTGTAAGTATTAGTTTTAAGTAATCTGGTTGAAAGACAGCAACTTAATTTAAATTTTTAACGTATACCTTAGCCACAGCAACGCGTGGCCGGGACTTCTAGTATATATATATATATATATATATATATGTATATATTATATATATATATATATATATATATATATGTATATATATATATATATAAATGTATGTATGTCCTTAATGCGCTGCCATACCGTTCATCCGATTGTGATGGGCTTTTTGAAAAATGTTCAGGAGTTTCCCGGGAAGGTTTTAGGCTATAAGAGAGTTGTAATATTCAATCCCTTCAACCCTAAAAATCGCACTTTTTAGAGAGAAACGTGAAAAAGTAACTTTTTGGACGCTTAAATGTCGGGGGAGAAAGTCAGAAATGTCATAAAAGACAACCTGGTGGCATTAGACAAAAAAAAAAAAAATATATATATATATATAGAATCCACCGCTGTGGTCTCGAGGTAGCGTGCTGCCTTGTCACACAGCGGGCCCGGGTTCGATCCCCGGTCGGGGCAGTTTTTCTGGGTGAGGTTTTTATCGGGTTTTTTTCTCACCTGTAAGACAAATGTCAGGAAAACTGTAAGGCCCAAACGGTCCCCGAAATCATATGGCCATCATCTTCATCATCATCACAATCATCTTTCACCGGTGTGGAAAGCAACGGGAAGCTACCACACCTACACAATTCCCTAGTAAAGCTGCAAGGATAGCATGAAAATGCTGTGATTGCAGTGAAGGACCTGCCTTCGGGCAGAATTACTATGTATGGATATATATATATATATATATATATATATATATATATATATTGTGTTACAGGAATGGTCAAAGAAATATAAACGAATGGGATTAAAATTAAATGAGAATAAATACATACATAACTTATTTATTCGCTGATGATAAAGTGGTAGTCACCCAGGATGTGAAGATGCAAACTATATGGGTAGGAAACTAGAGGAAGAATACTCAAGATGGGATTTAACAATTAATTATGAGCACAGATCTTTCAGAGGAATTAGAAATAAATGGAACAAAGATTAAAACAGTGGAATATTTTAAGTATTTAGGATCAACAATACAAAAAGATGGATCATCTGAATTAGACATCGAGAAAAGAATAATAGAGACAAAGAAAGTTATTGGCATATTAAAATATATTTTATGAATGAAAGTAAATGCGCACAAATGTGCAAATTGTTAGTAAATTTAGTCTAAGCAAAACTTGTTAAACGATAATTGTCTTTCCGCACACTTTTCGAAGTGATATCGTTCACATGGATTGTTGAACAGTTCGCATATGCATTCTTGGTTTGGCTCGTGGAATCTCTTTGTGCTGCAAACCTTGTGGTGAAAGCCATGGATTGCATACCGTGTTAGGATGTGCCTCATCTCGTAGTTTGGTCGTGTCCACTCTCACAATATATTTTATGGAGTAGGAATATAATCAAGAGGACTAAATTATTAATATATAACACAATAATTGTGAAGCGTATTTTTATTGTATGGTGCAGAAACATGGACACTGAAGCAAAAAAACAGAAATAAATTATTAATCACAGAAATTGACTTTTTAAGAAGATCGGCAAGAATATCAAAATTGGATAAAGTAAGAAATAATACAATAAGAGAAATAATGTAAAAAAAAAGGATATTGCACAAGAGATTGAAGAAATCCAACTAAGATGGTATGGACATATAATGAGAAGAAGGGACACAGAAACAAACAAAGTAGTATTGAAATGGATACCTCCTTGAAAAGGAAAAAGTGGTAGACCAAAGCCAACGTGGATAAAGAAAATTCAAGATAATATGAAGAAGAGAAATATGACAGAAGCAGACACGCAAGACCGGGAAATGTGGAAGAAATAAATTGTATATTTTGGTTGATACCTGTGTAAATAGCAGAAACAATCCTGAAATAAAATTTAAAAAAATATTGAAGTAATCGTTAGCAAAAAAAAAAAAAACAACGTAAAAGTCATTGTAAATGGTGGGAAATAATCACTTCTCGCAACTGAAATTCCCTACCACAAGAAATAAGGGGCTGCCGGACATTGGCATCTTTTAAAAGAAATCTAAATTTATATTTGCTCTAAACTCGACTTCATTATTATCCAGTGTAAGATATATACATATATTAATTGGCGTTTCCCGTATAATGTATCATATTTATATTTATTATTATTATTATTATCGTATCATTATTGTTATTACCCTATAAAATGTTCTTTGTACATGAAATTTACATTGCAACATTTATTGTATCTTTAACTGTTTATAATTAGTATAGTGTATATCTATATTTGTCGAATATTTATTTGTATTTGTGCTGGTTGAGTGGAAGAGAGGGCCTTATGGCCTTAACTCTGCCAGAATAAATAAAGTATTATTATTATTATTATTATTATTATTATTATTATTATTATTACCCTAAGAATAAAATTTGACAAGAGTTTATGAAGGAATTAAAGAAGTCGCGCCACAGGTTGTGAAGAATAGCAAAAGTTTTTAATCAAATTTCTTTGGAATAAAATAGCTCGCATTTAAATTAATAAAATATCTCACATTTTAATTAAATTTATAGATAGTTATTCATGTTTTAAAATAATAAAGTTTTAATAAAATTACTATGGAATGAAATATCTCGCAGACTGCGACGTAGATTATACATTTATTTATTCTACATTTCCGCGAGACCGTGACTCTTCCAAGCAACAATACTCTTACAATTACGTCAGCACCAATTTAGCCGCGATGACGTGTTATGCTACCGGTATCTGCCGACAGTCATTTTAAGCAGGGGGAGGGGGGGAATAAACGATAAAAACTTAAAGTTCGTACTTGATAGAATCGCAGGGTAAATATAGAACTGTTTGAAATGTACCGCACGTGTCAAAGAGATATACAGAAGTAGTTTCAATATATGTTTTGGCTCTGTTTATTTTGAAGGATTTTAATGCAAATATGTCCCGTGGCATAGCCGAGTGATTAATGCAAGATGCCTTGCCGTCTCTTCGTCAGGTCTTCCCTGATGATAATACCAGAGCCCTTTAATTTTTTTTTTTTACTTATAAACACAACATGGAAATATCATCAGGAAAATCAAAAACAATTACCTTCAAGGGCGCTCATCCAGTTCGGACAAAGATAATATTAGAAAATAAATCAATAGAACAAGTGGTAAGATATAACTTCCTAGGTTGCGAAATATCATACACAGCGGAAACAGATATAAATAACAAACTAAATAAGTTTAATTATATAACAGGAACATTAAAAAGAACTTTGAAATATAAAGCCAGAAAAGACTCTATAATAAAATTATATAAGACAATAGCAGTTCCTATTATTACTTATGGATCCGAAACATGGACAGTGACAACACAACAATCTGCTAGAATACAAGCCGCTGAAATGAAATTCCTCAGACCAATGGCAGGATATCAAAGAACAGACAAAAAACATAACACAGAAATAAAACAACTAAAAGTAGAGGAATTAAACACAACAACAGTGAAATACAGAACAAACTGGAAAGAACACTTGGCAAGGATGACTGAGAATAGAATACCAAAAGCAGCATACAGCTATTCACCACGAGGAAGAAGAAGTTTGGGAAGACCAAAGAAAAGATAGAAACAGCAGCAATTTGGAGCCGGAACAGGCTAGTATATAAGCCTAAACCGTGACGAAGAAGAAGACTTCTAAACACCTCACTTTGGCTTACAAATTTAACAATAGCTGGTCGCGTTTTGTTCTCACCGGTTGGAACTTTACCTATATGGTGACTTCTGTGACAACACAGAAATTGGGAAAAAATGTCATATTTAAGACATAACATTTATTATAGATAGACGAAAAATTGGAAAGGTCATATAGAAAGAATAGAAGACCACCGATTTGCAAAAAGAACTAAAGAAGATGGACCAATGGACGGGAGAAGAACAAGAGGAAGACCAGCCAAGAGATGGATAGACAGTGGATGCACATTCAGTACGTCTTCCTCCGAGGAGTGATTTGGGAAATAAACAGAATGAAAATCCTACAAATTATGAATAATAAGAAGAAGCCTTGGCGCAGAGCTACGGGACCTGCGATGTTTCGAGTCCCCATGAGAAAAGAAATATTCTCATGGAATTTCGGCCATTATGGGTCCGGTTCCTATAGTATTTTTATTTTGTCGTGTAGTGGCTTTCATGGAGTGACGATAGTTCGCTACAAAAATACAATCGTCATGAAACTCAGACATGAGTTCCACCGGGGTGAAATTTTTCGGAGGAAAATGCAGGAGAAGATGGAAAGCTATTAGCTTATAATAGAGACTGCATGTCCGCGCGGCCATGAACCACTAGATTCGGAAATGTCAGTGAGTTATTACGTTGTATCAGGGAGCTATGACGTATTTATAGAATTGTGTGCTTACAAGGATTCTAAAACTATCTGGAACCCTAATAAAGTTTATAATCCTATCACCTATATTATGGGAACATTTTAGAATAATAATAGGGGTTTATTTTGCGAAAGGAAGGTATCTCGTGATGCAGACGCGATAACGTTGCAGTGATAATAAAAATGTAATAAAATCAGACCAAAGAGAATAAAACGATAGATGAGATTTCTCTGCAGTAAGATAAAGGCACAATCGATGGATAGCTGATGTGTTGTGCGCATGTACGTAATAAATCATATTGTTGTCATTGTAGTGTAGAAGTTATTTACCAACAAAATGGTGACTGTTTGATTACATCATCGATAAAATTAGTCTTGTGAGTAAATTAACTTTCCACTATGTTAGCTTAGTAATTGTAAGTGTTCGTCATTCTACTATTAAAAGACGTTCCTTCAATGAAAATACAGCTTGTTGTAGGGCGTATCTATGGTATTTGGAGCACATGACGGGCGGATCAGAATATTGTAGAGAATTTCGAAGAAATTAGGTTTGTGGTTGTTCTCATGAAAATATTTCTAAAATTATTTTAGAAATCTTCATATATATGTTGTAGATTTTCGCGGATGAAAGTACGTATGATTAAGAAAGGTTTCTTGGGTTTTCCGCATCATGGATTCAAGTTTGCCCTCTGGCCATTGATTCCGACGTTTCGACGGTGATCCGACATGCCATTATCAAGGAATGATAGGTTCGAGTTACTAGTATAGGTCTTGTATACCATTAGCAATGCATATTACATATATCTGACATATCAGATATGTATTACTGATGGTATATAAGACCTATACCAGTAACTCGAACCTGTCATTCCTTGGTAATGGCATGTGGGATTATGTCGAAACGTCGGAATCAGCGGCCAGAGGCCAACCTTGAATCCAGCACGCGGAAAACCCAATAAACATTTCTTAATTATATATATGACATGAAAAGAAAAATAAACGCCTGAACCGGAATTTGAAACTGAGACCTCTAATTTTGTACGTTAGTGTTTTGTTTTTCTTCCTTATATAAGATTCTCTATTATAAGGAAGAAAAATAAATTAGTGTGCTGGAATGCCTGAGTGGACTAGTTGGTATGTCATTAACGGACAAAATTAGAGGTCTGGGGTTCAAATCCCGGTTCAGGCGTTTATTTTTATTTTCATGTCGTGTATATGTGACAGGGCCTCTCAATTGATACTTCAGTGCGCTGCCACTTATGCTGTCCAAGCAATCCTCTCTCAAACATTTTTTATTTTTATTGTTATATATTCTCTATTACGAGAGGTAGCGGAAACTCGGCCCCGCTGCCCTCTAGTAGCTACTATAACAAGTTAGAAAATTAAAGAGTATTTTTACTTTATAGCAGTGACACTTCTTTATTTAGATGTTATAATTAATTTTTTTGACATTGAGCTATGCAAGCCTAATATGACATGAAAATAAAAATAAATGCTTGGACGGGGATTTGATCCCGGACCTCTGAATTGATACTTCAGTGTGCTGCCACTTACGCTATCCAAGCAATCCTCTCACAAACATTTATTTTTATTTATATATATTCTCCATTATGGGAGGTAGTGGGAACCTGGTCTTACTGCCCTCAAGTAGCTGCTATAACAAGTAAGCAAATTAAAGATAATTATATATACATATATATATATCTCCATCCATCCATCCATCCATCCACAGTAATTCTACCCGAGGGCAGATCTTTCACTGCAATCATAGTATTTTAATGCAATGATTTGCAGCTTTACTAGGTAATTGTAGGTGTGGTAGCTTCCCATTGCTTTCCACATCGGTGAAGGATGATGATGATGGCCGGATGATTTTCGGGGACCGTTGGGCCCTAAGCTTCCTAATATTTGTCTTACAAGTGAGGAAAAACCCTGAAAAAACCTCACTGAGGAGTCTGTACCGACCAGGAATCGAACCTGGGCCTGCTGCATGAGAAGGCAGCATTCTACATCGAGACCACAGCAGTGGACTTACATATATATATATATATATATATATATATATATATATATATACATATATATATATATATATATGAATGAGATGCTGAACATGAATTTGGAATGTGTAAGCTTGGTTCTAGGTAGATTCCAAGATATTAACTGAAATCTCAAAGCGGAATTGTCTGTGAGGTTCTTCTGAACAAGATAACTTAGTCTTTTTCACATTACTGCTCATTGGGTACAAAATGTGTGTACTTACACTGAGTAAAAGATTAAATAAGTTAATCAGTGGTTGTTTCTAAATATAGTGACTTGTTTGTTTGCAGAATTCACTACAGAGGATAAACTTGAATACCAGTTCAACCCTGTGACATCGGGGGCGCTGCACTTTAAAGTGAGAGCAGCGCATGATGCACACATCGCTCTCACTCCCGGGCCCTCCGAGGGCGAACCTATGTATGAGGTATGTTATTGTTCTACTTGCTTTTAGGCAATCCTCCTCATCCTTTGAAATCAGAGACCCATTTTACAAAATATTAAGTTTCATGTAACCGCCAATTTGAGAATATAGTAAAAATATATATATATATATTTTTTAATTTGGATATTACCTCTCTATCTGGGATGAAAAGGATATGCCTAAAAAGATTACTAGTTATAATAAAAGTTTGGGAATTATTAATCAAATTATGAAACCATCCCTTGTACAAAAAAACACCAGATTACGTTTATATAACACTTCGGCTAGACCAGTGTTGACCTATGGTAGTGAAGTATGGACACTAAAAAGACAACAGAATAACGGCTTGTGAAATGAGATTCATGTGCAGAACAGCGGGTTACACCAGACGGGATCGGAAAAGGAACACCGATATCTTAAAAGAATTGAAGACTAAGCCAATTTTGGAATATATTAAACAGTACCAACTAAATTGGAAACACAATCTTGAAAGAATGAGTTCAAATCGGATCCCCAAAGCTGTTTATAATTATATACCAAGAGGATGAAGATCTCTGGGCCATCCTATGAAACGCTGGAGGGAAAATTTTCTATAGGATCGTAACAGGCCTTGACCTAATACTTCGAAGGAAGAAGAAGAAGAATATATTTATATATATATATCTGTTTAAAATTGTAGAAATTTCATGATTATTCCTTATAATTTTTGTTATTGTATAAAGATAAGAACAATATAAATACAGGAACAAAGTAATCTTTTCCTTCTTCCAAAGGCAAAACAACTACAAAATCTGTAATTGCTGACGATGGGGCTAAGAAGCTCTGAAACATATGTTCGACAAAAACAACTCTAAGAGGTAAGAATAAACAGACAAAATGTTTTAATTATTAAACAAACCTCTTAATGTTACTTCTTATTGTATTTTAAAAAGAAAGATGTCCCTCAGGGGTCCTCATCTAGGGGATATGTGGATGGCGACCACAAGGTGCCCAAGCTGAGCAAAACATTTCTTCCACTTACTTGTGTTTTGCACTCTTTTAACTTTACTATCTAACCTCTCTTGGTTAACTCTTGTTTTTTTTCGACTCCGACGCTATTAGGGCATCCGAGGACTAGGGAGTCTTTCCTTTCTTCCATTTCTTCTTTCCTTTATTTTCTTTTCTTCTCCAGAAACGCCTGACCAGAGGCTATAAGATGGCAGCCCCATCACTGGTCTTGCCTTCCTTTGGCCAGCAACCAATCGAAGGGACTATTATTATGCTTTCAAATCTTATACGAGAATTTCCCGGAAGGATCAAAACGCTGGAGGGAAAATTTTCTATAGGATCGTAACCGGCCTTGGCCTAATACTTGGAAGGAAGAAGAAGAAGAAAAAGAAAGATGTTAGACTAGTTAATACAACTTACGGAAGTGATTAATATATAAATCTGCAAGACAACAAATAAACAGATGGGAAAATTATATTGTAAATGACATCAAATAATTGAAGATAAAAAAATTGGTTTAAATATGTTGAGGCTTAACGTCCCCATCTGACAGATTAATTGCTATTAATAGTACCACATGCCTTCTCAACATATGTACTGAGAGGTTTTGAAATTTAATGCAGGAATCATATACACAATCTAGCGATTAAAAAATTTACATCACCACCTCTTTTGGTACTAAGATTGATCATTTTCAATTAATTATACTAAATAACTCTGCCAGGTATTGAATCCAGATCCACTAGTCAGGAAGCAGGCATGCTACCACCTGAGCCAGACATGGAAAGGATTTGTTGAGAAGGTCAAAGCATTCCCAAGTTGAAGCTGGTGTGCCTTTAAGGGGGGTGAAGGGTGAAATTTTCGACATTTTCAGTCGATTGTAATCAAATGGTAAAGAGAAAAATTTTTTTATGCCTGCTCTTTACCATTTGATTGGTTCGTTTCCCGGTTCAGGCATAATTTTTTCTCTTTACCATTTGATTACAATAATTTAGTTGTGTACTTTAATATACTTATTTCAATCATAGTAACAGCTTTAGCTTCTTAATATTAATTTAATTTTCAGTCAAATTTAGCATTTTTTGTTTTTTTTTGTATTAAAAAAAATACTATGTACCTTTAAGTATAAGTTGGCGAAGTTTCAGTGTCCTATGGCGCTTGTAAGTCTCCCTAATGACTGTAGGAGAACATGTATGCTACATTCTAATTTAACTGCATGCAAACTTTCAAATTGGCTTTTGCACACTTTTATTTTCATTGCATTTCAATACATTCAAATCAAAATAGCATTGACAAATTTAATGATAGAAGCACAAAATTTTCACTGCATGTCCCACACACTATGGCTAATAATTCTATGCATGGATTTTGAAACAACGTTGATAGTTTTTTAAATAAAAAATAACATGTATAGTAATTAAAAAAATTGCATATGCAGAGGATGTATACATTTTTTTCTTCCTTTATTATAATGATATAGAAAAGTTAAATGCATAGTGTGGTTCTAAATACGTCAGTGGTTGTGTAGAAAAAATTAAAACATTTTACTAAAAAATTATGGGACTTATTAAAAATTGTAATATGCAAATTTTTAAATGGATTTTCTTCAATAACTCAAAAACCTTTAAGCCTAGAAGGATGAAACTTCAGTATAATATTACCTATTATGTGTACAAAACATCAAGTATGTAGCTTAAAAAATGTAGAAAATAGAAATTTCACCCATCACCCCCCTTAAAGATGATGATCTTGAATGGGAGCAGCTGTGACATCTCAAGAAATGTTCCAAAACCACCCACAAGAATAATGGAGACTTGTACATCTACAGAAACATCTTCTGTACCCTGTCCAGGTGGAAATTAAATGGCTCTACAGTGGCCTATTTCATGTGTTGAACGTAATTAACTTTTTAAAACTGTTCAATTTTATTAAATTAATGTTGGGAAGTAAACATTATGAGGTATAATCATTGAAATTCATCGGAGAACATTTTTTTTTGACAACTCACCTCATAAAGTTTGTGTTTTTTACAAAACTGCAGTTTCAAACATAATCACGTCCATCTTCAGCTGTAACTCCGACTATGAAATTCTTTGGCTTTCAACTCTTTTATTGTCACCTTCTTCAGCGCTGCCATCTATGGTTGAATTTATGAACTTCAAAATCAAATTTTGTTTGTTAGGAATATCAAAATTCATTGATCTATATTTATTTTTCTGCATGTGTATCTTCTCCAAAACTGTCAATTCTAAAGGTTTATCCATTTGTTTTAAACATTTCACTTTTGTTCCAATTTTATGATGTTCTAATAAACTATGTGCAGCATTTGCAGATTTTTCAATTTCACAATTTTTAATATTTATAAAATGTTCTTTAGTATTGTATTGGAAGCCCATGTTTTCCCTTTCCAGAGATTTAGGCGCTCTCCGCATACAGGGAAGAATTTGAACCATACTAATTAGTTGCACTTGTTTTCGTATAGATGTCATTTTGAGTGGTCCATGGTCAGCATTCCGCCTCATACTAACATATAAGAAACCAAGGTAGTACTAGGATGGGAAAATTCGGTAAATTTTGCTTAGAGGCCTTTTCATTCAGGCTTAAGGATTTTCTATGAGCCTGAAAATCTTCAGACTCGGGACCCATGGCTTAAAGTCTCTCCCGGAGGACTTGCTCCTTGGATTTTTCCATCCTAAAAAATCCATCAACTCCGGCCGGGTTTGAACCCGCGACCCTCGGGACCAGAGGCAAATGTTCTTTCGTACAATGTTCCAAATTCCTTTTAGTTTTTCCTATATAAACTTTATTGCAATCTTTACAATTTGTAAAGAAGATGGCTGAAGATGGACATGATTACATTTGAAACTGCAGTATCATGATAAATACAAAATGTATGAGGTGAGTTGTCAAAAAAAATGTTCTCCGATGAATTTCAATGTTGAATTTTGTAATCACTCTGTAAATATTGTTGTTTATTTCAGATATTTTTGGGAGGCTGGGAGAATGGTAAGACTGCAATCAGACGGGACAGACAGAAACCAGACAAGGCTATAGCAGACACCCCGGACGTTCTCAGTGACGCAGAGTATAGAGGATTCTGGATCCGTTGGGCAGGAGGTTCCATTGCTGTAGGACGAGAAGGAGAAGTGGCACCATTTGTGGAATGGACAGACCCTGAACCATTCGGCATCGGATACTATGGAATCTGCACAGGATGGGGGGCTACTGGATCATGGCTTGTAGAGGGTGAGTACCCATGCTCATTAATTGGTGTCTTTGTTTCTTTTTTATGCCTTCTGTGTCTTGTGCTTCATACATTCATTTTGTAATTTATTGATTTTCTGTTTGAATTATAATAGTTAATCGATTTGGTAATTATTTAGAAAGTGGTCACCAGAATAAAATAGAAGTTTATTGAAATGAAAAATTATCAGCCACGGGTAAATAATTTAGACCTAACAATAACCAAAAATATCAATAACTAACTCACTGGTTCTATCAAACCCGTAAGTTCATGGCCGCGCGGATATAAGCTCTCCATATATCCCTATCCTGAGCTAAGTTTTCCAATTGTCCTCTGTATAATCTATTTCCCTCAAATCATACTTAATGTTATTCTCCCATCTCATTCTTGGGCATTTTCCCTCTGGTTTTCCTACAAGAAGCTTCCATGCAAGTTTTTCATTCCCCATTCGTGCCACATGTCCTGCCCATCACAGTCTGAGACTTGACTGTTATCATTATATCTGGCTTCCTATAAAGACCATGTAGCTCACTGTTATGCAGTCTTCTCCATTCACCTGTCTGTTCATCTTTCTTTGGTCCAAAAATTTTCCTAAGAACTTTATTCTCAAATACTCGTAATCTCCTTTCCTCCCTTAAAGTAAGAGTCCATGTTTCGCACCCATATAATATAACTGGTAGAATAATATCACCAAGACCAAATTAAAAACAAGCATTTACTGAAAACCTATGAACAATATATGCCAGAAGGTTTAGGTCAGATTAAAAATTCTGACCCCATCAGGAACTGAACTTGAGACCTTCTGGATTACAGATTATTTAAAAGTTCAGAAATAAAATTGGTTCCTGAGATCTCAATCATTCTCAACTAGGTAAAATGTTATAAAATATTTTGAAGGCCTTTCAGAAGAATATATGTTCCATCTTCAGCTTTTAACTTGGTACTTTTACATAGTTACCTCAACAGTGTTTTGTAATGAATTTTAAAAGTAGTTACTTACAGATAATTGTCTTAACCACCTAAGCCACAGGGGTTCCAGACATAAAATTAAATTTATATTTGAAGAGAAAAATACATGCTCAGAGTGGGGTTTGAAATTTAATATTTGAAGAGAATAATATATCCTCAGATTGGGGTTTGAACCAACAAGGACCTTTGGCATTTCTATGCTAATGCTCTACAAACAGAGCTATCTGAGCATTCCAGTCTAAATTCAAATTTTTCTCTTATAGTGAGTGGAGAACATATTTTTAACGACTCACCTCATATAATTTCAAATTTCTTTGATACCGGCGGTTTCAGACAATATCTTGTCCCTCTTCAGTCATGGCTTCCACTGATGAATCATCAGTGAAATTCAGTGGAAGCCATGACTGAAGAGGGACAAGATATTGTCTGAAACCGCCGGTATCAAAGAAATTTGAAATTATATGAGGTGAGTCGTTAAAAATATGTTCTCCACTCACTATTAATGATATAACCTCATAATATTTACTTCCCAATATTAATTTAAATATTTTCTCTTATACATTTTTAATTCGACGGTTCATAGCATTTGGCTCTCGGGAATTAACAATGTGTGAGGGAAAAATTTGCAGTTAGATTGGTGTGCTCAGGTAGCTCAGTTGGTAGAGCATTGGCATAGAAAGTCAAAGGTCCTGAGTTCAAATGCCAGTCTGAGCATATATTTTTCTAAATTTGAAGAGAAAAATTTTCGCCTAGACCGGGACTCGAACCCGGGACCCTTGGCTTTCCGGGCCAAGTGCTCTACCAACTGAGCTACCGAGGCGAGTTACGATCCAGACGCAAATTTTTCTCTTATATACGTTGTAATTCCCTATCGCCAAATGCTTTTGAAACCATTGTTTCTATCTTTGCAAATGGCGGCTTCTTAGTTAAGAAGACATTTATTGGAAATTTAACATTACTTTAAAAGCCTTACTGGCTTACTGTTAAATTTCCAATAAATGTCTTCTTAACTAAGAAGCCGCCATTTGCAAAGATAGAAACAATGGTTTCAAAAGCATTTGGCGATAGGGAATTACAACGTATATAAGAGAAAAATTTGCATCTGGATCGTAACTCGCCTCGGTAGCTCAGTTGGTAGAGCACTTGGCCCGGAAAGCCAAGGGTCCCGGGTTCGAGTCCCGGTCTAGGCAAAAATTTTTCTCTTCAAATTTAATTTATCTTTCATTGAGAAATGTTAAATTAATAATAAAAACATCATATATTTTTCTCTTCAAATATAATTTGTCCTTCAGTGAGAAGTATTAAATTAATGATAAAAACATGAAATTTATTGCCGGCTTTTGTGACCATTTTCAAAATAATTATCTAATTATGTTAGTGTAAATAAAATAATTTTTGATTGTAGTTTAGAAATTAATATGTACAGAAAAGCAATAGTTAACACAATTAAAGAGAAATTTCTTGTATTTAATCTTCACATCCACATGGTAGTGAAATTTTGTTCAAAATGCAATATATGTTTGTTTATAAATGAAGATCTTGGTATTTACACTGTGCTATATGATAATTATGAACCTGAAATTGGCAGAAGATAGGAGAGTCTGGAGGAAGATTATCGAGAAGGCCAAAACATTAAATTTTGAAGTTGTAGTGCCTTAACACATTCAGTACCATAAACCAGTTAAGGCGTTTAAAGAGACTATCGTGTATGCGGCCGTCGGTCAGTTAACTCGTTTTAGAGTGGGCACGAACAAACCGCGTTTATATTCGATGCCTAAATATTGTGTTGGCTTAGTATGTCTTGGAGATCATAAATGGCATGTAAATGTACATTTTCTATTCCTGTTTGACATGTTTAAGCTTGGTGAATCCCCTTTTATTTTTAAAACCAACAACACATGGAATTCGTTCACCCAAACTTGCTTCCAGGCTCCAATGCAGTCGTATATGTTTCTTGTTATCGCGCTGTTGTTTGTGCGTGAGTGAAACCATGGCGAAAGAAAAATATCTCACCGAAGAAGAATTAGTGAATATTTTGTATAATGATGATTCAGGTGATGAACTGATTCCTGAATTACGAGATTCACAAAGTGAAAGTGAAGGTGAACTTCCACTTCCTGAAATTGATACGCCGATACCATGTGATGTCAATCACACAAGTTATTTCACCATCAAATCCTACTAGGATATCTCCTTTAGGTATGTACAAAATTTGAATTTTCTAGGAGTAATAGTTTGTGAATAATGGCCCACTTTCTGAAGTGCCATGAAAAGGATAGCTGGGGTATTTAAATGGCTGGCCTGTGGGTTTAAATGCCCTGTTCAGTGCCTGGTACTTAATGTGACACAGATGATGATCAACTCCATGCGCAACAGGCCTAGAAGGCCCTTGGCTGACCATCAAGCTGCTGGCCTCACATCCACATGTGTTAATCAGAGGTAGACGATCATCTAGCCAGTGTAGGGGTGGTTAATGCAAGAAGCCTTGGCGCAGAGCTACAGGACTTGCGCTGGTTCGAGTCTCCATGGGGGAATAAATATTTCTCATGGAATTTCGGCCAGTATGGGACCGGTGCCCACCCAGCATCGTGAGACATTTGGATAGCTACAATAAGTAGCAGCTCCAGGTTGAGAATACCAGCTATAACGGCTGGGGGATCTGACATGCTGACCACATGTCACGAAAATAACGGAAGTGGTTTTATCGCTGAGAATTCTGGGTAATTCGTTGCCAATATTACGAAAACGTCAACATTCATGCATGACCGGTTAAGGCGGCCGTTAATTCGATCTCAGCTCACCAGTGATTGGAAGTAATTTGAGTAGAGAGTAATGTATTTGCATACGACCCTTAGGGTCGTAGGACTTTAACCGGTCATGCATGAATGTTGACGTTTTCATAATATTGGCAACGAATTACCCAGAATTCTCAGCGATAAAACCATTTTCGTCTGCTATAGAGGAATGCATTTTTGCTTGCATCCCGCAAATAATACTGTATACAAACACGTCTGCGACGTGCAATATTACGCCGATTCTCCTGTTCTTCCAGTTGAATTCTTTGGTAGACTCTATCAAATTCCTCTTCTCCGCGTATACCGAAAACATGATCGAAGTCTTCAAGGTCCGACATCTTGGATAAGTTTCAAACTACATCGGTTACCATCGGTTCCCTTCGGGATTTTCACATAAGTTTATATCTTGAGCTACGATCTTAAGGTACCTTGTCTGGTAGCTTTACAATTATTACCGCGTGAATAGATTTCTGAGTAAGAAAAATGTGTTTGAATAAAACTTTATCAGCAGAGAACGCCTTTTACTGTCTAATGCGTTCAAACATTCGACCCTAAGATAATGATTCAATTCTGTGTACATTAATTTGGTGTATTTGTTATGGTTTAGGCAGCGTAAGCCAATTTAAGCATCTAAAAAAGCTATTTTTTAATCTTTTTCACTACAAAGAGCGATTTTTAGGGTTGAAGGGGTAGGGTATTGCATCTATCTTGGATTAAAGTTTTAAGAAATGTAAAACAGTACTTGAGATCTCTGTCTTCCACAATAATCAGCAGAGTAGTTTTAAGAATTGTATTCTAAAAATATTAACTCTCTTAAAACCTAAAACCTTTCCGGGAAGCTCCTGAACATTTTGCAACAGTTTGGTAGCGCATAAAGGAGAAACAGATTGACATCCATATTTGAAGAGAAAAATGATATGCTCACACTTGGGTTTGAACCCAGGACCTTTGACTTTCTAGGCCAGTACTCTGCTGAATGAGCTATCTGAGCAAGTTCCATTCTAAACGCAAATTTTTCTCTTATATACAATGTTAAATTCCCACGCACCAAATGCTATGAAACCTTTGCTTCTATCTTGCAAATGGCAGCTTCTTTATTAAGAAGACATTTATTTGGGAATTTTACATTACATTATAAAGTCAGTACAACTTATTTTGATGTTTTTTATTATTCATTTCATACATTTCAATGATGGATAAATCATATTTGAAGGGAAAAATTATATACTCAGACTGGGGCTTGAACCCAGGACCTTTGGCTTTCTAGTCCAATACTCTACCGACTGACCTATCTGAGCAAGTTCCAATCTAAATGCAATTTTCATTTTCTTATATATGCTGTTGATTCCCGCGCACTAAATGCTATGAAACCTTTGCTTGTATTGTATCTTGCAAATTAAAAGACAGACATACATTCATTTTTACATATCGATGGCCTAGAATCATATTGTTCTAAGTCCATCTCGTAGAATAATTATTCTTATTAAGTTATGAAGGTATTCTTGTTATGAAATGAATATTTTGTGTCCCATGTCCATTTGCATTGTGAGAATGAAACAGGAATAAAATATTTTTATAGCATTTGTAACCGAAATGTTGAATTTCTGTTCATTTTCACAATGCACATGGGCACATGAGACGTAAGAAACGTAACAAGAATTCTGCAAAATGGATTTAGAACAGTATGGTTCTGGACCATTGATATATAGATAAGAATTTTTTCTCTTTAATTATGTTAAATTTTGATTGTTTGTGAAGTAGTTGCAGAATGGTGAGTATGTTTGTATATAAATGTAGTTTTTCTCAGGTACACTAATGTAGCCTTCTCTATTAATGCTCTTCTGATGGTGTTGGTATCTACTTATCCTAAACGACTGCGGAATTATTTTGTAGAGAACTTTGATTGAGGGTAAAGTGTAGTATTGTGGTATGGCACTAGGTGGCAACGAGATCACAACAGCTGACAAGTTAGAATACGCATTCCGTCCTGTCCCGGTGGGCACGATCCACATAGAAGTGCGTGCTCCATCAAACGCACACATTGCTTTAACATCTGCTAAAAGTGAAACTGAGCCAATGTATGAGATTCTGCTTGGAGGATGGGAGAACTCTGCTTCTACGATCCGCTACAACCGTCAGCAACCTGACAAGGTATATAGGTCACTTACACCAGTGGACAGATAATAATTCAGACATTTTATAAATTTATTCAAAATTAAAATGGGAAGTAACACTATGAGGTATTTTCAATTTATAAAAATGAGTTGGAGAAAATGTTTTTATATCTCTCCTCATAAAGTTGCGAGTTTTCACGATACTGGTTTCAAAATTCATTTTACTTCCATCTTCTGTCAAACTCCAACTTTCAAAATTTCGCCTTCAATATCTTCCAAATTGCCATCTGGTGTCGATTTTACGAACTTGGAAATCAAATTTTTCTCGTTCTGAATTTCAAAATTCATGGCTTTATATTTATTCTTCTGAATGTATATCTTTTCCCTTCTTGTCTTCTTCTTGTAAGCCCATGTTTTCCCTTAACAGAGATTTAGGCGTGCACCCCCTACTGGGAAGAATATGAACTATACTAATTTAGTTACACTTGTTTTCGTATAGATGTCATTTGAGTGGTCAGTGGTCAGCCATTCTCGCCTCATACTGACAATTAGGAATTATTCATTCAGGTTATTGTGAATAGGATGGGAAAATTCGGTAAATTTTGCTTAGAGGCCATTTCATTCAGGCTTAAGGATCTTTTACGAGCCTGAAAATCTTCAGACTCGGGATCCATGGCTTAAAGTCCCTCCCGGAGGACTTGCTCCTTGGATTTTTCCACCCTAAAAAATCCATCGACGCCAGCCGGGTTTGAACCTGTGACCCTCAGGACCAGAGGCAAGGAGCATAACCACTAGTCCACCGTGGCCGGTTATCTTTTCCCAAACTGTTAATTCCAAAGGCTTCTATAAATGTTTGAAGTTTTGTTTCTCTTCCAATTTTGTGATTCTCTAGCAAACTATGAGCTGCAATTATCAATTTTTTCAATTTCACCATTTTTTTAATATTCCTAAAGATTTTTTGTACGACTTTCTAAATTCCTTTTAGTTTTTTTCTATATATTTTTTCTTGCAATCATTGCAACTAATTTGATAAATTCCAGATTTTTTCTTAATTTATCAAATTAGTTGCAATGACTGCAAGAAAGTATGTATAAGAAAAACTAAATGGAATTTAGAAAGTCATACAATTGTACACTTTAGATCATCATCATCATCATCATCCAGGGATTAAGCCTGTTGGCTCGTTCCGGTTTCATGAAAGCTAGAATTGTTAAAATTGTTCAGACCATCTTCTGTGTGGGTGTCCAACATTTCTCCTTCCGTGCGGTTTATAATTTAGCAATATTTTGTAAATCTTCCTTCTGGCATTCTATCAATATGTTCATTCCAGTCGTTCCTATATTTAATTATTCGGTCTGTAAGTTTGAAAATATTTAGTTCCTTTCTTATATCTTCATTTCTTTTCTTATCCAGCAGAGTATATCCTGCTATATTTCTTAAAAATCGCATCTCAGCTGCTTCCAATCTTTGTTCTTGTACACTTTAGAGATATTAAAAATTATGAAATTGAAAAATCTGCAATTGTGGTTCATAGTTTGCTAGAGAATCACAAAATTGGAAGAGAAACTGAACTTTTAAAACATTTAGAGAAGCCTTTGGAATTAACAGTATGGGAAAAAATATACATTCAGAAGAATAAATATTGAGCCATGAATTTTGAAATTCCCTTCGAGAAAAACTTGATCTCCAAGTTCATAAAATTGACACCAGATGGCATTCGGAAGATGGTGTTAACAGCAAAATTTTGACAGTTGGAGTTTGACTGAAAATGGAAGTAAAATGACTTTTGAAACTGGTATTGCGAAAAAATGCAATTTTTTTTAGGTGAAATATAAAAAACATTTTCTCCAACTCATTCTTTTTCTAAAAGTTAAAATGCTAGGATAGTTTTGAGAAACCTAAGGGTTTGATAGTCTCAGTGAGTTAGTTAAGATGCCATTGTCATCAATTTGTTAAAACTTTTAAAATTTGAAGACTTTTTGGGATCCGTTTCCATCATCAGCAGAAGG
Organism: Diploptera punctata; assembly: GCA_030220185.1. NCBI lineage: Eukaryota > Metazoa > Arthropoda > Insecta > Blattodea > Blaberidae > Diploptera > Diploptera punctata. The sequence goes on along the minus strand of JASPKZ010000032.1, from coordinate 1,491,627 downwards.
TAACATAAGACCTTCTCCTGATGATGGAATTTCACTCTGAAAGGCATTCAAGTTTTAAAAAATGATCAAGTTAAGGGTGACAGCATCTTGCAGATACTAATTTTATATTAATATATTAGGGAAAAAAATAAATAGGATTTTTATTACGATATTAATAAAATAAATAAAATTAGTTAATTAGATGTAAATTTATGTTTTGACCACAAAGTAAAATTGTAATGTTTTTACATTTTTTTAGCAGCTCTCACAGAATTCCAGACAGATTTCTGGAGTTTTGGCAACACTGAACTGGGAATAATTGTGAAAATGCAGTTTAAAAATGGCAATTTTCAGTTTAAAAATCACAAAATAGATACCGATGATTAATAAATGTATTTTTAGGCACAGTAAAACAACAAAAAGAAAATTTTAGGTTAAACACAAAATAGGTATCAGTACCAACGGGTAAAATCGGCAATTTTAGGCATAATTAAACTCATCCAGATAGTATCCAAACTCCAGGTGTGACAGGTAGAAGGCTCTTGGCCTACCATGCGGCTGCTGGCCTCACGTCCACATGTGTTAATCACAGAGGTAGACAATCATAAGCCAGTGTAGGATTGACATGTGGTCAGCATGTCAAGTCCCCAGCTGCTCTTCCCCAGCTGGTCTTCTCAACTTGGAGTCGCTACTTATTGTAGCTACCCAAATGCCTCATGATGCTGGGTGGGCACCGGTCCCATACTGGCCGAAATTCCATTAGAAAATTTCTTCCCTCATGGGGACTCGAAGAAGCACAAGTCCCGTAGCTCTGTGCCAAGGCATCTTGTCTTAACCACTCGGCTACTATCCAGATAGTATAACATTTCATAAAACTTGTATCTATATCATTGGTTTTTATCTATTCTTACAAAAACAATTGAGTATGAAATCTAAAAATCAGAGGCCTAATGATTACTTAAAACTCACGTATTTTCAATTTATTACTTAGGAACATTTTTTCTTTTGAAAAATGATTTAGGAATGAAAATACAATAATATATGAAGGAAAAACTTATAAATATTGTAATAAAAAAATAAGAGTTAATCATCCAGTTTTTTTTTTGCATAGGAATTAATTTTAATTTTAATTATTTTTGGAACTTTAATAAGAAATGAGGTGAAACATTGCTGTCATTGCTGTGGTTGTTAGCGTATACACACATATATTTATGCACAAGGTGCGAGCAGAAACCCCTGGACTGTTGACAAACAACGATTATGTACAATTTCTGGTGGAATGGCGCAACGGTCACATTACCGTCAAGAAGAATGGTGCACCTCTCTTGGAATGGAAGGATCCAAATCCTTTTGGAATTTCTCATTATGGCTTGAGGACAGCTTGGGGTTCACAAGGACATTGGAGGATTCGATCTCAACAACATAGCGTTCCGCAGCGAGCCGCAGGTACACGGCAGCTACTAACATGTCTAACAAGCCGTCGTGTCGCCGTGTTTGCATGCTTTCTGGGGTTCTATGTAGGATTGGCAGTTTTTCAAGTACATTGTGAAATAAATATTATTTATGCATACCACAATATTTATGTAGTAGTAATATCATCCATGGTGGTCTGTTCCTTGCCTCTAGTCCCGATGGTCCAAAGTTCAAACACAGCTGGGGTCAATGGATTTTTAGGCAGAAATAAGCCAAGGGACAAGTCCTCCGGAGGGACTTTAAGCTGTGGGTCCTAAGTCTGAAGATTTACAGGCTCGTAAAAGATCCTTAAAACTGAATAAAGAGACCACTAACCAAAATTTATCAACCTTCTTCATCCTATTAATACCTTAGTTGCCTATTAGATGTCTCATTGGGTCGGTATGTTGACCACATGCCATTAATGACATCCTAAGGAAAATAAGTGTAACTAAATTAACATGGTCTGTAATTCCCAACAAAGGAGAGGCTAAAGCCCAACATTGGACTGTTATGCCATCATAGATAGGTGGTTGTTATTATTATTATTATTATTGTTATTGTTATTATTAGTTATTATTATTATTGTTATTGTTATTATTAGTTATTATTATTATTGTTATTCCATCCATTCATTTAATGGCTGATTGGCTCAAATTCGAGCTTTGGCCTCCCTTAACTTCTGCCTCCAATCATTTATATTTTGCGCAGCAAGCCTCCAGTTGCAACACTTAAGTAGGGTTGCAGCATCTTCCTTAATACCATCCTCCCATCGATTTTTCGGTCTTCCAACCCGTCTATTCCCCATAAAACTTGCTGTAAGCACCTTTTTGGTGCTCGGTCTGTTGAGAGCCTTTGTACATGGCCAGACCATTCTAATTTCTTTAACTTAATAAAATTGGCAAGGTCAGGTTCATTGTATTTGTCATACAGTTCTTTGTTGTATCGTATTCTCCACTGACCATTAATATTTATTGGTCCAAATATTTTCCCCGAGTACTTTTTTTTTTCAAAATTATTTAGGGCTACCTCTGATCTTTTAATGAGGCTCCATATCTCACTACCATAGGTCAAAACTGATCTTATTAAAATTTTATATATTATTATTATTATTTTTTATTATTATTATTATTATTATTATTATTATTATTATTAGAATGCTTATTTGATAGCCTTTCACGATATCATATGAAAATTGTCATAGGAGATTTTAATGCAAAAGTGGGGCGGGAAGATATATTCAAACCAACAATAGGCAAATTCAGTCTTCATGAAGATAGTAACGACAACGGGGTTAGATTAGTCACATTTGCCACATCGAAGAATCTGATTGTTAAGAGCACAACATTTCAGCATAAGGATATTCATAAATACACCTGGACGTCCCCAGATGGAGAAACTCGGAACCAGATAGATCATGTATTAGTGGATAAACGCTGGCACAGTAGCATCATTGATATTAGATCAGTTAGAGGGATAGACTGCAATTCGGATCATCATCTGGTCAGAGTGAAAATCAGACAACGGCTATCGCTTATGAGAGGAACGAATGCTAAAGATGATTCTGTAAAATATGAATTAAAAAACTTGAGAAATGATGAAATGCGGCAAGAATACCAAATCAAAATTGCTAATAGATTTGAAGTACTGGAATCTTCAGATGACAATGTGGCAAACGAAGAAGAACCTGATATAAATAAAGAATGGGAGGCTATAAGAGATACTATTAAATTGTCAGCATCAGAAAGCATTGGTTGTTTAAAAAAGAGGCAAAACAAGAAATGGTTTGATGAGGAATGTGCCGACATTGTAAAGAAAAGAAAACTAGCAAAAATGAAATGGTTACACGAGCCAAATGAGGTAAATTTAGAGCAATTGGGTAGTATTAGACGGGAAACCACCAAGTTACTAAAGAGTAAAAAGAGGGAATATTTGAGAGAGAAGATTAATGATCTTGAAATGAATGCAAAAAATAGGAACATTAGAGAATTATATCAGGGAATTAGTATAGAGAAGAAAGGGTTTCAGGCTAGAACAAACATAATTCGAAATGAAAATGGGGATATGATTGCAGATTCTAGGAGTATATTAAATAGATGGAAAAGTTACTTTAATCAGCTATTAAATGTACATACAGAACAGGACATTGAGGAGGATAAGTTACAGACAGCAGAAATGCTAGTCGCAGAGCCAAGTGCATTAGAGGTTGAAATGGCGATTGAAAAATTGAAGATGTATAAAGCATCAGGTTCAGATGAGATCCCAGCAGAACTGATAAAATCAGGGGGAGAAAAATTGATAGACAAGATACGCTGGTTGCTTAGTATGATTTGGGAAAAAGAAGCTCTTCCAGATGAATGGAAGGAATCAATTATCGTACCAATTTATAAGAAAGGAGATAAAACTGATTGCAACAACTACAGGGGCATCTCATTACTTTCAACTTCATACAAAATTCTTACAAATATATTAGTAAGCAGACTTACTCCCTACATTGATGACATTCTAGGAGATCATCAATGTGCATTTAGAAGAAACAGGTCTACAACAGATCAGATTTTTAGTATAAGACAGATTTTAGAAAAGAAATGGGAATATAATGGCACTGTACATCAACTATATGTAGACTTCAAAAAAGCATATGATTCAATTAAGAGGGAGAAGTTATATAGTATCCTGCTGGAGTTCGGAATTCCTAAAAAGTTAGTTAGACTTATACGAATGTGTCTAAATGGCTCAAATAGTAGGGTGCGTGTAGGCAAACAGTTTTCAGACACTTTTGAAATCCAGAATGGGTTGAAGCAAGGAGATGCACTATCTCCTCTACTATTTAATTTTGTACTAGAGCATGCCATTAAATCTTTAGAGAATGAGGAAGGCTTACAACTCAATGGTATTAATAAGCTGTTAGTTTATGCTGATGATGTAGTACTATTGGCCGATAGCGAGGAGATACTAAAGGCCAACACGCACACACTATTGAGTAACACTAAGAAATTAGGACTGGAAGTAAATATCAGTAAAACTAAATATATGGTCACAGGTAGAAATTCAGTATATAATGGAAATGGACAGCTAATGACAAATGAGGGAAATTTTGAGGAAGTGGCTGAATTCAAATACCTAGGAACAATAATCACAAATAGGAATGAGACGCACAAAGAAATTAAACATAGGCTCAATTCTGGAAATGCATGCTATTATGCATTGCAGAGACTTTTGATGTCCCAACTCCTTTCAAAAAGTTAAGCTGAAAATATATAAAACTATTATTCTACCAGTTATATTATATGGGTGCGAAACATGGACTCTTACTTTAAGGGAGGAAAGGAGATTACGAGTATTTGAGAATAAAGTTCTTAGGAAAATTTTTGGACCAAAGAGAGATGAACAGACAGGTGAATGGAGAAGACTACATAACAATGAACTACATGGTCTTTATAGGAAGCCAGATATAATAAGAACAGTTAAGTCTCGTAGACTGCGATGGGCAGGACATGTTGCACGTATGGGGAATGAAAGACGTGCATGGAAGCTTCTTGTAGGAAAGCCAGAGGGAAAACGCCCAGTTGGTAGACCAAGAATGAGGTGGGAGAACAACATTAACTTTGATTTGAGGGAAGTAGATTATACAGGGAATGATTGGAAAGCATTAGCTCAGGTAAGGGATGTATGGAGAGCTTATGTCCGCGCGGCCATGAACCTACGGGTTCGATAGTGCCAGTGAGTAAGTAAGTAAGTATTATTATTATTATTATTATTATTATTATTATTATTATTATTATTATTATTATTATTATTATTATTATTATTATTATTATTATTATTATTAGCATACTAATATTTAATATTAATAATGTCTCTGCCCATACATCCTTACATAGGCATAGGGAGTACCCTTTTGGGAGTTCGTTAACCAAGGCGTAATTAAGTAAAGCTTATTATACAGGGACAGATTTGAAGACATCTTAGCATAAGAATGTATAGAGAGCTTATGTCCGCACTGCCATGAACCTAGTTCCAGTGAGTTAGTAATAAAATATGGAACAGCTGTGTAAATACTTTTAAAATGAAACAATTGCATAATTTTGACTCTAAATTCTTGAAGAACTGCCAAATGTATTGGTGTATTTATTGTTATTCTTGAACACTTTCTGTCCTCTTTGATTTCTATGCTTGCTAGTTCATCTTGGTAATACGACTTCTTCTTCGACTGTCTTAGGTTAAATTTTATTGTGCGGATTACTGTGGATTTTTGTTAAAATGGATCTTCAGGTGTGGTAACTTCTTTCACTCTGCTTATGTCAGTTATGAATTATGTTTTCCTTAATTTTTTAAAGAAAGTGACACTATGAGGTTTATTTTAATAAATAACAGAGTTAGAATTTAACACCTCGCCTCATAATTCTAGATTTCTCAAAGACTAGATTCAGTACTTCCTTGTACCATCTTCAGCTCTACTGGTATCTTCATTTTTAATAGTTGGATAGAGCAGAAGTTGGTACAAAGAGGTATCAAAAAATTTACAATTGAATAGTTGCCCCAAAAAGATCCATCCATAGTAATTCTACCAAAGGGCAGGTCTTTCACTGCAATCATAACATTTTCATACTATGCTGGCAGCTTTACTAGGGAATTGTAGATGTGGTAGTTTCCCGTTGCTTTCCACACCAGTGAAGGATGATGATGATGATGGCCATATGATTTCGGGGACCGTTTGGGCCTTAATTTTTCTGATATTTGTCTTACAGGTGAGGAAAAATCCCAAGAAAAACCTCACCCAGAAAAACTGCCCCAACCGGGGATCGAACCCGGGCCCGCTGCGTGAGAAGGCAGCATGCTACCTCAAGACCACAGCGGTAGACATCCCAAAAAGATATCTAACCAAAAAATAATTTGAAAGTTGAGTTTTCAGTGGATAAGTGAACTATCCGGAGAATATCATGACATGGCGGATGTAAAACTACTCCTACTCTCTTTCAGACCTGTTTTATTTACTTTAAAAGTTGGTGTTCAAGCGGATATTGTTCTTTCTCTAACAAAATTGCAGAAGCAGTTAGTCAAGTCATAAGTAGCACTACAGAAAAACAATTATTGCACATGTGCAAATTCATTCCACCACAGTTTCCATAAATTCTGTACGAATCTTAGAGAAACTGAGTGAAAATAAGAAAGACACAAAGAATGTAATGAAATAACATTAAATGTAAAATAAATATTGAACACTGATTCAGTTAGGTTCACCGCTGTGGTCTCGAGGTAGCATGCTGCCTTGTCATGCAGCGGGCCTGGGTTCGATCCCTGGTCGGGACAAACTCCTGGGTGAGGTTTTTTTCGGGGTTTTCCTCACCTGTAAGACGAATGTCAGGAAGCTTAGGGCCCAACGGTCCCCGAAAATCATCCGGTCATCATCATCACCATCTTTCACCGGTGTGGAAAGCAACGGGGAACTACCACACCTATAATTCCCTAGTAAAGCTGCAAAGCATAGCATGAAAATGCTATGACTGCAGTGAAAGACCTGCCCTTGGACAGAATTACTATGGAATGGAATGGATTCAGTTAGAATTTTTTTCTAACTGAATCAGTGTTAAACATGTATTTTCTATTTCTTATTATAGCATTTTTAGTAATATATGTATTAGATCATTTTTCCACTCTATTTAGATAGATCTTTTTTCACTCATTTCTATATTAAATTGTTAATATTCAGTTATTAGCATGTTATTTTACATTCAAATTGGCTGCATATGTTTCCAATAGGATGAGAGATTAAAATGTATATGATATAATAAAGGTAATAGCCTCAAAATGTATATAGGCATTTTTTTTGTTTTCCCAACAATTTGTAGTTTGTGGGTTAGATTTGTTTTCAGGGCAGCTATTGAATTATGAGATGAGGTGTTAAATTATAACTCTATTATTAATTAAATTAATCATATTATCATACTGTGTACATTTCTAGCGTTGTATTAAACTGAATGTAACCAAATTAACACCGCCATAATTATATGCAAACCACAAGTTGCTATCTACAGTAGTTTTGTAGTTAATAATATATATGAAGGGTACAGGGAAAACACCAGGTAAATCACTTTTTCCTTGAAACCTAGAAAACATACTTTTAGTTGTAGATATAAACTTCATTTTTATTTTGATGTGAAATTTTTTTATATTGAACATTTTCCATTGCTGGACTTTATTATTTTGAAAAGAAAAATTAATACTTGAACCCTGGACCTTGTATTCTCTGTACGACTATGCTATCCACTACACTATTGGTACACGATTTGAGAATCGTGTATGAACAAAGAAATGTTAAAGTTTGTATCATAGCTTGAATACTGTAATGGATAGCATACTTGTATGGAGAACAAGAGGTCTAGGGTTCAAGTCCTGGTTTGAACATTAATTTTTCTTTTCAAAGTAAACTTCCTTGCCAAATTTTGGAGATAAATAAACCCATGAGTAAAATGTATCTTTGATGATCTTGAAGAAGATTTTCGGGCTGTAGGCCGTGGTCATGAGGCTTGTAGTTCCCAGACACTTCTCCAGAGACTGCATCTGGCATCCTCAAGGGTGGTCTCTGGAGAAGTGTCGGGAACTACAAGCCTCACGACCACGGCCTATAGCCTGAAAATCTTCTTCAAGATCATCATAGCAACTCCGGCCGTGAAAGTCTACGTGAATACAAAATGTATCTTTATTTGCACTTCATAGTGTAGTGGTCAGCATTTCTGACTAGAGTTCATGAGGTTCTGGGTTTGATACCCAGTCAGGCCATAGGAATTTTTCCTTAAAGGGAATTAATTATTCCTGTGGTTGCCCATGGTCTGAAATTTAGGTTAACGACTTCCTGGTGCTTCATTATCATTTATCACCCATCATATCATCGGAGTAACTCTGCCTTCCAAGTGTCCCAAGCTAAGAAATAGATTACAATTCAGCCAATGCCCAGGAGAGAAAGCCAGAGATTTCATAAGTCAGTTTGATGGCATTGGACAAAAAAAAACTGTTTCACACTTCTAAACAATAGTGATTTTCATGTAAAATCTAATTGCACTTCAAACTTCATTTGAACAAAGAAATTACTTACTTGGTTCTTTACCTGCCGGCTGCGATGGTCTAGTAGTCATGTTCCTTGCTTCTAGTCCCGAGGGTTGGCTGGGCTGATGTATTTTTAAGATGGAAAAACCCAAAGGACAATTCCTCCAGGAGAGACCTTAAGCCATGGGACCAAGATCTGAAGATTTTTGGTCTTATAAAAGAACCTCAAGCCTGAAAAAGAGGTTATAGGCTTTAGGTAAATTTTTTATCACTCACCTCATATCGTTCTTCTTATTTGACTATAAACTAGTTTCGGAACATAGTTTCTGTTCCATCCTCAGTATCATCACGACCGTTGTTCTGTCATATTGAAGAGCTGTCCTTTGCTCCTTGCATTGGAAGACTGAAAAACCTCGAAACCAGGTCATTCTCCCCAGGAATTTCAAAGTTCATCAATTTCTTCTTTCACTCTTTCAGGTTGAATGAAAGAGCGAAAAGAATAAATTGAACTTTGAAATTCCTGGGGAGAATGACCTGGTTTCAAGGTTTTTCAGTCTGCCAATGGAAGGAGTGAAGGACGGCTCTTCAAGACGACAGAACAACGGTCGTGACGATGAGGATGGAACAGAAACTACCTAAATGAATATACCTCATAGTGTGGATTCCTAAAATAAGTAATTATAGGCTATAAATCAATTTTTATTATTAATAATTATTTCTACCCATATGATATATTCCAATTTAAATTTTACCCCTAATGAGCAAAATTTAACCGATCTTCCTCATCCATCCAAGTAATACCTTACTTATTTAAAGAGAAAAATTATACGCTCAGACCGGGACTTGAACCCGGGACCCTTGGTTTTCTAGTCCAAGTGCTCTACCATTTGAGCTACCTGAGCAAGTACCGATCTAAACGCAAATCTTTCTCTATATACGTTGAAATTCCTGCCCCAAATGCTTTGAAGCCTTTGCTTCTATCTTTGCAAATGGCGGCTCCTATATTAAGAAGACATTTGGGAATTATACATTACATTATAAATGCCAGTACGGCTATTTTCGATGTTTTTATTATTAATTTCATACATCTCAATGATGGATAAATTTTTCTCTTTAAATATGATTTATCCATCATTGAGATGTATGAAATTAATAATAAAAACATTGAAAATACCTTACTTGCCTGCTAGATGTCTCATTTAATTGGAGAGCTGACCATGTGCCATACCTTGGCATCTGTAGGGAAATGAGTGTAATTAAATTAGCATGGTTAGGAAACTGCTTAAGAGGGGTGGTATATGAAAGAAGAATAACTTATGAAGGGTACAGGGAAAGAATCAGATAAGTCACTTTTTTGTTGAAGTGGAGATTAAGGTGTCATTAGATTCTCCGTGGAAAGGACTATCTTTTAAAAGTTTGAAACTGTAAAGGAAACAGTTTAATAATGGGTTCATTTATCTTCAAAGTTTGGCATATAGATAAAGAGGTAGGTAAGTTGTATAATAGAAGAGTGCTTTTTTTATGTTTGATGGAAAAGTGGCCTACTTTTATTTGTATGCTTATATATATATATATATATATATATATATATATATATATGCAGGTTCAGGCATTAATTTTTCTTTTCATGCTATATTTGGCTTTCATTGCTTAATATCAAAGTTTAATTATAACAACAAAATGAGAAAGCATTACTGCTATAAAGTTAAATATTCTCTTTAAAAATGCTTTCTTGTTATAGAAGCCATAAGATGGCAGTGCAGGCACATGCCACTGCCTCTTATGATTGAGAATTGTATATAAGGAAAGGAAAATTGTTTGTATTATGATGCCTAGATGGCGAAATTGGTATCTTGCTAACATATAGAGTTAGATGTCTCAGGTTCAAATTCCAATTTTGGCATTAATTTTTCATATATATATATATATATATATGTGTGTGTGTGTGTGTGTGTGTGTGTGTGTGTGTGTGTGTGTGTGTGTGTGTGTGTGTGTGTGTGTATGTATGTAAGTCTGTATGCCAGTCTATGCCAGTCTTGAATTGCCTTGAACTGCCTGGCCATAATTTCACCCCCCCTTGGTCCCCATCTCTAATATTATAATCCGGAAAACTGACTGTAAGGATACAACCATTCGTAGAACTCCTAGGTAGTAAAATGGAATGTAAAATGTATTTGTGCACCAATTTCAGTCAAACTTAGTAGGCCTACGTATGTAAATTATAATTTTGAAAATATACTAGGAGGGGTAAGAGACTCCTATCACCACTAAGAGGTAGTGAGAGAGGGTGACTTTTAAAAATAATCACTAACAATCGATGTTAATGTCGAATCCATATTGTTTGGAGTTTATTATCTAATTTGTGAGTGTGCTGATGATATTAAAGTCCAAGTTTTATATCTGACACTCCTAGAGGAAGTGAGGAGGAGTAAAAAATAAAATGTCGTAAATGACAGATTATGTTGTCCAATTCCAACTTTTTGGGGTTGCTTAAGTGAATCGTAAAGTCCAGATGTCATCTAAGCTATTATTTTAATTTATCGAAAGCCTTCGTGTAGTCTACGAAGACTACGTGGAATTTCCCGCGGGATGCCTTAGTGTGTCCTCTATATCACTGACAAGGTTGTTTATGGCGTGCAGTGTACTCCTGTCTTTTTGGAAACCGAATTGTTCTTCCGGGATCTTGTGTTCTACTTCATTATAGGAAAGTGAGACAGTGAAATAGTAATATGTTCTATGATGTAGTATGTTTAATATTTCATTGAACTGAAATGTAGTGTTGACATCAATGTTAGAAGATAAAAAGTGGAAGCAAGCTGATAGATGTCTGAGTTAGAGGTGTAAATAATAAATATGTACTATCCAATTTCACTGTTTTGTTTTGTGTGAATTAAGTAAGCTGGAAAGATCGTATGAATGATGGGCTATGCATAAAATATATTAATTAAATAAAAATAAAACTTAGTTTTATTTGATTTTCATATTTATTTGATATAATTCAGTGACAGCTGTTTCGGTACACTGTACCTTCTTCAGACATGTTAACAAATTATGAATTGTGTTACTATAGTACATATCGACTGGTCTAAGCAACAATACAACAATATTTATTTAAATCTTTTAATTTAACAAAGGGGATTCATTCAAATCAAGTTGAGAATTTAACAGTTTGTTACTACTTTTCAATTTATTTATTTCTACAGCCTCCAAAAGATCTAACTTCTTACCCTTATCACAAACATGTAAAATTTCAAAATTTGGATCAAAACAATGATTAAATTAGAATAGGTGGTTAGCATATTTTGAATATTCTAAATTTCTCTTATATGCTCTCATGTGTTCCTTTACCTGAGAGATAAAAGGTCTACCAGTTTGTCCTATATAGACATTGTCACATGTGTCACACTTCAATTTATATATACCTTAATTATATTATTTTTGGTCTGGACATCATACCTCAACATTAATGTTGATCTGCTCTTGGACATGTTTCAAAACAATTCTGTTTTATCGTCAGCTTTCCCAGACGATAAAACAGAATTGTTTTGAAACATGTCCAAGAGCAGATCAACATTAATATTGAGGTAAGATGTCCAGACCGAAAATAATATAATTAAAATAACCTCAAAATATAACTTCCTACAAATAAAATATTATATATACCTGATAATTTTTATTTTTTTTATATTTTGGTTTTATTGTTTTTTATTATATTTTGTAAAAGATCAGTTGATATATACTATAATAATACAATTCATAATTTAACTTGTCTGAAGAAGGTACGGTGTACCGAAACAGCTGTCACTGAATTATGTCAAATAAATATGAAAATCAGATAAAACTAAGTTTTATTTTTATTTAATTAATGAATATGGATTTTCATCAAGTAAACACCGACTCAATTGATTATAAAATATATTAATGTTAAGATGGTATTGTGTGTTTGTAGCAAGTCAGCCAGGCTGGGCGATACCTTCAGCCCCCCCAACAGGAGGTGCAGCTTGCTGGGTCGATGCACAAGGTGGGGAAGTGCCTCCCGGTGCAGTGCCTGGTGGATTTGACAACGAGCAACTGTATGTTGGCAGAGCAAAACATGAGGGTGCCCTGATACCAGGCAAAGTGGTGCCATCTCATGGTGTGTGCTATGTTGCATGGGGTGGCTTGGAGCATGGGAAATCAGAGTACCAGGTACTTATCAATTATTTTGATGCTATATTTTTCATTAACATTTTCCAAAATTGGATATAGTTTAATTTTTCTTTCTAAAATTAAACTTATCAATTACTTTAAAATTCCCCTTTCCATTTTTTACATAGCAAACGTCCATAAAAATGATCATGTGTGTGCAATAACTAAAAATGTCTTTTGGCTTAAACTGTTTTCCTCCATAGCTGTCCCTTTTTTTTTTTCTCACACTATAAATTTCCGTTGGGATAAAATTCTGAAATATAATAAATTCTCAATTTTTTGGACTAATGAAGGAGAGAGAGTCCCATGCCATAGCTGAGTGGTTAAGGCAGGAAGCCTTGGCGCAGAGCTATGCGACTTGCGCTGGTTCGAGTCTCCATGGGGGAAGACATTTTCTCATGGTATTTCAACAGTATGGGACTGGTGCCCACCCAGCATCGTGAGGTATTTGGGTAGCTACAATAAGTAGCAGTTCCAGGTTGAGAAAACCAGCTATAACGGCTGGGGGACCCGACATGCTGACCACATGTCACCCCTACACTGGCTGGATGATCGTCTACCTCTGCGTGACAAGGCAGCATGCTACCTCGAGACCACGTGAAAGATGTGACATCCTAAATATGTAAAATCAGTTATCTGTTGAATTATTTTATTGTTTATGACAAATAAGTTGTATTAGTCCCAATTTTGATAAATTCTGAGATATTTGATTAGTTTATACAGTTTCTGCAGGATGGTCTCTTATATTCTTTATCATTACCTTTTTTATGAACATAATTATTTGCTTATTAAACGGTTAATTGGGATGTCCTGTGCAGTGAATATTGCATTTATTACACATCCAAGTTAACTGTTCACGGGCGGAGGGGGAGAGTTTTAGCGCTAGTGTCGCCGATCTGCTGAATCTGTGGAAGGGATGTAGGAGAAAACCATACATCCGATCACGTATTGAAACTTTTCAACTTCAAATGTGGGGGGGAGAATCCCTAAACACGTGTGAGAGTTCTTAACATGGTTGTCAAATTAGTCATTTAAGCACGGAATGCTCAAGCGGTCGAATAATTTAAAATCACAGTATTTGTCATCTCTCCGTTGCCAGACTCACAATAAATCACAAGTGGCAACATGTACTGAGAAGGGCAAGGAAGGGACAGCTCATTCCTAGACATAACCCCAAAAGTAACAGGGTTGTCAAGTTAGTCATTCTGCCACTGACCGCGCAGAACGACGGATCATTAAAATACATAGTATTTGTCAGCTCTCTACTTGCCAATCAAACAACATAATACAAAGGACAGGAAGTGGCAACATAGTAAGGAATAGAAAGAGAAAGACGGTTTGTTAGTTGACATATTTTCTGCCTGCACAAAACACTTGGATGGGTAATATATTACTTTTTTAAGAATTAATACTATGAGGTATTATTTATTTTAGTTTTATTTGATTACCTCACCTCATAATCTTCTTCTAGGGCCGCATGCAAATACATTAGTCTCTACTCAAATTACTTCCAATCACTGGTGAGCTGACTCATCGTGAGCAAGTGCAAAGATCGAATTTGCTACCCACTAACTGGTCATGCATGAAAGTCATCGTTTTCATAATATTGGGAAGAAATTACCTAGAATTCTCAGCGATAAAACCACTTCCGTTATTTTCGTCTGCTAGAGGAACGCATTTACGCTTGCGTCCCACAAATAATGCCATGTACGATGACGTCTGCATCACGTAATATTATGCCGATTCTCCTGTTCTTCCAGTTGAATTCTTTGATAGACTCTATCAAATTCCTCTTCTCCGCATATACCGAAAACATGATCAAAGTCTTCAAGGTCAGACATCTTGGATAAAGCAGCAAGGTACGGGGCAAAGTTTCAAACTACATCGGTTCCCATCAGGTTGCTCACGATTCGTTTCTCTGCTAAGTCATCTCGCCAGGTAGCTTAGGAATTTTAACAATTATTATTGCATAAACACATTTTTGAGTATACAAAACGTATTTGGATGCAACTTTCTCAGCAGAGAACGACTTTTACAGTGTTACGACTGTTGTTTGTCGTCCTGACGAGCTGCCTCTTGCTCCCTCTATTGGTAGACTGAAGAACCTCAAAATAAAATAATGTCCCCTAGAATTTCAAAGTTCGTTAATTTCTCCTTTCTGTTTTTTAATGATTCTACATGTAATATGAGGTGAGATAAGACTTGGTTTTAACTTGAAAAACCTCATAATCTTATTTCCTATAATTGGTTATTTAAAAAATGATTCTACATTTAAAAAATGGAAGGGCAAAAGTAACGAACTTTGAAATTTGCTGAGAAAATGATTAGATTTCAAGGTTCTTGAGTCTACAGAGGGAGCTAGAGGTGTCCCTTCAGGACAACATAACAACAGTGATGATGAACTGAAGAAGGATCCAAAGCTAGTCCTAAGAAGAACAAGATTATGAGGTGAAATAAAAAAATTACTAAAATAAAAAATTGCATTTGTATGTTGAAAATGATGCATTTTTGCAGGTACTGACTGGGTGTGAGGCAGCTTGGATACCAGCTTCAGGTGGGCAGCTACCAGAAGGTGCTCTCCCATCTGGAGAAAGTGAGGATGGAGAACCCCTGTTTGTTGGCAGAGCAAACCAAGAAGGCTCCCTAACCGTTGGCAAGGTAAACTCTCACTTAAGGATTCATGCTATATTATCTTCTTAGTTCAGGCAAATTAGTGTTTGGGCAAGTTAGTGTTAGTATGGACAAGTTAGTGTTAGTATGGACAAGTTAGTGTTAGTTTGGGCAAGTTAGTGTTTGTTTGGGCAAGTTAGTGTTTGTTTGGGCAAGTTAGTGTTTGTTTGGGCAAGTTAGTGTTTGTTTGGGCAAGTTAGTGTTTGTTTGGGCAAGTTAGTGTTTGTTTGGCAAAGTTAGTGTTGGTTTGGGCAAGTTAGTGTTTGTTTGGGCAAGTTAGTGTTTGTTTGGGCAAGTTAGTGTTTGTTTGGGCAAGTTAGTGTTTGTTTGGGCAAGTTAGTGTTTGTTTGGGCAAGTTAGTGTTTGTTTGGGCAAGTTAGTGTTAGTTTGGGCAAGTTAGTGTTAGTTTGGGCAAGTTAGTGTTAGTTTGGGCAAGTTAGTGTTAGTTTTGGCAAGTTAGTGTTAGTTTTGGCAAGTTAGTGTTAGTTTGGGCAAGTTAGTGTTAGTTTGGGCAAGTTAGTGTTAGTTTGGGCAAGTTAGTGTTAGTTTGGGCAAGTTAGTGTTAGTGTAAGCATTAGGGTTAGTTTGGGCAAGTTAGTGTTAGTTTGGGCAAGTTAGTGTTAGTTTGGGCAAGTTAGTGTTAGTTTGGGCAAGTTAGTGTTAGTTTGGGCAAGTTAGTGTTAGTTTGGCAAGTTAGGGTTAGTTTGGGCAAGTTAGTGTTTAGTTTGGGCAAGTTAGTGTTTAGGTTTGGGCGAGTTAGTGTTAGTTTGGGCAAGTTTAGTGTTAGTTTGGGCAAGTTAGTGTTAGTTTGGGCAACCACGTTAGTGTTAGTGTAAGCATTAGGGTTAGTGTTGGTTTGGGCAAGTTAGTGTTTAGTTTGGGCAAGTTAGTGTTAGTTTTTTCGGGCAAGTTAGTGTTTAGTTTGGGCAAGTTAGTGTTTAGTTTGGGCAAGTTAGTGTTTATTTTGGGCAAGTTAGTGTTTATTTTGGGCAAGTTAGTGTTTGTTTGGGCAAGTTAGTGTTAGTTTGGGCAAGTTAGTGTTTAGTTTGGGCAAGTTAGTGTTAGTTTGGGCAAGTTAGTGGTTAGTTTGGGATTAGGGTTAGTTTGGGCAAGTTAGTGTTTAGTTTGGGCAAGTTAGTGGTTAGTTTGGGCAAGTTAGTGGTTAGTTTGGGATTAGGGTTAGTTTGGGCAAGTTAGTGTTAGTTTGGGCAGGTTAGTATTTAGTTTGGGCATTAGGGTTAGTTTGGGCAAGTTAGTGGTTAGTTTGGGATTAGGGTTAGTTTGGGCAATTTAGTATTTAGTTTGGGCATTAGGGTTAGTTTGGGCAAGTTAGTGGTTAGTTTGGGATTAGGGTTAGTTTGGGCAAGTTAGTATTTAGTTTGGGCATTAGGGTTAGTTTGGGCAAGTTAGTATTTAGTTTGGGCATTAGGGTTAGTTTGGGCAAGTTAGTGGTTAGTTTGGGATTAGGGTTAGTTTGGACAAGTTAGTATTTAGTTTGGGCAAGTTAGTGGTTAGTTTCTTCTTTTATAAGAAAAATCACAATGATGTTTAATTTAATCTTAAGTTAGTTTTAATTTTGGAAAATTACGGTGAGAAAACGGGCAAGTTAGTATACACCAGATTAGTTCAGCATTCACTTTTTTGGTTAGCTGGTATTTGTGTGATAAGTTGGCTATATTGTCTGAGAAATAACTAATACATATTTTAATTTTTAATATGGTGATTTTAGCTTACTTTGAACTCAACTTCTCACTTCATTTTAAGGCATTTTTCACTTTTTTTTTACCATCAAAAGCGTGGGGTGCTTTTTATGATTTTTATATTTTCTTCTTAGAGACTTTACTTTTACCAATATCTGTTTATTATCAAAAATATTAATGTGATATAGAGCACCCCATGCTTTTGATGGTTAAGTAAAATTATTTTCCTTTTGTTGATAACTCTAGTTTTATTCTATATGTGTTGGAGATGATTTTTTTGTTGATCACTTTAATTTTATCCCAAGTGTGTTGGAAATTAAAATTATTTTTCATTTTTTAGTTCGGTTTTTTAATAAAGCGTGTTGTTTTAGTTTTTTAAAACTATTATTTATTTGAATTTATGTTGGTGACAGAGAATCCCCTCCCTTTCCTTGGTTATATTTTAAAAGAACATAAATACCTGGATGATGTTGTCTGTACAGCCAACACTTAGAGCACTGTGTTATCTTGTATTCATATCGCACTCACTTAGTGTTTGCATAAGCTAATTCATGTGTTGATAAAAGGCCACAACCTTGCCATAAATTGTGTTATATAGTACACACATCAAGAAATAATGATTTATGTCTTTATCTGCTTTACTGCTCTTCAGTCTTCAAGTGCAATTATGATTCAATTAATTTAATTTTTGTGTTTAATGGATTTTTCTAGCCTGAAGTAATGTTAAACACGCACACACTGTTGAGTAACACTAAGAAATTAGGACTGGAAGTAAATATCAATAAAACTAAATATATGGTCACAAGTAGAAATTCATTATATAATGGAAATGGACAGCTAATGACAAATGAGGGAAATTTTGAGGAAGTGGCTGAATTCAAATACCTAGGAACAATAATCACAAATAGGAATGAGATGCACAAAGAAATTAAACATAGGCTCAATTCTGGAAATGCATGCTATTATGCATTGCAGAGACTCTTGATGTCCCAACTCCTTTCAAAAAATGTTAAACTGAAAATATATAAATCTATTATTCTACCAGTTATATTATATGGGTGCGAAACATGGACTCTTACTTTAAGAGAGGAAAGAAGATTACAAGTATTTGAGAATAAAGTACTTAGGAAAATTTTTGGACCAAAGAGAGATGGACAGACAGGTGAATGGAGAAGACTACATAACAATGAACTACATGGTCTTTATAGGAAGCCAGATATAATAAGAACAGTTAAGTCTCATAGACTGCGATGGGCAGGACATGTTGCACGTATGGGGAGCGTATATTTTTCTTTTCAAATATAATGAAAGACTTGAATAGAAGCTTCTTGTAGGAAAGCCAGAGGGAAAACGCCCAGTTGGTAGACCAATAATGAGGTGGGAGAATAACATTAACTATGATTTGAGGGAAGTAGATTATGCAGGGAATGATTGGAAAGGATTAGCTCAGGATAGGGATGTATGGAGAGCGTATGTCCGCGTGGGCATGAACCTACGGGTTCGATAGTGCCAGTTAGTAAGTAAGTAAGAATTAATATTAACTTAAAAAGCAAATATTGTTTATGACAGTGGCAGCTCATGGAATCAGATTATTTATTTTTTTATTTATTTAATTATTAAATTTATTAAGTTATGTAGGTAGGAAATAACACTATGAGGTTTCTTCAAAGTTAAAATTGGGAAACACATTATGAGGTTTATTTTAATTTTGTTTAGTTGTTTCTTGACTCACCTCATACTTCTTAACTTCCAAGCATATGTAGATTTCGTCACTGTATTTGTGACATTCTCAATGCTGTTCATGTTCATAACTCAGTTGTGACTGTTGTTCTGTCATCTTGAAGCACTGCTTCTTACACCATCTGTTGGTAAACCGATGAACCTCTAAATCAAATCAACTTCCCTGGGAATTTCAAAATTCATCCATTTTTTAACTCTTTTTTAAGATACATTAGTTTTATTTATTTGTTATTTTTAATAAAGTAATGCAAAATAATATCAGTAGATATTATTTTAATTTGTATCAAATTACACAACAATAATAATCAAATAGTTAATAACTTGTGGCTATACATGATTTATTTTCAATTCAGTCCAATACATTTAAATAATTTAACTTTTGTAGGAATTAATCACTATGAGGTTTAATTTATGGTGAAATTAAATGTTTCTTACCTCTCCTCATATAAATCTTCTAAGTAGATCACGATTTCGAGACCATCACATTTAATTTCACCACATTTAAATAAGCTTGCATCAGAAATTGTCTTCTGTCAATCTTTTTGCATGACTGTACCATTTTAATTGTCTGTTTCTCTCAAAGTCCACAATTGCAGTTTGAGCATTGATATTTTGTTTAATTGCACTATATCTTATTTTCTCTCTTCTAGAAATCCCAGCTGAATGCATCCAAAAATCCATTTCTGCAGAATTTAATTTATTTATTGTCCTAGATTTTATTTAATACACCATAATTATGTAATAATTGTTATGTTTCAGGTACAGCCAAGTCATAGTGTTTGCTACATTCCATATGGAGGTCAGGAGATTGGACATCCTGAGTATGAAGTGCTGGTCGCAAAGTAAAGAGCTATTTACAAAATCTCAGATATTGTAATATGATATTGTTATCTGTTGGAAGCTATTTTTAGAAGAACTTACTGTGCCCAGCATACATAAATGCCTTATTAATTTAATTTTTGTGCTTTAAGACTGCAATAAATATTCACATCATGTCATTTATTTCTTTCAGTTCTCCAAGTTTCTTTCTTCCTGAATCCATCATTTCCAGAAATCTATTTCATTGATTAATTATGGGAAATAACATTATGGCTCGTATCTATGGACGCATTAGACCATAAAAGTCGTTCTCAACATGTACTGTGCTGAGAAAGTTGCATCCAAATACGTTTTGCGTACTCAAGAATCTGTTCATGCAATAATAATTGTCGAAATTCCGTAAGCTACCTGGTGAGGTGACTTTGCAGTGAACGAATCATGAGCAACCCGATGGGAACCAATGGTAACTGATGTACTTGAAACCTTGCTGCCTGCCTTGCTGCTTTATCCAAGATGTCGGACCTTGAAGACTTTGATCATGTTTTCGGTATACGTGGAGAAGAGGAATTTGATAGTCTACCAAAGAATTCAATTGGAAGAACAGGAAAATCAGCGTAATATCGCCCGATGCAGACGTCATATACGGTTTTATTTGCGGGACGCAAGCATAAATGCGTTCCTCTAGCAGACAAAAATAACGGAAGTGGTTTTATCACTGAGGATTCTGGATAATTTCTTGTCAATATATAACGAAAAAAATTACTTTGATGCTTGACCAGTGAGTGGGTTGCTAATTCGATCTTTGCATGTTCTCACGGAAAACTCAGCTCACCAATGATTGGAAGTAATTTGAGTAGAGACTAATGTTAATAATGAGTGTAGAATATATTTTTAACGACTCACCTCATATGATTTCAAATTTCTTTGATACCGGCGGTTTCAGACAATATCTTGTCCCTCTTCAGTCATGGCTTCCACTCATGTGGAATGGCGGTTTCTTAGTTAAGAAGACATTTATTGGGAATTTAACACTACTTTATAAAGCAGTAGGGCTTCTATTGATGTTTTTATTATTGATTTAACGCTTCTTAACAAAGAAGCTGCCATTTGCAAAGATAGAAGCAAAGGTTTCAAAGCATTTGGCATGAGGGAATTACAACGTATGTAAGAGAAAATTTGCATCCAGATCGCAACTTGCCTCAGTAGCTCAGTTGGTAGAGCATTTGGCTCGGCAAGCCGAAGGTCCCGCGTTCGAGTCTTGGTCTAGGCGAAAATTTTTCTGCTCAAATATAATACAACAATAATTTATCTACATTTTTTAATTTAACAAAGGTAATTCATTCAAATCAAGTTGAGAATTTACTCTCATTATGACTGGCCCCAAAGAGAAACATTCTGTATGCGAAATTCACAGTTCATTAAAGATCTTACAAGGCCAATAAGAGACATGTGTTTCTAATGGATTCCATCTCACTGTGGTATTGTAGGAAATGAAATAGCAGATTATCTAGCAAAAAAAGAGAACAAATGTAAAACAAAGCGGCTGAAACAAAATTTTAATTCATACATTAACCCTTTGCCCCGTATAACGTAGTAAAGCGTACCTCTTTATAAAACAGCTGTATTTCAACTTGGATTCACTTTCTTGGAAAACTGTGACATGTCAGTCATTCTTTGGCATCTGTGGAATGTATTAAATGTGGCAATAAGACTTGCTTTATAATTTTTTGTAAAATTCTAACGGTACTTTTTTTGTGTTTTCTACCCTATTTTTGAAAGCCTCCACCAGTTTATCTGTAACCATGGCAAGCGAAAGCAAAAGTTCATGTGTTAGTAAAACTACCTGTAATTTTATTTTTTTAAATTTTTTTTTAATAACTTTATTGCTAATTTACAATCTATCTTGAAAAGACAATAAGTAAATTTGTTAAAAGACATAACTTGTTAGGAGAATACTGCCCATTGACAGCACTCGCTCCATTATACAACATTTTATGTGAAAATGAAACGAAGTTCTAATATTCTATTTCTTTTTAGTCTTCTTATTTCTTGACTGTTGTCTAGAAGATTGATTGCAAGATGATTAGGATGAACTTCTAGTCGCCGCAGATATCGAGTGCTGTACTTTTCTATTTCTTCTTTTACAGTAGCTATTTTTAAATCATGATGAATGGTGGCGTTGTTTACATACCATGGAGCAGCAACAATAAAACGAAGGATCTTAGACTGAAATCTCTGTAAAATTTCAATATTGGAATTGCTGGCAGTTCCCCATAATTGAATACCGTAAGTCCAAATAGGCTTGAGTATAGTTTTATATATTAGAAGTTTATTTTCTAGACTCAGTTTTGATTTGTGACCTATGAGCCAATTAAATTTTGATGTTTTTAGTTTTAATTCTGTACGTTTTTGTTGAATGTGTTTCTTCCATGTTAAACGACGATCAAGATGTATTCCCAAATACTTGACGGAATCACCTGTTGGAACCTGTAATTTAAACCCATTGTTCAGTGAAGACGTTGTGGCCACGATAGATGAGGAATTTAATTATGAAAGTGATAGTTCTGACGCTTCTTGGATGGGTAGTTTAGTGCAATATAGTCATATAGAACAAACGAGTGACAGTGATGAAGAAATCGTAGCATTGATGACAGAGCGCACTGATTATAACGAGAACAATAATTACTCTTTTAATAATTGGTCCTCAGAACTTAATTTTAAAGAATTGGAATCTTTCTCATCACCAAATAAAATTATAAACGGGTAAGGACAATTTTTCTTCATTATATACCAGTAATAGAGAGAGTAATAAATAAATAAATATATTTTATCTGTAGTAGAACTTGGATATGCAAGAATTTTTACTAATGATGTTACTTTCTGTGTCTGTGTCTTGATTTATCAGCGAAATATAGTTTTTTTAAGAATGGTACATTATTTCAAGTTGAAATTAAAAAATAAATAGAAACGGACTAATACAGTTTATCATAAGTAATGCCACGAGTGATTTCCAAATTATTGATAAATTCACGACTCACGAAGTGAGTCGTGAATTTATCTAGAGAATTTGGAAATCAAGAGTGGCATTTGTTAGGACTATTTAACGAATAAAATTAAGCTGTTTACTCACAAATCATTATTTAACTGTAGTTATTTTAAAATATTTATATATCTAATGTAAACGGCGATGTTTGAAAACAAATGAGAAACGATAGGTATGCTTCATCTGCTTCTTTTGTTTATCACTGCAACTAGATCATACTATTTCAGAATATTAAAAAGGAGGAGCTTTCTTTAATATGGTAATTATAACACTGATAAATATCTCGTGAAACACGACTCTGATTGGTTGTAAAACAGAAATCATTGAAACGTGATTGGTCATTGACTCCCATTTGGGGCATGAGTTAAATAGTCATAATAATTTTAGAAATATATTTTATCCAAACTATAAACATTGCTATCTCCATAAGATATTAAACTGAGGATAGGCCTATATAATTTATTCATACATATAAAATATTAATTGTTAATAAATATATTTGCTTCAATTATAATATTATTGAAAGGTAATATTATCCATCCTTACAATTGTGGAATACTTTGAGGTCTTTATATATATATATTTTTAATTTAAAAAACTATCAACGTTGTTTCAAAATCCATGCATAGAATTGTTAGTCATAGTGTGTGGGACATCCAGTGAAAATTTTGTGCTTCTATCTTTAAATTTGTCAATGCTATTTTGATTTGAATGCATTGTATATATAAATTGTATCGTGACATATTTACAAAATTAATAACTAATTATTTGATGAAGATATTGGTAATTTGAAAACAAGCTTTTGATTTAGCATATTTCACATGATTTTTCAGAAAATATCATAGTTAGTACACATATGCCATTCTTCAATTAAAAGTGTCTAGAAGACATTTAAACTTTAAATGCCGTAAAAGGAATATGTCTCTATACAGCATACTGAGTGGGGCAAAGGGTTAAAGAAAATCAGACATAAGTTACAAAATGAACCTATCCTGGAAAGAAGAATGCACAGAAAAAAGTTTTAACAAAAAATGGAAAAGCTTTATTTAAATTAATATTGGGAAGTAAACATTATGAGGTTATATCATTAATAGTGAGTGTAGAATATATTTTTAACGACTCACCTCATATGATTTCAAATTTCTTTGATACCGGCGGTTTCAGACAATAGTGGAAGCCATGACTGAAGAGGGACAAGATATTGTTTGAAACCGCCGGCATCAAAGAAATTTGAAATCATATGAGGTGAGTCGTTAAAAATATATTCTACACTCACTATTAATGGAAAAGTTTGTTAAAAAAATAATAATCAAATCCCTGACTACCCAAGAAGCAGAGCTGTAGGATGGCTACTGGACATGACTGTTTGGCAGCACACTTAAAATAAAATTAAAATGAGAAGAAGGGACACAGAAAGAAACAAAGAAGTATTGAAATGGATACCTCCTGGAAATGTGGTAGACCAAAGCCAATGCGGATAAAGGGAATTCAAGGTAACATGAAGAGAAATATGACAGAAGCAGACACACAAGTCCGGGAAGTGTGGAAGAAAAAAACCTATATTTTGGTTGAGGATACCTGTGAAATTACAAACAATCCTGAAATAAAAAATAAATAACATTTTTGATTCCCCATCCTGCATACTATATGAAGATCCAAATTCAGTAATGAACGGAGACATCTACTCCACTGTCCATCCATAGTAATTCTGCCCGAAGGCAGGTCTTTCACTGCAATCATAGCATTTTCATGCTATGCCTTGCAGCTTTACTAGGGAATCGTAGGTGTGGTAGCTTCCTGTTGCTTTCCACACCGGTGGATGATGATGCCATATTATTTCGGGGACTGTTTAGGCCTTAAAGTTTTCTTGACATTTGTCTTACAGGTGAGGAAAAACCCCGATAAAAACCTCACCCAGAAAAACTGTCCCAATCGGGGATCAAACCCAGGCCTGCTGCGTGACAAGGCAGCACGATACCTCGAGACCACAGCGGTGGACTACACCACTGTAATGCTGTTATTGCAACTAGGTAGATGTTCGAGAACAAATCAACATTAAATTGAGGTAAGATATCTCTAGACTAAAGAAAAAAAAACTCAAAATATTACTTCCTAATATAAATCATTAGTTAGACATTACTGAGAAACCAGAAGGAAAATGAAAATCTTCCAATTCCAAGGACACCAATCAAACAATATTATGAAGCTTTCAAGTTAATAAATAATTGGTTGTGAAAAATCTCACCTCATAAGCTTCATGTTTTTCAGGTTTCAGAAAACATCCCTCCTATCTTCAGCCATCTTCATGACTGTTAAATTTTCAGTCCTGTGCTTGAAGACCGTGGTATTTATGATGTGAGATTTTCACTACTCCTTGAAGGGATTTAGGTAATCTTGCTTCTTTTGTCTTCACACTGTTAGAACCATCTCTTCCTTGGATGTACCACATCTCTTCTTCCTTGAGGTTGATAGTTATACGCTAGTGCTGGGATTCTTTCGTTATTCATACAATCCAGGTGGGCTCTCAAATTGTCTTTATATTCTATTTTCTCATTTAAGTTCTATATGTTCAATTCATCTCTTATATCTTCATTTCTTTTCAGATCTATTTTTGTGCATTTTACCCTACAAAGGAACCTCATTTCAGCACAGTCATTATCTTATAAAACTTTAATTTTGTGTCTTTTCAAGTTTTATTGTGGAGAGTTCTATTTATTGTCACATATACTGACTGAAATTTATTCAATTTGGTTTCTAAGGCTCGAATCTATGAATGCATTAGACCGTAAAAGTAATTCTCTGCCTGTACTCTGCTGAGAAAGTTGCATCCAAATACGTTCTTGCATACTCAAAATTCTGTTCATGCGATAATAATTGTTGAAATTCCTAAGCTACCTGGCGAGGTGACTCAGCAGAGAAACGAATCGTGAGCAACCCGATGGG
Organism: Diploptera punctata; assembly: GCA_030220185.1. Lineage (NCBI taxonomy): Eukaryota > Metazoa > Arthropoda > Insecta > Blattodea > Blaberidae > Diploptera > Diploptera punctata. The sequence continues at coordinate 1,466,046 of JASPKZ010000032.1, read as the reverse complement.
AACCGATGGTAACCGATGTAGTTTGAAACTTTGCCGCGTACCTTGCTGCTTTATCCAAGATGTCGGACCTTGAAGACTTCGATCATGTTTTCGGCATACGCGGAGAAGAGGAATTTGATAGAGTCTACCAAAGAATTCAACTGGAAGAACAGGAGAATCGGCGTAATATTGCGCGACGCAGACGTCGTTGTATACGGTATTATTTGCGGGACGCAAGCGTAAATGCGTTCCTCTAGCAGACGAAAATAACGGAAGTGGTTTTATCGCTGAGAATTCTGGGTAATTTCTTGCCAATATTACGAAAACGACGACTTTCATGCATGACCAGTTAGTGGGTCGCTAATTCGATCTTTGCCCTTGCTCACGGTTAGTCAGCTCACCAGTGATTGGAAGTAATTTGAGTAAAGACTAATGTATTTGCATGCGGCCCTTAAGACAATTCAAATTTGGACATTTTAGGGGCAACAAATTTTCCTTCAGGGAATTTTTAATTCAGGCTTCATTTTCTTTCTTGAGCTATAAATCTACAACACGGGATTCAGAACTTTATTCCTCTTTTGAAGGAAGCTATGCTCAAGCACTTTTGTACGCTTAAACCCCATCAAACCAGTATGGATTAGAATCTGTGAATCTCAGGACCAGAGGCGCTAGTCCACCGAGACCAATGAATGTCAATCAGTGGTGGCTCCTGCCTTAACTAACTGGAGGTTCACTAAACTATTCTTAAATTAAGTTTAAAATTAATTAATATGATGAAAAGACCAAGCGAGTTCGTTCAAGTGGTAGCATTTGAGATTGGCATTCAGGAGGTACCAGATTCAAACTCCAGAGCCGACCAACCTGATTTTCCTCAATTTTCAAGTCAAATGTTGGATTGTAATTTCATTACCAGGATCCATTTGATCATTTTCAAAATGTTATAGTTTAATCAAAATATAAATAATAAATAGACTCGGCTCGAATCTATGAACGCATTAGATCGTAAAAGTCGTTCTCTGCCTGAACTCTGCTGAGAAAGTTGCATCCAAATACGTTTTTCGTACTCAAAAATCTGTTCATGCGATAATAATTGTTGAAATTCCTAGGGTCGAATGTTTGAACGCATTAGACTGTAAAAGGCGTTCGCTGCTGAGAAAGTTTAATCCAAATACATTTTGCTTATTCAGAAATCTATTCATGCGATAATAATTGTAAGCTACCTGACGAGGTGCCTTAAGATCATAGCTCAAGATAGAAACTTATCGTGAAAATCCCGAAGGGAACCGATGGTAACCGATGTAGTTTGAAACCTTTGCAGCTTTATCCAAGATGTCGGACCTTGAAGACTTCGATCATGTTTTCGGTATACGCGGAGAAGGGGAATTTGATGGAGTCTACCAAAGAATTCAACTGGAAGAACAGGAGAATCGGCGTAATATTGCGCGATGCAGACGTCGTTGTATACGGTATTATTTGCGGGACGCAAGCGTAAATGCGTTCCTCTATAGCAGACGAAAATAACGGAAGTGGTTTTACCGCTGAGAATTCTGGGTAATTCGATGCCAATATTACGAAAACGTCAACTTTCATGCATGACCGGTAAGCCGGCCGTTAATTCGATCTCAGCAATTGCTCACGGTGAGTCAGCTCACCAGTGATTGGAAGTAATTTGAGTAGAGACTAATGTATTTGCATGCGGCCCCTAATAAGCTATCTGGCAAGTTGACTTAGCAGGAGAAACGAATCGTGAGAAACCCGATGGGAATGGATGATAACCGAGTTTGAAACCTTGCCGCGTACCTTGCTGCTTTATCCAAAATGTCGGACCTTGAAGAATTCGATCATGTTTTCGGTATACGCGGAGAAGAGGAATTTGATAGAGTGTATCAAAGAATTCAACTGGAAGAACAGGAGAATGGGCGTAATATTGCGTGACGCAGACGTCGTTGTATACGGTATTATTTGCGGGACGAAAATAACGGAAGTGGTTTTATCGCTGAGAATTCTGGGTAATTTCTTGTCAATATTACAAAAACGACGACTTTCATGCATGACCAGTTAGTGGGTAGCTAATTCAATCTTTGCACTTGCTCACGGAAAGTCAGCTCACCAGTGACTGGAAGTAATTTGAGTAGAGACTAATGTATTTGCATGCGGGCCATGTGATCTATGTATTTATAAATAAGAAAAAAAAAGGAAGCATAAGCAATTTAAAAATCACGCTAAATAAATACAATTTGAATAATATATATATTATATATATATATATATATATATCTTTCATCATAACAACACCTTATGCCTGAGATCAAAATTAGCTTCCATCCAGATCTTCTCTAGCATTGTCGAGACACCATAGATGACTGGTTCTTTTTTCTCCTCTTTCAGAACAATGGATTGTCTTTTGCATTTTCAAATTAGCATAGTCAGAATTATTATGGGAAGTGTTTAGGAAAATATAATTTGCTTATAAGCTGATTTTAATATCTGGGCTGGATTTTGAAATATTGTATATTATATAAAAAGTATTAATAATGAACACTTGATGATATACACTGAGGGAAGTAGTAGATTATACAGAGGATGACTGTAAAACATTGGCTCAGGATAGGGATGTATGGAGAGCTAATGTCCACGCGGGCATGAACCTAAGGGTTCGATAGTGCCAGTGAGTTAGTTAGATGACATACATAGGCAACGTAATGCCATCTATGGGAGAATGTTGACGCGATAATGAATAATACTTCTTAATATCTCCGTAAAGATTGATAAAATTGGAAGAAGTTGTTTTCATAGAGTATAGTAAATTTCATTTCTCAATTATTTTTGAGATCTCTATGCTTCAAGCATGTTCTATGGATAATCTCTGGATTTTGAATTTCTCTATGCTTCCATAGAGAAACCGTGCTCTGCGTGTTCTTCCATATTGGTTGATATTTTACATGATTGCTTATGGCTTATCGCTTTTTGACACTGTATAAAAAGAAAATGATTTACGTTGTTTATAAGCATTTAGGTGAAATATTGTTTATATTGCAGTGAATTGTGAAATACTTTAGTTACGTTCAAATCGTAAGCTGTTTATTGATCCGTCTTTAAAGAAAAAAGGTAGGTAAATAAAATAAGTAGGCTTTTCTTAAAAAAAAAGTAGTATTACTCATTTTACTTATATACTATTTTAGTTATATCAGTTTTTGCAATGTATTGAAAAAATAGTATTAAATTATGTCGAAATTTAAAGTGCAAAACTATATAAGAACGTCCTTTGGAAATTGCTTAGGAAACCACTGTTCTAGAAACTTCGAAAAGCTAACCAACTATGATTTATCAAACCCGTAGTTCAATCTTACGTTCATTGAGTCTCCCCACTGTCGACTATCTTCGGTCAACTAAACCCAGTTAATATTTCCAATATCTGGTTACATAAGCTCCACCTGAATAATATCTTAATGTCATTTATGCCATGGGTTTCCCAATAAAATTTTTGTAATTTCTGCTCCCATCCATTTGACTGGTCGCGACATCTCGTCCCCCATTACAAAGTTGACTCATGACATCTTGTCCTACATTACAAATTCGACCTGCAACAAATTGTTCCTTGGCTCAACAACTTTGATTTTTCAGATTATTGTTGTAAACTAAAAGCTCTTCTTCTGTATTTACATTTTTTGGAGAAACAGCAGTTTAACTTACCCAATATATTTTCTTGTATTTTCTAAGTCCTATAGAACAACAGTGCGCATGCGCCTGAGTTTATAGAGCTAGCAATAGCCCACCATTGAACCACATATCAATTATCATCCTTGCCCAGTGGGTTATCGCTGCTCGCCACATAGGCCTATCGATTATTATCAATATCGTACTAAAGTTTATACAGCTTATGCTAGATGGCAGCATGTTGCTGTGAAATTTGAATGACCAATCTTGGCAATAAATCCCCAAATCTATTTTAAAGAAATATATTAATATTATTCAAATTACCAAACGTTTTTTAAAAATGGGTGTACATTAACTTATTGCTTCCTAACATCGTTCCAACCAGCGATAACCCACCAGTGGATTGTTAGTAGGTTATCGCTGGGAAAAATAGAGAAAAATCATAGATTGCATTTTTAAATAAATACTTAAAAATTGTCAAATAATGTTATAAAAATTGTTTGAAAAAGTTTAAATTATTAAAAAGTGGGAAAATCAGTACTTTACCTTTATAGAATAATAGTGCACATGAGTTTATAGAGCCGTCGCTAGGTGGAACCACATATCTTTGAAGTCCTACATAAAGTTTATAGAGCTGTCACTAGATGTGCAGTATGACCAACCTTCGAAATAAATTCCCAAATGTTTATTAGAAATGGATATACACTAACTTCTCCTTCCAAACCTAACAAAATAAATTACGTGCATATTATTTATTGAAGTGTACACTAATCTGATGTACACCAACCTAACAAAAATAGTGTAATTGAGTTGTTGATGGTGGCAATATTGGAAGAGGAGGAAAGATAGCTAGTGAATATCATAATATTGTCTAAAAATATCATAATGTTACCGTGTTCCTCGAAAATAAATAAATATGTAAAAATTGTAAAAGAATGTTATAAGTATCATTAAAAAATGTTTAAAAATATCACTAAATGTTAGTAAAGACAGAAGAATTATGTAGAGTAACAGTATTATAAGAATATATGGCTCAACTGCACTTTTACTGCTTTTTGATTTTTCAGTTTATTGTTGTAAACTATAGCTCTTCTTCTTGTATTTACTAACATTGTTTAATATCTTAAACTTTTTCAAACAATTATAACATTATTAGACAATTTTGTAGTATTTATTTAAATATGCAAATCACAATATTATGGCACTGTTAGAGAATATTGTGATGCTAACCGCTATTTTCTCCACAGAGTATATTACTTAGTCTATGATTTTTCTATCGCTGTTTTGGGTTATCACTGGTTGGATCAGCGTTAGGGAATAAGTAAGTAAGTGTACACCCATTTTTAATAAACGTTTGGTAATTTTAATATTATTGATATATTTTTTTAACATAGATTTGGGGATTTATTGCAAATATTGGTCATTTAAATTTCATAGCAACGGATAGTAATCGAGGATGATAATCTATATGTGGTTTGATTTTGGGTTATCACTGGTTCTATAAACTCTGGCACATGCACCCTGTTGTCCTATAGGACTATAAAAATATTTCACGCTAGTTTAAGTGCAGTTTTTCCCTGAATTCTCTTTCTAGTGCAAGATTACAGAAATGTTCTGCAAAACTTATCACTTTCAATTGATATGATTGCTGGGCCCCGTGGGAGAACAGTGCCTTTTTATTTACGCACTTTAACAGTACGTAATTGGCATACATATTAATAAAATACTGTATTTAACGTTTTTCAATCTGGGAAAGTTATTATCATATCTTTATTTCCTCGTAAATACGAAAATAAAGTGGGACTATTTCCTGTCATGACCACGATGGTTACAATAGTCGTGGAACTATTTCCTGTCATGACCACGAAGTTTACAACAGTCCTTGCTTCTAACCAGCGATATACCAACGATGAGCACCAATGACCACAGATACACCACCGATGACCACAGATATACCACCGATGAACAGCGATAAAACACATATGACCACAATGTGTAAACCACATTGTTACATATTTAACTGCGTAAAATAATAAAAAGGACGTTCCCTGGAATTCACCTACGTTAGAGTAATAGATTTAGTTTCCATTCATTGATTTATGTTTGGTTAGCTTTTAGTTTCCTTGCATTTTAAATCTGATTTAATGCGTAACATAAATGACCTCTCCATATTTGTTATTCTATGGAACATTCAACATGTCTGACGGTTAGAACGTAAAATCATATTTCCACTACTTCATTTCATGATAGGTTTCAATATTTTCACGATGGTTAAATCCCAGAGTTAAATGGTATCATCAACACTTCGTAATATTTTAAATTACATCAAAAATGGCATAAGTCGCGTAAGTAAAAAGCTGGTCTTGTACAACCCCACCGATTGCTGTGTAATTGTTATTTTTCTTTCCCATCTTGAAATACAGTATAAATGCAAGTGCACATTAGAAGTGTTGGAAGTCAGCTGAAATACCGATGTTTACTTTCCTAAAACTTGTCTCTACCGAGGGCAAGCATTGTTAAATTAGTGGGACTTTGGGTTTCTTTGTGAAGCAGGTAGTTCAGTGCCAGTAAATGACCTATGTTGAAATGTAAGAATTGGCAATGGAATTCAGGGAAGGAAAGCCCCTACTACACTGAAAAGAAACTGTAGGCCCCACCTAAAGCGTGCATGCAAAATACATGGAGCAAAAATAAAGTTCAAAATCCATCCATCCATAGTAATTCTGCCCGAGGGCAGGTCTTTCACTGCAATCATAGCATTTTCATGCTATGCTTTGCAGCTTTACTAGGGAGTTGTAGGTGTGGTAGCTTCCCGTTGCTTTCCACACCAGTGAGGGATGATGATGATGGCCATGTGATTTCGGGGGCAAGTTCAAAATAATCCTTTAAAAATTAGGGTGTGCAAATTACACTAGCAAATACGGTAATTAATGTGTTGGGTATTTCCTCTTCTAAAATTTGCCATAGTTTATTGCTATTTATATTATTATAAGCTTCTTCAAAGTCTAAAAATAATAGGAATGACAGGAGGTTAAATTCTCTTCTTTTCTCAATAATCTGTTTTAATGTAAATATTGCATTTTTTTCATGCTATGCTTGCATCTTTACTAGGTAATTATAGGTGTGGTAGCTTCCTGTTGCTTTCCGTACCAGTGAAGGATGATGATGATAATGATAAGGATGACATGATGGCCATATGATTTCAGGGACCGTTTGGGCCTTAAAGTTTTCCTGACATTTATCTTACAGGTGAGGAAAAACCTCATCCAGAAAAACTACCCCGATTTGGGATCGAACCCAAGGCCCACTGCATGACAAGGCAGCACACTACCTCGAGACCACAGCAGTGGACACTGTGCTCCATATATTTTATTTAATTATGTCTTGAAAGATGAATAAATACATTACTTCACTGCTGGGACAAAATGTTCATTGGGACTATGTTGCATATTTATGATGATATTTCTCTGCGATGACTTTGACTTGGGACAATATCGGGAAAAACTGCACTTAAACTGATGTGAAATATTTTCAAAGTCCTATAGAACAACAGTGCGCATGCACCAGAGTTTATAGAGCCAGCGATAATCCACCATCGAACCACATGTCGATTATCTTCCTCGATTACTATCGATATCGTACTAAAGTACAAATATCTTATACTAGATGACAGCATCTCACTATGAAATTTAAATTATCAATCTTTGCAATAAATCCCAAAATCTATGTTAAAAAATACATTAATAATATTAAAATTACCAAACGTTATTAAAAATGGGTGTACACTTACTTATCACTCCCTAATGCTGATCCAACCAGCGATAACCCAAAACAGCGATAGAAAAATCATAGACTAAGTAATATACTCTGTGGAGAAAATAGCAGTTAGCATCACAATATTGTCTAACAGTGTCATAATATTGTGATTTGTATATTTAAATAAATACTTGAAAATTGTTTAATAATGTTATAAAAATTGTTTGAAAAAGTTTAAAATATTAAAAAATGTTAGTAAATACAGAAGAAGAGCTACAGTGTCATATATTGTGATTTGCGTATTTAAATAAATACTTGAAAATTTTCTAATAATGTTATAGAAATTATTTGAAAAAGTTTAAAATATTAAAAAATGTTAGTTTACAACAATATAACTGAAATATCAAAAGGCAGTAAAAGTGCAGTTGAGCCCAATATTGTGTGGTAAATAGTCATAGAATGTTTCTTCTGGGATGACTTGTCATTTCTTCCCCATTTGACCTACATGACCTACTTATCTCAGTTTTGTAGATTTAATAACCTTGACAATATTAAAAATTAAAAACTAACATATATCTCGCCCTTATCTTGAACTATTCAGCATTGGGAATCCTGAACTTTAGCTATCCTAACCTATAATTTCAATCCTTCACTTTAGTGCTCCTAACCTATAATTTTGTAATGTAACATAACATAGGAAAACTAAGGTAACAGCAATTAACAATCAGACTATCACGTTGTTATTAAGAATCTTATCTCGATTGGTTAGTTTAGATCTTTAGATAAGCTACCATTACATTACATTACAAAGTTAGGATATTCTTGGAATGATGATCATATCTGCAGAACTTTATGAATTTTAATGATTTTATTCTTGAATAAATTGTATTTTTGGCGCAACAGTACATTACTTTTCCCTTCATTTTCCATAGTACATTCTTGCAATATTGTTACCCTACATACATTTTCTGCCTGTACTAACATCTTGTAATATTGATTTTTTATTACTAATTTAACTTATATAAGAAGACATTTATCGGGAATTTAAACACTACTTTATAAAGCCAGTAGGGCTTCTATTGATTTCTTATTATTAATTTAACACTTCTCACTGAAAGATAAATTATATTTGAAGAGAAAAATTCTCGTCGGACCGAGACTCGAACCTGGGACCTTTGGCTTTCTAGGACAATGCTCTACCAACTGAGCTATCAGGACGAGTTTCGATCTAGACGCAATTTTTCTCTTATATGCGTTGTAATTCCCAGCACCAAATGCTATGAAGCCTTTGCTTCTATCTTTGCAAATGGTGGCTTCTTAGTTAAGAAGATATTTATCGGGAATTTAAACACTACTTTATAAAGCCAGTAGGGCTTCTGTTTTTTTTATTATTTAACACTTCTCACTGAAGGATAAATTATATTTGAAGAGAAAAATTCTTGTCCAGACCGAGACTCGAACCTGGGACCTTTGGCTTTATAGGCCAATGCTGTACCATCTGAGCTATTGGGGCGAGTTCTGATCTAGACATAAATTTTTCAAGCCCTACTGGCTTTATAAAGTAGTGTTTAAATTCCCGATAAATATCTTGACTAAGAAGCAGCCATTTGCAAAGATAGAAGCAAAGGCTTCATAGCATTTGGTGCTGGGAATTACAACGTACATAAGAGAAAATTTTGCATCTAGATCGAAACTTGCCCCGATAGCTCAGATGGTAGAGCACTAGCCTAGAAAGCCAAAGGTCCCAGGTTCGAGTCTCGGTCTGGGCGAGAATTTTTCTCTTCAAAAATATCTTGTAATATTTTTAACTTTTTCTATGATACTTACAACATCATTTTACAATTTTTACAAGAAACCTTTTTAGACAATATTGTGATACACACTAGCTATTTTTCCTCCTCTTCTAATGTTGCCACCATCAACAACTCAATTACACTATTTTTGTTAGGTTAGTGTTGGTGTACATCAGATTAGTGTACACTTAAGTAAATAATATGCATGTCATTTATTTTGTTAGATCTAATAAACGTTTGGAAATTTATTTTGAATGTTGATCATACTGCACGTACTGCCATCTAGCTGTATGACTTGAAAGTTATGTGGTTCCACCTAGCTACAACTCTATAAAGTCATGCGTATGCAGACTGTAATTCTGTAGGACTTAGAAAATATATTGGGAAATATAAACTACTGTTTTTTCCGCTTAACATCTTCTTGGTTAATCTTCCATTTGAAGAATATGCTGCATCCATCTTGACTTATAATCAGAAATTTTATTTTCCAATAGTTACATTTGCAGTTCAGCTAATGTAAGATGTCTTCATTTTTTATGATCTAGTAGCATGCATCCAGGAGTCCTCCCAAGATATTTCAGCAGATCTAAGTCTTAAATATCCTTCTTTTTTTCAATTGCATACTTTGCTACTGTATAAAAGACTTGGAAGGGCCAATGTTTTATACACTTTTAGGGTCGAATGTTTGAACGCATTAGACAGTAAAAGGCGTTCTCTGCTGATAAAGTTTTATTCAAACACATTTTTCTTACTCAGAAATCTATTCACGCGGTAATAATTGTAAGCTACCTGACAAGATACCTTAAGATCGTAGCTCAAGATATAAACTTATGTGAAAATCTCGAAGGGAACCGATGGTAACCGATGTAGTTTGAAACTTATCCAAGATGTCGGACCTTGAAGACTTCGATCATGTTTTCGGTATACGCGGAGAAGAGGAATTTGATAGAGTCTACCAAAGAATTCAACTGGAAGAACAGGAGAATCGGCGTAATATTGCGCGACGCAGACGTCGTTGTATACGGTATTATTTGCGGGACGCAAGCATAAATGCATTCCTCTATAGCAGACGAAAATAACGGAAGTGGTTTTATCGCTGAGAATTCTGGGTAATTCGTTGCCAATATTACGAAAACGTCAACATTCATGCATGACCGGTTATGCGGCCGTTAATTCGATCTCAGCTCACCAGTGATTGGCAGTAATTTGAGTAGAGACTAATGTATTTGCATACGACCCTTAATCTTGAATGTTTTTTGGACTAACTGTGACTTGGACATAGAATTTATTAACTGTAAAATTCTTTAAAATTTTGATATTCTGACATTTACATTATTTTCATTTTCATAAGAGATATTGTATCCAAATGTGTAAAATTATTCACCTGCTCTTCTCAAGTTGTGGGTCGTCCTTTCAGGAATAGATTTTTGCTTATATGTGAAGTAAGGCTGCAGCTCCCATGAACAGTAACTCTTATTATTGCCTTTTACAAACCCTTAGTACAAGGTAGACTTGGCAGTACAATAATATCCTCCGTAAATATGACGTATTACCTTGAAAACCTGACTTTCTCCAAGCATGACAGGCCTAGAAGGACCTTAGCCTACCAGCCGGCAGCTGGCCTCACAGAGGTAGATGGCCATCCAGCCAGTGTAGGGGTGATATGTGGTAAGCATGTCGAGTCCCCCAGCCGTTATAGCTGGTCTTCTCAACCTGGAATCGCTACTTATTGTAGCTGCTCAAATGCCTCATGATGCTGGGTGGGCACTGGTCCCATACTGGCCGAAATTTCATGAGAAAATTTCTTCCCCCATGGGGACTCGAACCAGCAAAAGTCCCGTAGCTCTGCGCCAAGGCTTTTTGCCTTAACCACTCGGCATGAAAACCTGACTGCAGTGCATAAGTTGAGAAGGCATGTGGGACTGTTGTTAGCAATTGCTCTTTTTCGAAATAATCTCTAACGTTAAGGAATGTTTCTTTGTTTGCAAATTGATAGTCTTCCGACTTCTCCTTGGCATTATGACGCTTAAAATTCACTGAGAACACCATACTGTAATAATACTCCCAACTGATTCGTCCACCGCACAAGTCCGTACAACTGATTTGACAACATCGCTTTGTCTTGTAAACCACATACAGCCATCACACCAAAAATCAGAAAGGTGTGCTACACTGGAATTAAAAACAACCCGACTGTAGTTGAAGATCCAAGATTCAATTCCTGGTTCAGACATAAATTTTTCTGTTTTATTATTCATTTCAATCCACCGCTGTGGTCTCAGGGTAGCCTGCTGCCTTGTCACGCAAGCGGGCCTGGGTTCGATCTCAGCTGGGACAGTTTTTCTGAGTGAGGTTTTTATCAGGGGTTTTCCTCACCTGTAAGACAAATGTCAGGAAAACTTTAAGGCCCAAACAGTCCCCAAAATCATATGGCCGTCGCAATCATCATCATCATTTATATTCATCTTAGATTAAGCTTAGGATTAGGGACTCCACTACCATCATCATCACCCATCATATCATCGGGGCAACATAACCCTGCCTTCCAGGCGCTCCAACCTCAGAAGTGGGTTACAAGTATGCCATGCCAGGAGAAAACACCAGGAATGTCAAAATACAACCTGGGGCATTTGCAAAAAAAAAAAATTATTTGTTTCATACATCTCAATAGTTGATAAATCATATTTGAAGAGAAAAATTATACGCCCAGACCAAGACTCAAACCCAGGACTTTGGCTTTCCAGGCCAATGCTATACCGACTGAGCTACCAGGACAAGTTACAATCTAAATGCAAATTTTTCTCTTATATACATTGTAAATTCCCACGCACCAAATGCTATAATAAAGAAGCCACCATTTGCAAAGATAAGAACAAAAGGTTTCATAACATTTGGTGCAGGTAATTTACAACATACATAAAAGAAAAATTTGCATTTAGATTGTAACACGCCCCAGTAGCTCAGTCGGTAGAGGATTGCCCCCGAAAGCCAAAGATCCTGGGTTTGAGTGTCAGTCTGGGCATATAATTTTTCTCTTCAAATATGATAAATTTTTCTCTTTACCATTAATTGTACTTTGTTTGACAGTTCACTGTTGAAGTGCTAAGGGAAATTTACACGCCACCAGTATATGGCAGGTGAAAAAAAACAAAATGTGATGTGTATTTCTGATTGAAACTCTTAATAAATTGCATCATAGTGTTACTTTCTATCAGTTTTGATATTGTAAACATTTGTTGCAGGAAATGGAATCTCTTCAGTGCTCATCGCCTTCATTGCCACAGGCACCTCTGAGCCCAAAGGCATCGCCTCAACCTCCTCCCTCCCCTAGTCACACTCCTCCCCTACCTGATACACCAAAAAAAGAACGCTCAGTATCACCAGAACCAAACTGTGCCATTTGTTTGGGGAAGACGACTAACAAATCCTTTACGGACAGCTGTCTACACCAGTTCTGTTTTAATTGTCTGCTTGAGTGGTCTCGGGTAAGTTTTCTTTCATATAACCTGTTTAGAGGCTGTTTTTAGGCAAACTAACAAGTTCCAATGATTCTTTATTAGAGCAGATGATATATGAAGGTTTCAGGGAAAGAATGACCAAGCTAAGACCAGTTGTACCAATTTTGAGTTTTATACACTGTCTTTTTTTCTTGTGACAAGTATATTTCTCGGGGTAGCATGCCTGCTTCCTGACTAGCAAGCTAGGTGGTATTATAGCCTAACTATGATGGTTGTCCAGGCGCTCGTTTTGTTTTCCCGCAGCTGTTATATATATAATTAAATACAGAGATGCCGACACTATGAGGTAATTTATGGTAAAATCAAATATTTCCTACCTCTCCTCATATAAATCTTTTAAGTAGATCGCGATTTCGAGACCATAATGGTCTCATCTTCAGTACTATCTTGGCAACTGATGTTGTGTCGATCGGAAGAAACTCTTCTTCTTCCCTCTGTTGGTCGACCGATGAACCTCTGGATCAGGTCAGAATTTGCAGGAATTTCGAAGTTCATAATTTTCCTTTGTTTTTCTGAATGTGGATCTTTTCCCAAACCATGAGTTCCTTTTGTTTATCTGTTTGTTTAATTAGACTGACTTTTGATTCAATTAAATGTTTTTCTGATCAAGCATGAGCAGCTACTGCTGACTTTTCCACTCTCCATTTTTGACATTTCTAAGATGTTCTTTCGCCCTTGTTTTCAAATTTCTTTTTGTTTTTCCAATATAAATTTTGTCACAATCCCTGCATTTGATCTGATAAATTCCTGATTTGTTTTCTTCTTCAATTCTTTTATTTTTATTGGATTTAATTATCCTATTAAGGCTTTATTCGTTCTTCGGTGCCAATCTTTTATTAAATTCTTTTGAAATTTTTTTTAAACTTATGGTATTTCAATGGATGGTAAGTGAATTTCTTGAATTTTATTTTTTCTGTTTCTTTTATAAGTGTGCTTTCATTAATTAATTTTTGTCTTTTAAATATATTTATTTTCTTGTGTACCATATTTTCTTCATAACCGTTATCTATTGCAACATTAATTATGTATTCTTTTTCATTTTCATAACTTTCTTTGCTCATAGGTATATTTACCAATCTATGTGTCAGACTATTGAATACTGCCTCTTTGTGAGCAAAATGGTTGAAACCTTCTTCTTCCTTCCAAGAATTAGGCCAAGGCCTGTTGCAATCCTATAGAAAATTTTCCCTCCAGCGTTTCATAGGACGGCCCATAGATCTTCGTCCTCTTGGTATATAATTATAAATAGCTGTCTTGGTATATAATTATAAACAACTATCGGGATCTGATTTGAACTCATTCTTTCAAGATGGTGTTTCCAAATTAGTTGGTACTGTTTAATATATTCCAAAATTGGCGTAGTCTTTCAATTTTTTTAAGATACCGGTGTTCCTTTTCCGATCACATCTGATGTAACCTGCTGTTCTGTGCATGAATCTCATTTCACAAGCCATTATTCTGTTGTCTTTTTAGTGTCCATGTTTCACTACCATAGGTCAACACTGGTCTAGCCAAAGTGTTATATAAACGTAGTCTGGTGTTTTTTGTACAAGAGTTGGTTTCATAACTTGATTAATAATTCCCAAACTTTTATTATAACTAGTAATTTTTTCAGGGATATCCTTTTCGTTTCCGATAGAGAGATAATATCCAAGATATTTAAATTGATTAGATCTCTCTAAAATTTTATTCTGGAGACAGATTTTACTTTGTATGGGGTCCTTCCCATGAAATGGTTGAATCTTGAAGCTTTAATATAGTTGTCTATATGTGTATTCTTTCTATCTTCTTCTTCTTCTTCATCATGGTTTAGGCTTATTTACTAGCCTGTTCCGGCTCCAAAATGCTGCTCTTTCCATCTTTTCTTTGGTCTTCCCAAACTTCTTCTTCCTCGTGGTGAATAGTTGTATGCTGCTTTTGGTATTCTATTCTCAGTCATCCTTGCAAAGTGTTCTTTCCAGTTTGTTCTGTATTTTTCTATTGTTGTGTTTAATTCCTCTACTTTTAGTTGTCTTATTTCTGTGTATTCTTTCTATAAATTCCAAGTTGTCTTATTTCTATGTATTCTTTCCATAAATTCCAAGTTGTTGTCTTATTTCTGTGAATTCTTTCCATAAATTCCAAATTCTATCATGTTTTCTCCGTTTCTTCTGTCTTTTTTGTCAGTTTCTGAATATTAAATACATGCAAATATATTTTTATCTGTGTTTATTTACAGGTGAAGCCGGAGTGTCCATTATGTAAGCAGAGTTTCAAGTCTATTATTCACAATGTGCGCTCTAATGAAGACTATGAACAATACCACCTGAGTCAGACAACGGACCAACAGCGAGGAACAAGCAACTCACATCGCTTCCGTTATCCGTATGTCTAAATACAGTATATTCTTTATATTAATAATTAACTTGGAGATTGTTAGGGAAAGGATGAATTACTATAATTAAAAACAGACATATTATTTTTTATATTTGAAGATAAAAATATCCACCCATAGTAATTCTGCCCAAAGGCAGGTCCTTCGCTGCATTCATAGCATTTTCATGCTATGCTTGCAGCTTTACTAGGGAATTGTAGGTGTGGTAGCTTTCTGTTGCTTTCCACACCGGTGAAGGATGATGATGATGATAATGACCATATGATTTCGGGTACCGTTTGGGCCTTAAAGTTTTCCTGACATTTGTCTTACAGGTGAGGAAAAACCAGGATAAAAACCTCACCCAGAAAAACTGCCCCGACTGGGGATCCCTGGGCCCGCTGCATGACAAGGCAGCATGCTACTTCGAGACCACAGCAGTGGACGATAAAAATATACAATTCATAAATTAATGAGTCATTTTTTACATCTTACCTCATATTTTATGTTTCTTCCTGTGTTTGAAGAAACATAAAATATGAGGTAAGATGTAAAAAATGACTCGTTAATTTACGAATTAAGAATCTCATAATGTTATTTCCCATATTTAATTATGAATATACGATTCAATTAAAATGTTTCGTACTTCACCTCGTATCCAGTCTTCTAATTAGACCGCGGTTTCAAAGCCTTGGCAGCTTCATCTTCAGTAATTTCTCATTGACTGACGTTATGTCGATCAGAAGAACCACTTCTTTCCTCTGTTGGTGGACCGATAAAACCTCTGGATCCAATCAGAATGCTCAGGAATTTTGAAGTTCATATTTTTTTAATGTGGATTTTTTCCCAAACCGTGAGCTGGATACATCAGCTTGATGTGCATCTTCCTGACAAGTATACCTGAAACTAGTGAGCTAAAGGGGCTCCAGTGAAGCTACTTTGAGGCCTAGAAAGTCGGTAGTGGATGATGAAATGCTTTCAAAAAAAAATTTTATGTATTTGCTGATAGAAAACCATGCAGAAAAAAAGAATAGAATTTGAATTAAAAAATACACTCTCTATTATTATGACCATTGACTTTTCTTGCTTTTATTGTCGCTCCAACATGAACACCTAATTTCACTCATGAAATAATAGCAAGTATATGTTGCTAATAGTGAGTGGAGAACATATTTTTAACGACTCACCTCATATAATTTCAAATTTCTTTGATACTGGCGGTTTCAAAGAAATTTCAAATTATATGAGGTGAGTCGTTAAAAATATGTTCTCCACTCACTATTAATGATATAACCTCATAATGTTTACTTCCCAATATTAATTTAAATATAAGTATATGTTGGTTCTATTGTTTATTTTTTATTTCACTCACCTCATACTTCATAACTCCTAGCATACCCAGGGTTTCGTCACATCCTTAATGCTGAGTCACGTTCACAACTGACGTCCAGCTGCCTTCTATCCTGCAGACTGACCGACGAACTTCCAAATCAGTCCTCTATCCTTATAACCGGGTATTTCAAAATTCATAGTTGTATCTTGAAATACTTGGTTATAAGGTTAGAGGACTGATTTGGAAGTTCATCGGTCAGCCATCAGATGGCGCGGAGGTCAGTTTGCAGGATAGAAGGCAGCCGGACGTCAGTTGTGAATGTGACACAGCATTGAGAATGTCACAAAGGATGTGACGAAACCCTGGGTATGCTAGGAGTTATGAAGTATGAGGTGATTGAAATAAAAAATAAACAATATATGAGGTGAGTCGTTAAAAATATGTTCTCCACTCACTATTAATGATATAATCTCATAATGTTTACTTCCCAATATTAATTTAAATATAAGTATATGTTGGTTCGTTTATCATTGCTCCAACATCTGCACCCTAGTTCTACTGGATTAAGTCATCTGGAAACAATATTAATTTAATTATTTTTGTATTACTGCAGCACAACACTTACAACAGAAAGGCGTTTGGAACGTGCTCTGCGAGATTTAGAACGTGACTTAGAACACCGATTTGAACCAGGAGATATAATTCCTCCTCAGAGATCTTGGTTTGGACGGCGCGGCTTGCAGTCTGTACAATTCAGAATGAATTTGTATGACAGGAACTTGTGGCTTATGAGACTGGACACTCATGGAACAAGACAAAACACACCTGAATTCTATAGGTGAGCTTTCTGAAACTGAAGTGATATATTTTGTGTGTGTTCCAATGCCACTCCCACATTTTTCTGTGTTGGGTTCTAACGCTAGGTGGATACATTGCATAATATGATCAATTTTCAAATTATTTATTTTATTGGCTAAACTGTACAACCTGTGATGCGACTTTTTTTTTAATTCCTTTATAAACTCTGGTCAAATTTTATTCTTAGGCTTATATATAGAAATGTGTTAGATGTTAAATTTTTTTATTATTTCTATTTTATTTATTTCAAGTGTCATCATCATCATCTGCATTCATGGATTAGGTCTGTTGACCCGTTCCGACTTCAGCCCATCTCTTTCTAGGTCTGCCCACATCTCGGGTGCCTTTAGGCTTGTATTTTGTTATTTGTTTTGGATATCTATCTTCATTCATTCTGTCTATGTGCTGCTTCAATTTTTGTCTATATATATCTATTTTATCATTTATTGCAAATATTTCAAGTTCCTGTCTTATTTCTGTGTTCTTGATTCTGTCTTCCTTAGTGCACCCTTTAACAGATCTCAAAAATGTCATTTCTGCCGCCGTTATCCTACTTAGATCTTGTTTTTTATGTATCCAGGCTTCTGAACCATAGAGCAGTACCGGTACTGCCAACTTTTATAAAATTTCAATTTGGTCTCTCTTGTTGTTTTGTTATTTAGTGATCATTTTATCGTACCACATATTCCCTGGAATTTTTGTTATTTTATTAGTTATATCATTATCATAATTAAATGATATGTCACATCCTAGATAATTGAGATGGTTCACCTGTTCTATGATTTTGTTTCCTATTACTATTTTGGATCTGATTTGATTTTTCCGTTGGAATGCCATTACCTTAGTATGGTCGTCATAAGGTTTATCACCGGCTTTTCTTCTGCTGAATTTTATGAGTAAGTTACTTTTACTAGTAGAGGTTACCAGCCTCTAGCCAAACCCCTCTTCCTGGAGGACAGGGAACTGCAATTTCGGAGTGTTCGTCTCCTAGAGAAGTTGCCTTCACTATGACTTTGGGGACTTCTCTTCTCCCCACGCAACCCTGTGGACGGGGCCCTACCCAGGTACTACCCACTGGGTGAGTGGGGCCTGGAGCTCACAAAAGGCAGGGGCGCCTACTCCCTGGAGTGGACTACCTCTTTCAAGGGTTCCACTCTGTTACCCTAAGTGTTAGAAAGCAAACTACATTTTCTTAAATCCTTAAAGGTAAAACAATTCTTTAAGATTATTAAGAAAATGTTTCCATCTGAAATGAGATGCTACTTAGTATAATTGGTTAATGTAGTATATAGAACTATAAATCTTGGGTTCAAGTCCCAATTTGGACAAAACATGTTTTTGTCTTCAAAAATATATTTATTCTATTTATATTTGAAGAGAAAAATTTTAGCCTAGACCGAGACTCGAACCCGGGACCCTTGGCTTTCCGGGCCAAGTGCTCTACCAACTGAGCTACCGAGGCGAGTTGCGATCTAGACGCAAATTTTTCTCTTATATACGTTGTAATTCCCTCGTGCCAAATGCTTGAAACCATAGCTTCTATCTTGCAAATGGCGACTTCTTAGTTAAGAAGACATTTATTGTACCTCGGTAGCTCAGTTGGTAGAGCACTTGGCCCGGAAAGCCAAGGGTCCCGGGTTTGAGTCTCGGTATAGGCGAAAATTTTTCTCTTCAAATATAATTTATCCTTCAATGAGAAGTGTTAAATTAATAATAAAATCGTCAATAGAAGCCCTACTGGCTTTATAGAGTAGTGTTAAATTCCCAATAAATTTCTTAACTAAGAAGCCGCCATTTGCAAGATAGAAGCTACGGTTTCAAGCATTTGGCGCGAGGGAATTACAACGTATATAAGAGAAAAATTTGCATCTAGATCGCAACTCGCCTCGATAGCTCAGTTGATAGAGCACTTGGCCCGGAAAGCCAAGGGTCCCGGGTTCGAGTCTCGGTCTAGGTGAAAATTTTTCTCTTCAAATATAATTTATCCTTCAATGAGAAGTGTTAAATTAATAATAAAATCGTCAATAGAAGCCCTACTGGCTTTATAAAGTAGTGTTAAATTCCCAATAAATGTCTTCTTAACCAAGAAGCCGCCATTTGCAAGATAGAAGCTATGGTTTCAAGCATTTGGCACGAGGGAATTACAACGTATATAAGAAAAAAATTTGCGTCTAGATCGCAACTTGCCTCGGTAGCTCAGTTGATAGAGCACTTGGCCCGGAAAGCCAAGGATCCTGGGTTCGAGTCTCGGTCTAGGCGAAAAATTTTCTTATATTTGAAGAGAAAAATTATACGCTCAGACCGGGACTTGAACCCGGGACCCTTGGTTTTCTAGTCCAAGTGCTTTACCATTTGAGCTACCTGAGCAAGTACTGATCTAAATGCAAATTTTTCTCTATATACGTTGTAATTCCCGCCCACCAAATGCTTTGAAGCCTTTGCTTCTATCTTTGCAAATGGCGGCTCCTTTATTAAGAAGACATATTGGGAATTATACATTACATTATAAATGCCAGTACGGCTTTTTGCGATGGGTTCAAGTCCCGGTCTGAGCGTATAATTTTTCTCTTCAAATATGATTTATCCATCATTGAGATGTATGAAATTAATAATAAAAACATCGAAAATTTTTCTCTTCAAATATAATTTATCCTTCAATGAGAAGTGTTAAATTATTAATAAAATCGTCAATATATTTATTCTATTTAACAGTTGTATCAATGGCTAATGTTCTTTGTAAATGTTGTTACAGAAATAACCCTGGAGAGATACATAGGCTGATCCCATGGTTGAATAGAGAGCTGCAAGCGATCATACGTAGTCCAGGTTTATCTGCTCGAGCTCTGGACCAGGTGGTAATGCAGCTGCCTCACCATCACATTCGTTCTTACGAGTTCAGAAGTGTGGTCCGCCCGTACCTCAGGGACCATTATGAACACTTCATACATGAATTTGATGGCTTTGCTGGTTGTGATTACGACATCTTCGGTTTTGATGAAAATGCTATGTATACTGCACGCAGCAGCGAATCAATGGTATGTAGTGAATATAGAATGGATTGGAAGAAAACTTTTACAGTACAGAAGTCATAAGATGATTGTTTCAGGTGGAGGAAGTGTATGAGGTATCTGATAGTTCAGACAGCGACATCATTGTGATCAATGACGATGCCACCATCCCAACAACGCCCGCACCCACTGTCACTCGTGTAAGTCATTACAATTTCTATTCTCTTACTTATTTTAAGAATTCACACTATGAGGTATATTAATTAAGGTAGAATTTTTAACACTCACCTCATATTGTTCTTATTTGACTATAAACTAGTTTTGGAACATAGTTTCTGTTCCACCCTCAGTATCGTCACGACCGTTGTTCTGTCGTCTTGAAGGGCAGTCTTCGCTCCTTCCATTGGCAGACTGAAAAACCTCGATACCAGGTCATTCTCACCGGTTATGACCTGATTTCAAGTTTTTTCAGTCTGCCAATGGAAGTTCGGCTGTTCAAGATGACAGAACAACGGTCATGATGATACTGAGGGTGGAACAGA
Source organism: Diploptera punctata (assembly GCA_030220185.1). NCBI lineage: Eukaryota > Metazoa > Arthropoda > Insecta > Blattodea > Blaberidae > Diploptera > Diploptera punctata. The sequence continues at coordinate 1,445,249 of JASPKZ010000032.1, read as the reverse complement.
AACTTTGTTCTGAAACTAGTTTATAGTCAAATAATAACAACAATATGAGGTGAGTGATAAAAAAAATTCTACCTTAATTCCATTCTCTTACTTTTTTAGTGTGTAGACTAGTCTCATGGTCTGGTGGCTAGAAATTCTGACTACAGTTTCATGTTGTCCTGGATTTGATTCCCAGTAAGACCATAGGAATTTTTCATCTATCTCGTCCTGACATATATTATATATATATATATTATATATATTGATTGGACTGTTGGTAGTCCTTTGCATCTTTTCCCTCTGTTGGTGGACTGATGAACTTCAAAACAATTTTTTTTTTTTAAATTCATCGGAGAACAATTTATGAGGTGAGTTTTCAAAAAAAAATATTTTCCGATGAATTTAAATGATTATATCTCATATACTTCCCAACATTAATTTAATGCAATATATTTTTCCTTGGATTTTCAAAATTCATTATTTTTCCATAATTCAATTATGGGAAATAACATTGAGGTTTTTCAAAATAATAATTAATAAAAACTGGGTTGTATCTCACCTCGTATTTTGTGTTCAAGTATGGAATTGCTGTTTCTAGAGACATCCCCTCCATCTTCAGCCATAACCACAACTGTTGAACCCTGGTTTTACATTTCCATGTTCAAAGCTGCCATCTTGTGGTGATTTGATGAACTTTGAAATCAAATCTTGTTTGCCAGGAATTTCAAAATTCGTGGATCTATATTTGTTCTTCTGAATGTACCTAATGTCGGTTGAAAATGAGAGAGATCCTTCTCTCGAAAACTAGTTCCTGTGTTTGAAGAAACATAGAATTTGAGGTAAGATGTTAAAAAATGACTCATTAATTTACGAATTAAGAACCTTATAATGTTATTTCCCATATGTAACTATGAATTTAATAGGCAATTCAGCATAAATGTATTCAGTAATTCACAATGTTATGAAAAAAAATTAATTTTGTTCATACGCTCGATGAATGTAGTAATCTTGCAGCCGGATCTTGGACTATTACATTGAACCTCATGGCAATTTTTCCTATAAAGCAAAATTAATTGTTGGATGCCAGTTGAGAATGGGAGGAGGGTTCCTTGAACTAGTTCTGGAAAAATATAGAATATGAGGGAGGCATAAAATCTAATTAACTTTTTGTTTGTTTAAATAAAACATCGTAGTGCTACTTCCTAACAAATATCTAACTTGTATCAATGAGTCGCTTCTTTTCTTACCTCATAATTTGTTCTCTTAAACACGGGAACTACAGTTTTCAAGAGGACATCCCTCTCATTTTCAACTGATATTATGTCTATGAATCTAACTTGTATTTTAATTTGATTTGTGAGATTTGGACACAGTAATGGACATAGTTAATGTGTTATATAGCCCCCACGTCGTGTGGACCAGCAGAGCGACTCTGAGAGTAGTAATAACATTTACAACAGTGATACCAACAGTGAGGACCGAGCTTCAGACTGCGAAATTGTTGGCTACGTGAAACCTCGGCATGAGAGAACTCCTGAGATTGTTACGTTGTCAGACACAGAAATCGAAGAGGGTGCTACTGTAAGTTGGAAATTACACATTACTTTTACTTGGTGAAGAATCCCTTTAATTAAGGGTCGCATGTTTGGACGCATTAGACAGTAAAATGCCTTCTCTGCTGAGCAAGTTGTATGCTAATACGATTTTGCTTACTCACAAATCTGTTCATGCGATAATAATTGGTAAATTTGTAAGCTACCTGCGGAGGTAGCTTAAATGAGCAACTCAAATTAAAATCCCGAAGGGAACCGACGGGAACCGATGGTCATCGATGTACTTTGCTGCTTTATCCAACATTTATCCAAGATGTCGGACCTTGAAGACTTCGATCATGTTTCCGGTATACACGGAGAAGAGGAATTTGATAGAGTCTACCAAAGAATTCAACTGGAAGAACAGGAGAATCGGCGTAATATTGCGTGTCGCAGACGTGTTTGTATACGGTATTATTTGCGGGATGCAAGCATAAATGCATTCCTCTATAGCAGACGAAAATAACGGAAGTGGTTTTATCGCTGAGAATTCTGGGTAATTCGTTGCCAATATTACGAAAACGTCGACTCTCATGCATGACCGATAAGTCGGCCGTTAATTCGTTCTCAGCAATTGCTCACGGTGAATCAGCTCACTAGTGATTGGAAGTAATTTGAGTAGAGAGTAATGTTCTAACATACGACCCTAAGAAAGGTAGTATAACTATATGTACAATAATAAACTCAAAAGCCCTACTGGCTTTATATTGTTATATCATCATCATCCTAAGGCACGACAAGTTCAAAGGTAAAAGTTTTAGCCTTCTCAACAATCCTCCTCCATGCCAATCTGTCTTTTGCCATATTCAAATTAGTTACTTTCATTTTCCTTAGATCGTTCATTGTGTCATCCTCCCATCTGATCTTCGGGGCCGCATGCAAATACATTAGTCTCTACTCAAATTTCTTCCATTCAATGGTGAGCTGACTCACCGTGAGCAAGTGCAAAGATCGAATTAGCTTCCCACTAACTGGTCATGCATGAAAGTTGTCGTTTTCTTAATATTGGCAAGAAATTACCCAGAATTCTCAGCAATAAAACCACTTCTGTTATTTTCATCTGCTAGAGGCACGCATTTACGCTTGCGTCCCGCAAATAATACCGTATACAACGATGTCTGCATCGTGCAATATTACGCCGATTCTCCTGTTCTTCCAGTTGAATTCTTTGGTAGACTCTATCAAATTCCTCTTCTCTGCATATACCAAAAACAAGATCGAATTCTTCAAGGTCCGACATCTTGGATAAAGCAGCAAGGTTTCAAAGTACATCGGGATTCTCACGATTTGTTTCTCTCCTAAGTTACCTCGGCAGGTAGCTTAGGAATTTCAAAAATTATCATTGCATGAACAGATTTTTGAGTATGCAAAAACGTATTTGGATACAACTTTCTCAGCAGAGAACGACTTGCATTTTGCCAGCTTTTAGCAACGTCGTTACATTCCATGTCCCTATGTTTATTTTATTCACATTCCTTTTGACTTGCTTGTGTCGTTTCCTGTTAGACTGTTCGGCTGATTCTTGTTGAGATTTACAAGCATGTTTTCTTTTACTGTGCTAGAGAGCTAGCCTAATGCCAAATTCCCAACCTGGAGGACCAGGTCATTTGATTTTGGGATTTCTGTCCCTTAGATCAGTGCTTCCACTACAGCTACAGAGTCTGATTCACCCCATGTTTTTCTGTTTGGGTTTTCTCCCTTTGCCTTTGTAGATCCCTCTACCCCACAAGGCAGCGGTTTTCCCTATTAACCTAAGGAGTGGTTGCCTCTTCCGCCTTCAGTGCCGTACCATAGGACTCCTACTCCGCCATATCCGCCGTGTCCCTGGCAAGGAGCCCTTACAGGTACTATCAGCTGGGCGAGCTGAACCAAGGTTTTTTAACGAGGTTGTTACTCCTCCCCTCATCCGGACTTGGGATCGGCAATGGTGGAGTTTATAGTGTAATATAAAATTCCCAAATAAATGTCTTCTTAATAATTTTTGCACGATACCATGGTTTCAAACAGGATCCCATTCATCTTCTATTGCAACTCCGACTGGTGAAATTTTTCCGCCATCAACATTACTGAACTGCCATCTATGGTCGAATTTATAAACTTTAAAATTAAACAAGTTTTATTGAGAATGGAAACATCTCGCCTCAAATTAATGTTAGTTCAGTTTTGAACATGTTTTGATATAATACTCTATATCACCGTCAGCTTGCCCAGACTGGGCAAGTTTATCAATTGAATGGGAGTTGTGGCTGAGGATGAACGAGGTTACGTTTGAAACTGCAGTATCGTGAAAAACATGAAATCGATGAGATGAATTGTCGAAAAAATGTTCTCCGATGAAATTCAATGATTATATTTTTATTATCAATTTCATACATCTCAATGATGGATAAATCATATTTGAAGCTACCTCAGGTAGCTCAGATGGTAGAGCACTTGGTCTAGGGAACCAAGGGTCCCGGGTTCAAGTCCCGGTCTGAGTGTATAATTTTTCTCTCAAATATGACCTCATAATTTTAAAATACAATAGGAAGTAACATTATGAGGTTTGTTTAATAATTAAAAACATTTTGTCTGTCCATTCTTACATCTTATAATTGTTTTTTTATGAACATACATTTCCGGGCTTCTTAGCCCTGAAACATATGTTGGACAAAAACAACTATAAGAGGTAAGAATGAACAGACAAAATGTTTTAATTATACCTCTTAATGTTTTTAATACACAAGTGATCTTCTTGGTGATATAATATTAAAATATATATGTAGTCAATATGCCCATTTCACCAATTAATGTTTTAAAATGGTCAACAAGTTTCTACAGCCAAGCTGTCATTCTCAAGACCAGATATTGACTCAAACTTGTTGACCATTTTAAAACATTAATTGGTGAAATGGGCATATTGACTACATATATATTTTAACTCTTAATGTTTACTTTCCAACATTAATTTAATATTAAGTTATGTAGGTAGGAAATAACACTATGATGTTTATTTTAATTTATGTTCAGTTGTTTTTGACTCACCTCATACTTCTTAACTCTCTCACAGACTCGAGTTTCTTCACTTCATTTGTGACATTCTCAATGCTGAGTTGTGAACGTGATACAGCATTGAGAATGTCACAAATGCAGTGAAGAAACTGGGGTCTGCGAGAGAGTTAAGAAGTATGAGGTGAGTCAAAAACAACTCAACATAAATCAATGAGAAGTGTTAAATTAATAATAAAATCGTCAATAGAAGCCCTACTGGCTATAAAGTAGTGTTAAATTCCCAATAAATGTCTTCTTAACTAAGAAGCCGCCATTTGCAAAGATAGAAGCTATGGTTTCAAGCATTTGGCGCGAGGGAATTACAACGTACATAAGAGAAAAATTTGCGTCTAGATCGTAACTTGCCTCGGTAGCTCAGTTGGTAGAGCACTTGGCCCGGAAAGCCAAGGGTCCTGGGTTCAAGTCCCGGTCTAGGCGAAAATTTTTCTCTTCAAATATAATTTATCCTTCAATGAGAAGTGTTAAATTAATAATAAAATCGTCAATAGAAGCCCTACTGGCTATAAAGTAGTGTTAAATTCCCAATAAATGTCTTCTTAACTAAGAAGCCGCCATTTGCAAAGATAGAATCTATGGTTTCAAGCATTTGGCGCGAGGGAATTACAACGTACATAAGAGAAAAATTTGCGTCTAGATCGTAACTCGCCTCGGTAGCTCAGTTCGTAGAGCACTTGGCCCGGAAAGCCAATGGTCCCGGGTTCGAATCCCGGTCTAGGCGAAAATTTTTCTCTTCAAATATAATTTATCCTTCAATGAGAAGTGTTAAATTAATAATAAAATCGTCAATAGAAGCCCTACTGGCTATAAAGTAGTGTTAAATTCCCAATAAATGTCTTCTTAACTAAGAAGCCGCCATTTGCAAAGATAGAATCTATGGTTTCAAGCATTTGGCGCGAGGGAATTACAACGTACATAAGAGAAAAATTTGCGTCTAGATCGTAACTCGCCTCGGTAGCTCAGTTCGTAGAGCACTTGGCCCGGAAAGCCAATGGTCCCGGGTTCGAGTCCCGGTCTAGGCGAAAATTTTTCTCTTCAAATATAATTTATCCTTCAATGAGAAGTGTTAAAATAATAATAAAATCGTCAATAGAAGCCCTACTGGCTATAAAGTAGTGTTAAATTCCCAATAAATGTCTTCTTAACTAAGAAGCCGCCATTTGCAAAGATAGAAGCTATGGTTTCAAGCATTTGGCGCGAGTGAATTACAACGTACATAAGAGAAAAATTTGCGTCTAGATCGTAACTCGCCTCGGTAGCTCAGTTGGTAGAGCACTTGGCCCGGAAAGCCAAGGGTCCCGGGTTCGAGTCCCGGTCTAGGCGAAAATTTTTCTCTTCAAATTTAATTTAATATAAATTAAATAAATAAATTTAATATGTTTATCCAATTGTTTTAAAAGTTTTGTTTCTGCTCCAATTTTGTGATGTTCTAGCAGACTATGTGCTGCAATTGCCGATTTTTCAATTTCACAATTTTTAATATTTCTAAAATGTTCTATAGTATGAGTTTCCAAATTTGTTTTGGTTTTTCATATATATAATTATACAGGGTGGACCGCTCGAATGGACCTAATTTCAATTGCTTGTTACTGGCAAACGGTTGAAGATAGAAACTTAAAACAACGTTCATAGTACAGAAAAACTCACCAAGTTTCGAATCCTGTCGGTAGATGGCACAAAGATACGTTTCTCGTTCTTAGATTTAATTGTTTGTGAAAATGGCGACTCCGCAGATGAAAGCGCAAGCTGTTTTGTGGTATGCGGAGTTTAAATCAATCATTAGAGTTCAAAGGGAGTTCCGGCGTGTGTTTAACCGTGATGCTCCAACTGCTAGAAGCATAAAGAAGTGGCGTGATACATTATTAGCTACAGGATCTGTGTTGAAGAAGCATGGTGGTGGTCGCAGAGCATCCGATGAAATGGTAGCAAATGTTCAAGCCGCATTTGAGCGAAGCCCCCGGAAGTCATTAAGAAGAGCTTCGCGGGAACTTCAAATACCAAAATCGACATTACAACGGATTGTCCACAAACGCCTCAAACTGCACGCATATAAAGTGCAGTTAGTGCAACGTCTGGAGCCGAATGACATGCCGAAACGAGTGGAATTCGCCAATACGATGCTGGACCGTCTCGGCGCTGATCCTGACTTCATGACCAAGATTTTCTTCTCGGACGAAGCCACTTTCCATTTGTCAGGCAAGGTAAACAGGCATAATGTGCGGATCTGGGGATCGGAGAATCCTCACGCTATTCAAGAGCATGTTCGTGATAGTCCGAAGATGAATGTTTGGTGCAGTTTGTCACATAATAAGGTCATTGGACCGTTTTTCTTCGCCGAGAAAACTGTTCGTGGTACCACATATCTTGACATGCTGGAGCAGTTCTTCTTTCCACAAATTGAACAACTGCAGCCTAACATCGTTTTCCAGCAAGATGGTGCTCCTCCCCACTGGTCCATTGAAGTTCGTACGACTTTGGACAACATTTTCCCTGGCCGTTGGATTGGTAGGGGAGGACCAATCGCGTGGCACCCGAGATCTCTCGATTTAACACCACTGGATTTCTTTCTCTGGGGCTATGTCAAAGATAAAGTTTACACCACCCCAGTCAAAGACCTTCGTGATCTTCGTGAGCGCATCATAGAGGCTATTGAGAACATTCCAGAAGACATACTCCAACGTACTTGGCAAGAAATTGTTCATCGCTTTGATATCGTCACAGTGACTGCTGGAGCTCATATAGAGATGTGGTGATCTGGATATCAAAACTTGGTGAGTTTTTCTGTAATATGAACGTTGTTTTAAGTTTCTATCTTCAACCGTTTGCCAGTAACAAGCAATTGAAATTAGGTCCATTCGAGCGGTCCACCCTGTATATACTTTACTGCAATCATTACAACTTATTTTATTAAAATATATTCTGACCAATGTTAAATGAATATGATGTTTTTATTATTAATTTAACATTTCTCAATGAAAGATAAATTATATTTGAAGAGAAAAATTTTCGCCTAGACCGAGACTCGAACCCGGGACCTTTGGCTTGCCGGGCCAAATGCTCTACCACCTGAGCTACCGAGGCGTGTTGCAATCTTGACGCAAATTTTTCTCTTATATACGTTGTAATTCCCTCTCGCCAAATGCTTTTGAAGTCCCGCGCCGTAGCCGAGCAGTTAAGGTAGGAAGCCTTGGCGCAGAGCTACGGGACTTGCGCTGGTTCGAGTCTCCATGGGGGAAGACATTTTCTCATGGTATTTCGGCCAGTATGGGACCGGTGCCCACCCAGCATCGTGAGGCAATTGGGTAGCTACAGTAAGTAGCGGCTCCAGGTTGAGGAAACCAGCTATAACGGCTGGGGGACTCGACATGCTAACCACATGTCACCCCTATACTGGCTGTTGATCATCTACCTCTGTGATTGACACATGTGGATGTGAGGCCAGCAGCCGGCTGGTAGGCTAGGGGCCTTGTAGGCCTGTCGTGCCAGGAAAAGAAGAAGAAGAAATGCTTTTGAAACCATTGCTTCTATCTTTGCAAATGGCAGCTTCTTAGTAAGAAGACATTTATTGGGAATTTAACATTACTTTATAAAGCTAGTAAGGCTTCTAATGATGTTTTTATTATTAATTTAACATTTCTCAATGAAAGATAAATTATATTTGAAGAGAAAAATTTTCGCCTAGACCGAGACTCGAACCCGGGACCTTTGGCTTGCCGGGCCAAATGCTCTACCACCTGAGCTACCGAGGCGTGTTGCAATCTTGACGCAAATTTTTCTCTTATATACGTTGTAATTCCCTCTCGCCAAATGCTTTTGAAGTCCCCCGCGCACGTATCCGCGCATTTAAGGTAGGAAAGCCTTGGCGCAGATCTACTTGACTTGCGCTTGTACTAGTCTCCATGGGGGAAGACATTTTCTCATGGTTTTCGGTCGCTCGTCAAACCAGTATGGGACCGGTGCCCACCCAGCATCGTTAGTGCAATTGGGTAGCTACAGTAAGTAGCGCCTCCAGGTTGGAGTAACCCAGCTATAACGGCTGTGGGGACTCGACATGCCTACCCACCCGGTCACCCCTATACTGGCTGTTGATCATCTACCTCTGTGATTGACACATGTGGATGTGAGGCCAGCAGCCGGCTGGTAGGCTAGGGGCCTTGTAGGCTGTCGTGCCAGGAAAGAAGAAGAAGAAATGCTTTTGAAACCATTGCTTCTATCTTTGCAAATGGCAGCTTCTTAGTAAGAAGACATTTATTGGGAATTTAACATTACTTTATAAAGCTAGTAAGGCTTCTAATGATGTTTTTATTATTAATTTAACATTTCTCAATGAAAGATAAATTATATTTGAAGAGAAAAATTTTCGCCTATACCGAGACTCGAACCCGGGACCTTTGGCTTGCCGTGTCAAATGCTCTACCAACTGAGCTACCGAGGCGTGTTGCGATCTAGATGCAAATTTTTCTCTTATATACGTTGTAATTCCCTCGCGCCAAATGCTTTGAAACCTTTGTTTATATTTTTGCAAATGGCGGTTTCTTAGTTAAGAAGACATTTATTGGGAATTTTAACTCTACTTTATAAAGCCAGTAGGGATTGTATTGATGTTTTTTTTTATTAATTTAACACTTCTCGCCGAAGAATAAATTTTTCTCTTCAAAAATAATACCTCATAATATTTACTTCCTAACTTTGATTTGAAATGGAAAAATATATATTTTATTTTATTTTGAGTTGTATTTTGACTCTCCTCATATTTCTTGACTCCTTCGCAGACTCGAGTTTCTTCACTGCATCTGTGACATTCTCAATGCTACATTATGGTTACAACCATTGAGTTGCATTGTCACATTGAAAATGTCATAGATGCAGTGAAGAAACTCGAGTCTGCGAAGGAGTCAAGAAATGTGAGGAGGTCAAAATACAACTCAAAATAAATTAAAATGAACCTCATAGTGTTATTTCCTACCTACATAACTTAGGAAAAATATATGTCTGAATCGGGATTTGAACCCTGTGTCTCTGGTTCTGTACACCAGTGCTCTGATCGCTAAGCTACCAGGCTTCTGATTCAAACAAATATTAATTCTCTCATAGTGTAAAGAACCAGAGGCATTGGATTTAAATCCCAATTCAAATAAAATTTGTCTTTTTGTATGAAGTGAAAAATTTAATATTATATATATTTTTATCTTCAAATAAAACAGAAAATATATTTTTCTTGGTGTATAGTTTAACATGAGTCTCTGACCTGGTTGCAGGAGATGTCTCGAGGAGCTGAAATGAATAGCTATAACGTCTTGTGGTCAGATAGTTCGTCTGAACCTACAGATTTAGGCTCCGATACCGAGTACGTCCCGAATTCTACACCCAAGAAAGTGAAGAAAGTTCAGCGCAAGAAGAAAGCAACCACTACAACTCGGAAGAAAAAATCTGGTAAGTTTTGTAGATATTCCCAATGGGGACATTGGATTTCTTGAATCTCTTGATATTTTATACAAATCAGTGCTTACTTATTTTAGGAATTCTCACTATGAGGTATATTCATTAAGGTAGAATTTTTTATCACTCACCTCATATTGTTCTTCTTATTTGACTATAAACTAGTTTCGGAACATAGTTTCTGTTCCATCCTCAGTATCGTCACGACCGTTGTTCTGTCATCTTGAAGAGCTGTCCTTCACTCCTTCCATTGGCTGACTGAAAAACCTCGAAACCAGGTCATTCGCACCGGGAATTTCAAAGTTCATGAATTTCTTCTTTTCGCTCTTTTGAATGTAGTTTTTTTCCCAAACAGTAAGTTCTTTTGGTTTTTCTATTTGTTTTAATAATTTAGCTTCTTTCTCGATAAGATGTTTTTCAGACCATGCATGGGCAGCAACTGCAGATTTTTCTACAATTTTCTGCACTTGCTGCCCATGCATGGTCTGAAAAACATCTTATTGAGAAAGAAGCTAAATTATTAAAACAAATAGAAAAACCAAAAGAACTTACTGTTTGGGAAAAGATCTACATTCCATCCATAGTAATTCTGCCCGAAGGCAGGTCCTTCACTGCAATCATAGCATTTTCATGCTATGCTTGCAGCTTTACTAGGGAATTGTGTAGGTGTGGTAGCTTCCCGTTGCTTTCCACACCGGTGAAGGATGATGGTGATGATGATAATGATAAGGATGATAATGAAGATGATGACCATATGATTTTGGGGACCGTTTGGGCCTTAAAGTTTTCCTGACATTTGTCTTACAGGTGAGGAAAAACCTCACCCAGAAAAACTGCCCCGACCGGGATCGAACCCGGACCTGCTGCGTGACAAGGCAGCATGCTACCTCGAGACCACAGCGGTGGACGATCTACATTCAAAAGAGCAAAAAGAAGAAATTGATGAACTTTGAAATTCCCGGTGAGAATGACCTGGTTTCGAGGTTTTTCAGTCAGCCAATGGAAGGAGCGAAGGATAGCTCTTCAAGACGACAGAACAACGGTCGTGACGATACTGAGGATGGAACAGAAACTATGTTCCGAAACTAGTTTATAGTCAAATAAGAAGAACAATATGAGGTGAGTGATAAAAAATTCTACCTTAATTAAATCAGTGCTTGTAAAATTCATTCTGAAGCACCATTCAGGATTTTTTTATGTTATATTTAGTTTAACACATTTCACTCTTGGATAGATTTATCTTTCTTTAAAAAAACATTCAGGGTACCGTATAAAGAGTCAAAATAATAAAACATGTTATTTTTGAAGAAAAAAAATTAATTTCATATAGGAAAGTTGGGAATGATGATTCCAGATACCGTGGTTCAGTGTTAAAAAAACATAGATGTATGAGGTAAGAAATATTCACAATTCATTTGATTTTTATTAAGAAAAAGTAATTCTGAAGCCGGTATTTGAACCGCAGATATCCGGTGCACAGACCACTTGCACCATCCAGGCATCTATTCAAACAGAATTTTACTGTATTCACGTAGACTTTCACGGCCGGAGTTGCTATGATGATATTGATGAAGATTTTCGGGCTGTAGGCCGTGGTCGTGAGGCTTGTAGTTCCCCGACGTTTCGCCAGAGACTGCATCTGGCATCCTCAAGGGTTGTCTTGAGACTAGCAATTCTGTCCGTTGTCTGTCCTATTTATACGTTCACCGCAATATGTTCGTAAGTTGTATCTGCTTTCTGATTGGTCAGCGTTAGAGACTTCCATTGCTCCAATTAGATTGCTGTTTGATGGTCTAGTCGACTGTACATTATATCTGCCTTCTGATTGGTCAGCGGTAGGGACTTCCATTGTTCCACTGAGATTGCTGTTTGATAGTTTAGTCGACTGTACTTGTAGATGTTTACATTTTGCGTTTTTTAGAACCGGTTTCCATACTTTGTTGACTTTTAATGATTCTTCTTTTCTATTCAAACATAGAAACAGTTTCAATAGTAAAGAAGAATCATTAAAAGTATTGGAGAGCAAGACTGCTAATGACTTCAGTGTTAGATGCAGCACATTAGACAACAACACTTCATCATGATGTTAACGACGAAATTTCAACAGCTGGAATTTGACTGAAGATGGAAGTAATACTATACTTTTGAAACCGGTATTGTAAAGACACGGAACTTTGTGAGGTGAGATGTTAGAACATGTTCTCCAACATTATATAATGGAAATGGACAGCTAATGACATGAGGGAAATTTTGAGGAAGTGGCTGAATTCAAATACCTAGGTACAATAATCACAAACAGGAATGAGATGCATAAGGAAATTAAACATAGGCTCAATTCTGGAAATGCGTGCTATTATGCATTGCAGAGACTTTTGATGTCCCAACTCCTTTAAAAAAATGTTAAACAAAAAATATATAAAACTATTATTCTACCAATTATATTATATGGATGCGAAACATGGACTCTTACTTTAAGGGAGGAAAGGAGATTACAAGTATTTGAGAATAAAGTTCTTAGGAAAATTTTTGGACCAAAGAGAGATGAACAGACTGGAGAATGAAGAAGACTGCATAACAGTGAATTACATGGTCTTTATAGGAAGCCAGATATAATGAAAACAGTTAAGTCTCGTAGACTGCGATGGGCAGGACATGTGGCACGAATGGGGAATAAAAGAGATGCATGGAAGCTTCTTGTAGGAAAACCAAAGGGAAAACACCCAATTGGTAAATCAAGAATGAGGTGGGAGAATAACATTAACTATGATTTGAGGGAACTAGATTATACAGGGGATGATTAGAAAACATTGGCTCAGGATAGGGATGTATGGAGAGCTTATGTCCGCATGGCCATGAACCTACGGGTTCGATAGTGCCAGTGAGTTTAGTTCAGTTTTAGTTCATTTATTAATATAAATACCTCATAGTGTTTTTCTCCCACTGTAATTTTAATTAAAAGCGCATTTTATTGCAAAATTAAATGTTTCTTACCTCACCTCATATAAATTTTCTAAGTAGATCGCGATTTTGAGACCACAACGGTCTCATCGTCAGTACTTTCTTGGCGACGGATGTTATGTCAATCAGAAGAAACTCTTCTTCTTCCGATCGACATAACATCCGTCGCCAAGAAAATGCTGACGATGAGACCGTTGTAGTCTCGAAATTGCGATCTACTTAGAAGATTTATATGAGGAGAGGTAAGAAACATTTAATTTCACCATAAATTAAACCTCATAGTGATTAATTCCTATAAAAGTTAAATGCATTTTATTGTTGTTGCAGCAAGCAAAGCAACACCACGCAAAAAGAGGCGTAGAAGTTCAAGCTCTAACTCATCAGAATGCTCTTGTCCAATGAGATTAGGACGTCGTAGAGTTCACACCTTATCCAGTAGCAGTAGGAGCAGCAGCAGCAGCAGTAGTAGTAGCAGCAGCAGTAGTTCAAGCTCGAGTGACTCATACGACTCTCGCTGTGACAAGAGATCCTGGAAAATTGAGATAAACCCACGACGTACGCACAGCTACGATCCTCCTTACTCAGCTTCCGAGATCAACAAATACCTGGCAGGTTCCAGCTCTAGCAACACTACGAAGCGACCTAAACTCCGTAGCGTCGTAATCACAAGAAATCATACGAGTAATTCTGATACTAGTAATAAGGCAGATCACAGTAAATCAAATACCGGGAAAAGTGGCAAAGTGACAAGTACCAAGACAAACCTTTCTAGTGAACCCGGTCCCAGTAATCTGAATGTGGACCGTAGGAAAGTAGAACCTAGCAGAAAAGCTAGTTCAGACCGAAATAGACCTAGTACTAGCAAAACATCAATTTTGGACCATAATAGACCTAGCACGAGTTCAGGTAGGAGACCGGGTGGTAGCAGTAAGTCAGTGGGTGTGAGAACTTTACAAACGATGCAGAAAGAACTTGACGATTCGAGGATGCGTCGTGGAGACTCACATTCTTCACATGCTTCTTATCGCAGCAGTAGTGCTAGCGTTCACCACGGTCCCATTAAAAAAGAAGATAAGGGGAAAAAACATAAAAATGGGTCTTCTAATCACAAAATTCAGTTAATGAAAAAACGAAAAAGAATACTAAGTATTTATTCAGATACTTCAGATGATTGATTAATTTATTTCATTCTACGTTTGAGTTTGTTACTTAAAATCATTTTTGTCTTTTCATATTTTGATCAAAAAAGAGATTTCTTTGAATTATTTATTATTGTGTATAGAATTTTTATGATCCTTGTACAATTAACAATTTCTTAAGTAATTGTGACATTTACAAAATAATTGGTGAATCAAAATATGAAGAAAAATTTATAGGGTCGGTGTGAGACACATACACTCAAATTTGTGTAGGATATAAATTTTTTGCACTATGTAACTAATATTGTATACTTACTGTTATTGTTGATATGCATCGTAATTTGACATTCCCACGTACAATCTTGGTTGCTATGAAAGCAAAAGAAATCTAAATACTTCAGAAATGACCAAAAGCACTAGTGCGGTAAGTAAAAACATTTATTTTGAAATATTGATAGTGATTTATATATTAAATTTGGGAATTTTTAACATTATGAGGTTCAATTAATAATAATTAAATGAATCGTGATTTATTCTTACCTCATACATCTATGTTTCTTTAAACACAGCACTGCAGTATCGGCGACACTTTGTCGTCATCGTCAGCTGTTTTCACGGAGTCGTCAAAACAGCTGACGATGACGACAAAGTGTCGCCGATGCTGCAGTGCTGTGTTTAAAGAAACATAGATGTATGAGGTAAGAATAAATCACGATTCATTTAATTATTATTGATAGTGATATTGTTTATTTTTTATTTCACTCACCTCATACTTCATAACTCCTCGCAAACCCAGGGTTTTCATCACATCATTTGTGACATTCTCGATGCTGTGTCACGTTCACAACTGACGTCCTGCAGAGTCTGCAGGATAGAAGGCAGTTGGACGTCAGTTGTGAACGTGACACAGCATTGAGAATGTCACAAATGATGTGACGAAACCCTGGGTTTGCTAGGAGTTATGAAGTATGAGGTGAGTGAAATAAAAAATAAACAATATTAAAGTATTTATATATTAAATTTGGGAATTTTTAACATTATGAGGTTCAATTAATAATAATTAAATTAATCGTGTATGAGGTAAGAAAAAATCACGATTCATTTAATTATTAATATTAAAGTGCACTACTAAATTATTGTAATCAAATGGTAAAGAGAAAAATTAATGCCTGAACCGGGATTCGAACCCCGAACCTTCGGCTTTCCGTGGTTCGGGGTTCGATTCCCGGTTCAGGCATAAATTTTTGTCTTTACCATTTGATTACGATAATTTAGTAGTGTACTTTAATATACTTATTTCAATCATAGTAACAGCTTTAGCTACTTAATATTAATTTAATTTAATATTAAAAAACCTCATAGTGTTATTTCCTATCTACATAACTTAATTGATAGTGATACTGCAATTTTAAAATCATTAGGAAGTAACATTATGAGTTCTTAGTTAAATATGGGAAATAACATTGAGGTTCTTCATTCGTAAATTAATGAGTCATTTTTTAACATCTTACCTCATATTTTATGTTTCTTCAAACACGGGAGCTAGTTTTCAAGAGAAGGATCTCTCTCATTTTCAACTGACATTATGACTACTGGATTTTCATTGGAATCTCCATCAATAACGTTGCCGTCTGGTGTTGATTTGATGAACTTTGAGGGCTATGATCCATGAATTTCGAGATTCCTGATGAACGTGACCTCATCTCGAAGTTCATCAAAGCAACAACAGATGGCAACGTTATTGATGGAGATTCCAACGAAAATCCAGTAGTCATAATGTCAGTTGAAAATGAGAGACATTCTTATATCATATGATTGTTTAGTCGGACATATGTTTTAAGGGCTGTTGCCCCATCTTCAGCGTTGCACAAACGTATTATTAATTAAGATATTTGGTCTGTATATTCTTACCTCTTATGGTTGTTTTTGTTGAACATATATTTTAGAGCTTCTGAGCCCCATCGTCAACAATTACAGACTCAATCGCTGACGATTTGGCTCAGAAGCCTTGAAACATATGTTCAACAAAAACAATCATAAGAGGTAAGAATATACAGACCAAATATCTTACTTATTAAATAAAGCTCTTAATATTACTTCCTATTGTATTTTAAAATACTTATCATTTCTCCATAGCAACACACAGAGCTGATTCACCTCCTGAAATCTAACATTTATCTCCAATTATATTTATTAATATTTTAGCAAATATCTTAATTAGTTTTTTTTTATATTTTGAAGAGAAAACTTTTCGCCTAGACCGGGACTCGAACCCGGGACCCTTGGCTTTCCGGGCCAAGTGCTCTACCAACTGAGCTACCGAGGCGAGTTACGATCTAGACGCAATTTTTTCTCTTATGTACATTGTAATTCCTCGTGCCAAATGCTTGAAACCATAGCTTCTATCTTTGCAAATGGCGGCTTCTTAGTTAAGAAGACATTTATTGGGAATTTAACACTACTTTATAGCCAGTAGGGCTTCTATTGGCGATTTTTATTATTAATTTAACACTTCTCATAGAAGGATAAATTATATTTTGAAGAGAAAAATTTTCGCCTAGACCGGGACTCGAACCCGGGACCCTTGGCTTTCCGGGCCAAGTGCTCTACCAACTTAGCTACCGAGGCAAGTTACGATCTAGACGCAAATTTTTCTCTTATGTACGTTGTAACTCGCCTCGGTAGCTCAGTTGGTAGAGCACTTGGCCCGGAAAGCCAAGGGTCCCGGGTTCGAGTCCCGGTCTAGGCGAAAATTTTTCTCTTCAAAATATAATTTATCCTTCTATGAGAAGTGTTAAATTAATAATAAAAATCGTCAATAAAAGCCCTACTGGCTATAAAGTAGTGTTAAATTCCCAATAAATGTCTTCTTAACTAAGAAGCCGCCATTTGCAAAGATAGAAGCTATGGTTTCAAGCATTTGGCGCGAGGGAATTACAATGTACATAAGAGAAAAATTTGCGTCTAGATCGTAACTCGCCTCGGTAGCTCAGTTGGTAGAGCACTTGGCCCGGAAAGCCAAGGGTCCCGGTCTAAGCGAAAATTTTTCTCTTCAAAATATAATTTATCCTTCTATGAGAAGTGTTAAATTAATAATAAAAATCGTCAATCTTAATTAGTATTAAAAGATTCCGGGCTATGTGGTCGTGGTCTATAACTGGCGTTTCTTCCAGACGTTTCTCCCTCAACTGCGGAGGGCATCTTCAGTGGCGAGTGCTTCCAGCTGTTGTTTCCCTGTCGTCGACTCGACTGCGAATGAACGGCAGAAAGCTGGACGCTCTTATTTATACTAGTGCTGCCTCGCATGAGTCGCAGCTGATTGGCGACTTCTTATTTAAGAAGACATTTATTGGTAATTTAAACACTACTTTATAAAGCTTCTTTCGATGTTTCTATTATTAATTTAACACTTCTCACTGAAGGATAAATTATATTTGAAGAGAAAAATTGTACACTCAGACTGTGTTTAAACCCAGGACCTTTGCTGGGTTCATATATACCAGTCTGAGTGTATAATTTTTCTGTTCAGATATAATTTATCAGAATTGAACTTAAATAAATTTTACATGAACCTTTTTTTTTTGGAACTTAATAATTATAAAATACTTTAGAATTGGTCAAGTATAAAAGATAATGTAAAACTTCATTTATTCCGTTACAAATCAAGTTGTATTTTCAAATATATTTTATTAAGTTCACTAAATATTCAATTATTATGTACTACGAGTATTGTTTATTTTTTATTTCGCTCACCTCATACTTCATAACTCCTAGCATACCCAGGGTTTCATCACATCCTTTGTGACATTCTCAATGTTGTGTCACGTTCACAACTGATGTCCGGCTGCCTTCTATCCTGCAGACTGACCTCCACGCCATCTAATGGCTGACCGACGAACTTCCAAATCAGTCCTCTCTCCTTATAACCGGGTATTTCAAAATTCATAGTTGTATTTTCATTCTTGCATATGTAAATTTTCCCCAAATTGTGAGTTCCTTCGGTTTTTCCAGTTGTTTAAGTAATTTTGTTTTGGTTTCTATTCCATGTTTTTCTGACCAGGCATGTGCAGCTATTGCAGATTTTTCGGTTTCTCCATTTTTAACATTTCTGAGGTGTTCCTTTAATCTTGTCAGTATATTTTACTAAATGGCATGACACTGAGTTCTCATACTCTATTCTGCTCTGTAAATTAATTCTTACATGAGCAGCATATTTTATCAATATTTAACTCAGGGGTCCTCATCTAGGGGATATGTGGATGGCGACCACAAGGTGCCCAAGCTGTGCAAAACATTTCTTCCACTTACTTGTGTTTTTGCACTCTTTAACTTTACTATCTAACCTCTCTTGGTTAACTCTTGTTTTTTCGACCCTGACGCTATTAGGGCATCCAAGGGCTAGGGAGTCCTTCCTTTCTTCCATTTCTTCTTTCCTTTATTTTCTTTTCTTCTCCAGAAAGCCTGACCAGAGGCTATAAGATGGCAGCCCCATCACTGGTCTTGCCTTCCTTTGGCCAGCAACCAATCGAAGGGACTATTATTATGCTTTCAAGTCTTATATGAGAATTTCCCATAAGGGAAAATTTTCTATAGGATCGTAACAGGCCTTGGCCTAATACTTGAAAGGAAGAAGAAGAAGAAGAAGAAAATAACTCTAATTTGCATTAATAATTAATACCTTGCAGCCGGAAAAGGCACGAGTGTCTCTACAGGGCGTGTTTTTATATTAAGCTTATTTCTGGGTTCAACGGGTGTGAAAGACAAGGAATTTGATGATCAGTAACAATGAGTTGTGTAATTAATTAAAAAGAGTTTATTTTGTTATCCTCTTATTAACAACACAATATTCACAACAAATTAATAATAATATAATATAGGAGCAACAGGCTCCTCTGAATACTTGTGATGTGATAAACTAGCCACACTCTGTGTATGTGTGTATATAGGAGCTACTAACCACACTGTATGTGTGTGTGTATATGAGTTACTATTACTCATTCAAAGTATCTCTGCAGGCGGAAGAATCAGGAAGCTCTGTTTGTTGGTACACGTGACGTCATATAAGGCAGTGTACACTGTCAGCGTCCCACGTCCCATTCCCCTTTGCACTCGTAGATAGCAGTGTCACGTGGTCTATTCCTGCATAAACACGACTGCAGTGCCCTCCGTCAACAACTGCGCTTACTCCTTAAACGGGTAATAACCACACTGTGTTAACAATAAAATTTCTTGGCCTTTTATATTAATTTTCCAAGGAAGTTTTAATTTGGCTCAAGTATTCCTTTTAACAAAATCTATTGTTTTGCAAATTTGAACATATTCAACACGTCAATCAAATTTATACTTTTATGAAAAACATTAGTTTGCTTCGCTAGGTACATGTACCTGCCAACCCTTGAGTTACCGTTAACCACGGTATACAAAACCTTATTGTGTTGTCCCAAACAATAACCAAACTAATTCTAGGAATTACTAATGCTACAATCTTCCACTGCACAATTTATCTAATAACCTTCAAGATTATATTCTTCTTCTTCCTTCCAAGTATTAGGCCAAGGCCTGTTACGATCCTATAGAAAATTTTCCCTCCAGCGTTTGAGGGAAATTCTCGTATAAGACTTGAAAGCATAATAATAGTCCCTTCGATTGGTTGCTGGCCAAAGGAAGGCAAGACCAGTGATGGGGCTGCCATCTTATAGCCTCTGGCCAGGCTTTTCTGGAGAAGAAAAGAAAATAAAGGAAAGAAGAAATGGAAGAAAGGAAAGACTCCCTAGCACTCGGATGCCCTAATAGCATTGGGGTCGAAAAAACAAGAGTTAACCAAGAGAGGTTAGATAGTAAAGTTAAAAGAGTGCAAAACACAAGTAAGTGGAATGTTTTGCACAGCTTGGGCACCTTGTGGTCGCCATCCACATATCCCCTAGATGAGGACCCCTGAGGGGCAAGATTAAATAAGAGAAATCTAGCATATAAAAATTCCTTAAAATAATACTGTTAATTGGTTGGTCAAGCATTATAGTTTCATGTATGCAAAGGACAGTACCATTGTTATTATGGGTTTTTCCCAAGCATGGCAGACCTGCCTCACCACATGCACATGTGTTAATCACAGATAGACGATCATTCAACCAGCATAGGGGTGACATGTGGTCAGCATGTCGTGTCACCCAGCCGTTATAGCTGGTCTTCTCAACCTGGAGTCACTACTTATTGTAGCTATCCAAATGCCTCATGATTCTGTGTGGGCACAGGTTCCATACTGGCTGAAATTCCATGAGAAAATTTCTTCCCCCATGGAGACTCGAACCAGCGCAAATTACGTAGCTCTGCGCCAAGACTTCGTGTGTTAATCACTCGGCTATGGTGTGGGACGGTAGTTTCAGGTGCATGAGTAACTATAACTTATAAATTAAATTTAATATGTCTCTTTATAATGATTTAATAATTATTTTATTCAGTCTTCGAGCATTCTTTTTGTATTTTTTAATATAATAAATTTGGGAATTTTAACATTATGAGGTTTTATTAATAAGAATCAAATGAATCGTGAATTCTTCTTACCTAATACTTCTATGTTTTTTTTTTTAAACACAGTATCGGAGTATCATCTTCTCCATCGTGAAAACAGCTGACAATGGAGAAGATGGTTCTCCGATATTGCAGTGTTGTGTTTAAAAAACACATACGGGGTGAATCATAAATATGGCTATACGTTTGATCGCGTTGTGTGATGAAAATATTACCATTACAGGAAATATGAAATTACTGTTGGAAAGGTAATTATTCAAATTACAACAATGGAATAAAACAAAACAGTGTAGAACTTATGTCATTAGTCAAAATGGCATTGAATATGCAACAGCAAATTACAATTTCTGCATGGGCAATAACGTATGTTAATGATCGTGAGGCTGCAAGACGTGAGTTGAACGTAGCATTACAGCCGTCGGCTGTGGGGAAGTGGAGAAAACGACTGCTGGAAACGGGAAGGATGCAGAAAATCAAACCTCCTGGAAGGCCTCGCATTAGTACGGATGCAGAAACAACGAAGAGAATTGTGGAGGCATTTGACGCTAGCCCACAAAAATCAACCCGCCAAGCTGCATGTGAGCAGTGATTTGTTTTGTTTTGTTCTACTGTTGTAATTTGAAGGATTCCCTTTCCAATGATAACATCATATTTCCTTTGATAATATTTTCTTCACAAAATGCGATCAAACGTATAGCCATATTTCTGAATCACTCTGTAGATGTATGAGGTAAAAAGAATTCATTTGATTCTTATTCTTTTTGTAATCTACATTTGTGCGATTATGTAGATATGTTACATGATCTTTTATCTCACTCGTTCGCAATTTAATTATTATATCAGCTTTATTTTAAAATTTTCTGGGATATATATTTTTTATGTGAAATTAATATTAAATCTTATTTGATACCATGTAGAAGTGTCTTAACTGCCTGGCTATTGCATGGGACAAATGAGGTCTGAGAGAACACAATTAATGGAATGTGTCGATTTTGTTGACTATTTAACTGATGCCCCAAATGGGAGTCAATGACCAATCACGTTTCAATGATTTTCGATTTACAACCAATCACAGTGTGTTTCGCCTAGAATTTACCAACTAAAGTTTATCATAATAAAGAATGCACCTCCTTTTTAACATTCTGAATAGGTCATAGCATTATTTTGCAGTGACCTACTCCCTAAGAAATACGGCTACCAGATTGTATATATAGTGCATGAATGTCAACACATACCGCATGTGGGAGTTAATATAAAAACATTTGTAGCAATTGATTATACCACCAAAAAAAGAAACCACTGTTTGCACTTTCTTAAATGTATTTTTTCCCAGGTAATAATCCAGAAAAATATAATTGTCATATTTACATCATACGACATCAGAAATGAATTAATATACAGTTTGATGTGTTTCAATTTTTCTCCACTAGAGTGCATTCTTACAATATTGCGTTCCTTTGGCAGTAAATAATGATCTGGTTGCAGTGACGAACAAAAGAAGCAAATGAAGCGTGCCAATCATTTTCATTTGTTTTCAAACATCGCCGTTTACATTAAATATATAAATATTTTAAAATAACTATATTTAAATAATGATTTGTGAGTAAACAGCTTAATTTTATTTGTAAAATAGAGCTAACAAATGTCATTCTTGATTTCCAAATTCTCTAGATAATTTGGAAATCACTCGTGGCATTACTTATGAAAAGTGGCTTACCGTATTCTTCCCGTTGGTCATCAAAACAAAGTAATGGTGGTAACATAACAATGTTGCTCATTGGGAACCAAGAAAGACTGGGAGAAAAAAAAAAGTTTATCCTTTGATTCACCAATTTGCTTTCAAAATGTAATATAATGTTTTCATGTGTGAATTCATATTTAAATTTGGTTATTTATGTTAAGAGTGTATGCAGGTATATACTTAGCATTGAATCTGAACTGAAAATATGTATATTTCACCTCAAAAGATACATTTTCTTACCTGGACATGTTTCAGAGATCATTTTCCCCATTCTCAACTATAATGTACGGTTAAAAACTGTAAAATAGTTACCTTGTAGGTCCGTCTCCTCAACTTAAGTTCTTTTAAAACTCTTTAGGCCTTTCGGGACTAGTCCCATCATCAGCAGAATGCATTAGGTCCGTTCTTGTTGACCCTTGTTGAAGCACTGACTTGGTTGTGAGAATTTTGTACAGAGGATTGTGTGGATTAGGTGTGTATTCATTGAGAATCAGGTTGTTGTTGATTTCTCTTAGGATTGCGATTTCCTCCAGTATATTTATTCTCGTTGGAATGTTTTCTCTATGTACTATTGTGAGGGTGTTATCGATGTTATGCATATGGTGTCCAGTCTGAATTATGCATAACATCGACAACACCCTCACAATAGTACATAGAGAAAACATTCCAACGAGAATAAATATACTGGAGGAAATCGCAATCCTAAGAAAAATCAACAACAACCTGATTCTCAATGAATACACACCTAATCCACACAATCCTCTGTACAAAATTCTCACAACCAAGTCAGTGCTTCAACAAGGGTCAACAAGAACGGACCTAATGCATTCTGCTGATGATGGGACTAGTCCCAAAAGGCCTACAGAGTTTTTAAAAGAACTTAAGTTGAGGAGACGGACCTACAAGGTAAGAAGAAACGCCAGTTATAGACCACGGCCACATAGCCCGGAATCTTTTACTACTACAAGGTAACTGTTTTATAGTTTTTAACCGTACATTATATTACTGTGAACTAATACCTCAACAGAAACTCACCATGAATTTTACTAGTATCGATTCTCAACTATACTAAATTCATGTTATGTTGGTAGTGTAAGTAAATTACAACTGATATGTGTGGTTTGTATGATGCTTTTTCATCATCATCAACAATCACAGATTAAGCCCATGTGGCTTGTTCCGGTCTCTTAGATTCTCATTCAAAAAGTTGAATCCATCTCTTTTTCGGTCTACCAATACCCCTGTACCCTTTTGGTTTGTAATTAAGTATAATTTTTGGTATGTGTTCATCTTTCATTCTTTGAATGTTCTTTCTATTATTATTTTTTATTATTAATTTAACACTTCTCACTGAAGGATAAATTATATTTTAAAGAAAAAAATGTTTGCCTAGACCGAGACTCATACCCAGGACCTTTGGCTTTCCAGGCCAAATGCTCTACCAACTGAGCTACTGAGGCAAGTTGCGTCTAGATCGCAAGGCGACGCAACTTGCCTCAGTAGCTCAGTTGGTAGAGCATTTGGCCAGGAAAGCCAAAGGTCCTGGGTTCGAGTCTCGGTCAAGCCAAAAAAAAAGTTTCTCTTTAAAATAAAATATAATATTCTTTCCAGTTTTTTCTAGATTCATTTATTTTATCTAAAAGTTTAAAAATATTTAGCTCATTTCTAATATCTTCACTTCTTTTTCATGCGAAAAAATAAATACAAATAGCATTCGGCGCTCGGGAATTAATAATGAACAAGAGAAATATTTGCATTCAGATTGGAGCTCTCAGGTAGCTCAGTGGTAGAGCATTGGCCTAGAAAGCTAATAGTCCTGAGTTCAAACCCTAGTCTGAGTGTATAATTTTTCTCTTCAAATATAATTTATCCTTCCTTCGGTGAGAAGTGTTAAATTAATAATAAAAATATCAAAAGAAGACCTACTGGCTTTATAAAGTAGTGTTTAAATTCTCAATAAATGTCTTCTTAAATAAGAAGCTGCCATTTGTGTGATCGAACAATAGTTCCTCGCATTTGGCACTCAGCAATGGAATCAACAATGTATCAGGAGAAAAATTTGCATTTAGATTGGAGTTCTCAGGTAGCATTGGCCTAGAAAGCCAAAGGTCCTGAGTTCAAACCGCAGTCTGAACGTATAATTTTTCTCTTCTAATATAATACAAATAATTAGTTAATAAATTGTTAGATTTTACGACTCACAATTGTAGATTTCTTGAAGATTATAATAAGAATTAAAGAACCGTGAATTCTTCTTATTTCATACTTTTGTTTTTTTAAAAACAGCACTGCAGTATCAGTGACCATCGTCACCATCCTCAGCTGTTTTCACAACTGTCAATTTTTTTCTTTTGCCGGTAATTATCCAAACTGCCATCTGGTGTTCTTTTGAAGGAATTATTTTCTAAACTGCCATCTGGTGTTCTTTTGAAGAAATCATTTTCTAAACTGCCATCTGTTGTATTTTTGAAGAACTTTGTAATCAAGCTCGGTTCGTCTGGAATCTCAAAGTTCATGGTTCTAGATTCCAGACGAACTGAGCTTCATTACAAAGTTCTTAAAAAATACAACAGATGGCAGTTTAGAAAATGGTTTCTTCAAAAGAACACCAGATGGCAGTTTAGAAAATAATTCCTTCAAAAGAACACCAGATGGCAGTTTGGATAATTGCTGGCAAAAGAAAAAATTAACAGTCGTGAAAACAGCTGAGGATGGTGACGTTGGTTGCTGATACTGCAGTGCTGTGTTTAAAAAAACATAGAAGTATGAGGTGAGAAGAATTCACGTTTCATTTAATTCTTATTAATAAAACCTCATAATGTTAAAAATTCTCAAACTTATTATATAGAAGATTATAGTATTGATATGCTACATATCATTTTCAATTCCATCTAACTGTTGAATTGGCAGTTGGCAATCCTGTAGGTTGATTCCTGCTCCCTCTGTTGGCTGACTGATGAACTTACAAATTAAATATTTTTACTTATTTTAAGAATTCACACTATGAGGTACGTTCATTTAGGTAAAATTTAATCACTCACCTCATATTTTTCTTCTTATTTTAATTTAAACTAGTTCCAGAACTTGACATTTCAGTTCCATCGTCAGGATCTCCGTCGTGACTGTTATTGTGTCGTCTTGAAGAGCCGTCTTTTGCTCCTTCTATTGGCAGACTGAAAAACCTTGAAACCAGGTCATTCTCCCCGGGAATTTCAAAGTTCATCAATTTCTCCTTTTCACTTTGATGAACTTTGAAATTTCCCGGGGAGAATGACCTGGTTTCGAGGTTTTTCAGTCTCCCAATAGAAGGAGCTAAAGACCGCTCTTCAAGATGACAGAACAACGGTCGCAGAGATGCTGACGATGGAACTGAAATGTAAAGTTCTGAAACTAATTAAAATTTCAACCCACTGTGTCGGAGATTTAAATCGCATCTGCCGATGATCGGCTTTGCAAGTATTTTAAGGGCGGGTGATGGATGAAAAATTGACCATTTGAGATCAAAATTGGCATTTTTTTGTTTTTTGTACTAAAAAATGTTTACTAATGTATATGTTGGCAAAGTTTGAGAGGCCTATGATGCTTCTAAGTGGCCTAAAGTGCTGATTAGGCCTGTATGTTACATATTGTATTTAAACTACATGCAAATCTTGTTGTTTTCAAATGCTGGGTCTTGGCAACGAAGCCATTAGCGTTCTTGCTCTCCAATATTTCTCTATGGTGGATACAACAGGTAATACTTCACAGGTTTGTAGATGTTCTTCGTTCATTTCTTCGTCTGAAGGATTTGCCATTGGTTCGGCATAAAATCTTTAAACTTGTTTTTCCACACTTTTATTTTCACTGCATTTTTGTACATTCAAAATTGAATGGAATTCACAAATTTTGTCCTAGAAGGAACAAATTTTTATTGCATGTCCTAAAACAATGAGGAACAAAGTAGTGCATGGGTTTCATTATTGAAGTAGTATTTTATGAAATAAAAAATAAAATTTATATAATAAATTTGGGAATTTTTAACATTATGAGGTTAAATGTATGCAATTTTTTTTTTGTAATTTCATGCATGAGGTACATTTTTTTTCTCCCTTTGTATTCACATTATAAGAATTCTAATGCATGATGTTTATCTAAATATTTGAGGGGTTTTGTAAAAAAATCAGACATTTTACTAGAACATTGTGGAACCCATTTAATTATAATGTATGCAATTTTTTTAAATATAATATTTAATAACTCATAAAATAAATGTCTCACAAGAATGAAACTTAAACACATCATTATGTATCATACAGTGAATGTTTGTACAAAAAATCAAGTCTCTAGCTCAAAAAATGTAGAAAACAGAAATTTCACCCTTCACCCCCCTAAGTATATTATCTGGCAGGTAATGGACAGAAGCATCAGAGCCAATCTTATCAGCTCACGGCACCTAACGAGTTAAAATAAGAAAGAAAAATGAGGAGTGATTAAATTTTACCTAAATAAATATTTTCCCTGGGAATGTCAAAATTCATGATTTTATTTTTTTGGATGTGAATTTTCTCCCAAACTGTAAGATCCTTAGATTTATCCAAGTTACTGAATTTATAAATGAGTTGGGTAACATGTCCACGTGAGATTGCAAAATATGAAGTGAGGTTAAATAGCAAATTTAGTTTATTTGACTACGAGGTAATATATTAATAAATTAAATCAGAAATATACATCCCATCTCCTATGACAAACATTATGAGGCTGATCTTGTAGATTTCCGGGCTGTTGGCCGTGGTCTTGAGGCTTGTAGTTCCCCGATGTTTCGCCAGAGACTGTGTCCAACATCCTCAAGGGTTGTCTTGAGACTCGCAATTTTGTCGACTTCCTGCCCTATTTATACATTTATCCAGAACGTGTTCTCTGCACGGACTGCGCAGAGAACACGTCCCGGATAAATGCATAAATAGGGCAGGTAGTCGACAAAATTGCGAGTCTCAAGACAACCCTTGAGGATGTTGGACACAGTCTCTGGCGAAACATCGGGGAACTACAAGCCTCAAGACCACGGCCAACAGCCCGGAAATCTTCTACAAGATCATGATAGTAACTCCGGATGTGAAAGCATAAGTCAGTATATTATGAGGTTGGTCTGCACACCATCAGAGGGAGAGAATATTGAAAACTTCCAACACTTGAAGTTGAAATCTGAGTGAGAATGGTGCAAATGCTCACTGAAACATGTTCCCGATGAGATGTATATTTCTATTTCATCTCTTTAAAAAAGACATTTACAATGTAATGTAAAAAGTAGCTCTCAATGAAAATAATTACTAGGGCGTTCAGTAAGTAATGGTAACACTGCTGTAAATAAATGATCCTAGTGGTGACAATTGTAACTTATAGTGTGTTGTTGACCAGTCTTTGTTGTATGAATCTGTAATCAGGGTGTCCAGCAGTCGGGAAAATCTTGAAAACCAGGAACAAGTCCGGAAATAAACAGGAATAAATGATATTTAATTTTAGGAAATGATATTTGGAGGTTATTTTAATTATATTATTTTTAGTCTGATCATCTTACCTCAATATTAATGTTGATTTGTTCTGGACATGTTTCAAAACAATTCTGTTTTATCGTTAGCTTGTCCAAACTGGTTTGATTTATGTTGCACACCCTGGATGTCGATGTCAGCTCCATCCTGTGGTTGGCCAAAGAACCTCCAAACAAGGTCATGCTCCGTCGGTATTTCAAAATTCATAACTCTGTTTTTTTTTCTTCTGAATATAGATTTTTTCCCAAATAGTCAGCTCTTTTGTATTTTCTACCTGTTTTAATAATTTAGTTGCTGCTCATGTTTGGTCTGAAAAACATAATATAATTATATTATTTTTGGTCTGATCATCTTACCTCAATATTAATGTTGATTTGTTCTTGGACATGTTTCAAAACAATTCTGTTTTATCGTCAGCTTTCCCAGACTCTGGGAAAGCTGACGATAAAACAGAATTGTTTTGAAACATGTCTGGGAAAGCTGACGATAAAACAGAATTGTTTTGAAACATGTCTGGGAAAGCTGACGATAAAACAGAATTGTTTTGAAACATGTCTGGGAAAGCTGACGATAAAACAGAATTGTTTTGAAACATGTCCAAGAACAAATCAACATTAATATTTCTGGGAAAGCTGACGATAAAAGAGAATTGTTTTGAAACATGTCCAAGAACAAATCAACATTAATATTGAGGTAAGATGTCCAGACCAAAAATAATATAATTAAAATAACCTCAAAATATAACTTCCTAAAATTAAATATTAACATAATATAAATTCAGACCTAGTTCGTGTTCAAATAAAAACAGATTATTTTGCTATTCTTATTTTATACCTTACCATAGAAATAAATTATATGTTTTAATTACTTATACATATAAAAAAGAAGATTTTTTACAAAATTAGGTTTACTAAAATTAATTCAATTTAGCACTAAAAAAAACTCAGGAATTATTCTTTTTTGCCATGAAAAAGCCGGGAAATAGTACAGGAATGTCATATATTCATTTGCTGGACACCCTGGTAATCTTGAAAGTATCGAAATAATATAATTTGTGAATACATTCGCTGTTTCTCACATTTGGTAAGTAATTCTGCCCGAGGGCATGTCTTTTACTGCAATCATAGCATTTTCATGCTATGCTTTGCAGCTTTAACAGGAAATTATATCTGTGGTAGCTTCCCACCCTGGTGAAGGAGGTTGATGATGATGGCCGAATGATTTTTGGGGACCATTGGGCCCTAAGCTTCCTGACATTTGTCTTACAGGTGAGGAAAAAACTCACCCAGGAGCCCGTCCTGACTGGGAATCGAACCTGGGCTCACTGTGTGACAAGGCAGCATGCTACCTCGAGACCACAGCAGTGGACTAGTAATACTGCCCTAAAAAGATGTTCATTAGAATTTGCTTAGAAGGTGGAATTGGAAAGTACTCAAACATCCAGAAATTCACCAGACAGAAGTCCTTGTGCCTATAACTTATTCTTAAAGATTAAAGAACCTGTACGAGGTATTCAGTAGAGAGATATCCAGAAATGGTTCTGCAGATGAAGTGTGATATCTTTCAAGGATTTGGCAACATATACGGGGTGAATCATAAATATGGCTATACGTCTGATCGTGTTGTGTGATGAAAATATTACCATTACAGGAAATATGAAAGTACCGTTGGAAAGGCAATTATTCAAATTACAACAATGGAATAAAACAAAACAGCATAGAACTTACGTCATTAGTCAAAATGGCATTGAATATGCAACAGCAAATTACAATTGCTGCATGGGCAATAACGTATGCTAATGATCATGAGGCTGCAAGACGTGAGTTTAACGTAGCATTGCAGCCGTCGACTGTGGGGAAGTGGAGAAAACGACTGCTGGAAATGGGAAGGATGCAGAAAATCAAACCTGGAAGGCCTCGCATTAGCACGGATGCAGAAACAACGAAGAGAATTGTGGAGGCGTTTGACGCTAGCCCACAAAATCAACCTGCCAAGCTGCACGTGAGCAGTGATTAGTTTTGGTTTGTTCTATTGTTGTAATTTGAAGTATTACCTTTCCAATGATAACATCATATTTCTTTTAATAATAATATTTTCGTCACAAAATGCGATCAAACATATAGCCATATTTCTGAATCACTCTGTAGTTACTTGGCAGGAGTCTATAAATGTAGTTTGTAATGTCAACAGGAACCTAAATAAATTTTTAGTGATGTTATAGCAGTGTTGCCGTGACTTGTCAAATGCCCTAGTATATTTCTGTTTTTAATTACCTAACATTAATGATTTTTTTTTGTTGATTAAGCATACATTTACGTTTAAAGCAAGAATGCCTTAATGTAAATGTATGTTTACATTTTCTCTGGTGTATCAGTGGTGCTTAGAGAATTATTTATTGATGCTCCAATGAAGATGCGCCCTTAAACAGTCCAGCTATGCCACTGATACATTTTGCATAATGTACACCATGTCTCAAAGTCATGTCAAAATGTGATTTTCTTTAGAGACACGCTGTATTGTAAGATGAAATGTGATGATGAAAGAGTTGTGATTATTTGAATGGATGTAACAGACACTGTGCGGGTTATTCTAAAGTGAATTATACTCATTCCATTCTGTTTTGTGTTGCTGAATAAAATATGATAATTTCTTTAGTACAAGTTTGTAAATTATATTTATCACAGGATTATTTGAATGAAAAAGTATAGATATATATATAAAATAGTTTAATTGTATTTAAGCAAATAAATAAATTCAACATTTTTTTACAAATCCAAATATATTTGTGTTCCTGCTGTTGACATAAATAATTTTCCGCATTCTGCCAGTCATCTTCAGTGGAAAGTTATACTCAGAAGGATAATGTCATTCCACTTCAGGCCTTTAGATTAGTATGTGATAGCTGCCTTTACGCCCAGAATATTATGTTTGGTACTTACTTCTGTTAGACTCTGAATTTACACCAGTTTAAAATTCCTGATCCCACTGGACTTGAACCCTCAACATTACAACTTTTAATGTATTGCCTTAACAAACTATGCTTAACCTTCCGTCAGGTGCAATGTGCCTGATCAGCACACGCTTAAAAACTTTATTTAACACACTGTTTGCCAATATAAACAATGGGTAGTTGAAGAATTGTTATTGTTAGGAATGTCCAATGGATAAAATATTAAAAATTTGCAGCTAGAAAACTTTTTATGGGACATAATATAGATTAAACAAATTTGTGACAAGCCTCCAAACAACATGATATAAAAGTAAGAACAGGTAAGGTTCAGTTCAAATATACTTGAAAATACTTCACATTATCAACATTTAGCCTATGTTTTTAGCAAAATTATTCAAGAATATAACATTATTTAGTCTAAATAAGTTAAATAATTTTCTTTTTTAAAATACACATCTTCAATAATGTAACGACTTCGGGCGCAACGAGCTTCTCTGAAGAAAATATTTACAACCCTCCATGGTAACGGTCGAGAGCAAATTGAGTGGGGTGGTTATTTAGAGTGGGTAAAAAGAAACAGCTACTCGGATACCCAGTCATCAACACTGTCTGATGACAGTGGAATGGGACAAAATTGACTACCAGTGCCTCTCAGATCAGATGCACCTGACGGAAGGTTAACCAAGCTAATTTAGTTACTGGTGAAGAGAAAAAGTTCTGATTGGGGACTTGAAACCCATACCTTCAGCTATATGTGCTGATGCTTTACAATTGAGTTATTCAGGTTTCATTCTAATCCTAGCACGTACTTGTGTCTTAAACCTCTTACCCCAGAGTATTGAAGTATTCTCAATCATCATCTTTGGTATTATAGCTCTTAAAGTTCACCTTTGACCATCTAAACATCAGCTCCCCATTCAGTTCAGCCTTGACCACCTAAACATCAGCTCCCCATTCTGTTCAGTTAAGCCTTGACCACCTATACATCAGCTCCCCATTCTGTTCAGTTCAGCCTTGACCACGTAAACATCAACTCCCCATTCTGTTCAGTTCAGCCTTCACCACCTAAACATCAGCTCCCCGTTCTGTTCAGTTCAGCCTTGACCACCTAAACATCAGGTCCCCATTCTGTTCAGTTCAACCTTGACTATCTAAACATCAGCTTCCCATTCTGTTCAGTTCAGCCTTAACCACCTAAACATCAGCTCCCCATTCTGTTCAGTTCAGCCTTGACTCCCTAAACATCAGCTCCCCATTCTGTTCAGCCTTGATCACCTAAACATCAGCTTCAAATCCTGTTCAGTTCAGCCTTGACCACCTAAACATCAGCTTCCCATTCTGTTCAGTTCAGCCTTAAACCCCCTTAACATCAGCTCCCCCATCAGCTTCCCATTCTGTTCAGTTCAGCCTTGACCCCCCAAACATCAGCTCCCCATTCTATTCAGCCTTGACCACCTAAACATCAGCTTCAAATTCTGTTCAGTTCAGCCTTGACCACCTAAACATCAACTTCAATTCTGTTCAGTTCAGCCTTGGCCACCTAAATATCAACTCCCCATTCTGTTCAGTTCAGCATTGACCACCTAAATATCATGGCATGGAAGAGTTTTTTACCATTGTCTTTAAATTATTTATTATTTTTATAGGTTTCAAGCTTTTTTTATTTCTCTTATTATTTACCTTCCCATTCTGTTCAGTTCAGCCTTGACATCCTAAACACCAGTTCCCATTCTGCTCAGTTCAGCCTTGACCACCTAAACATCAGCTCCCCATTCTGTTAGTTCAGTCTTTACCACCTAATCATCAGTTCCCCATTCTGTTCAGTTCAGCCTTGACCACCTAAACATCAGCTCTGCATTCTGTTCAGTTCAGCCTTGACCACCTAAACATCAGCTCCCCATTCTGTTCAGTTCAGCCTTGACCACCTAAACATCAGCTCTCCATTCTGTTCAGTTCAGCCTTGACCACCTAAACATCAGCTCTCCATTCTGTTCAGTTCAGCCTTGACCACCTAAACATCAGCTCCCCATTCTGTTCAGTTCAGCCTTGACCACCTAAACATCAGCTCCCCATTCTGTTCATTTCAGCCTTGACCACCTAAACATTAGCTCCCCATTCTGTTCAGTTCAACCTTGACCACCTAAACATCAGCTCCCCATTCTGTTCAGTTCAACCTTGACCACCTAAACATTAGCTCCCCATTCTGTTCAGTTCAGCCTTGACCATCTAAACATCAGCTCCCCATTCTGTTCAGTTCAACCTTGACCACCTAAACATTAGCTCCCCATTCTGTTCAGTTCAGCCTTGACCACCTAAACATTAGCTCCCCATTCTGTTCAGTTCAGCCTTGACCACCTAAACATTAGCTCCCCATTCTGTTCAGTTCAGCCTTGACCACCTAAACATCAGCTCCCCATTCTGTTCAGTTCAGCCTTGACCACCTAAACATTAGCTCCCCATTCTGTTCATTTCAGCCTTGACCACCTAAACATCAGCTCCCCATTCTGTTCAGTTCAGCCTTGACCACCTAAACATAAGCTCCCCATTCTGTTCAGTTCAACCTTGACCATCTAAACATCAGCTCCCCATTCTGTTCAGTTCAACCTTGACCACCTAAACATTAGCTCCCCATTCTGTTCAGTTCAGCCTTGACCACCTAACATCAGCTCCCCATTCTGTTCAGTTCAACCTTGACCACCTAAACATCAGCTCCCCATTCTGTTCAGTTCAACCTTGACCACCTAAACATTAGCTCCCCATTCTGTTCAGTTCAGCCTTGACCACCTAAACATTAGCTCCCCATTCTGTTCAGTTCAGCCTTGACCACCTAAACATTAGCTCCCCATTCTGTTCAGTTCAGCCTTGACCACCTAAACATCAGCTCCCCATTCTGTTCAGTTCAGCCTTGACCACCTAAACATCAGCTCCCCATTCTGTTCAGTTCAGCCTTGACCACCTAAACATTAGCTCCCCATTCTGTTCAGTTCAACCTTGACCACCTAAACATCAGCTCCCCATTCTGTTCAGTCAACCTTGACCACCTAAACATCAGCTCCCCATTCTGTTCAGTTCAACCTTGACCACCTAAACATTAGCTCCCCATTCTGTTCAGTTCAGCCTTGACCACCTAAACAGTACCTCCCCATTTTGTTCAGTTCAGCCTTGACCACCTAAACATCAGCTCCCCATTCTGTTCAGTTCAACCTTGACCACCTAAACATCAGCTCCCCATTCTGTTCAGTTCAACCTTGACCATCTAAACATCAGCTCCCCATGCTGTTCTGTCCTTTACTTTATCAATTCGGGTATTTGTTTCGGACTAATTTGTTAAAGACAATGGTATCTTATTAGTATCTTATAATGCTAACTTAAGTTCTACCCAAGAATATTTTATCTTCCTTATCAGTAGATTGAAATATAGAGGGATAATCATACTATCTCACTGGCACTATCGAACCCAAGGTTCATGGCCATGTGGACATAAGCTCTCCATTCATCCCTATCCTGAGCTAATCCTTTGCAATCACTCCCTGTATAATATACTTCCCTCAAATCATGGTTAATGTTATTCTCCCACCTCATTCTTGATCTACCAACTGGGCGTTTTCCCCTCTGGTTTTCCTACAAGATTCCATGCACGTCTTATATTCCCCATTCATGCCACATGTCCTGCCCATCGCAGTCTACGAGACTTAACTCTTATTATATTTGGCTTCCTATAACCACCATGCAGTTCACTGTTTTATAGTCTCCTCCATTCACCTATCTGTTCATCTCTCTTTGGTCCAATAATTTTCCTAAGAACTTTATTCTCAAAAACTTATCTCCTTTCATCCCTTAAAGTAAGAGTCCATGTTTCGCACCCATATAATATAACTGGTAGAATAACAGTTTTATATATATTTGAAGAGAAAAATTTTCGCCCAGACCGGGACTCGAACCCGGGACCCTTGGCTTTCCGGGCCAAGTGCTCTACCAACTGAGCTATCGAGGCGAGTTACGATCTAGACGCAAATTTTTCTCTTATGTACGTTGTAATTCCCTCGCGCCAAATGCTTGAAACCATAGCTTCTATCTTTGCAAATGGCGGCTTCTTAGTTAAGAAGACATTAATTGGGAATTTAACACTACTTTATAGCCAGTAGGGCTTCTATTGACGATTTTATTATTAATTTAACACTTCTCATTGAAGGATAAATTATATTTGAAGAGAAAAATTTTCGCCTAGACCGGGACTCGAACCCGGGACCCTTGGCTTTCCGGGCCAAGTGCTCTACCAACTGAGCTACCGAGGCGAGTTACGATCTAGACGCAAATTTTTCTCTTATGTACGTTGTAATTCCCTAGCGCCAAATGCTTGAAACCATAGCTTCTATCTTTGCAAATGGCGGCTTCTTAGTTAAGAAGACATTAATTGGGAATTTAACACTACTTTATAGCCAGTAGGGCTTCTATTGACGATTTTATTATTAATTTAACACTTCTCATTGAAGGATAAATTATATTTGAAGAGAAAAATTTCGAGTCCCGGTCTAGGCGAAAATTTTTCTCTTCAAATATAATTTATCCTTCAATGAGAAGTGTTAAATTAATAATAAAATCGTCAATAGAAGCCCTACTGGCTATAAAGTAGTGTTAAATTCCCAATTAATGTCTTCTTAACTAAGAAGCCGCCATTTGCAAAGATAGAAGCTATGGTTTCAAGCATTTGGCGCTAGGGAATTACAACGTACATAAGAGAAAAATTTGCGTCTAGATCGTAACTCGCCTCGGTAGCTCAGTTGGTAGAGCACTTGGCCCGGAAAGCCAAGGGTCCCGGGTTCGAGTCCCGGTCTAGGCGAAAATTTTTCTCTTCAAATATAATTTATCCTTCAATGAGAAGTGTTAAATTAATAATAAAATCGTCAATAGAAGCCCTACTGGCTATAAAGTAGTGTTAAATTCCCAATTAATGTCTTCTTAACTAAGAAGCCGCCATTTGCAAAGATAGAAGCTATGGTTTCAAGCATTTGGCGCTAGGGAATTACAACGTACATAAGAGAAAAATTTGCGTCTAGATCGTAACTCGCCTCGGTAGCTCAGTTGGTAGAGCACTTGGCCCGGAAAGCCAAGGGTCCCGGGTTCGAGTCCCGGTCTAGGCGAAAATTTTTCTCTTCAAATATAATTTATCCTTCAATGAGAAGTGTTAAATTAATAATAAAATCGTCAATAGAAGCCCTACTGGCTATAAAGTAGTGTTAAATTCCCAATTAATGTCTTCTTAACTAAGAAGCCGCCATTTGCAAAGATAGAAGCTATGGTTTCAAGCATTTGGCGCTAGGGAATTACAACGTACATAAGAGAAAAATTTGCGTCTAGATCGTAACTCGCCTCGGTAGCTCAGTTGGTAGAGCACTTGGCCCGGAAAGCCAAGGGTCCCGGGTTCGAGTCCCGGTCTAGGCGAAAATTTTTCTCTTCAAATATAATTTATCCTTCAATGAGAAGTGTTAAATTAATAATAAAATCGTCAATAGAAGCCCTACTGGCTATAAAGTAGTGTTAAATTCCCAATTAATGTCTTCTTAACTAAGAAGCCGCCATTTGCAAAGATAGAAGCTATGGTTTCAAGCATTTGGCGCTAGGGAATTACAACGTACATAAGAGAAAAATTTGCGTCTAGATCGTAACTCGCCTCGGTAGCTCAGTTGGTAGAGCACTTGGCCCGGAAAGCCAAGGGTCCCGGGTTCGAGTCCCGGTCTAGGCGAAAATTTTTCTCTTCAAATATAATTTATCCTTCAATGAGAAGTGTTAAATTAATAATAAAATCGTCAATAGAAGCCCTACTGGCTATAAAGTAGTGTTAAATTCCCAATTAATGTCTTCTTAACTAAGAAGCCGCCATTTGCAAAGATAGAAGCTATGGTTTCAAGCATTTGGCGCGAGGGAATTACAACGTACATAAGAGAAAAATTTGCGTCTAGATCGTAACTCGCCTCGATAGCTCAGTTGGTAGAGCACTTGGCCCGGAAAGCCAAGGGTCCCGGGTTCGAGTCCCGGTCTGGGCGAAAATTTTTCTCTTCAAATATAATTTATCCTTCAATGAGAAGTGTTAAATTAATAATAAAATCGTCAGTTTTATATATTTTCAGTTTAATGTTTTTTGAAAGGTGTTGGGACGACAAGAGTCTCTGTAATGCTTAATAGCACGCATTTCCAGAATTGAGCCTATGTTTAATTTCTTTGTGTATCTCATTCCTATTTGTGATTATTATTCCCAGATATTTGAATTCAGCCACTTCCTCAAAATTTCCCTCAGCTGTCCATTTCCATTATATAGTGTGTTTCTATGTGTGAATAATCATACTACATGAACAAAGAGCCAGTATCAGATTACTGCGATGAAACTGAAGTAATGATGAGATGAAAAGTGAAGGAATAGATGTCGAAATAAGCTAAGCATGTTAACTTTCCATCAGATTCATCTGATCTTAGGCACGGGTTGTCAATTTTGTCCCATTACACTATCATCAGATGGCGTTGACGACTGGGCATCCGAGTAGCTGTTTCTTTTACCTGCTGTAAACAAACACCCCACTCAGTTTGCTCTCGGGCGGGTTGTAAATATTTTGTTCAGAGAAGCTCATTGTTTCTTCCGTGACATGTGTTGTTCTACCGTAAACTTTTTTTCAGCAGCCACTCTCACATGGCAAATCTTGCAGAATAAAATACGACCATCCGTTGAGAAAATATTTTCTCCATATTTTGAAACAAATGCCCTCAATTTAACACTATCACTTTCCTTTACTTTAGGCATTTTGCTCTTAACCTGTTCATACAGATGGCTAGAAACAACCGACCGCCTCACTTAACAGCATAACAATGGGAGTCCATTGTGGGCAAGTCCATTAAGCACATTCCTTGAAAAATAGGGGTAGAAGCTAGCATAAGCTCCAAGTAATTGAATAAAATTCCTAGAAGTGGGCAAGTTCATTATGCACATACCTTAAAAAATGGGGGTAGTAGTTAGCAAAGCATCTATTTATTCCAAGAAATTGTATTGACAGGGAAAAATACTGAATTATAATAAAAATCTCAAATCAAATACAAATAATGTCACAACATTCCGCAAAATTTAAAAAAAAATGCTCAAAATGACCTATCCCTAAAAAAGTTAAGAAAATGCAAAAAAAATGCCCTAATGAATTGCTTTTGTTTAATCCGTTTTTTAATGTCATACATTTTCATATGTGCAAATAATGTTTCAACTTTCATAAGAAAAAGATGCAAAATCATTAAATGCCTTGCGCTATTAATAACACTGGTCAACATGATTTTTGTCTCATGAGTACCAATAGTTGTACTTAATGCAGTTTTTTATCATGTTTTCAAATACGTATTCGGAATTTCTCCATCACCCACAGTTTTTTTTTATTTAAATTTCAATTAATGGATTTAAATAATTATTTTTAATAAACTTTTTTCATCCATTTGTCCAGTGTAAAATAAAACCAAATGAGCTAACTTAGGAGATTTCAGCTATGGAAAAGAGATATCAAGGCAAATGGAATCCTAATATGATGGCCGATTATTGTTGGACTATCAAGAGGGATGCTCCACTGGCAAAATATAGCAGAAAATCATAATTTTTTACTTTCTAGGCGAGTCCGAATGTTCGAATATTGTGTAGTTACGAATGTAGAAAATATTAAAGTGTTTGAAATTATAAATTCCTGTTTCTCGGAAACCTTGCATGATGGAGAAAAACCGATATCATATTTGAATTGAGGAGAAAAAATACTATGAGAATCACATATTTTTTCTTTCTGAGATAAAAAAAAAGTTTATTTTTTTGTTGCTCAGTGTAATGAAACACCAATAGAGTGCTAAAACTTAAACTTAACCTAAATCCCAGATCACGAACGACCTTGAAAGAAAAAAAATCATGTCTGATCTAACCCGGGATGTCATGAACAGCCGTCAGAAGTTGTGACTATAACACTATTAGGCTAGTCAAAAACAATGTTAATAATAATAATAAAAATAATAAATATATAACTATAGTAAATTTGGAGATACTGATAAATGTTGGGGCCCCAATTTTTGCTGTACAAACTGCCAAAAGATTTTAATAGGGTGGTTAAAAGGTTCGCATTCGTGCATGCCATTTGCCATTGCAATGTTGTGGAGGGAACCTACGGACCACATCACTGACTATAATTTCTGTGTTGTCAATATATCTGGTTTCACTTAAAAAATATAAGCGTTCTATTTAGTATCTAAATTTGCAGTCAGCCATGCGACCTGTTAAACATAGCGATTCTTTGCCAATTCCAAAACCTGCTGAAAAATGGACTTTGGAGGAAGAAAATACATCTCCTGGCTCTTGTTCCTCTACTGATGATGGACCATCCCTATGTGATCCTGACTTCAATGTATCTCGAGAACATTTGATATCACAAGCTGAATTAAATGATCTTGTAAGGGACTTGAAACTAAATAAACAATTGGCAGAGATTTTATCATCTCGACTTCAGGAATGGAACCTATTACAACCTGGCACAGAAATCATTTACAGAAAACGGGAATTAAATCTGTCGTCACTCTTCACAGAAAATGAACAGTTGGTTTACTGCAATGATATTAATGGACTAATGGTTGAATTTGGAAGAGAACATAATCCTCAAGAATGGCATCTCTTCATTGACTCGTCGAAATTGAGTTTAAAGGTCGTTCTTTTGCATTACGGGAATGTATATCCATTTGTGTCAGTTGCCTATCCCATTACTATGAGGGAAACATACGACAGTATGAGAAAAATTCTTAAGACTTTGAGTGGTTGGCAGATTTGTGCAGATCTAAAAGTAATAGCCATGATAAGACGGATGCAGCCTGGATTCACAAAATGTTGCTGTTTCTTGTGTGAATGGGATAGTTGTGATAAGAGTAATCATTATGAAATTAGATAGTGGCCATCAAGAGAAACTTCAGTAGAAGTGCAAAAAAGCATGAAAAATCCACCACTTGTTGATGCAACTGAAATATTTTTGCCACCATTACCTATAAAGCTGGGGTTGATAAGAACTTCGTGAAGGCAATAGACAAATCAGGCAGGGTTTTCCAATATTTAAGGGCGAAATTTCAAAGATTGAGTGAGGCTAACTGAAAGAAGGCATTTTTATAGGTCCTCAAATATGCAATTTCCTTGATAATGTATTAGAGAGGACTCTCACTCCAGCCTGGCTTGACTTTACTTGAATTTTCTAGGAAAGTATAGAGCATAAAAATACAGAGACTTAGTAGAAGACTTGTTGAGGGCTCACAAATTAATGGGATGCAATATGTCCCTTAAGATACACTTCCTGCATTCACACTTTGATTTTTTTCCACCGAACTTGTATGACGTCAGTGATGAACATAGCGAAAAGTTCCACCATGACATTTTAGAAATGGAAAGGCGTAAATACGTATTTATCCTTCTTAGAAAAAAAATATTGTAACTTTTTGGATGTTATATGATTTGGTTTTACATAGATCAATTGCTTCTAGCAATATTATTGCCAAAAAAAATTGAAACTAAGTGCAGATAAGCAATAATATGCAAAATATAATGAAAAAAATGTAATACATTCTCTCAAAAAACTGTTAGATGATAGAGAAAAACGGACTTCAAATTCAAAATCAGCGCATGCCAATTAACTAAAATCATCTATTATATTATTTTTGGTCTGGACATCTTACCTCAATATTAATGTTGATTTGTTCTTGGACATGTTTCAAAACAATTCTCTGTTTTATCTTCAGCTTTCCCAGACTGGTTTTATTTATGTTGCATTATGTTGCACCACCTGGATGTCGATGTCAGCTCCATCCTGTGGTTGGCCAAAGAACCTCCAAACAAGGTCACCCTCCATCGGAATATCAAAATTCATAACTCTGTTTCTGTTCTTCTGAATATAAATTTTTTCCCAAATAGTCAGCTCGTTTGTATTTTCTAACTGTTTTAATAATTTAGTGTCTGAATTAATATTATGTTTTTCAGACCAAACATGAGCAGCAACTGCAGATTTTTCAATTTCTCCATTTTTAATATTTCTTATGTGTTCTTTGGTTCTAATTTTTAGGTTTCTTTTTGTTTTCCCTATATATATCTTTTCACAACCCATGCATTCAATTTGATATATTCCTGACTTTTTATTTTTATCAGTTTTTTTCATTTTTGTTGGTTTTTATTAGTTTATTTAAACTGTAGTTATTTTTTGGTGCTAATTTAATATTAAACTTCTCAAATATATTTTGAAATTTATTATGTACCCAGGGGTGATATGTGAATTTCCTATAT
Source organism: Diploptera punctata (assembly GCA_030220185.1). Classification (NCBI taxonomy): domain Eukaryota; kingdom Metazoa; phylum Arthropoda; class Insecta; order Blattodea; family Blaberidae; genus Diploptera; species Diploptera punctata. The sequence continues at coordinate 1,404,032 of JASPKZ010000032.1, read as the reverse complement.
TTTTTCATAGGTGGTTCTTCTTTTTCAAGATTACTTCTGTTTATCATTTTTTGTTTTTTTATACTTTTCTATCCTTTTATGTACCATTTTTTCATCAAACCCATTTTCTCTTGCTACTTTGATTATGTGTTTTTTCTCATGTTTGAAATCTTCTTCGTTTAAGGGTAAGTTTACCAATCTATGAGTTAAACTATTAAATGCTGCTAATTTATGTCCAATTGGATTGAACCCTGTTGATTTTATAAAATTTTCCGTATGAGTTTCTTTTCTATGAATCCTGAATTCAATTTTTCTTTTTTCTTCGTTTCTGACCAATTTAAGATCCAAAAAAGGTATTTGTTTATTGTCTTCTATTTCTTTGGTGAATTTAATGTTTGTACTCTGTAAATTTAATAGTTTTAGGGAATCTTCTACATGTTTTTCTTTAACAATACAAATTATATCATCAACATATCTACTTCCAAAATTTAAACATTGTGGGATGTGCTTTAGTGATTTTACATTCAAAATCGCTCATAAATAAATTTGCCAGGAAGGGTGATAATGGGTTTCCCATTGAGAGCCCTGATTTTTGTCTATAGAAACTCCCATTGAATGTAAAAAACATTTGATCAATGCATAACGCAGTTAATTTCAAATAATCTTCTTTGATCTCTCTGTCTATGTTGTTTTTTCTTAACCAATTGTTCAATATCTCCAAAGTTTTTTGTTTCGGTACATTTGTGAATAGTGAAACTACATGGAAATTGAACCCACAGATAGGTTGGTTTCGTTTGATGTAGTTTCACTATTCACAAATGTACCGAAACAAAAAACTTTGGAGATATTGAACAATTGGTTAAGAAAAAACAACATAGACAGAGAGATCAAAGAAGATTATTTGAAATTAACTGCGTTATGCATTGATCAAATGTTTTTTACATTCAATGGGAGTTTCTATAGACAAAAATCAGGGCTCTCAATGGGAAACCCATTATCACCCTTCCTGGCAAATTTATTTATGAGCGATTTTGAATGTAAAATCACTAAAGCACATCCCACAATGTTTAAATTTTGGAGTAGATATGTTGATGAATATAATTTGTATTGTTAAAGAAAAACATGTAGAAGATTCCCTAAAACTATTAAATTTACAGAGTACAAACATTAAATTCACCAAAGAAATAGAAGACAATAAACAAATACCTTTTTTGGATCTTAAATTGGTCAGAAACGAAGAAAAAAGAAAAAATTGAATTCAGGATTCATAGAAAAGAAACTCATACGGAAAATTTTATAAAATCAACAGGGGTTCAATCCAATTGGACATAAATTAGCAGCATTTAATAGTTTAACTCATAGATTGGTAAACTTACCCTTAAACGAAGAAGATTTCAAACATGAGAAAAAACACATAATCAAAGTAGCAAGAGAAAATGGGTTTGATGAAAAAATGGTACATAAAAGGATAGAAAAGTATAAAAAACAAAAAATGATAAACAGAAGTAATCTTGAAAAAGAAGAACCACCTATGAAAAAATATAGGAAATTCACATATCACCCCTGGGTACATAATAAATTTCAAAATATATTTGAGAAGTTTAATATTAAATTAGCACCAAAAAATAACTACAGTTTAAATAAACTAATAAAAACCAACAAAAATGAAAAAAACTGATTAAAAATAAAAAGTCAGGAATATATCAAATTGAATGCATGGGTTGTGAAAAGATATATATAGGGAAAACAAAAAGAAACCTAAAAATTAGAACCAAAGAACACATAAGAAAATATTAAAAATGGAGAAATTGAAAAATCTGCAGTTGCTGCTCATGTTTGGTCTGAAAAACATAATATTAATTCAGACACTAAATTATTAAAACAGTTAGAAAATACAAACGAGCTGACTATTTGGGAAAAAATTTATATTCAGAAGAGAACAATCAGAGATTCATGAATTTTGAAATATGTCCGATGGATGAGGTGAAGCCTTGTTTGGAGGTTGGCTGTGCCAACCAACAGGAGGGAGCTGACATCGACAATCCCAGGGGGTGCAACATAATTGCAACATAAACTAAAACCAGTCTGGGAAGCTGAAGATAAAACAGAGAATTGTTTGAAACATGTCCAAGAACAAATCACACATTAATATTGGAGTGAGGTGTAAGATCCAGACCAAAAAATAATATAAAACCTAAAATAACCGGTCAAAAATATAAAACTTCCTAAAATTAAATATTTAAAATCATCTATTTTCATTTCTGCGAGCGACAAAAAGTTCAAAATTGTTGTTGTGTCTTATCTTTAAACTTGAGAATCCACCAATTAGGACAGTATGTTTCTCATAAACCGTCACCACCTCCCTCGATTTCCCTTGTTTCATTATTGCTGCACTCCAATGTACGAACATCACTCCTTTGTTCAGTCATAAAAAATTGCTACACACTCACACAGAATAGCTTAACAAAGAAGAGACAATGTTTTTTATCAGTTCTATAATTTTCCCTTCATTTTGTGAGTTGTGACGTTTCAGATAGTTTAATTTCTCTTCCGCCTTGGTGTATCGATAGTAGCCTACAAGAGATGACCAATTGTATCTGCCATTGTCTATTATAATATTTTTATATCAGATTTATGTTGATAAAAGCCTTCATATAACTTTCATTTAGATTTCTTAAGTATTCCGCGTAACAAATGGGTCGATACTAGTCAATTGCCGTAATATCGACCGAACAGTAAAAATTGGTTAACCCAATCTTACAGTTCCGAGAAATAACTGCAGATGTCTCAGTTTTCGGGATTAATTACAGAATCAATTCTGGTTGTCAGCTGTAGAAAGCATTATAGAAAGTATAAAATGGCTTTATGCGGAAATATTTTCCGACATGAAATTTCACATGATAATCTGGAGTGAGGCGATTTAAGCCAAATAATGAATACTCCGGGCGTCAATAGATTCGCCGATTATTTCGTCATCTGTGGTTTGGACCTGAGTTCAGGACTTGAGCCCGATCGGTTTGCTGGTAAGTCATAGGCCTATGCAAATTAAATGGATCAGCAGATTTATTATTGGTATAGGATTATCCTTTAGGTAATTGAATTTCAATCCGTTATAATTACGAACATTTCTTACGTGTAGTATGATAACATTTAATTCTGATGTCTTCTAGACATGTTTTTTTATTTGAATAAACAGCTGTTATGTGACAGCTATTTAAACATTTGATTTTCTTGCGATTATACTATATTTAAATAGTGGTAGAAATGAATATTAATATTACTATTTAATTTGTTGACATTGTTACACTTTTGTACAAATGTTTTATTGGTGTTAAAATTGTGTGTGCAGGAAATGTCAACTATTTACATGGAGATAAAAATGTGTTATATTTATTCAGTTTTATATTTAATTAGACAATCATAGTTTAATTAACAAATTGGATAAAATGACACAATCTTGATAATTCGTAAGAATAATGTGGAGCAGTATTGTGAGAGCAGTGAAAGTAAACACTTTCACCAGAATATCAAGATCTGGATCATCTTAAAAAAATTGTAACATTGAACTGTGTATGTCTAGTAGATGTCAAACTAGAATGTCAATTTGTGAATAAAGTATTTTGCAATATTTTTATGATTATTATTGTATTGTTATTGATGTTGATTTTTTACTGTTAGAAGTGTTAATTTATTTTTTTTAAAGAAGAGGAAAGATTTGATATAATAATTAAGATAAAAATAATCTAAATACAGGAGCAAAATAATAAGAAATAACCATATTTGGTTTTGTATATTTAATTAGTATATTTTAATTATATTTATATTTATTCCTGAAGTAAGGATTATTTTATTACATTTTTAGGAGATCCTTAATTTTATTTGGTAGTACCTAGGATTAAGTAGAAATAATGGCTCAACTGCACTTTTACTAGCGCTTGATTTTGCAGTTATATTGTTGTAAACTATAGTTCTTCCTCTGTATTTACTAACATTATTTAATATTTTAAACTTTTTGAAACAATTTTATAACATTATTAGACAATTTTTAAGTATTTATTTAAATATGCAAATCACAATATTGTGATGCTAACTGCTATTTTCTCCACAGAGTATATTACTTAGTCTTTTATGTCAATTCAATTTTCAACCATTTTCTGGATTTAAAAAAAAAACTATATATATACATTGCTAAGGAAATTATATAGATACAACATAATTTCTGTGTTTTTTGTTTGAATTGATATAGAGTAGGATTTCACATAGAATACAAAAAAAACTTTTCATGTGTACTACCCATTAATTTATCAGTTTCAAAAACATTTTAAGGCTCAACTGCACTTCTACTAGTGCTTGATTTTTTAGGTATATTGTTGTAAACTATAGCTCTTCTTCTGTATTTACTGACATTTAATATTTTTAAACTTTTTCAAACAATTTTTATAACATTATTAGACAATTTTGAAGTATTTATTTAAATATGCAAATCACAATATTATGACACTGTTAGACAATATTGTGATGCTAACTGCTATTTTCTCCACACAGTATATTACTTAGTCTATGATTTTTCTATCGCTGGTTGGATCAGCATTAGGGAGTGATAAGTAAGTGTACACCCATTTTTAATAAATGTTTCTCAATTTTAAAATTATTAATATCTTTTTTAACATAGATTTGGGGATTTATTGCAAATATTGGTCATTTAAATTTCATAGCAAAGGATAGTAATCGAGGATGATAATCGATATGTGGTTCGATTGTGGGTTATCGCTGGCTCTATAAACTCTGGCGCATGCGCACTGTTGTTCTACAGGACTTCAAAATATTTCACGCTAGTTTAAGTGCAGTTTTTCCTAGTTTTATGTCAATTCAATTTTCAGCCATTTTCTGGATTAAAAAAACTATATACATACATTGCTAAGGAAATTATATAGATACAACATAATTTATGTTTTTTTTTGTTTGAATTGATATAGAGTAAGATTTCAAATAGAATACAAAAAAAAAACCCTAACATTTGATGTGAACTACCCATTAATTTGTTTCAAAAACATTTTAAATATATGTGGACATTTTAAACATTTTTGTATAGGCCTGTTCCAATTTATATCCATTTCTATACAGTTTACATTGATATTGACAGAAAGCTGTAATGTTATCTGGAATGTTGACTGAACTTTATCTACATGTTACATATTTTCTTGACCTGTGACCTTAACTACAGATATTCAAGGCTAAGATACTAGAATAATATACTGTACTTACAATAGAAGGCTGTGGACAAAAAACTTGACAACCCACAAAACATTTTTCTGAGATAAATGTGATTAAAGTCTGTTATGTGTTCCATAAAACTGATTTTGAAATATTTTCTCATAACTAATGAGGAAGGTACTATTATTTTTTTATTCGGTGGTTTGAGATAATTTAAGTACCAGTACAAAAAAATAGCCTTTTTTTAGTTTAGAGATTCATAGTCTGTTACCTAACTAACTCACTCACTGGCTCTATCAAACCCATAGGTTCATGGCCATGCAGACATAAGCTCTTCATACATCCCTATCTTCAGCTAATGTTTTCTAATCATCCCCTGCATAATCTACTTTCCTCAAATCATGGATAATGTTATTCTCCCACCTCATTCATGGTCTACCAATTGGACGTTTTCCCTCTGGTTTTCCTACAAGAAGCTTCCATGCACCTATTTTATTTCCCATTTGTCCCACATGTCCTGCTAATTGCAGTCTACAAGACTTAACTGGCTTCCTATACATATCTTGTAGCTCACTATTAAGTAGTTTTCTCCATTCACCTGTCTGTTCATCTCCATAGTCTATTACCATGATAATAATCACCATTCACCTGTCTGTTTATCTCTTTTTGGCCCAAAAATTTTCCTAACAACTTTATTCTCAAATACTCATAGTCTTCTTTCCTCCCTTAAATGTTTTGCATCCATTTAATATAACTGGGAGAATAACAGTTTTATACATTTTCAGTTTAACGTTTTTTGAAAGAAGTTGTAACAACAAGAGTCTCTGCAATGCATAATAGCACGCATTTCCAGAATTGAGCCTATGTTTAATATCTTTGTGCATCTCATTCCTATTTGTGATTATTGTTCCTAGGTATTTGAATTCAGCCACGTCTTCAAAATTTCCCTCATTTGTCATTAGTTGTCTATTTCCATTATATAATGCATTTCTATGTGCGAACATATATTTAGTTTTATTGATTTTTCTTACAAATTTAAAGGTGTGTTTAATTTTTATTTTATTCCCAATTCATATTTCATCTTTCCACTTTATATCTAAATTGTCAATATATAACTAACTAACAGGCACTATCAAACACGTAGGTTCATGGCCACGCAGACATAAGCTCTCCATACATCCCTATCCTGAGCGAATGCTTTCCAATCATCCCCTGTATAATCTACTTCCTTCAAATCATAGTTAATGTTATTCTCCCACCTCATTCTTGGTCTACCAATTGGGCAGTTTCCCTCTGGTTTTCCTACAAGAAGCTTCCATGCACATCTTTCATTCCCCATTCATGCCATGTGTCCTGCCCATCACAGTCTAACCAACAACTAACTCACTGGCACTATCGAACCCATAGGTTTATATCCATGTGGACATAAGCTCTCCATACATCCCTATCTTGAGCCAATGTTTTCCAATCATTCCTTGTATAATCTATGTCCCTCAAATCATAGTTAATGTTATTCTCCCACCTCATTAGATTGTCAATATATAAAGTAATGATAAACTGCACCCTTGTAATTTGTTAAAGTTTCATCTGACATTTTAAAACCTTCTTCTTCTTCTTCCTTCCAAGTATTAGGCCGAGACCTGTTACGATCCTATAGAAAATTTTCCCTTATGGGAAATTCTCGTATAAGACTTGAAAGCATAATAATAGTCCCTTCGATTGGTTGCTGGCCAAAGGAAGGCAAGACCAGTGATGGGGCTGCCATCTTATAGCCTCTGGTCAGGCTTTTCTGGAGAAGAAAAGAAAATAAAGGAAAGAAGAAATGGAAAAAAGGAAGGACTCCCTAGACCCTCGGATGCCCTAATAGCGTCGGGGTCGAAAAAACAAGAGTTAACCAAGAGAGGTTAGATAGTAAAGTTAAAAGAGTGCAAAACACAAGTAAGTGGAAGAAATGTTTTGCACAGCTTGGGCACCTTGTGGTCGCCAACCTAAAAAGTAATAACTATTAAAAATCAAATGAATCGTGAATTCTTCTTACCTCGTACATCTCTGTTTTTTAACATAGAACTGCAGTATCAGGAAACATCATTCCCACCTCAGCTGTTTTCGCGACTGTCAATTTTTCATTATGCCTGTAATTTTCTAAACTGCCAGACTAACTAATCCGGACGAACCTAATTTGATTATAAAGTTCTTCAAAAGTATACCAGATGGCAGTTTAAAATATTATTGGCATAATGAAAAATTGACAGTCGTGAAAACAGCTGAAGATGTGAATGAAATGTTTCCCAATACTGCAGTTCTATGTAAAAAAAAAAACATAGATGTATGAGGTAAGAAGAATTCACAATTCATTTGATTCTAATTAAAAAACCTCATAATGTAAAAATTCCCAAATTTCTTATACTAATAACTATTTTGGTATTTATGTGTAAATTCTTAATAGCACTAATAAGGTGTGCCCTGCACCATAGTCAAGTGGTTAAGGCAAAGATGTCTTGGTGCAGAGCTAAGAGACTTGCGCTAGTTTGGGTCTCCATGTGGGAAGAAATTTTCTCATGGAATTTTGACCAGTATGAGACCGGTGTCCACTCAGCATCATAAGGCATTTGGATAGCTACAATAAATAGCGGCTCCAGATTGATAAAACCAGCTAAAACGACGTGGGGACCTGACATGCTGACCAAATGTCACCTCTACACTAGCTGAATCATCATCTACCTCTGTGATTAACACATGTAAAAGTAAGATCAGCAGCCAGTTGGTAGGCCAAGGGCCTTCTAGGCATGTCACACTGTGGAGTTTTTAACTAATAAGGTATTGGAAAGTATTACTTACTTACTCACTGGCACTATCGAACCCGTAGGTTCATGGCCACGCAGACATAAGCTCTCCATACATCCCTATCCTGAGCTAATGCTTTCCAATCATTCCCTGTATAATCTACTTCCCTCAAATCATAGTTAATGTTACTCTCCCACCTCATTCTTTGTCTACCAACTGGGCGTTTTCCCTCTGGCTTTCCTACAAGAAGTTTCCATGCAAGTCTTTCATTCCCCATATGTGCAACATGTCCTGCCCATCGCAGTCTACGAGACTTAACTGTTCTTACTATATCTGGCTTCCTATAAAGACCATGTAATTCATTGTTATGTAGTCTTCTCCATTCACCCGTCTGTTCATCTCTCTCTGGTCCAAAAATTTTCCTAAGTACCTTACTCTCAAATACCTGTAATCTCCTTTCCTCCCTTAAAGTGAGAGTCCATGTTTCGCACCCATATAATATAACTGGTAGAATAATAGTTTTATATATTTTCAGTTTAAGTTTTTTGAAAGGAGTTGGGACATCAAGAGTCTCTGCAATGCATAATAGCACGCATTTCCAGAATTGAGCTTATATTTAATTTCTTTGTGCATCTCATTCCTGTTTGTGATTATTGTTCCTAGGTATTTGAATTCAGCCATTTCCTCAAAATTTTCCTCATTTGTAATTCATTAGCTGTCCATTTCCATTATATAATGTATTTCTACATGTGACCATATATTTAGTTTTATTGATATTTACTTTACAAACAATATTATATGCTGATGATCAAATAATATTATCAGATTCCGAAGATAGCTTACAAATAGCAGCATATCAATTATTCAAAATTGCCAGCAAATATAATATGAAAATTTCCACATCAAAATCCAAAACAATGGCAATGTGTGGAAAAAACATACAACGGGTGAAAATTGAGATTGATGGAAAAATTATAGAACAAGTGTCAGATTTCTCTTACTTAGGAAGTGTATTTGCAGAGTATAAGAGTGACATTGATTCAAAATTACAAAAATATAATAAAATGAATGGGGTAATACGAAGACATTTTGGTAAACAGATGAGGACAGAGACAAAACTAAGATTACATAACGTCACATCACAAAGCTGCTCTAAAATACGGAAGTGAAATTTGGATTTTAAATAAAAGAAACTCTCATAAACTTCAAGTAAGCCAAATGCGCTTCTTACGATCATTGTTAGGAGTTAATAGACTGGATCACCAAAGGAACACTACTATCAGAGGAAAACTTGGAGTAGCAAGTTTAAATGAAGATATCCAAAGATACCAACAAGAATGGAAAAATCATCTGAGAAGAATGGCAAGAAATAGACTTCCAAAATTGGCATTCCAATATACCCCAACTGGACATAGGGACCAAGGAAGACCAAAACATCGGTGGAAAGATCAAGACCATCTTCGCTAGGTTTACCGTACAGGCCACATGGCCTAAAACGAATTTGTTCATGATGATGATGATGATATTTACTTCCAGTCCTAATTTCTTAGTGTTACTCAATTGTGTGTGCGTGTTGTCCTTGTTCCTAATATTTTCCATAAAAGAGGCCGTCTTACTTAATCAAAGACTCTCATAATCAGTAAATGCTAAGTGAGTTTCCATATGAAACTTTCATCATTTTTCAGCAATTTACCTCATTATGAATACATTATAGTCAATACTTTTAAAATTCATGACGAAACACTATTGAGATCACTATGTAACATTTAAAATTTAAAGTAGATACCTGAGATCTCAGTCGTCCTCAACTTACTCCTGGCGCGACAGGCCTACAAGGCCCTTAGCCTACCAGCCGGCTGCTGGCCTCACATCCACATGTGTCAATCACAGAGGTAGATGATGATCAGCCAGTGTAGGGGTGACATGTGGTCAGCATGTCGAGTCCCCCAACCGTTATAGCTGGTTTTCTCAACCTGGAGCCGCTACTTATTGTAGCTACCCAAATGCATCACGATGCTGGGTGGGCACCGGTCCCATACTGGCCGAAATACCATGAGAAAATTTCTTCCCCCATGGAGACTCGAACCAGCGCAAGTCCCGTAGCTCTGCGCCAAGGCTTCCTGCCTTAACCACTCAGCCACGGCGCGAGACCGTCCTCAACTTTATAAGGCTGTAAAATGTGAAATACTTTCAGAACATATGCATCATCATTAGCATATACCGGTTTACATGCTGAGGATGGAACATATGTTCTGAAAGTATTTTACATTTTACAGCCTTGTAAAGTTGAGGATGACTGAGATCTCAGGTACCAATTTTATATTTTAAAATTTTACATTATCATTTCTTGAACATCCTTTCCTAAAGCCTGTCTGTTCTGATATTATTACATTAGTATTAGCTTGTAATCTATTGATTAAAAAATTTCCCATAGAAATTTATATCTTTCATTTAATACTTTTATTTGTTTATTGAGAGTTTAATTGAAAAATATATTATAAACAATATTTTTTTTTATATGGGTAGAATTTTATCACTCACCTCACTACCTAAATGAATATACCTCATAGTGTGAATTCCTAAAATAAGTATAAACTTCTTCTTCTTCTTCTTCCTTCCAAGTATTAGGCCAAGGCCTGTTACGATCCTATAGAAAATTTTCCCTCCAGCGTTTCATAGGACGGCCCAGTGATCTTCGTCCTCTTGGTATATAATTATAAACAGCTTTGGGGATCCGATTTGAACTCATTCTTTCAAGATGGTGTTTCCAATTTAGTTGGTACTGTTTAATATATTCCAAAATTGGCGTAGTCTTCAATTCTTTTAAGATATCGGTGTTCCTTTTCCGGTCCCATCTGGTGTAACCCGCTGTTCTGCGCTTGAATCTCATTTCACAAGCCGTTATTCTGCTTTCATGTTGTTTTTTTAGTGTCCATGCTTCACTACCATAGGTCAACACTGGTCTGGCCAAAGTGTTATATAAACGTAATCTGGTGTTTTTTTTTGTACAAGGGATGGTTTCATAACTTGATTAATAATTCCTAAACTTTTATTATAACTAGTAACTTTTTCAGGGATATCCTTTTCATCCCAGATAGAGAGATAATATCCAAGATATTTAAATTGATTAGATCTCTCTAAAATTTTATTCTGGAGACAGATTTTACTTTGTATGGGGTCCTTCCCATGAAATGCCATAATTTTAGTTTTGTTAATTGATATTTCCATATTAAATTTGGCACCTATTTTTTGTAAATTATAAATTGATCGTTGCAAATCATTTTCGGAAAGTGCCAGAAGAGCTAAATCGTCTGCAAAAAGAATAGCATCGAGTTTGAGGTTCCTATTGATGGGTATATATCCTCGTTGTGTTTTCCTCCATTCATTTATTAATTTATTCATGTATATAATGAAAAGCACCGGTGAAAGTCCACATCCCTGTCTTACTCCAGTGTTGATCTTTTCCCAAGAAGATAATTTGCCATCTTGTTTAACAGAGAGTATAAACAATATTGTTTTATCAGATATTGAAATTCTCAATTGCAATTTATAGTCTTCAAACCATCCTGAAGATTATGTAAGTGTAGATAATGTATCATACAACATTCTGTTAGCAACTGGCAGCATGCAACAAGTCATTGTCAAAATATTTGGTGTATTTGAGCAACATTTTTCATGACTTCATACCAGGAAGATATATTTATTCATTATAATAAAGAAATATGGGACATTTCATAGTTAAATATGGGAAATAATATTGTGAGGTTCTTATTCATGAAGAATGAGTCATTTTTTACATCTTACCTCACAGTTTATGTTTTCTTAAACATGGGAACTGCAGTTTTTAAAAGAAAACATCCCTTCCATTTTTCAACTGACATTACGACTACAGATTTTCGTTGCAGTCTCCATCTATAACATTGCCATCTAGTGTTGATTTGATGAACTTTGAGATCAGGTCCTGTTCATCAGGAATTTCTAAATTCATGGATTTAAATTTGTTCTTCTGAATATATATCTTCTCCCAAGCTGTCAATTCTAAAGATTTTTCCAAATGTTTTAGAAGTTTGGCATCTTTTTTCAATTTTATGACTCTCCAACAAACTATGTGCTGCAATAGCTGATTTTTCAATTTCACCATTTTTAATATTTCTCAAATGTAATTAAAACATTTTGTCTGTTCATTCTTACCTCTTGGAGTTGTTTTTGTTGAACATATGTTTCAGAGCTTCTTAGCCCCATCGTCAGCGATTACAGACTCCTTTATGCCAGTGTCCAATTTCCTTTTTGTTTTTCCTATGTATACTTTATTGCAGTCTCTACAACTAATTTGATAAATTCCAGATTTTTTACTACCTAGGGTGTTCAATTTCTTATTAGTTATTAATAGATTACTGAGGCTAAATTTATTTATCGGTGCCAATGTAATATTGAATTTCTTGAAATTTAAAAAGAAAATGTTATGTATTTCAAGATGATATAGGAAACTCCTGGCGCGACAGGCCTACAAGGCCCTTAGCCTACCAGCCGGCTGCTGGCCTCACATCCACATGTGTTAATCACAGAGGTAGATGATAATCAGCCAGTGTAGGGGTGGCATGGATGATATAGGAAGCCAGATATAATAAGAACAGTTAAGTCTCGTAGACTGCGATGGGCAGGACATGTTGCGCGTATGGGGAATGAAAGACGTGCATGGAAGCTTCTTGTAGGAAAGCCAGAGGGAAAACGCCCAGTTGGTAGACCAAGAATGAGGTGGGAGAACATTAACTGTGATTTGAGGGAAGTAGATTATACAGGGAATGATTGGAAAGCATTAGCTCAGGATAGGGATGTATGGAGAGCTTGTGTCCGTGTGGCCATGAACCTATGGGTTTGATAGTGCCAGTGAGTAAGTAAGTAAGTATTTCAAGATGATAAGTAATTTTCTTGAATTGTTTTCCTTTCTTTGAATCAGATTACAGGGTGGCGTATTATTTTAACCTTTTTTTGGTGTCTGAATTTCTTTAATTTATTTATAATTATTTCCTTTCCAAAACCATTTAAATTAGCTACATTCAAAATGTGATTGTATTCTTTCTTAAAATCTTCTTCATTAAGAAAACATAAACTATGAGGTAAGATATAAAAATGACTAATTTTTCATAATATGGGATATCTTTAAAATTCATCGGAGAACATATTGTTTAAACAACTCTCCTCATAGGATTCATGCTTCCATGATACCGCGATTTGAAACACAGTCATGTTCATCTTCAGCCATAACTCCGACTTTAATGATTATACCTCATAATGTTTACTTCCCAACATTAATTTAATATAATGGGATATCTTTTCCAACAATACAATTCACCAATGCATAGTATGTTAACTAGCTAGATGTACCAACCTAACAAAATCAGTTATACTTTGTGCAAATGGACACTAAACTGAAGCTTCTCCCATTCCATTTCCATATACCTATTTTTTTCTGTGTTTATATCTGAATGAATTTCCTTACAAGCAATTAAAACACTTGCACATTTCTTACTACCTTATTAACATTATCTTCTATTAGATTCACATCATCGGCATAAGCTAAAATTATATAAGGACCTTATCATCATCCATGCAAATATTAGGCCTGTGGCCTGTTACGGTCTCAAAGAGGAGTTTTCCATCCAGTACTTTTTGGACGTCCCAGCGATCTCTTGTCTTGGGGGCAGTAATGAAGCATGGCTTTTGGAATTCTATGAGACGGCATTCGTTGAAGATGGGCTTTCCAGTTGTTCTGGTAGTTTTGTATATGATGAAGAATTGGTTCTACATTCAACTCTTCCATAATCTCCTCATTTCTTTTATGGTCCCACTTTGCATAGCCTGCTGTAAGGAGCATAAATTGCATCTCATTTGCTGTTATTTGGCTTTCATCTCTTCTTTGTATTGTTCATGCTTCACTAGCATATCTTAGCACTGGTCTTGCGAGAACCTTATAAAGTTCTAAACTTGTGTTTTTGTACTAAAGATGGCATTAGCAACCTAAAAATCAATATTTAGTCCTGGTATTAGAAACAATTTATTTATTATTCAGATTTGTTCTCATATCTATATATAATACGTGAAGGAAAAACTTTATACCCCTTTTTAAGCACATTGCATGCACGGAAGAGTGTGATATGTGGCATAATTAAAGTTCATATATAGGAGGAGGGCAGAAAAATAAAATTGATGTATAATATGTGTTACAAATAAATTAAATTAAACAAAATAAAATAAATTGTGAAGATTTGTGAATATTACTCATTAATTTGTGTACTCATTCATTTGTTTACGTTCAAACTGAAAGTGCATTGTTGCAAAAAAGAAAATTGTGCAGCAGCAATGTGAATTGACTTACTTTTGCGTATTTATTATTAGTGGTTTAAAAAAGTGAGTACATTCTATTATTTAAATTTAACACTATCTAATCTTGGTTTCAGTAATTTCATTACATATTTTTTTTTATATTTACATATTCGCACCTACTTCCATTATGCCTCGACATAGAACATTGACGGGTCATAGTGAGATACAAAGAAGAAGGGATATACATTCCCGTGCACATAATAATAGGCCAAATGCAAATTTAAATAGTGGTTGGTTGGTTGGTATCTAATGTCGAGCACTTGATAATGAAATCATTCGCTCTCTTGCACTCCAATATTTAGCAGAAAGGCTGGTCTCTTCTACAAAAGCTGGACAACGGAGGAGATGGTTTCTTTCCATATCTTCATTTAAATTGCAAAAAGGGCATTTAGGTGAATCTGTTATGCCAATTCTGTGTAGGTGTTTATTCAAGCAGTCATGTCCCGTTAGCAGTCTGAATGTTGCTACTGCGGATTTTCTTTGTAATGTAGTAATGTCATAAGTTTGTAGATTTTCCCATTCCTTTCCAGATGTTTTGGTGGGTATTCTTCTCTAAGTTTATTGATGTATTTATTTGAGATAATTTTTTTGATAGAGTGAAAGGAAACTGGAGCAGAAGTTGGGTTTGAAACAATTTTGCTACCCTTCTTGGCTAGAAAATCGGCTATTTCATTGCCTGTCACTCCACAATGGGCCGGAATCCATTGAAGTACAATTTTTTTATGTAGACGGGATAAATGTTTTATCATTTTGTGACATTCGATAATTTTGATGCTTTTGGGTGTTGTGTCTCGTGTTATAGCAAGAATGGCTGCTTTGGAGTCACATAGAATTACAACTTTTGAAAATTTTTGGATGTGATATAAAAGATTTTGTAAACTTAAGAAAATTGCTAGAATTTCGCCATCAAAGTTTGTTGAATTTGTGTTTAGTTTACGATAAAAGGAAAAAAGTGGACATACTGCACCAGCACCAGTGCCACCGTCATTTGGTAGGCTGGAGCCATCTGTAAAAATATGTATCCATTCAGGAGCTGGGTATCTTAGATTTATTATTTCCAGTGACATTTGTTTTAAAATATATGGAGGAGTTTCAGATTTCTTGATGTCTTCTGTTAAATGAAGGTTATATTCGATTTCCAAAAATTCTAGAGGGTTGTTTCTCATCTGCATATTTTCTTTTGAATGTGGAAGTTGCAATTTCTGTTTGATTTCTTGTACAATGCTTAGGAAGCTTTGCTGAGATTTTAAACATACTTCTGGTTTTCTTTGGGTCCAGTTATTATGGGGTAGCCTTAAAAATTTTTATTTCTTTTTCCAAGGCTTAATTTTAAATAGTATACAAATGCCAAATAATGCATTATTTTTTTTAATATGCCTTAGCCAAGCTATATTACATATTTCCAATCATTTGTATTTTTAAAATACATAGAAAATTAATGCAAAATGACATATTTGTGACAAACCTAAAAATTTAATGAATTGTGGTCGAATGTCAACCGCTGGGTGACCACTAGTATTTATATATGTTTAATTAATATTTTATTTTAGGAAGTGATATTTTGAGTTTATTTTAATTAAATTATTTTTAGTCTGTTTATCTTACCTCAATATTAATAATACATCGACATCCAGGGTGTACAACATAAATCTAACCATGGTAAAATCAAATGTTTCCTACCTCTCCTCATATAAATCTTCAAAGTAGATCGCGATTTCAAGACCATAACTGTCTCATCAGTACTTTTTTGGCGACTGATGTTATGTCGATCAGAAGAAACTCTTCTTCTTCCCTCTGTTGGTGAACCTCTGAATCAGGTCAAAATTTGCGGGAATTTCGAAGTTCATAAGTTTTCCTTTATTTGTCTGAAACTTCGAAATTCTTGCAAATTTTGACCTGATCCAGAGGTTCATCGGTCCACCAACAGAGGGAAGAAGAAGAGTTACTTCCAATCGACATAACATCAGTCGCCAAAAAAGTACTGAAGATGATACCGTTATGGTCTCAAAATTGCGATCTACTTTGAAGATTTATATGAGGTGAGGTAGGAAACATTTAGTTTTATCATAAATTAAACCTCATAGTGATTTATTCCTGTAAAAGTTAAATTAATCTAACCAGTCTGGGCAAGATGCTGACAATGATTATGATATAATCAAAACATGTTCAAGAGCAAATCAACATTAATATTGAGGTAAGATGAACAGACATAAAAATAATTTAATTAATATGATTAATTATATTTGAAGAGAAAAATTTTCGCCTAGACCGAGACTTGAACCCGGGACCTTTGACTTGCTGGGTCAAACACTCTACCAACTGAGCTACCGAGGCGAGTTACGATCTAGACACAAATTTTTCTCTTATATACGTTGTAATTCTCTCTCGCCAAATGCTTTTGAAACCATTGCTTCTATCTTTGCAAATGGCGGCTTCTTAGTTAAGAAGACATTTATTGGGAATTTAACATTACTTTATAAAGCTAGTAAGGCTTCTAATGATGTTTTTATTATTGATTTAACATTTCTCACTGAAAGATAAATTATATTTGAAGAGAAAAATTTTCGCCTAGACCGAGACTCTTCAAATATAATTTATCTTTCAGTGAGAAATGTTAAATCAATAATAAAAACATCATTAGAAGCCTTACTAGCTTTATAAAGTAATGTTAAATTCCCAATAAATGTCTTCTTAACTAAGAAGCCGCCATTTGCAAAAGATAGAAGCAATGGTTTCAAAAGCATTTGGCGAGAGGGAATTACAACATATATAAGAGAAAAATTTGCCTCTAGATCATAACTTGCCTCGGTAGCTCAGTTGGTAGAGCATTTGGCCCGGCAAGCCAAAGGTCTCGGTCTAGGTGAAAATTTTTCTCTTCAAATATAATTTATCTTTCAGTGAGAAATGTTAAATCAATAATAAAAACATCAATATGTTTAATTGTTTGAGAAGTTGTATATGTTGTCACTGAGGAATTGTAATTATTTTTTAATTTTGTAGGGGACAACCTGGAATCGACGCCATTGGAGCGTTCATACAAATGCCATGTGCTGGGGCATTATCCTGAAGGTGTTACGTGGAACCCATTCGACAAAAATGCTGTGGGGATGGTATGTAATTCAATATTACCTCATTGCTCATGTCTGTAGTTCATGCTATCTTTGATGTTGATCCCAATGGACTAGTGGCTGCCAAACTCGCTCCTTGTTCCAAGCTTCACGGGTTCAAAGCTTGCCAGGTCTATGGATTTTTAAGAATATAAAAATCCTGAATATGAATTTCTTCGAAGGAAACTATACCATGGATCCCATATCATAGATTTGCAGAATGTAAAGGAACAAAATGTTTTAATTATTAAAATACGCTGTTGTGGTAGATTGTTGTCAGCTAAAATTCCCAACAGTTTATTCCTATTGATCTTGTCGAAGGCTTTTTTGAAGTCCACAAAAGCTAAATGTGTTTCTACATTGAACTCAATTTTCAGTCTGCCAGGTATGAAACCTGGATTAGTTAGTCTGGAAGCAGGATTATTACCTCTGGTCCAGCAAGACAAGGCGGACTCACTAATTTTTTTTTTTTTTTTTGGGAATTTTCCTCATCATTGAGGTTTTTCTCCAACCAGTCTTAGGGTCCTATCTATGAACGCATTAGACCGTGAAAGTCGTTCTCTGCTGAGAAAGTTTCATCCAAAGACCTTTTTGCATACTCAAAAATCTGTTCATGCGATAATAATTGTCGAAATTCTTAAGCTACCTGGCGATATGACTTTGCAGAGAACGATCATGAGCAACCCAATGGGAACCGATGGTAACCGATGTAGTTTGAAACCTTTGCAGCTTTATCCAAGATGTCGGACCTTGAAGACTTTGATCATGTTTTTTGGTATACGCGGAGAAGAGGAATTTGATAGAGTCTACCAAAGAATTCAACTGGAAGAACAGGAGAATCAGCATAATATTGCGTGATGCAGACGTCGTTGATAGAGTCTACCAAAGATTTCAACTGGAAGAACAGGAGAATCAGCATAATATTGCGCAACGCAGACGTCGTTGTATACAGTATTATTTGCGGGACGCAAGCATAAATGCGTTCCTCTAGCAGACAAAAATACCAGAAGTGGTATTATCACTGAGAATTCTGGGTAATTTCTTGCTAATATTACGAAAACAGCAACTTTCATGCATGACCAGTTAGTGGGTAGCTAATTCGATCTTTGCACTTGCTCACGGTAAGTCAGCTCACCGGTGATTGGAAGTAATTTGAGTAGAGACTAATGTATTTGCATGCAGCCCTTAGAAATTAACATGAGTTTTTAAAAAATACATAAATGACTACGGACTTGTATCAGTTTGTAACAAACATTCACAAATTTCCCTTAATTAAAGTTCTCCATCGTTCTCTGTCCTCTGTGTCTTCATCTGTTACGCCAAATTTCCTCATTAAATTCTGAATGTTATTCTTCCAGGTTGTTTTTGTTCTTCCTTTTCTGCTCCTTCGGGAGCCGAAGGGGCAATATGTGTCTGAGGAGTGTGCACTTGCTGGTGGGTGCACCTATTAAAAACCCGAGAAATGTCATTTATTTTTGCCTAGCTCAATGCACCACGTTCTCGTTGTGGTTCCTGGTTAATACTAAGAAGTGCAGGGGCGAAAATGTGAGTTCCTGATGCTTAAAAATTGGGACATACCAGCTAAGGGAGAAAACCCCAACAGAAAATCATCGACCCCCCAGGATTGCTGGAGGTGCGTGGGGTTAACATCCCTACCCCGTAAAAACAAATACGTTCAGAAACCCAACATGCCTCGGAATGATGGTCTACAACAACGACGACTAAAGCAAAGGAAAATGGACTTACGAATTGGCACTTGGAATGTTAGAACTCTTTATAATGGGGAATAGACAAGTTGGAAGATTGAAAAAAATGATAGGAGGATGGTATTAAGGAAGATGCTGCAAACCTACTTAAGTGTCGCAACTGGAGGCTTGCTGTGCAAAGTAGAAATGATTGGAGACAGAAGTTAAGGGAGGCCAAAGCTCAATTTAAGCCAATCAGCCATTGGATGGATGGATGGATGGATGGATGGATTTTCTGCTTCTTCTTTCAATTTTTATGCATAGGCAGCCTTTGGGAGTCTTCCATCCTGCATTCTTCTTATGTGTTCAATCTCATCCTTTATAATTCTTTCTGCAATCATCCATTTTTTAATTCTTTCCAGTCGAGATTTTCTGGCAGCTCTTCTCCAAAATTCCATTTCAATTGCAGTTATTCTGTTAGCATGTTGTTGTTTCATTGTCCAAACTTCCGATCCACATAACATTATACTTTCTAGTATAGTTTATGTAATGTATACTTTAATATCATAATGATATTGTGAAAAGAAAAATTAATGTCCAAACCAGAAATCGAACTGTGGACCTCTAGTTTTCCAGACTAGTGTGCAGCCCACTACACCATTTTAGACCTGGCACAAACATTAACAATTCTTTCCACATATACAAATCTATAATTATATATCTAAGTAAAGTAAAGTAATCCCACTACAGGCCTCAGGAAGCCCTTGGGGCAGTAGGAGGTTAAGGCTCCCACTATTTCTGGACAATCGGCACTTGATGTCAGCCGGGTTGTCAGCCCTGCGTGACGGCCGCCTTTACCCCCAGAACAAGCGTCTGGTACTCATTTCCGTTAGAGGCTGAGTCGACCCCAGGGCCATAGTGCCGCCAGAAGGTTTGGGTCAGTTTAAAAATCCTGACCCCACCGGGACTTGAACCCTCGACCTTCCGGCTTGTAGCTCAGTGCCTTAACCACTACGCTACGGCGTGCCCCAATTATATATCTAATTTATGTTAATATATGTTACAGCTATGCCTGCCACATGGACTACAGTTCCGCACACAGAAGCACTCGCTGGAGCCACAGTTTCACAGCTTTGTGATAACACGTGAGGATGGTCATCGCAGTTACGGATTCAGCTATGTCTTCTATGAAGAAGTCCGTAACCGAAAGATATGTTCAGCAATGCAAACGTTGCAGGCAATGCATCTAACAGAGCTATCAAGCGGTTGTAAAAGAGGTCGTAGCATGGGTCACGACACACGATCTCTCCCACGTCACTTCAAGTTGTCAACTCATCACCAGGGTGCAGCACAGAGCTACTACGACGCTGCTAAGGATACTCTGTATGTTAGCAAGAGCATTGCGCTGATATGTCAGCTACCTTATGTTTATGCATCACGCAAGTTCTTGTCTGGGCTGCACAGATTAGTGTCTGCACCGTGTCCGGTACAGCTGAGTATAGAGAGCTATGTACATAACTTGTTGTACGAGGTGCCTGTTCCACAGCCTGGCCGAAGTGTGAGATTCTCATGTCCGCTGGCAGATAGTGTTGTGATCCAGCGACCGGGGTCAATTGAGGAGTTGCCACTGTTTGACTTCTCGCTGAGAGAGCTCTTCACACTCCTCGGAGTGGAGTGTGTCATCCAGTTGTTTACATGTGTCCTACTCGAACATCAGGTCCTGCTCTGCTCTTCTGGTAAGTTAGTTACCTGTTTCAATGAATTAATGAGTCAATTCTTATCTTACCTCATATTTCATGTTTTTTTTTTTAAATACGGGAACTGCAGTTTTCAAGAGGAGACCCTCTCATTCTCTGCCGATATTATGACTACTGGATTTTCATATGAATCTTAATCTATAATGTTGCCATCTGATGCTGATTTGTTGAACTTTGAGATCAAATCCTGTTCATTAGGAATTTCAAAATTCATGCATCTAAATTTGTTCTTCTGAATATATATATATATATATATATATATATATATATATATATATATATCCATCCATCCATCCATCCATCCATCCATAGTAATTCTGCCCGACTGTGTTTGAAACCGCAGTATCATGGAAGCATGAATCCTATGAGGTGAGTTGTTTAAACAAAATGTTGTCCAATGAATTTTATTGGTAGAATATGTTGCAATGTATGGAAGTGAGGTATGGACAATCAATAAGTACTATAAGAATAGACTAATAGCTCTAGACATGGATTATTTACGCAAAAGTGCCAGAAAGTCAAAATTAGAACATGTCACAAATAAGGAAATTAGAAACATGATGGAAGCAGAAGAAAGCATAATTGAAAGAATTGAGGAGAAAGAATTAAAATGGTTAGGACATGTTTTAAGAATGGAAGATGAGCGATGGCCAAAACAACTATATCAATGGCAACTGACCAGAAAGAAGAAAAGAGGGAGACCAAAGTTATGGTGAAATTAAATGTTTCTTACCTCTCCTCATATAAATTTACTAAGTTGATCATGATTTCGAGACTATAACTGTTCATCAGCAGAACTTTGTTGGCGACTGGTGTTATGTCGATCGGAAGAAACTCTTCTTCTTCCCTCTGTTGATGGACTGATGAACCTCTGGATCAGGTCAAAATTTGCGGGAATTTCGAAGTTCATAAGTTTTCCTTTGTTTTTCTGAATATGGATCTTTTCCCAAACCGTGAGTTCCTTTTGTTTGTCTATTTGTTTAAGTAGACTGGCTTTTGATTCAATTAAATGTTTTTCGGACCAAGCATGGGCAGCTACTGCTGGCTTTTCCACTTCTCCATTTTTAAAAAAAAGACCAAAGTTAACATGGAAGGATAGCATGTAAATAGTAATGCAAGCAAGAGGATTATACATTGAAGATGCCCAAGATCGTAGGCTTTGGAGGTTTGGCATGGGAAGACGGCAGCAGCTGTAAAAACCCAAAGATAGAGATAGAAAAAATTCATTGACCCAGGCGGGTTTGAACCCATGACCCATGGGACCAGAGGCAAGGAACATAATCACTAATCCATTGCAGTCAACACTTTTTCATGAATAATGTGCTATATTTTGATCCTGATGATTTCCATGTGCTTAGGTTTTCTGTGTTTATATCCAGATAATTATGGTATTAGTAAATTTTGTAGTATCATCGTCTGATTAAAGTCCATCAACTGACAATAGATGAGAATGAATCAGAAAAAATACTTAGTTGCGATATTTAATCAAAAGGTAATTCCCATGAATGTCTGTAGCAGAGTTATATAATCTTATCTTGTGATTTATTAAGGATTACGGCTAAATTATAGTGATTAAAGCTTTTGTCAGCAACCATTTTTTAAATATGTCCTTTTATAATGTAAATCTGTCCACCGCTGTGGTCTCAAGGTAGCGCGCTGCCTTGTCATGCAGCGGGCCTCGGTTCGATCCCCGGTCAGACAAGTTTCTTGGGTGATGGTTTTTCTCGAGGTTTTTCATCACCTGTAAGACAAATGTCAGGAAATGTTAAAGCCCAAATGGTCCCTGAACATCATTAACATATTCATTAAGTTTAGGATTAAGGCCTCTTCTGGTGCATCATTACCATCATCATCACCTATCATATATCATTGGTGCAGCATAAACTTTGTCTTACAGGTGCCCCAACCTCAGAAGTGAGTTACAATAATGCTATGTCAGGAGAGAATACCAGAATGTCAAAATGACAACATGGTGGCATTAAAAAAGAAAATAAAACATATATAAATCTATTATTTTTAGTCTGATCATCTTACCTCAATATTAATGTTGATTTGTTTTGAAGCATGTCCAAGAACAAATCAACATTAATATTGAGGTAAGATGATCAGAGTAAAAATAATATAATTAAAATAACCTCAAAATATCACTTCCTAAAATTAAATATTATATATAAATCTGACTGCAATTGTAATTTGCCTTTTGGCACAATGATATATTCTGGGTGTCTAAAGTCACTATCCATTTTCATGAAAATACAACTATTTTTTTCCCCCTTTTTTTGCATACCCTATCAGCTTAGTGCAACATGTTTAGCATGGAAGAACGGGTTGCCATTGTTTGTGCATGGGTACGTAGATTGTCATATGAAGATGCCAGAACTGAATTTACTCATAAATTCCGTAAACCAGCCCCAACAAAGGCACACATTCGTCTGCTTGTAAACAAATTCAATCATACCGTCAGTGTGTGATGAGGCACGTCATAGATGACCATGTATATCAGCAGAAACGGTGCAACAGATTCAAATTGCCAGTGATAGTCCCGAACGCATCAACTTGATACCTCAGTAGGGAGTTGAATGCCCCTTGCAACATAGTGTGGAAAATTCTACATTTCATTCTTGGAAAATGTTCTTATCATGTCTCCTTGATTTACAGAAACATTCAACACTTTTAAAATTCATTTTAAAGCACCTTTGAGGTTATGTAATAAGATGTTAAATACAGAATTGCTACTTCAACTAATTTAGTTGAGGACGACTGATTTACCAGGTACAAATTTTGTGTTTAATATCTTATTACGGAAACATATCACAGAAGCAGCAGGCTTTTTAAGGTTTAAGGGTCGAATTTATAAACGCATTAGACAGTAAAAGACGTTCTCTGCTGAGAAAGTTTTATCCAAATACATTTTGCTTACTCAGAAATCTATTCATGCGATAATAATTGTAAGCTATCTGACGAGGTACCTTAAGATCATAGCTCAAGATAGAAACTTATCATGAAAATCCCGAAGGGAACCGATGGTAACCGATGTAGTTTGAAACCTTTGCAGCTTTATCCAAGATGTCGGACCTTGAAGACTTCGATCATGTTTTTGGTATATGTAGAGAAGAGGAATTTGTTAGAGTCTACCAAAGAATTCAACTGTCCCGCGCTGTAGCCAAGCGGTTAAGGTAGGAAGCCTTGGCGCAGAGCTACGGGACTTGCGCTGGTTCGAGTCTCCATGGGGGAAGAAATTTTCTCATGGTATTTCGGCCAGTATGGGACCGGTGCCCACCCAGCATCGTGAGGCAATTGGGTAGCTACAATAAGTAGCGGCTCCAGGTTGAGGAAACTAGCTATAACTGCTGGGGGACTCGACATGCTAACCACATGTCACCCCTACACTGGCTGTTGATCATCTACCTCTGTGATTGACACATGTGGACGTGAGGCCAGCAGCCGGCTGGTAGGCTAAGGGCAATGTAGGCCTGTCGCGCCAGGAGTTAAAGAATTCAACTGGAAGAACAGGAGAATCGGCGTAATATTGCGCGATGTAGACGTCGTTGTATACGGTATTATTTGCGGGACGCAAGCGTAAATATGTTCCTCTATAGCAGACGAAAATAACGGAAGTGGTTTTATCGCTGAGAATTCTGGGTAATTCGTTGCCAATATTACGAAAACGTCAACATTCATGCATGACCGGTAAGTCGGCTGTTAATTCGATCTCAGCAATTGCTCACGGTGAGTCAGCTCACCAATGATTATAAGTAATTTGAGTAGAGACTAATGTATTTGCATGCGGCCCTAAATGTAGTTGTTTTTTTCTAATAGCGAAATTTGACGCCTAAGTCATTTTCTCTCTGGCTTCCCAGTATAAGCGAACAAGTTCCTTAGAGTGTTGTGCAGTTGGATTTAAAGCTGGACAGACTAGAAGGTGGTGTTTGTCCATGATCAGGTCCGGGTCTTTGCATATGACACATCTGTCGGATTGGAAAACGTTTATTCTGTGGAGATGGTGAGCCATGCAGTCGTGTCCTGACATCAGTCTGAATTGTGCTACTGCTTCCTTGCGGCCTTTATATTTTATTTCTGTGTATAGCTCATAAATTTTTTCCCGTGATTTCCCTCCGGCTGTTGCAATGTTTTCTTTCAGGTTTTCCATTTGGAATGCTTTCTTAATTTCTTCGATCTTTCTGTGGAGGTTCGAATTAGGATGGGTTGTTATCTGTATTTTGGTACCCTTTTTGGCAAGTCCATCAGCTATTTCATTGCCAACTATTCCGATGTGTGAGGGTATCCACTGGAAGGCTATTAATTTGTTCTGGTTGTTGAGGTATTTCAGAAGTTTACAGCATTCCAAGATGGTTTCATTTTCTGGTGTTTGGTTGAAGGTTATTGCTTGTATAGCGGCCTTCGAGTCTGCCAGAATAACAGCGTTTGTAAACATTTTTGTTCGGAATAGGAGGTTCTGGAGTGCTACTTCTATGGCTTTTACTTCACCATCGAAGGCTGTATTGTTTGTGCCTACTGTAATATATTGGCTAAACAGATGAGTAGATTCCTGTGCCTGCATTTTCACTCCTGATTTTGGAGCCATCTGTGAAGACTCTTAGCCACTCTGGTTCTGGGTACTTTGTACTTAAATGTTAAGATCTACATTTTGTTCTGCAGCTGAAAGATGGACTATATATTTTTACCTAGATAGCGGTCATGTAGAAAGGCAGTAGAATATGTGTAAAACTTCACAATAACATTGATTTTTCAATCATTGCCTTCCTTCATTGAAATGTATAGTGACTTATAGAGACACCCTGTACAATTATTGTATACTGTAAGTATGATCTGTCCTGAGTTGATGTTTATTGGTTACAGATTACCAGCGGCTGATGCTAGTGGCCGAGTCCATCACAGCTCTACTGTTTCCTTTCTCCTGGCAGCACGTGTACGTTCCTATACTGCCAGCATCACTACAACATTTCCTAGATGCTCCTGTTCCATTTGTTATGGGACTTCACAGCTGTAGTGAGTCACAACTCAAGATTGCCAGCGAGGTGTGTTTTATTGTGGGGATCTGGGGGTAGAAGTGCCTTTGAGGGTCAAAAAATGTAAATTTTCAATTAATAGAGAGTTAGAATACTCATAACTCACCTGATATTTGTTGATTTCTTGATGACTAGGTTTCGATACATTACATATAATTGTCAATTTTTTCTAAGAATTGGTGGTTGGTGATCCTATAGGTTGATTTCTGCTCCCTTTGTTGGCTGACTGATGTATTTACAAATCAAATTTCTTTTCCCGGGAATTTAAAAATTCATAATTTTTCTTTCGGAGAAAATTTATATCCATAAATATATATATATATATATATATATATATACTAGCTAATACCCGGCGTGCACTGCTATGCATAAATAAATAAAAAATAATGTGCTTTTATGTTTAGTTGATTAAGTAAAAACAAAAAAAATATAAATTTATATTTTTTAGATGCCCCGTGCTAATTACCAGACGTTGCCCGGGAATCTACTTATCCTGATCCTTTTGACATAAATGAGCTGAAATACGAAAATTAATGTGTTTTATATCTACTTAAATAAGTACAGGCAAAAATTTATATTGTAATTATTTTTAGATAGGCCTACCCTGTGCTGTGTACCTGGCATTGTCCGGGAACCTACTCATCCCTATCTTTTTGGCATAAATGAGCTAAAAGACAATTTTCATTATAGTAAGTTATCCGTAAAAGAATACCCGCCATGTGTTGCTATGCTTGCACAGGAATCTACGTACTTATATATTTAAATTTGGGAATTTTTAACATTATGAGGTTCAATTAATAATAATTAAATGAATCGTGATTTTTTCTTACCTCATACATCTATGTTTCTTTAAACACAGCACTGCAGTATCGGCGACACTTTGTCGTCATCGTCAGCTGTTTTCACGACTCAGAGTCGTGAAAACAGCTGATGATGACGACAAAGTGTCGCCGATACTGCAGTGCTGTGTTTAAAGAAACATAGATGTATGAGGTAAGAAAAAATCACGATTCATTTAATTATTATCTACGTACTTGTCTCAATATTCTTGGCATCAATGAAAGATAAAACTGGTTATTGTGAGTTATCCATAAGAGATAAACATATGCTGTCGTGGACTTTTTTGTAGAGCTTTTTGAGATATTCAATTCTATGTACATTAATTTTGTGTATTTGTTATGGTTTAGGCAGCATAAACCATTTAAGCGTCCAAAGAGCTACTCTTTTTCATGTTTTCCACTACAAAGGACGATTTTTAAGGGTGTAGCAGTTGAGTATCACAACTCTCTTATAGCCTATGTTCATCCCGAGATCTCCTGAACATTTTGCAAAAAGCCCCATCACAATCGGATCAACGGTATGGCCACACATAAAGTACAAACAAACAAACAAACATTCATTTATATGTATACACACACACACACACACGTTGTCCGTAAAGTCTTTCCAACATTGTAACTTCTAATAAGATGAAAACTATAAAAGCTAGAGTTGTGTGGTTGGTGGCAGATGCAAGACAAACTCTCAAAGTTTGTAAAGCAATGTCAGTACTTCCATATGTGCACCTCTTGTCGCCCGCAAAACATCTAATACCAGTAGATATGGTACAATATAATATTTAATTTTAGGAAGTTATATTTTGAGGTTATTTTAATTATATTATTTTTAGTCTGGACATCTTACCTCAATATTAATGTTGATTTGTTCTTGGACATGTTTCAAAACAATTCTGTTTTATCGTCAGCTTTCCCAGACTGGGACTGGGACGATAAAACAGAATTGTTTTGAAACATGTCCAAGAACAAATCAACATTAATATTGAGGTAAGATGTCCAGACTAAAAATAATATAATGGTACAATGTCTATTCATTACAATATCATGGTACCATAAAACACATTGTGCTTTCTCCTGGTTTGACGTCATTGTATATTATACCTAAAAGAAACAAAAAAAAACTTTGAGAGTTTGTTTTGCATCCGACAAACCACACAACTCTAACTTTTATAGGAAGTTGTATTGTTGGAAAGACTTTATGGACATGGTGTATACATATATATATATATATATATATAGCAATTATAATTAATTATAAAAATTAATTATATTTTTAAATTGATTGCTATATGCCAAGTTCAGTGTACCAGAATTAATAATGCAAACTGAAATGGTTGAAAGTATACGGTAATAGAAGTAAAAAAGTTCCAGTAAACATGGATCTGCAAACAAACCATGCACAAGATTTATTATTGCGAATATGTGGTTATTAACCGCCACTGATGTCCTAGGTTTTAAACATCATATTGAAACTTACTGCAGAGATTTGCCTAATATTGCAACCAGATGCAAGGACGACACTTTGAACACGTCCTTTAACAGGTACGAGTGTACAGTATTACTGTATAACATGTAAAGTAATAATAATTAAATGAATCGTGATTTCTTCTTGCCTCATACTTCTATGTTTTTTAAACACAGCACTGAAGTATCGGCGACACTTTGTCGTCGTCAGCTATGTTTAAAAAAACATAGAAGTATGAGGTAAGAAGAAATCACGATTCATTTAATTATTATTAATTGAACCTCATAATGTTAAAAATTCCCGATTCCGATTGAGGGTCTTACCACTTTTTCAGCAGTTGCCCTTTTACCAGCCGGCTGCTGGCCCTTCACATCCACATGTGTCAATCACAGAGGTAGATGATCAACAGCCAGTGTAGGGGTGACATGTGGTTAGCATGTCGAGTCCCCCAGCCGTTATAGCTGGTTCCTCAACCTGTAAAAATTCCCAAATTTAATATATAAATGTAAAGTAATGCTTGTATTCTTTCGTAGGTTAAGCTATGAGTGAATTTTGAGGCAACTGTCTGTTTATCAGACTCCAGTAGAGTCACGTATGGATCTTATAGCCCGAATCCACGCTGCTACTGAAACAATTCAAACAAGGCCAGACATATTTGAACGTGTGCACCATTAACAATCCACTGATATACGCTCTGCAATGAGATGGGAGATGGATATTTTGAAAACTTGATGTGACTATGACAGTATTGTCAAGTATTGAGTGTTCAAATCCAACTAATGGAACTCTTGAGAAATTAGCTCTCTGAAATAATCATACATTTGTGACCCAAAGATCAAGACTTATTTTTTTACTACTATAATTGCCACAAGGAATTCATATGAGGGGCATACTGAAAGTCGTGAGCAATCCATTGTTAAAATTCAAATTTCAACAACGTAACAAAAACTACTGCAGGATCGTAATCTGCAGATTTTACACCACAACATTGTCATATTGTGGCGTCATAGTTTCTATCATGTGACCACACACAATGTTTCCAAAATGGTAGACATCAGTGTTTTGTTCCGACAGCATGCTGTCATTGAATTCCTTGTTAAAGAGGAACAATCTGCTGTTGACATTCACTCAAGACTTCAATGTGCACACGGAGATGCCTGCATGGGTTCCAGCAGTGTTAGGAGATGGGTGAAACATTTTGAAGATGGGAACACGAGTATCAAAGATGAGCCTCGTAGCGGTCGCCCACGCTCTGCCTCCACGGATCACAACAAGGAAAGAGTTGATGTGCTCATTAGAGACGACAGGCGTATCACAGTGAATGAAATTGCTTCCAAACTTGCAGTAGGACACAGTGCAGTGCAAGAAATGATTCACAGCTTAGGTTACCAAAAAGTTAGTGCCCATTGGGTTCCACATTTATTGACTGAAGACCACAAACTTCAAAAAAGAATCATCACCCATAAACTTCTTCAGAGACTTCAAAATGAAGGTGATGATTTTTTGATGAGCATTGTGACAGGTGACGAAAGCTGGTTTCATCGCTACAGCCTGAAACAAAACGCCAGAGTATGGAATGGCACCACTTGAAATCGCTATCAAAGAAAAAAGTGAAGCCAGTGCAATCTGTTGGGAAAGTTATGGGCAGCGTCTTCTGGGATGCGCAAGGTTGAATTTCTTGAACCTGAACAAACCATAAATGCTGCCTGCTATATCCAGACACTTGTGAAGCTCCGTCGTGCATTGCACGACTAATGCCCTGGAAGGAAGGTCATTCTGCAACATAATAATGTGCGTCCTCACACTGCTCGTGCCACTGTGGAGAAGATCAGGACATTTGGGTGGGAAACTCTTCCTCATCCTCCCTACAGTGTCCCAATTTGGCACCCTCCAACTATCATCTTTTCGGTTCTGTGAAGGAGCAGCTGAGAGGCCAATGCTACGAGACGCTGGAGGATATTCAGAAAGCAGTGCGTCAGTGTCTTCGAGCAGCTGGAACGGACTTCTATCATAAGGGAATTTTCAAGCTTGTAGAACACTGGACAAAATGTGTGCAAAAAAAGGAGACTATGTTGAAAAGTGACACAAAGGTCCGTAGATTAAAATGGTGTACTTGGTTTGTCTAAAATAAATATTATGATTGTTAAAAAAAAGTTGCTCATGACTTTCAGTATGACCCTCGTACTATATGCATCAGCATGAATAACAGTTAATAAATTGAGTCATTTTTACATCTTACCTCATATTTCATGTTTTATCAAACACGGTAACTATAGTTTTCAAATGATCTTGTCATTCATTTTCAACCGCCATTATGACGTAGAAATTACTCATTAATTTATTAATTAAGAACCTCATAATGTGTTTCCCAATTTTAACTTTGAATAAATAACAGTATCCATTAAGAAAATAAAGAAAAATTGACTTAACTGGTTTATCCCGGGGATGTGTGAATTAAAATCTGCACATTTATATTATTTCCATCTATATTGTCTTTTTTTTTATTGAATACCTGTATTTTAAGGTGTGTCTGATTATGCAAGTGATGTGGTTTTTGTTGACAGGCCAACTTGTGTTATGTTGATATTGACAGTCAGACAATTCAGTTACCAGAGGAGCTGCCAGGCTTCCCACAGCGATCTGAGTTTGTGTCAGAGCTGGCAGAATTACTCATGAACCATAAAATCAACGTCGGACAAATTGACAGGTACAGTCAACTTAATCTTAGTCCTTAAAAAGTAATTCTCATTCAACCCAGGGGTACCAACCTCATAAATAATGGATTCGTCACTAAACACTAAGCGTTACAGAACAACTACTACTTTATAATAAATAAGTTGAGTTTGTTAATAAATCAATTCTTGTCTTAATTTTTTAGGAATTCACACTATGAGGTATATTTATTTAGGTAAAATTTTTTATCATTCTTCTTCTTCCTTCCAAGTATTAGGCCAAGGCCTGTTACGATCCTATAGAAAATTTTCTCTCCAGCGTTTCATAGGACGGCCCAGAGATCTTCATCCTCTTGGTATATAATTATAAACAGCTTTGGGGATCCGATTTGAACTCATTCTTTCAAGATGGTGTTTCCAATTTAGTTGGTACTGTTTAATACATTCCAAAATTGGCGTAGTCTTCAATTCTTTTAAGATATCGGTGTTCCTTTTCTGATCCCATCTGGTGTAACCCGCTGTTCTGTGCATGAATCTCATTTCACAAGCCGTTATTCTGCTTTCATGTTGTCTTTTTAGTGTCCATGCTTCACTACCATAGGTGAACACTGGTCTAGCCAAAGTGTTGTATAAACGTAATCTTGTGTTTTTTTGTACAAGGGATGGTTTCATAACTTGATTAATAATTCCCAAACTTTTATTATAACTAGTCATCTTTTCAGGGATATCCTTTTCATCCCAGATAGAGAGATAATATCCAAGATATTTAAATTGATTAGATCTCTAATTTTATTCTGGAGACAGATTTTACTTTGTATTTTTTATCATTCACCTCATATTCATCATCATTATTGGTTCTACAGCCTGTTGCAGGCCTTGACCTCCCCTACAATGCACCTCCATTCGTCCCTCTTCTCCATCCTCTTATACCCAGTGTCCTCAGGTCCTGTTCAACGCTGTTCAGCCATCTAATATTAGGACGTCCAACTCTTCGGTTTCCAGTTATAGTTGTGAGCATGACTCACCTCATATTATTCTTCTTTTTTAAACTGGTTTCGGTCGGAACTTTACACTTTAGTTCCATCTTCAGTATTTTCATTATGTTATTCTGTATTGAAGAGCCGCCTTTCACTCCCTCTGTTGGTAGACCTGATTTCGATGTTTTTCAGTCTACCAACAGAGGGAGCGAAAGGCAGCTCTTCAAGACAAAATAACGGTAATGAAAATACTGAAGATGGAAGTGAAGTGTAAATTTCTGAAACTACTTTAAAAGAAGAAGAAGAATATGAGGTGAATGATAAAAAATTTTACCTAAATAATATAATTAAAATAACCTCAAAATATCACTTCCTAAAATTAAATATTAATTCTTATCTTACCTCATACTTCATGTTTATTAACACTGGAACTGCAGTTTTCAAGAGGTGTGCCTCTCATCTTCAACCAAAACCATGACTACCGGATTTTCGTTGGAATTTTCATCTATAATGTTGCCATCTGGTGTTGATTTGATGAACCTTGAGTTCAAGTCCTGTTCACTGGGAATTTCAAAATGCATGGATCTAAATTTTTTCTTCTAAATATATGTATTTTCCCAAACTGTCAAATCCAAAGGTTTTTTCCAAATGTTTTAAAAGTTTAGTCTCTTTTTTTCAATTTCATGACTCTCCAACAAACTATGAGCTGCAATAGCTGATTTTTCAATTTCACCATTTTTTAATATTTCTAAAGTGTTCTTTGTGTGAGTGTCTAAATTCCTTTTTATTTTTCCTATGTATACTTTATTGCAGTGTTTACAACTAATTTGATAAATTCCAAATTTTTTACTATCTGGGGTGTTCATTTTTTTATTGGTTATTAATAGATTACCAAGGTTAAATTTATTTAGTTATGTAGATAGGAAATAACACTATGAGGTTTTTTAATATTGTTTATTTTTTATTATTTCACTCACCTCATACTTCATAATTCATAGCAGACCCAGGGTTTCTTCACATCTTTTGTGACACAGCATTGAGAATGTCACAAAAGATGTGAAGAAATCCTGGGTCTGCTATGAATTATGAAGTATGAGGTGAGTGAAATAATAAAAAATAAACAATATTAAATTTATTTATCGGTTATTTTGACCTTTTATAGGAATAAATCACTAAGAGGTTTAATTTATCTTTATTTATCAGTAGCAAAGTAATATTGAATTTCTTAAAATTAAAAAAAAAGTTATATATTTCAGGATAAGTGATTTTCTTGAATTGTTTTCCTTTATTTGAATCTGATTGTAGGGTGGTGTATTCTTTTAATCTGGGGTTCGAGTCTCGGTCCGAATGTTAACTTTCCTTTTTACTATATCCAATTCTGGAAAGTGTTAATTTAAAATATAACATCAAAAGATACTGTGTTGTTGATTTTTTGTGAAATAAAACTTATATCTGTATTACAGGAACTTGAACGATTGCATTCACAATGTAGCCAACACAACAAATCTCATGACATCGAGCTGCACACTGCCAGGTGGATTCGGACCAGCAATGAGACGTAAACATTCTTGGTCTCACGATTCTGACTCTGGAGTGTCCGATGGATCAGCCGGTTCACCTCAGTCTGATGCTCTGCAGCGAATTGTAGCAATAGTTCAGCGAACAAGAGTGTCACTAGACGGAGAGCGAGAACTGACGGAGTACGAGCAGTACATAGAGGACTTACAGCTAAACAATGCTGTACGCGAGGTGTTCCTCAACCGGTTTGTTTCTATATTCTCAGCATATGAGCACTTTGTTATACAGCCGAGTCAGGACAAGGAACAGTGGCTGAGCAACAGAGACTCAATGCAGAATTTTGACAAAGCTACTTTCCTGTCAGATCAGCCAGAACAGCATCTCCCGTTCCTGTCTCGTTTCATCGAGAGCCAGATGTTTGCAACACTGATTGATAATAAAATTATGGCTAATTGGAGCGAAGTGGAGCCTAACTTGAGGGTGTTCGACAGGAGAATACGTCTGCTCAGGTTAGCCAACATTGCAAAAGTTTCTTCTTCATAGCTCTATGGTGCAAAATGAAACTTGGTTTCCCTCACAACAGCCTTCCATTGTCCTCTAACCTAACTTTAATTTTCCCTTTTTTTATTTCCCCTAATATTTTTCATTCTTTCAATATTAAATTTGTCAATGTTAATATTATTCGTTTTTAAACGTCTTAATGATGGACAAGTTATATTTGAAAAGAAAAATGTAGGCCTAGACTGGGGTTTGAACCCAGGACCTTTGACTCTCTATGTCAATGCTCTTCCATCTGAGCTACCTAGGCCTCCAATCTAAACGTGTATTTTTCTCTTATACATAGTTCATTCCCTAACCCCAAATGCTACGATTGTATAAGAGAAAAATACGCATTTAGATTGGAGGCCTAGGTAGCTCAGATGGAAGAGCATTGACATAGAGAGTCAAAGGTCCTGGGTTGAAACCCCAGTCTAAGCGTATATTTTTCTTTTCAAATGTAATTAAATTTGTCACTTACATTAAAGGTAAGGGCTAAACTTTACAACATGTGATGCGACTTTTTTAATTCCTTCATAAACTCCTGTCAAATTTCGTTCTTAAGGTCCCATTTTTCAATTTATTTCCCCCTATTTACAATGATTTTTACATTTTTTAAAGATTATTTCAGTATATGTTCCTTTGATATTTAACTACACACATGTCAGCCATATTGTTTTTAATGAATATTCTGTGCAACAACAAAGACATGTTCCAGTATAACCAAAACAAAGTATGTGCTAATTAACTGTATACACATACTTCAGAATTTCAAAACTTACTACTTATTTTTGGCCGTTGCATTTTTTCTCAGGTTAGAGTGTTTAAATTACGTTAGGTTACCTTATAGGTTGGTGTTTCACAGGTTAGAGTACTTAAATTATATTAGATTCATTACATATCATGTATAAGTTGGCTGCATCCTGTGATTCCATAGTGTGAACTGCTTCACGTCTGTTGGCATATGTGCATGGTGTATGATTGGATCTTAGAACAAGTTTTTGCATCACATGTTATAAAGTATTTCCCAGCCTTCCATTGTCCTTTAACATTGCTTTTATTTTCCATGTAATTTTAATAATGTTTAACAACTCATCTGCCAGATGGGGATATTAAACCCAGTGGCTGTCTTGGTGCTTTTCAACAGGATAGGCTTTGTCTTGGCACTAGTTTCACCTTCTCTTTGCTCTTCATCATCTCTCACACGACACATTTACACTATATAAGCACTTAAATATACACTTCTCTTTGCACACAATACAAGTTTTCCAAGTCAGGAACATTTGACCTACATAGATAGAGCCATACATACACAAGGCTGAACTTGTTTGTTATCATAAAGTAACTGGGGAGTTAAGTCTAATGTCAAACTACAAATGGATCATTCTATGTTACTTTATTAAGCTTCTATATTTTTAATAATCATTAATTAAATAAAAATAAAACTTATTAGGATATAATATAGTGACAGCTCTTTCGGTACACTGTACCTTCTTCAGACATGTTAACAAATTATGAATTGTGTTATTACAGTATACTATAATAACACAATTCATATTCATAGTTAAATATGGGAAATAACATTATGAGGTTCTTAATTCGTAAATTAATGAGTCATTTTTTAACATCTTGCCTCATATTTTATGTTTCTTCAAACACGGGAACTAGTTTTCGAGAGAAGGATGTCTCTCATTTTCAACCGACATTAAATGAGAGACATCCTTCTCTTGAAAACTAGTTCCCGTGTTTGAAGAAACATAAAATATGAGGTAAGATGTTAAAAATGACTCGTTAATTTACACAATTCATAATTTGTTAACATGTCTGAAACAGCTATAATAGTAAAGTGATCCCACAACAGGCCCGGAGGCCCTTGGGGTAGCAGGAGGTTAAGGCTCCCACTTTTTCTAGACAATCGGCACTTTATGTCAGCCGGGTTGTCAGCCCTGTGTGACGGCCGCCTTTACCCCAGAACAAGTATCTGTTACTCAATTCCGTTAGAGGCTGAGTCGACCCCAGGGCCATAGTGCCGCCAGAGGGTTTGGGTCAGTTTAAAAATCCTGACCCCAACGGGACTTGAACCCTCGACCCTCCGGCTTGTAGTTCAGTGCCTTAACCACTACGCTACGGCGTGCCCCGAAACAGCTATAATATTATAGTATACTATAATAACACAATTCATAATTTGGTACTATAATAACACAATTCATAATTTTTTAACATGTCTGAAGAAGGTACAGTGTACTGAAACAGCTGTCACTGGATTATATCTTAATAAATATGAAAATCAAATAAAACTAAGTTTTATTTTTATTTAATTAATGAATATGGATTTCCATCAAGTAAAAACCAACTCAATTGATTTTTTAATAATCATGTTTGAACACCATTGAGATTAAAATTATTTCAATTATAAAAATGTTGTACCTTATGAAACAGTCGTCTTCAATTATAATAACTTCCTTTTTAATTAAAATTACAGTGGGAGGAAACACTATGAGGTATTTACATTAATAAATGAGTTGGAGAAAATGTTTTAACATCTCACCTCACAAAGTTGTGTATCTTGACGATACCGGTTTCAAAAGTATAGTATTACTTCCATCTTCAGTCAGATTCCAACTGTTGAAATTTTGTCGTTAACATCATCTTCTGAACTGCCATCTGGTGTAGATTTTATGAACTTGGAGACTAAATTATTCTCGTTGGGGATATCGAAATTCATTGCTTTATATTTATTCTTCTGAATGTATATATTTTCCCAAATTGTTAATTCCAAAGGTTTCTTCAAATGTTTCAGAAGTTTAGTGTCTTTTCCGATTTTATGATTTTCTAACAAACTATGAGCTGCAATTGTCAATTTTTCAATTTCATAGTTTGCTAGAAAATCAGAAAAGACACTAAACTTTTGAAACCTTTGGAATTAACAATTTGGGAAAAAATATACATTCAGAAGAATAAATATAAAGCAATGAATTTCGATATCCCCAACGAGAATAATTTAATCTCCAAGTTCATAAAATCTACACCAGATGGCAGTTAAGAAGATGATGTTAACAATGAAATTTCAACAGTTGGAATTTGACTGAAGATGGAAGTAATACTATACTTTTGAAACCGGTATCGTGAAGACACACAACTTTGTGAGGTGAGATGTTAAAACATTTTCTCCAACTCATTTATTAATATAATAACTTCTGTCATAAATGTTGTTACACTATTAAAATTCAAGGCCTTTCAAAGACATGCTTCATCTTCAAGAATTCTTATGGTACTGTTTTAAATTATTTGTCTATATTATACAGAGGGCTTTGGTTGTTGGGTGTGTTCTCATTTATCAAATTTTTATTTTCTGCTCCCTTGATAATTTCAATTTCTTCCAGGATATTGATTTTTTGTCTATTATTCTCTTTGTCTATGCATTCTAACTTGTATAACATGTTACAGGAAACGTTTTGGTGAAGGTTTGGTTCGAACACCTGGGTATGAGCCCTGCACAACGATACGAGATAGTGAACTTCTGTTAGAGAAACGACTCAATTCAGTGGACATAGTTGTGCCATGTCCGCAGGAGATTCTCCAGTCAACAGATCAACAGCAACAACAACAAAACACACTGCAGTGCAAGATGCGATCCAGCACATTCCCTCTGCTTGATCCTGAGATCCTCAACAAGGAGCCAGTGCAAAGGTAACAGATGTTAGAACATCTTGCTTAATAACTAATAAATAATGAATCGTGAAATGTCACCTCATACTCCATGATCTTCAAGCACAGGACTGCAGTTTCTGGAGCCATCCCTCCTATCTTCTGCCATCTTTATGACTCAATGAATGAATGAATGAGTAATTTATTACCTTATCTCATAGTTTTTGTTTTCTTAAACGTGGGTTTAAGAAAACAAACTATGAGGTAAGATAAGAAATGACTCATTCATTCATTGAATTAAGAACCTCATAATGTTATTTCCCATATTTAACTATAAATCTTTACGACTGTTGAATTTTGATCTACACTTTCACCTTCAAAGTTGCCATCTGGTGTTGATTTGATGAACTTTCAAAATTTTTAATTCTTGGCAAACAAGATTTGATCTCAAAATTCATGAAATCAACACCAGATGGCCACTTTGAAGACCTGCAGGAGAGGAGACCATTGGATGTCAGTTGTGAATGTGAACAGCATTGAGAATGTCACAAAACAGTGATAAAATCTAGATATGCGAGGGAGTTAAGAAGTATGAGGTGAGTCAAGAAACAACTAAACAAAATTGCTTACTTTTGTTGAGCTGTAGGTCATTAACATGAACATATTGCAGATCACGAAAACGCAACACAGTGCAGTGGCGCAACCCACACCATCGA
This sequence comes from Diploptera punctata, assembly GCA_030220185.1. Taxonomy (NCBI): domain Eukaryota; kingdom Metazoa; phylum Arthropoda; class Insecta; order Blattodea; family Blaberidae; genus Diploptera; species Diploptera punctata. The sequence continues at coordinate 1,365,723 of JASPKZ010000032.1, read as the reverse complement.
CATCGGCGCCGTAGTAGTGAAAGACATGAGGTGACATCTAGTGACGGTGAAAACAATGGAGACATACAACATCCAGCGAGTGCTAGTACAGGTGGCAGCAACATACGACAACCCAAGCTGAGCAGCGATTTAAGTCCAGCCGTGGTGGCACATACCAACTGGTCATTTGTTGAGAAGTTGCTTAAGGTCAGTACATTCATTCATTCAAATAACAAAACAAGAGAGACCCAATTGAAATTTTATAAAATGTTGGCAGTACCGGTACTGCTCTATGGTTCAGAAGCCTGGATACATAAAAAAACAAGATCTAAGTAGGATAACAGCAGCAGAAATGAAATTTTTGAGATCTGTTAAAGGATGCAGTAAGGAAGATAGAATCAAGAACACAGAAATAAGATGGGAACTTGAAATATTTGCAATAACTGATAAAATAGATACATATAGACAAAAATGGAAGCAGCACATAGACAGAATGAATGAAGATAGATATCCAATACAAATAACAAAATACAAACCTAAAGGTACCCGAGATGTGGGCATTCCTAGAAAGAGATGGACTGAAGTCGGAACGGGTCAACAGACCTAATCCATGAATGCAGATGATGATGATGATGTTCATTCATTCATAGATGATACTAATGACCCTTTTTGAGCTTCTGGCCGCTGACAAGAGCTTCTTCCATTCATCCTTGTTCAATGTTTTTCTTTTGCGTCCTCTGATACCAAACTTCTTAAGATCTTCTTCATTCCATCTAACCATCTTACAAGGGAACTGTCAATCATTGCATGCCGGAACCTACCTTGTAATTTCTTCCAGATTAGCATTGTGATGTACCAAGGCCAAGTCCAAAAAAAATCTGCTGTTTTTAACTGTCATAACGGGTTAATTCTATTTCTTTCCTCATGTACTTAAAACATTTTATAATTGCTCCATATATGTATCTGAATTTATTCAGTTTATTTTCGACATCCCTTTGTTCATGATATGTTACATCATATCCTGTAATTAAAATGGTTTATTTTTAAAAATTAAGATGGTTTACTTAATCTATTATTCTCTCTCCCATACACATTTTTGCACATAGCAGAGTCACCCTTTGAATGCTATAGCTTTTGTTTTATTTACAGATATTTCCAAATCATATTCTTTTGAAATAGCATATAACTTATGCATAGCATATCAGAAATTATTACATGATCATCCGCAAATAATACAGTATCAACATTTGTGTTAAGAATTAAATGAATCGTGATTTCTTCTTACCTCATACTTCTATGTTTTTTTAAACACAGCACTGCAGTATCAGCGACCATTGTCACCATCTTCAGCTGTTTTCACGACTGTCAATTTTTTCTTTTGTCGGTAATTATCCAAACTGCCATCTGGTGTTAATTACCGGCAAAAGACAAAATTGACAGTCGTGAAAACAGCTGATGATGGTCGCTGATACTGCAGTGCTGTGTTTAAAAAAACATAGAAGTATGAGGTAAGAAGAAATCACGATTAATTTAATTCTTATGAATTGAACCTCATAATGTTAAAAATTCCCAAATTTATTATATAAACATTTGTGTTATTTATTTTAAAACATTCTTCTGTTTTTAAAACACTCTTCCAGTGATAAACAATGTCATCAATAAATATATTGTCACAGATGACGAGGATTTTTCCTTTACATTATTTCGGCGTAAATGAACACACAGATGTTGTTTAAAATCTCACTTAACACTTTATTTCTTTGTACAAATTATCAGTGAACTTTTAATCACAATTTTCACTGACAATCTTCTTTCAATAGTTGTCTCAATCACAAATATTTCACAGTCTCTGATGAATCCGTTCACCACAATTTCTCATACACTTAACTTCTCATCGTCCAACACAAGACTAACTGGTGTCTTGCTTTCACCTCCTTTTATAGATGCAAGGAACTTTCTAGACTTAGGTTCAAGATGCTTCAAACCATAGAAGTCTCTGGTCACTGATCTTTCCCGAATGCAGAAACAGAGACTCGTAGATTTGTCTAGAATGACAGCCTAGACATTTTGATGTTCGCAAGGGCCTTTTGATTTGTGATTGACGACTTGCAAATCTATTCTGTCCAATGTGAGACCACCATTCTCGTCTTACCTGCGTAATTTAAACATCACTACACGATGCATAACAATATTAAGAAGTGCTGGTTACAACGGACACACTTGTCTGATACCACATTTGGTTTCCTTAGTATCATATTTGTCCACCGCTGTGGTCTCGAGGTAGCATGCTGCCTTGTCACGCAGTGGGCTCGGGTTCAATTCCGGTCAGGACAAGCTTCCTAGGTGAGGTTTTTTCAGGATTTTTTCCTCACCTGTAAGACAAATGTCAGAAAGTTTTAAGGCCCAAACTGTTCCTGAGCATCATCTGGCCATCATCATTATCATTCACCAGTGTGGAAAGTAACAGGAAGCTACCACATCTATTATTCCCTAGTAAAGCTGCAAAGCATAGCATGAAAATGCTATGATTGCAGTGAAAGACCTGCCTTCAGGCAGAGCACTATAGAATAGATAATATGATATTTCGTAATAATAGGAGTTAAATATGCACGACTCATCTCATATTTGTAGTTTGACTTGGTGAGGTATTCACATAGTTCCTGCGTGAGACTTTTTTTTTATTAACTGCTATTTTTTTACTGTGTATAATGTAGAGTATACTTACTCTTACTTACTTACTTACTCACTGGCACTATCGAACCCGTAGGTTCATGGCCGCACGGACATCAGCTCTCCATACATCCCTATCCTGAGCTAATGCTTTCCAATCATCCCCTGTATAATCTACTTCCCTCAAATCATAGTTAATGTTATTCTCCCACCTCATTCTTGGTCTACCAACTGGGCGTTTTCCCTCTGGCTTTCCTACAAGAAGCTTCCATGCAAGTCTCCCATTCCCCATACATGCAACATGTCCTGCCCATCGCAGTCTACGAGACTTAACTGTTCTTATTATATCTGGCTTCCTATAAAGACCATGTAGTTCATTGTTATGAATTCTCCTCCATTCACCTGTCTGTTCGTCTCCCTTTGGTCCAAAAATTTTCCTAAGAACTTTATTCTCAAATACTTGTAATCTCCTTTCCTCTCTTAAAGTAAGAGTCCGTTTTGCACCCATATAATATAACTGGTAGAATAATAGTTTTATATATTTTCAGTTTAACGTTTTTTGAAAGGAGTTGGGACATCAAGAGTCTCTGCAATGCATAATAGCACGCATTTCCAGAATTGAGCCTATGTTTAATTTCTTTGTGCATCTCATTCCTATTTGTGATTATTGTTCCTAGGTATTTGAATTCAGCCACCTCCTCAAAATTTTAAGTGTGTAATTATATTTTATTGATTATTATTATGTTTGCAGGACTGTAAGAGCAAGACAAAGAGAATGCTGGTAGAAAAGATGGGTACAGAGGCTGTGGAACTAGGGCACGGTGAAGGTTCCCTGGTGGGTGTGGAGGAGAATACTCTTATAGCGAGTCTGTGCGACCTGCTGGAGAGGATCTGGTCACATGGTCTGCAGAACAAACAGGGCAAGTCTGCTCTTTGGTCACATCTCACAAACTACCAGGAGCTCAAGGAATGTGATGACACGTCCAAACCCATCGATCCAAACTTCCTCACACCTGGTCAGTGTTATATTCTTACTGCTTTTAGCGTAATCCAAAAGAATAAAGCTACTCAGTAGTTTTCATGAAATTATTTTTTTAAAAAAAACATACAGATCTTCTACAATCCTATCAAAATGCTTGAACTCCATATATATATATATATATCCATCCTTTGTAATTCTGCCTGAGGGCAGGTCTTTCACTGCAATCATAGCATTTTGATGCTATACTTTGCAGCTTTACTAGGGAATTATAGATGTGGTAGCTTCCCGTTTCTTTTTAAACCGCTGAAGGATGATGATGATGATGGCCTGAATGATTTTCGGGAAGCATTAGGCCCTAAGCTTCCTGACATTTGTCTTATAGGTGAGATAAAACCTCGAAAAAACCTCACCCTGGAGCCTGTCCTGACCGGGAATCGAACCCGGGCCCGCTGCATGACAAGGCAGCACGCTACCCCGAGACCACAACAGTGGACCTATATATATATATATATATATATATAAAAAATAGTATTATCAATTTAGGAGTTTGAGTTCACATGAAAAAAAATTAATTGCTAGCAATTGCAATTCATGATTTTTTACAATAAAACTCAGTATATGCTCATAGTTAAATATGGGAAAGCAATTGATATATAACTAAATGCATAACATTGTTGTTTATTTTAATTGATACAATCTGCTGCTGAACCTCCTGTAATTGAGATATCGAAACAAAACTTTTCAGGCTGACCAACTACAAAATAGCAAGTCTAAAAATGCATTGAATGGAAAAAGGACAAAACATGAGTTATGCCCATATTCCATTCAACTCCTCAATTATGAGGTGAGGTGTTAAATTCTAACAGTCTTACTAATAAAAATCTCTTACATAGGCTTTCATCAGTTGTTTAGTTATACAATGTATAAGCCTTATGTAGATCATGTATAATTTCCTTACTAATAAACATTGTGCCGGAGCTATATAACTATATAACCGTTATACACAATACGTCACATTCGTCATCACTATGACGTCAGAACAATATTATGCACAGTTTGTAACAGAAATAAAACAACATCAACTAGTGATTAATTGTGTAAGAAATGAATATGGATAAGAATTAATAGAGATTCCCTAATTGGGGAGGTACGGAAAAAATAAATGTGTTTTAATTTATTTACATTTTCCTTTACGCAATGTCAAATATATCAAAGAATTAGTTTCACAGATAATGTGCTGCCATCTAATGTCAAGAATTTCGAACAATTCTTGGAAACTAATAAAAGTTTTTCCCATTACTTATGAATTATATGCAGTGTTTTAAGATGCGTTTAGAAAACGTTCAAAATAGTAGAAAATGTTACCGACAACAGAATAATGCTTTAGGCGAAAAAAAAAATCATTGCAGTTTCATCGGGAATCGAACCTAGGACCCCACAGACTAGTCAGAAGCTCTAACCACAAGACTATCAAGCTAACATGAGGTTTGCTGCGATAATAGTACCTCTATAATTAAATACATTTTTATATCGGTATGTGTATTATGTTTTAATGATGCAAGAGAGTTTTGATAAAATAATATTATGAAGCATTTAAACTACATTCAAGTTAAATCTTGTCTACAGCAATTATTGTAGAACATATTCTTTTGTGAATCAATGTTCAGTTTAAAAATATTATTAGGCCTAATCGAGAATGAGTGTAACAAAAGGCATTTTATGATGCCTTTATTTTCCTACCCAGAGCTTTATTAATATTATTTATGTCCTGTGCATCCATCAAACAGTCGTTAAAGTGTTGCATTTTGCGTTAAATTTAAGGAAACTTTCATCAATATCATAAGAAAACAATCAGTTGATCTTGAAGTCCGACATTTTGTCTAGTTATACAATCCTTAAACAAGGCTGGAGGCATGTATAACAATTCCCATGTAAAGTTGTACACCTCTTATACGCTGAACAGCTAATACAGTGTTTATTAGTAAGAATTTTCAACTGAGATGTGTATAAACCTTGTATAAAAGTTATATATGGATTATTAGTAAGAGGGTAACTATATTATTAATTAATCTAGTAAGCCATTTTAATAATGGCTTATTCATGCAGTCAGAAAGTTCCATTAATTCCACTCTAAGAAGACGCATGTTCTTTCATTATGTTGCTGAATTTGATGAACTTGAATTAAATATTTATTATACAATTGTTACATTTTTATTTGGACGCAGCTCTGGCATGGTGCGTGTTAAGGAAACGACTAGACTGTACGTATATACAAAACATGTTTATTTATTGTAAATGTGTTGGAATGCATTATATTGAATTCAGTGTAATATTGTATTTAAAATTATATTTGAAAAGGAGAAATATACGCCTAGATCAGGGTTTGAAACCAGGACCTTTAGCTTTATATGCTAATGCTTTGCCACTGAGCTATCCAAGGCCTCCAATCTAAACACAAATTTTTCTCTTATACATTCCAATTCCCGAGAGTGCCAAAGGCTTGCAAACCGTTGCTCAATGTGCAAATGGCAGCTTCTTATTTAAGAAGCTGTACTGGCTTTATATAGTAATGTTAAATTCCCATATGAAGCTGCCATTCGCATGTCAAGCAACAATTTGCAAGCCTTCATACACTCATGGAAATTGAAATGTATAATAGTCCAAGATCCAGCTGCAAGATTACTACGTTCATCGAGTGTATGTACAAAATCAATTTTTTTCATAAAATTGTGAATGACTGAATACATTCTTGCTGAGTTACCTATTAAATTTCGGCCGCCAGTATGTTTAATTAAAATATAGTTTATTTATTTATTCGAAATAATTTGATATACTTGTTATTAAAATAAATTATAATCCAGTTCACAGAAATTGATGTATAGAGCTTGAAAAGTTTTGGATGCCATTGCACACTTGGCCATAAACCTCCTCGCGGTTACAGCAGGTTGTGACACCAATCAGTAATAAAATGGCAGTAAGTATGTATTTATTGTTTTATATTGTTCCCTCGCAGCAGGAAGTAAAACCACTGCCCTTTATGTCTATTATGTACAATGTATATACAAGAATATATCCAAAATATAGTGTTAATATACATTATACAATACAAATCAGAGCATTTTAAATGAACTGAACTTTATTTGAACGATATAAAACAATAAATATGTACTTACTGCCATTTTATTACTGATTGGTGTCATGGCCTGCTGTAGCCACGAGGAGGTTTATAGCCAAGTGTGCAAAGGCAACCAAAACTTTTCAAGCTCTATACATCGATTTCCGTGAACTGGATTATAATTTATTTTAATAACAAGTGAATAAAATTATTTTGAATAAACAAATTAATCATATTTTAATTAAACATACTGGCGGCCGAATTTTAATAGGCAACTCGTCAAATATGTATTCAGTAATTCGCAATTTTATGAAAAAAAATTGATTTTGTTCATACACTCGAACGTAGTAATCTTGCAGCCGGATCTTGGACTATAAGAGAAAAATTTGTGATTAGTTTGGAGGCATTGGATAGTTCAGTGACAGAGCATTAGCGTATAAAGCTAAAGGTCCTGGATTCAAACCCTGGTCTAGGCATATGTTTTTCTCTTCAAATATAATTTGACCTTCAAAGAGAAATGTTAAATTAATTATAAAAACCTATATTGTTGTATTGTTGTGGTGAACAGATCTCTCATCCATGGCTCTCGAAACAGACCTAACACCCTCACCGCAACAACAGCGCGGTCGCGAGAGACACAAATCTCCAACAGAAGCTACTAATGGTGCATCTGCAACTCAATCAAATTCAGATCAGCCGAATCTCAGACCTCTGCCTGCATCTCTTACATTCGACATGCGGTGAGCAAGTCAATTTATAATAATCATCATCATCATCGTCTTTGTATCGTATCCTCCTTTCAGAAGGTTGATTTCAAATATGCCTCCATTCATTATTGTTTTTCACATGTTTTCTTCTTTTTATTCTACCCATTTGTAACCCTTATCTTGTATTTGTCCACCGCTGTGGTCTCAAGGTAGCATGCTGCCTTATCACGCAGCGGACCCGGGTTCGATACCCGGTCGGGGCAGTTTTTCTGGGTGAGGTTTTTATCAGGGTTTTTCCTTACCTGTAAGACAAATGTCAGGAAAACGTTAAGACCCAAATGGTCCCCGAAATCATATGGCCATCATCATCATTATCCCTATCATCATCATCATCATCCTTCACCAGTGTGGAAAGCAACAGGAAGCTACCACATCTACCATTCCCTAGTAAAGCTGCAAGCATAGCATGAAAATGCTATGATTATAGTGAAGGACCTGCCTTCGGGCAGAATTACTATGGATGGATCTTATATTTCTTTCTTTACTTGATTAATCTATCTTCCCTTTAGTCTTTCTTATGGTCAGTTCCCTTGTACCTTGAGATTTAACCTTTCTGTATGGTATAGGGTCTTTCATATATTAGGCAATTTTTAAAAATGCAGTAATTAAGTCAAAAATGCATTGAAATATATATATTTTTTTTATTATTTTCATCTACATACACTCCCATTTAAGTGTGGAAAATTATATCAGGCATATGTCTACCTCCACTGTCTTCGCAGGCAGTTACTCTGTCCATGAAGTCTATGATTTTGTGATTTTAATTCGTGGCAACTTGGAATGGCCTCCCCGATGTTGTGACCTTACTCCATATGACTTCTTTTTATGGGGTAATGGGAAATCCAAAGTGTACGTGAACAAACACAAACAGTTATTTATATATATATATATCTTCAACATACATGCAAGTATTAGGCCATGCGGCCTGTTACGGTCTCAAAGAGGAATTTTCCCAATCCAGTGCTTTTTTGGACGTCCCAGCGATCTTTTGCCTTGGGGGCAGTAGCGAAGTATGGCTTTTGGAATTCTATGAGACGGCATTCGTTGAAGATGGGCTTTCCAGTTGTTCTGGTAGTTTTGTATATGGTGAAGAATGGGTTCTACATCCAATTCTTCCATAATTTCCTCATTTCTTTTTTGGTCCCACTTTGTGTAGCCTGCTGTTCGGCGCATAAATCAAATCTCATTTGCTGTTATTCGCCTTTCATCTCTTCTTCATATTGTCCATGCTTCACTACCATATCTTAATACTGGTCTTGCGAGAACCTTATAAAGCCATAATCTTGTGTTCTTCTGTACTAAAGATGGTTTCATTATACTGTTAATTATCCCCGTTGTTTTTGTAAAATTTGTGATTTTCTTTGATATATCAGCTTCATCTTGAAATGTTAAATTATAACCCAAATAATTAAATTTGTTTACTCGTTCTAGAATTTCATCGTCCAAAACAAATTTGCTAGGTATAGGGTATTTCCCACAAAAGGCCATCACTTTAGTTTTCTTTTTATTGATTTCCATATTGCACCTTTTCTGCAATTATATTAAAATTGTGTATAGAATACTGTAAAACTGTTTCTGTTGGAGTTATTAATACCAAATCATCTGCAAAAAGCAAAGAGTCTATTTTATGGTTTCTGTTAATTTGGATAAAACCGTGTCTCATCTGTTGCCAATCTTGGAGTATTCTATCCATGTATATGATAAAGAGCAAGGGCGAGAGGCCACATCCTTGTCTTATGCCCCTATTAATTCTGGTCCATTCAGTTTGTGTGTTATATATATATATATATATATATATATATAAAGAGAGAGAGAGAGATTTTTTGATGAACTAGAAATAGGGTGAAATTACTTATTTTAGGAATTCTCACTATGAGGTATATTCATTAAGGTAGAATTTTTTATCACTCACCTCATATTGTTCTTCTTATTTGACTATAAACTAGTTTTGGAACAGAAACTATGTTCCAAAACTAGTTTATAGTCAAATAAGAAGAACAATATGAGGTGAGTGATAAAAAATTCTACCTTAATAAGGGTGAAATTAATTAGAACTTGGCATAAAAATAACCAATAATTTTTTTATCGATCCTCAAAAGATAGCTATGAATCATCTATCTATATCTATTATGGAATAGCTCAATGTTGAGCCATAGCCTCTCCTTTAGGAATTACTTGACCAAGTTAATTTAGTTAACTTATTTGCCCATATATGTCATGAATGGCATGGTCAACATACTGACTCAATGAGACTCTAGCAGGCAACTAAGGTATTACTACGAATTGAGGTCGGTAAATTTTGCTTAGAGGCATTTTTATTGAGGCTTAAGGATCTTTTACAAGCCTGAAAATCTTCAGACCCAGGTCCAATGGCTTAAAGTCCCTCCCAGTGGACTTGCTCCATGGATTTTTCCATCCTAAAAAATCCATCAACCCTGGCCGGGTTTGAACCCGCGACTTTCGGGACTAGAAGCAAGCAGCATAACCACTAGTCCACTGCGGCCGACCCTATGAATCATGGAAAAACAGAATTGCCAACATCTCAGAATAGTGTTGTAACACTACGTCACTTAATGTTACTGTCTTCAATGTTGATTGGTTGGTATCTAATGTCGAGCACTTGATAATGATATCATTTGCTCTCTTGCACTCCAATATTTAGCAGAAAGGCTGGTCTCTTCTACAAAAGCTGGACAACGGAGGAGATGGTTTCTTTCCATATCTTCATTTAAATTGCAAAAAGGGCATTTAGGTGAATCTGTTATGCCAAGTCTGTGTAGGTGTTTACTGTCTGCAATGTTCTGCATTAATATGCCCAATTTCTAATCTAAAACATCAGAACATAAGGCAAAAAATAAACAATATAGGACATAGTAATGAACAGTACTGTCAGACAAGAATCAAATGAATCGTGAATTCTTCTTACCTCAAAAATCTATGTTTTTTAACAAGAACTGCAATATCGGGAAACATATCATTCCCATCGTCAGCTGTTGTCACGACTGTCAATTTTTCATTATGCCGGTAATTTTCTAAACTGCCATCTGGTGTACTTTTGAAGAACTTTGTAATCAAATTTTGTTTGTCTGGAAACTCAAAATTCATGGTTCCAGTATGGTTTTTTTTTAATGTATACCTTTTCCCAAACTGTTAATTCCAAAGGTTTAAATAGATTTTAAAAAGTTTTGCTTCTTTTTCAACTTTTTTTTTTAAATATCTATCTAAACCTTTGGAATTAACAGTTTGGGAAAAGATATACAAAAAAAACTAGGACCATGAATTTTGAATTTCTTGACGAACCAAATTTGATTACAAATTTCTTCAAATCAACACCAGATGGCAGTTTAGAAAATTACCGGCATAATGAAAATTTGATATTCATGACAACAGCTGACGTTGGGATACTGCAGTCTTGTGTTAAAAAACATAGATGTCTGAGGTAAGAAGAATTCACGATTCATTTGATTCTTATTAAGAAAACCTCATAATGTAAAAATTCCCAACTTTATTATATTAAAAGTACTGTCAGATGTCGTAATGCAAGAAAATGTGTTGGTACCTCAAATGAAGTAATGTAATTGATAGCATTTACTATAGTTTACAATCTGTGGCTATACATTTTGTAACTTCTGGTCTGTTCTAACACACATAGTTTATTGATTATAATTACTATTTATGTTTTTTGTTTTGTCAAATATTACATTCTCTGAAAGAAAAATGATGATGTTGATGATTAATTTGTAGTCAAGATATGTGAATTTTTTTAACTTATTATGTTGATAATTTTAAAATTAATATACTTATAATATAGAAATGCATATTTTATTTTAGAAAGTGATATTTAGAGGTTATTGTAATAAAATTATTTTTAGTCTTGTTTATTTTTTATTATTTCACTCACCTCATACTTCATAATTCATAGCAGACCCTGGGTTTCTTCACATATTTTGTGACATTGTCAATGCTGCGTCACGTTCACAACTGACGTCCAACGGCCTTCTATCCTGCAGACTGACCTCTGCGCCATCTGGTGGTCGACCGAAGAATTTCCAAATCAGTCCTCTTTCTTTATAACCGGGTATTTTTAAATTCATAGTTGTATTTTCATTCTTGCATATGTAAATTTTTTCCCAAATTGTGAGTTCCTTCGGTTTTTCCAATTGTTTAAGTAATTTTGTTTTGGTTTCTATTCTATGTTTTTCTGACCAGGAGAAACCGAAAAATCTGCAATAGCTGCACATGCCTGGTCAGAAAAACATAGAATAGAAACCAAAACAAAATTACTTAAACAATTGGAAAAACCGAAGGAACTCACAATTTGGGAAAAAATTTACATATGCAAGAATGAAAATACAACTATGAATTTAAAAATACCCGGTTATAAAGAAAGAGGACTGATTTGGAAATTCTTCGGTCGGCCACCAGATGGCACGGAGGTCAGTCTGCAGGATAGAAGGCCGTTGGACGTCAGTTGTGAACGTGACGCAGCATTGACAATGTCACAAAATATGTGAAGAAACCCAGGGTCTGCTATGAATTATGAAGTATGAGGTGAGTGAAATAATAAAAAATAAACAATATTAAAGAACCTCATAGTGTTATTTCCTATCTACATAACTTAATATTTTTAGTCTGTTCATCTTACCTCAATATTAATGTTGATTTGTTCTTGAACATGTTTTGATTACTTCTGGGCAAGATGCTGACGATGATTATGATATAATCAAAACATGTTCAAGAACAAATCAACATTAATATTGAGGTAAGATGAACAGACTAAAAATATTAAGTTATGTAGATAGGAAATAACACTATGAGGTTCTTTAATATTGTTTATTTTTTATTATTTCACTCACCTCATACTTCATAATTCATAGCAGACCCTGGGTTTCTTCACATATTTTGTGACATTGTCAATGCTGCGTCACGTTCACAACTGACGTCCAACGGCCTTCTATCCTGCAGACTGACCTCCGTGCCATCTGGTGGCCGACCGAAGAATTTCCAAATCAGTCCTCTTTCTTTATAACCGGGTATTTTTAAATTCATAGTGTATTTTCATTCTTGCATATGTAAATTTTTTCCCAAATTGTGAGTTCCTTCGGTTTTTCCAATTGTTTAAGTAATTTTGTTTTGGTTTCTATTCTATGTTTTTCTGACCAGGCATGTGCAGCTATTGCAGATTTTTCGGTTTCTCCTGGTCAGAAAAACATAGAATAGAAACCAAAACAAAATTACTTAAACAATTGGAAAAACCGAAGGAACTCACAATTTGGGAAAAAATTTACATATGCAAGAATGAAAATACAACTATGAATTTAAAAATACCCGGTTATAAAGAAAGAGGACTGATTTGGAAATTCTTCGGTCGGCCACCAGATGGCACGGAGGTCAGTCTGCAGGATAGAAGGCCGTTGGACGTCAGTTGTGAACGTGACGCAGCATTGACAATGTCACAAAATATGTGAAGAAACCCAGGGTCTGCTATGAATTATGAAGTATGAGGTGAGTGAAATAATAAAAAATAAACAATATTAAAGAACCTCATAGTGTTATTTCCTATCTACATAACTTAATATTTTTAGTCTGTTCATCTTACCTCAATATTAATGTTGATTTGTTCTTGAACATGTTTTGATTATATCATAATCATCGTCAGCATCTTGCCCAGAAGTAATCAAAACATGTTCAAGAACAAATCAACATTAATATTGAGGTAAGATGAACAGACTAAAAATATTTTAATAGAAATGCATACATGATTAAATTTCTGTTCTCAAAACTTAAAAGTACTTTTGTATTTGAATGTGTTATTTGCAGGAACGTACAAGCCATGACAGACATAAAGACACACATTGGATATGCACGTGCGTGGGTGAGATTATCTCTCGAGAAGAAGCTGTTATCTAGACATCTTCGCACTTTGTTATCAGACACAGCTCTGCTACGTAGTCAGTACAAGCGATATGCATTCCTGCGCTGTGAGGATGAGAAAGAGCAGTTCCTGTACCACCTGTTGACTCTCAACGCAGTCGATTATTTCTGCTTCACCAACACATACACCAGTACAAGTGAGTTCAGTATCCAGTCAGATAAGGGGATAAGCCACATGAAATTCTAAAGAAGTATGAGGTGAGTCAAGAAACAACTCAACTAAATTAAAATAAACCACATAGTAAAAATTAAGTTAACTTTTTATTAATAATTAAATGAATCGTGATTTTTTCTTACCTCATACATCTATTTTTTTTTTTTAAACACAGCACTGCAGTATCGGCGACACTTTGTCGTCATCGTCAGCTGTTTTCACGACTGTCAATTTTTTCTCCTTTTTGCCGGTAATTATCAAGACTGCCATCTGGTGTTCTTTTGAAGGAATTCCTCTTCAAACTGCCATCTGGTGTTATTTTTAATGAATCATTTCCTAAACTGCTATCTGTTGTATTTTTGAAGAACTTTGTAATCAAGCTTGGTTCTTCCGGAATCTCAAAGTTCATAGTTCTAGTGTGGTTTTTTTGAATATATATTTTTTCCCAAACTGTTAAATCCGATGGTTTAGATAGATCTTTTAAAAGTTTTGCTTCTTTTTCAATCCTATGATGCTCTAATAAACTATGTGCTGCTATAGCTGATTTTTCAATTTCTCCATTCTTTATGTTTCTGAAGTGCTCTTTTTTACGAGTTTCCAAGTTCCTTTTTGTTTTTCCTATATATATCTTGTTGCAATTCCTTCAAAAGAACACCAGATGGCAGTCTGGATAATTACCGGCAAAAAGGAGAAAAAAATGACAGTCGTGAAAACAGCTGACGATGACGACAAAGTGTCGCCGATACTGCAGTGCTGTGTTTAAAAAAACATAGATGTATGAGGTAGGAAAAAATAACGATTCATTCAATTATTATTAATTGAACCTCATAATGTTAAAAATTCCCAAATTTAATATATAAATATAACGTTTTATTATCTCACCTCATTTCCTTTTTCTTCGATACTGCAGTTTCAGAGCTTATCTCCATCATCACTAGCCTTTGGTCGACCAGTGTTATGTCGTTTCTTGACGGTTTTCCTCTTACTTCTTTCCCTGTGAAAGTTAAATAAACCTCATAGTGTTATTTCCTACCTACACAACTTAAGCTGTCCCAATGTTTGTTTCAGAACTGCCATACCGTGTTGTGATATTCCCTTCAAGAAGAACAAATGCAGCAACGACATCAGCAAACTCATGGGTGACGATCTCAGGAACTCTGGGAGAAACTTCCCCAGTTCCCATCCCTCGCAACTCTCTGGAATTTGTGTTCCATGTAAGCATTAACAAAGTATTCATATTTGAAGAGAAAATTTTATGCCTAGACTGGGGTTTGAACCCAAGGTCTTTAGTTTATACACTACTGTACTTTCCAAATGAGCTACCTAGACCTCGAATGTAAATGTGAATTTTTCTCTTGTTTATACAATTTGCAAGATTAGCTTTACAGGCTTTATTTCTTCATCATCATCACGAATTTAGGCCATTTGTTGACCTGTTTTGGCCTCAATAGAAACACCATCCAGAAGTCTTTTGAGTGGACGTCCTGGTCTTCTTCTTCCTGTAGGTTGATATCTTAACATTTGTTTGGGTATCCTGGGATCTTCCATTCGATGAACATGTTGCATCCATCTTGACTTATAATCAGAAATTTTGTTTTCTAAAGATTCCATGTGTAATTCTTCTAAGATGTCTTCATTTTTTTTATCTAGTAGTTGGCTTTATTTAGTAATGTGTTGTTTTCAAATGCTGGGCCTTGGCAACGAAGCCATTAGCGTTCTTGTTCTCCGATATTTGTCTATGGTGGATCCAACAGGTAATACTTCACAGGTTTGTAGATGTTCTTCGTTCATTTCTTCGTCTTTGTTGCATAGAGAACAATTTGGATTCGTGTAGATTCCTATTTTACGTAAATGTTTGGCCAAATAGTCTTGTTCTGTAAGCAGTCTAAATTTTGCTACTGTAGTTTTACATGGAATTTCTGGAATTATATCTGGCTTCTTTACTAAAATATTCCATTTTTTTGTCTTTGGCTTTATTACATAGGTCTTGGTTTTGTTTGATTTTATATTTGTTTTTAATTATTCTTTTTATGGATGTGAAAGGTAAGCTTTTAGTAGTATTCTGAATTAGATTGGAGCCTTTTTTGGCAAGAAAATCAGCAGTCTCATTTCCAGCAATTCTACAATGTGCAGGTATCCATTGCAATTGAATTCTTTTCTGTAGTTTTTGGAGTTGTTGAATCATTTTGTAGCACTCTTTAATTTGTATTGACTTTATTTTGTGTGAATTTATTGCATATATTGCTGTCTTAGAATCGGAGAGTATGACAGCATTTTGAAATTTATTTATTCTGTATAGTAATTGTTGGAGTGAAATATGAATAGCCGTTACTTCTGCATCAAAATTTGTTGTGTGGTATCCTGCTGGTTGATAAAATGAAAATAATGCACATGTAATTCCTGATCCTGAGTTGTTATCAATAGTAGATCCATCTGTGTAGACATATAACCATTCTTCTGGTGGATATCTCTTATTCACAGCTTCTAATGCTAGAGCTTTTAGTACAGGCGTGGGAGTTTCAGATTTTGTAACTGTTTCTTCTAGATTTAGCTGAATGTTAATTGGTTCAAACGGAACAGGCAACTCTTGCCTAAACCAGGAAGTGAAGAAGAAGAAGTTAATTGGTTCAAAAGTAAGAGGGTTATCTCTGATCAAAATATTTTCTTTAGATTTAGGAAGATTCAAATCTGTTTTTATTTCCGTACTTTGGACAAGAAACTTGTTTGTGTTTTCAACTTGGTTGGTTGTAACTTGTCTTTTTTCCCATTTTGATGTTGTTAACCGTAACATTTTTTCATGTTGTGTTATTGCCTGTTCCTCTAAAGTTAGACATATTGGAGGGTTCTGAGTTAGTGCTTGCATTGCTGTGATTGGGATTGATTTAGTTGCACCGGTTATGTGTTGAATTCCTATTAAAATCATTCTAATTAAGAAACTGCCAGATGTTGGTTCATAGCCTTTGACACTCTCGGGAATTGGATAAATAAGAGAAAAGTTCATATTTGTAGAGAATAATTATACACTCAGACTGGGACTCGAACCCAGGACCTTTGGCTTTCTAGACCAATTCCACCTTCTGAACAAATTCTACTGAACATCTTTTTACTTACTTATTTTAGGAATTCTCACTATGAGGTATATTCATTAAGGTAGAATATTTTTTATCACTCACCTCATATTGTTCTTCTTATTTGATTATAAACTAGTTTTGGAACATAGTTTCTGTTCCATCCTCAGTATCGTCACGACCATTGTTCTGTCGTCTTGAAGAGCTGTCATTCTCTCCTTCCATTGGCTGACTGAAAAACCTCGAAACCAGGTCATTCTCACCGGGAAATTCAAAGTTCATTAATTTCTTCTTTTCGCTCTATTGAATGTAGATCTTTTCCCAAACAGTAAGTAACCAAAAGAACTTACTGTAACCGATGTAGTTTGAAACCTTTGCAGCTTTATCCAAGATGTCGGACCTTGAAGACTTTGATCATGTTTTCGGTATACGCGGAGAAGAGGAATTTGATAGAGTCTATCAAAGAATTCAACTGGAAGAACAGGAGAATCGGCGTAATATTGCACGATGCAGACGTCGTTGTATACGGTATTATTTGCTGGTGGCGCTTCACATCCACATGTGTCAATCACAGAGGTAGATGATCAACAGCCAGTGTAGGGGTGACATGTGGTTAGCATGTCGAGTCCCCCAGCCTTTATAGCTGGTTCCTCAACCTGAAGCCGCTACTTATTGTAGCTACCCAATTGCCTCACGATGCTGGGTGGGCACCGGTCCCATACTGGCCGAAATACCATGAGAAAATTTCTTCCCCCATGGAGAAAGTCCCGTAGCTCTGCGCCAAGGCTTCCTACCTTAACCGCTCTCTTATACATAGTTAATTCGCTAACCCCAAATGCTACTAGCCGTTGCTATGATTTTTGCAAATGGCGGCTTCTTTATTAAGAAGACTTTTTATTGGGAATTTAAACATTACTTATAAAGCCAGTAGTGCTTCTTTCAATGTTAATATTATTCGTTTTTAAACATCGTAATGATGGACAAATTATATTTGAAAAGAAAAATATACGCCTAGACTGGGGTTTGAACCCAGGACCTTTGACTTTCTATGTCAATGCTCTTCCATCTGAGCTACCTAGGCCTCCAATCTTAACGCTTTATAAGTAATGTTTAAATTCCCAATAAAAAGTCTTCTTAATAAAGAAGCTGCCATTTGCAAAAATTGTAGCAACGGCTCGTACCATTTGGGGTTAGGGAATTAACTATGTGTAAGAGAAAAATACTTAAATATATTCACTAAATATTAAGTGAAATAAAAAAAGCTTAAATCCCATAAAAAGTTTAATTTTTGTCAGAAAAATCCAATATAAAATTTTGTTTAAAAAATGACATTACTTATAAGACAGTATCTATAGAACTGACCAAACCGTTTGTTATGCAGCACAAGAACTTAGGAATCCTTACAACGCTGCGACTAGGACATGACAATACGGGGCCAAGCCCCAAGTGGATGGTGGAGCATGTGGTGGTGAGGAACGAAGTGACTGGACACACCTACAAGTTCCCGTGTGGCAGGTGGCTCGGTAGAGGTATAGATGACGGATCAACTGAACGTCTGCTTGTTGGAGAGCTTGTTCCTCGAAATGTAGACAGCGAGGAGCTAGTAGAGACATGTAGGACTCCTCCCCCCAGGTGTCGTTCTCCAAGCGTCCCACGTAGACCTCAGGATACAAGACTCACTGTCGCAGAAATCCAGCACATGTTAGGTAAGTCTGCCATTAATTTATTTCAATTAATAATGGCACCAATAACCCTCTCAACTTCTTCATTTGAATGCTTTCCAAGATCTTGTCTATGGTATATACAGTAAAACTTATATTTAACTTTTATAGGAATCACTATGAGGTTTAATTTATGATGAAATTAAATGTTTCTTACCTCTCCTCATATAAATCTTCTAAGTAGATCACGATTTCGAGACCATAACGGTCTCATCTTCAGTACTTCTTAGCTGCCAAAGAGGTACTGAAGATGAGACCGTTATGGTCTTGAAATCGTGATCTACTTAGAAGATTTATATGAGGAGAGGTAAGAAACATTTAATTTCACCATACGGTAAAACTTGTTTAATCCAGAATGTGAATAATGCGGAAATCTGTCCAATGTGAACAAATTTATTGGTCCCGGCAAAATTATAGTAATTTTATGTGTATTTACTTTGAATAAAACAGAATGTGTCTAACGCGGAAACATAAGGATATTTCCTCACAATCCATGAAAGAAAATATTTATAAGGCAGAAAGATAGAAAGCGAAATAAATTAGTTTCCACTTAAAATTCATCGGAGAACATATTGTTTAAACAACTCACCTCATAGGATTCATGCTTCCATGATATCGCGATTTCAAACATAATCATGTTCATCGTCAGCCATAACTCCGACTGATAAAATTCTTCGGCCGTCAACTATTCTATTGTCGCCATCTTCAGTGCTGCCATCTATGGTTGAATTTATGAACTTCGAAATCAATGTAATTTCGTTAGGGATATCAAAATTCATTGATCTATTTTTGTTTTTCTGAATGTATATTTTTTCCCAAACTGTCAATTCCAAAGGTTTCTCTACTTGTTTTAAAAGTTTAGCTTCTCTTCCAATTTTATGATGTTCTAATAAACTATGTGCAGCAATTGCAGATTTTTCAATTTCACAATTTTTAATATTTCTGAAATGTTCTTTTGTCCGAATTTCAAAATTCCTTTTTGTTTTTCCTATATAAACTTTATTGCAATCTTCACAATTTATTTGATAAATTCCAGATTTCTTACTGTCTGGAACATTGACTTTTTTATTGGTACTTAGAAGATTACCCAGACTAAATTTATTTATTGGTGCCAAAGAAATGTTGTATTTGTATGGCTGACGATGAACATGATTATGTTTGAAATCGCGATATCATGGAAGCATGAATCCTATGAGGTGAGTTGTTTAAACAATATGTTCTCCGATGAATTTTAATGATTATACCTCATAATGTTTACTTCCCAACATTAATTAAATATAGTTTCCACTTCATTAAATTATCGTTATGCAAATTAACAATAAGTGATGATTCCTGCCACTGGGTGAAGTAGAGTTTCAACCTGTATCTGGCAATTTTTTTTCGACCTCACTGCACATCCCTTTTGCAAAATACAGGTTCGTTTAACAAAGATTTTTTACTTCAAAAAATATTTTTATGTGTTGCAGGAGATGCAGTAAATAGCATTGTAAAGTTGCTGTACCGTCGTAAACACGAGAAAGAGCGCAGCACTCTGACACTCCTCCTGTGTGGAGAGAATGGTCTTGTGTACTGTCTGGAACAGGCATTTCTCACAGGGTTTAAATCCACGCGACTGTTTGGCCGGAATCTTTATCTGTGGGATTATTTCTGTAAGTGCTCACAGAATATCACTACCTTTTTTTTTACCAATGCCACTAGATTAAAAAAAAATTTCTCATGGAATTTCACCCAGTTTGGGACTGGTGCCCATCCAGCACCTTGAAGAATTTGGGTAGCTACAATGAGTAGCAGCTCCATGTCTATGCATGAGAAATTGAAAGAAGGAGCAGAAAAGGAAGACCAAGAACAACCTGGAAGAATAACATAAAAAATTCAATGAGGAAATTTGGTGTAATGGATGAAGACACAGAGAACAAAGAACGATGGAGAACTTTAATTAAGGGAAATTTGTGAATGTTTGTTACAAACTGATAGTCTATAAATCTGTAGTCATTTATGTATTTTTTTAAATTAATGTTAATTACTAAGATTGGTTGGAGAAAACTCTGTGATAGGAAGGTTCTCAAAATGAATGTTAAGTAAACCAGTTGTAATGGCTGCGGGACCCAACTTGCTGACTATTTGTCACCCCCTATAATTGCTGAATGATCGTCCACCTCCATGATTAATAACTAGAGACCGGATGTAGGGAAAATGCCTACAATTATTTATTATAGATATTGTAAAAGTGATAATAATTAAATGAATCGTGATTTTTTCTTACCTCATACATCTATGTTTTTTTAAACACAGCACTGCAGTATCGGCGACACTTTGTCGTCATCGTCAGCTGTTTTCATGACTGTCAATTTTTTCTCCTTTTTGCCGGTAATTATCCAGACTGCCATCTGGTGTTCTTTTGAAGGAATTCCTCTTCAAACTGCCATCTTGTGTAATTTTTAATGAATCATTTCCTAAACTGCTATCTGTTGTATTTTTGAAGAACTTTGTAATCAAGCTTGGTTCTTCCGGAATCTCAAAGTTCATAGTTCTAGTATGGTTTTTTTGAATATATATTTTTTCCCAAACTGTTAAATCCGAAGGTTTAGATAGATGTTTTAAAAGTTTTGCTTCTTTTTCTATCCTGTGATGCTCTAATAAACTATGTGCTGCTATAGCTGATTTTTCAATTTCTCCATTCTTTATGTTTCTGAAGTGTTCTTTTTTACGAGTTTCCAAGTTCCTTTTTGTTTTTCCTATATATATCTTGTTGCAATCTTTGC
Organism: Diploptera punctata; assembly: GCA_030220185.1. NCBI lineage: Eukaryota > Metazoa > Arthropoda > Insecta > Blattodea > Blaberidae > Diploptera > Diploptera punctata. The sequence continues at coordinate 1,344,571 of JASPKZ010000032.1, read as the reverse complement.
AATCAATTTGATAAATCCCAGATTTTTTGTTGTCTGGGGTATTACATTTATTATTAGTTAACAGCAGATTACCCAGGTTGAATTTGTTAATTGGAGCTAATGTTATATTAAAATTTCTGAAAATTTTTTGAAACTTATTATGAACTTCAGGATGGTAAGTGAATTTCTTGAATTTTACATCTTTCTTGGGACCATGATTTAAGGTGGTGTAAAAGTGACTTCATATAAGTTCATACCAATGACCCTAGAGTTGTTTTCCATGAAGTTCATTTTGCCTATTTCAGCTCATAATGCCTATAAATGCCTATTTGCAACTTTTTCTCGAAATTAACTCAGTATTTCAATGAAATCAATTAAAATGGACAAACTTCATGGCACAAATCATTTCATAGAAGTTTTCAAGTGTTTTTTTTTTTATAAATTCCCGTAGAATATTTTAGGGTAAGGGTAGCAATAAACCAATAACCTAGCAGGTAGATGGTTTCCCTCTCAATACACTCCCGTTAGTTAAATATTGTATTTTTCCAGCTCATGCATTTCCATTAAGCAAAATAGCCCTAACCTATGTCCCATTGTATTATGCTCAGGCTCTAAGGCTTGGAGAAAAGTTCTTTGCATCTTTTCAATACAAACATTGCTGAGTGAAAAAGAGGGTAGATGGCTCAAGCTTGCTTTCTTTCTCTGTGTTACACTTGGTGCTGAAACCAGCAATATTATTTTTGATGTTGGTAACATTGAATTCAGTCTGTAGTCCTCATTCACAGACAAAGTGGTGCAGCAAGTGTATGTGACTTTTTTTTTTTTTTTTTTTACCTTTAGAACAGTTTTTTTAAGATAACTAAAGAGCGGACAACAGTAAAATACAAACTGACCAATTTCGTGAAAGAATTTGGTGCAGAAATATTCTCAATGACAGTTCTGCTCTTTGTAAAAAGGCAAAACAAATTCCAAAAGCATCTCTGACATCTTCTCATGCTATTGATAGCATATGTTTATATTCTTAACATAAGACTGTAAAAAGTTATGTTGTAGTCCATTTTTGTAAGAGCCTATTTTGAATTTTTAGTGCCTAAATTAATGATTTTTAGTGCCTTTTTGCCTGCCTATTTTGATTGTTTTAAGTGCCTAACATCTGGACTCTATTAATAACACATGTAGATGTGAGGCCAGCAGCCAACTGGTAGGTCAAGTGTCTTCTAGGCATGTCGCACCATGAAGTTAGTAGAAAGTGGTCTAAAGAGAAGACAAAATATGAAGTGAGGTGTTATTATTATTATTAACATTAAATTATTAAAACTACAAATTTTGAAACAAATGTAACTTACACCACTGTAACTTTAACCTGTCTATTTAACTGGTTTATCTTTCAAATTAAACTAACAGAGATCACCATCAATTTTAAATAAGTTGGTAAACAAATAAATTCATTATATTTGAAAAGAAAAATATACGCCTAGACTGGAGTTTGAACCCAGGACCTTTGACTCTCTGTCAATGCTCTATCCAAGTGAGCTACCTAGGTATCCAATCTAAACACGTATTTTTCTCTTCTACATAGTTAATTCGCTAACCCCAAATGCCACGAGCCGTTGCTACGATTTTTGCAAATGGCAGCTCCTTTATTAAGTAGACTTTTTATTGGGAATTTAAACATTACTTATAAAGCCAGTAGTGCTTCTTTCAATGTTCTTATTATTAATTTTTAAACATCTTAATGATGGACAAATTATATTTGAAAAGAAAAATATACGCCTAGACTGGGGTTAAGTCAAGTTATTAATAAATTTGTAGTCCGTGTTCTCAACAGGGTCCTGGGTTCAAACCCCAGTCTAGGCGTATATTTTTCATTACAAATATAATTTGTCCATCATTAAGATGTTTAAAAATGAATAATATGAGCATTAAATAAATTCATAACTTAATTATGGGAACTAACATTATGAGGTTCTTCAATTAATGAATGAGTCAATTCTTAGATCCATGAATTTTGAAATTCCTGGTGAACAGGACTTGCTCTCAAGGTTCATCAAATCAACACCAGATGGCAACGTTATGAATGAAGATTCAAACGAAAATCTGGTAGTCATGACATTGGTTGAAGATGAGAGGGACACCTCTTGAAAAGTGCAGTTCCCGTGTTAAAAAAAACATGAAGTATGAGATAAGATAAGAAGTGACTAATTCATTAAACAAATAAATATTGGAGTGTGAAAAATTAATCAACTTAATTTAGAACTTTTCAAGCACCCATCAAAGAAATTCCTTACCATAGATCTGCCATTGCTATCCACACCAAGATAAAATCTGAATACCACCTGGCATTGTTAGAAAGGAGCAAAGAAAGCCAATGGAGAAATAAAATTGTTTCTGAAGTACCAGATTGGCCACGAAAAGAAGTTGTCGCAATATTTCGGATTGCAACAGGACATGACTGTCTCGCTACCCACCTTCATCGTCTGGGAATATTGAACAATCCTCTCTGCATGCTGTGTAGGACTGGATTCTGCTCACCTACTCCACTGTTCTACACAAACAACTGCTACACTCCATTAACGCTACTGGGAGGCAAGAGGGAAAATGATCTCGCTGCAAACTTCCTAATCTACTTAAGATTATTCTATTTATATTTTTATAGTGTTTTTATGCTATTGTTTCTATTGTGTATACGGAGGGTTGTTTCTGATCTCTGATAATGATTTGCCAAGTAGATTGTGACGTGGGAGTGTGAGTCATCAGGACAAGAGTGTGTGAGGTGATCAAACCAGTCAGTGTGCTGCTTCTGTTACACTCACACGCGTGTTGCTTTCATAATGCCTAAGAAGATTGACCCATTTTGGGAAGGGTACATTACTGCCCTTTCCGACGTTAATTATAGTTATTTCGTGATTATTGAGGCTTGCAAAAACGTAATTTTATGGTGTCAAATTGTGGAATTAGCTCAGTGCTTAATAAAAAGGGAACAAGTCGCTTGGGATTAATTCCAAAAGAAAAAAACGGGCAAATCCACGACCTGCTACTACCTGCACCCCAGATGTAATCAGTAAGGTCAAGGTGCTTATCTCTGGTGGTAACCCTGCCACACAAAGGGTGATTGCGAACAGATTGCGAATATCCCTTAAAACTGTGAACATCATAATAAACAAAGATTTAAACATGGAGAAGCGCCACAAAAGCAGGGTTCATAAATTGTTGCCAGGTCACATTGCCAAATGCCGCACCAACAGCAGGAAACTATGAAAAGCACCTGGCAGGAGAAAAATGGAAATTTTTGGTCACACTTGATGAAGCATATGTTTATCTAGGAGACTGCAACAAACCCCGGGCAATTTACTATAGAGAAAGGGGTGAAAAAAATTTTCAAAAGTGGTATGCCGAATGCAGAGAAAGTTTGTCCATGGATTTATGGTCATCGCGGGATATTGCTATAATGAAAAACTGACCATTCGTAGAGTAGCTAAAAAGGCCAAAATCAACTACCAGTAAGAAGTTCTCACCCCAATTTACCCGACTGCAATCCCAGCTCTCTATGGTATAGACAAAAACCATGTCTGGGTGCACCAAGACAAGGCCTCCAGTCACACTTCTGGTTCCACCCTGACATTCCTGGAGAAATGGAGCAGGAAACTGGAATACATGCTATTCCATTCAGCAATATCCCAGTGAAGTCTCCTGATGCATCACCGATGGACTTTGTGTCTTTGGACTCTTCAAAAGGGCACTGGGAAACAGGCGTCCTCGAACAATAGACGCTCTCTGGAAAGCATATAAAGAGAAGTGGGAATTTCTAGACATGGCTGTGCTGCTAAGAGTCTTTTGCAACGAAAACTCCGATGCCGAACCATAGCTCGGGTGAAGAGCCATCAATTAGAGCATGCTCGATGGTGGAGACACAGCTATTCTTAAGGTAAAACTTAAACATCATTTGTTATCAGAGATCAGAAACAACTCTCCGTAGTTATTACGTAGTTCTTACAAATATGTTAATAAGGTCTGTCATTTAGGTAAATGATCGGTATTTCAAATTCCTTGCATTAAATAAATAAATAAATAAAATTAGAACCTTATTACCTAATATACTGAAGTGTATGTTTGTTGCAGTGCGGGCCAAGGAACATTTTGAAATGACTCTACTGGAACCAGAACAAGATTCTACTCTGACTCCTGAAGATGAAAAGATACTCAGATGTTACTGTCATCTGATGGAGCAAATCGGAAATTCAAGTCATACGCTTGGCAAGGATGGCAAGTTCCAGTTGTTTGTGTGTCTCTGTGCCAGGTTTGTATTCTCTTAACATGTTGATTCATCAACTACATCAACATTCAAGTATGAAATCTTTATGGCCAACTTCTGATTTGACCCTGTATATTCTTCACTCTGCTGGTGGATACAGAAACTTCAAAATTCATTATTTTGTCTCTATTTTTCTGGATGTAGATTTTTTTTTGTTGCGAGTTATTTTGGTTTTTTCCACCTGTTTCAGCAATTTCTATTTCTTAAGTTATGTAGGTAGGAAATAACACTATGAGGTTTATTTTAATTTTGTTGAGTTGTTTCTTGACTCACCTCATACTTCTTAACTCCCTCGCAGATCCGGATTTTGTCACTGTATTTGTGACATTCTCAATGCTGTTCACGTTCACAACTGACGTCCAATGGCCTCCTCTCCTGCAGACTGACCTCCGCGCCATCTGATGGCTGACCGATGAACTTCCAAATCAATCCCCTCTCCTTATCGCCGGGTATTTCAAAATTCATAGTTATGTTTTTATTCTTGCATATGTAAATTTTTTCCCAAATTGTGAGTTCCTTCGGTTTTTCCAATTGTTTAAGTAATTTTGTTTTGGTTTCTATTCTATGTTTTTCTGACCAGGCATGTGCAGCTATTGCAAAAAACAATTAAGAAAGTTGAAACCAGCCTAAAATCAATTAAAAAAATTATGACACAAAAGGAGAAGTTTAAATTAAAAATACCAAATCCCAGAAAACCCAACATTCATGGTTCAGACTAGTGGGCAGCCCACTACACCATTCTAGACCTGGCACAAACATTAACAATTCTTTCCACGTATACAAATCTATAATTCTCGTTTTGTCCGCTGTCAGGTAGGTGCCACCACCATTGCCAACAGCCAGCTTCGTTTAGAAGTATCTATATTTGAGAATTTTACACCACCACTTTTATAAGCAGTAAACGATGTTATTTAACATTTTCCAATACTGTTATTTTAACACCGTTCCAATAATGGATCATATTATATGGTACTGTGAAAAGAAAAATTAATGTCTGAACTAGGAATCAAACCATGGACCTCTAGTTCTCCAGACTAGTGTGCAGCCCACTACACCATTCTAGACCTGGCACAAACATTAATGTATCTAGAATGGTGTAGTGGGCTGCACACTAGTCTGGAGAACTAGAGGTCCATGGTTTGATTCCTGGTTCAGGCATTAATTTTGCTTATATTATTTTTTATCGTCAGCTTGTCCAGAATTGTTTTAAAACATGTCCAAGAACAAATCAACATTAATATTGAGGTAAGATGATCAGACTAAAAATAATATAATTAAAATAACCTCAAAGTATCACTTCCTAAAATTAAATATTAATTTTTCTTTTCACAATACCGTTATAATATGATCCATTATTGGAACTGTGTTAAAATAACAGTATTGGAAAATGTTAAATGGTACACTTGTGCTCTGAACCATTCAGTTATTGGACCTTAGTTTTATAATTAAAATAAAGTTACCATTGTATATATATAACTGTAGGCTTTCACGGCCGGCATCTTGATCCCTATTAGGTTCGTCTTCCGGGCATATAGGCCGTGGTCCAGTCGTTCTTCTACTTGACGTTTCGTCTACTGCTGCGGTAGACATCATCAGGAGATACTGCGAGCTCTCTGTGAACTCCTCAACAGTCGGCTGCAGACTGGCTGGTCGTTGGAAACTCCCTCCATAGGGACCAGCCAGTCTGCAGCCGACTGTTGAGGAGTTCACAGAGAGCACGCAGTATCTCCTGATGATGTCTACCGCAGCAGTAGACGAAACGTCGAGTAGAAGAACGACTGGACCATGGTCTATATGCCCGGAAGACGAACCTAATAGGGATCATTACCATTGTATAGTTATATTATGACATTGTTTTCTAGGGAACACCTGCTGTCCTGCATGTTGGGACCCCTGTCAGCGTGCCGAGTGACGCAGGAGATGTACGAGGAACAGTCATTCATGCGTAATCCAACATTACTCACATTCCTCAAGCAGATCCTCGAGTCGCTGGATGAATTTGACATAATCCTGGAGAATTCACTGACACAGGGAATATAAAGGTCTCATTCGCTCATTTCATGAGTTAAATGCCAGATGATATTAATCTTCTTGTCTTTAAATGCTCTCTTGTTGATCTTGAGCTCACAGGAAGTTCTGTTTCACTGAAATACAATTACATTATACTGGCTCCACTTCTGGATTCCAATCTCAATTACTCCATGTTGGGGCCAGGGAATCGACAGTACATTCCTAGCATGTTTTCTACGTGCAGATTTAATTTGGATGAGTAATATTATTCAAGTATCGCAGACAAGGAAGACTAGCTTGCTGGAATTGTAGGAAAATTGGACATCTGATACAGGACTAGGCTCTGTGATTGGCACGAGATGTGACACAAATGGAGAATGAAAGAGGGAAAGTGCCCAGTAGGTTGACAAGAATGAGGTTGGAGAATAACAGTAACTGTGATTTTATGGAGGTAAATTATACAGGGTCCCGTGCCATAGCCGAGTGGTTAAGGCAAGTTGCCTTGGCGCAGAGCTACGGGACATATGCTGGTTCGAGACCCCATGGGGGAAGAAATTTTCTCATGGAATTTCGGCCAGACCGGTGCCCACCCAGCATCGTGAGGAATTTGGGTAGCTGCAGTAAGTAGCGGCTCCAGGTTGAGAAAACCAGCTATAATGGCTGGGGAACCCGATATGCTGACCACATGTCACCCCTGTACTGGCTGGATAATTGTCTACCTTTGTGATTAACACATACAGATTATTCTACCAGTTATTATATGGGTGCGAAACATGGACTCTTACTTTAAGGGAGGAAAGGAGATTACAAGTATTTGAGAATAAAGTACTTAGGAACATTTTTGGACCAAAGAGAGATGAACAGACAGGTGAATGGAGAAGACTACATAACAATGAACTACATGGTCTTTATAGCAAGCCAGATATAATAACACTTAAGTCTCGTAGACTGCAATGGGCAGGGCATGTGGCACGTATGGGGAATGAAAGACTTGCATGGAAGCTTCTTGTAGGAAAGCCAGAGGGAAAACGCCCAGTTGGTAGACCAAGAATGAGGTGGGGGAATAACATTAACTATGATTTGAGGGAAGTAGATTATGTCCGTGCGGCCATGAACCTACAGGTTCGATAGTGCCAGTGAGTAAGTAAGTAAGATGTGAGGCCAGCATGCTGTTAGTCTATGCTGATGATGTAGTACTATTGGGCGATAGCGAGGAGATACTAAAGGCAACTCGTACACACTATTGAGTAACACTAAGAAATTGGAACTGAAAGTAAATATCAATAAAACTAAATATATGGTCACACATAGAAATACTTTATATAATGGAAATGGATGGCTATTGACAGATTAGGGAAGTTTTGAGGAAGTGGCTGAATTCAAATACCTAGGAACAATAATCACAAAAAGGAATGAGGGAAGCTTCTTGTAGGAAAACCAGAGGGAAAACGTCCAGTTGGTAGACCAAGAATGAGGTGGGAGAATAACATTAACTATAATTTGAGGGAAGTAGATTATGCAGGGAATGATTGGAAAACATTTCCTCAGGATAGGGATGTATGTAGAGCTTATGTCCGCGTGGCTATGAACCTATGGTTCAATAGTGCCAGTGAGTTGAGATGTAAGACCAACAGCCAGCTGGTAGGACAAGGACCTTCTAAGACATGTTCTCTAACGCTTGAAATAAAGTATTGACGTAGACTTTCATGGCCAGAGTTACTATGATGATCTTGAAGATTTTCAGGCTGTAGGCCGTGGTCGTGAGGCTTTTAGTTTTCCCTTCCGTAGAGGTGAGGCTACTGTATTGACGTAGACTTTCATGGCCAGAGTTACTATGATGATCTTGAAGATTTTCGGGCTGTAGGCCATGGTAATGAGGCTCGCGATGGGGAGGAAATCTACAAGCCTCACGATCATGGCCTACAGCTCGAAAATCTTCAAGATCATCAAAGGAAATAAAAATATATATTATCTAACACATGACTATATATGTTATTTGGGAGAATTTTAAAATATATAATTACAATTATATTATTTTTAGTCTGATCATCTTACCTCAATATTAACGTTGATTTGTTTTTGAACATATTTCAAAACAATTGAGGGAAGTTTTGAGAAGGTGGCTGAATTCAAATACCTAAGAACAATAATCACAAATAGGAATGAGGGAAGCTTCTTGTAGGAAAACCAGAGGGAAAACGTCCAGTTGGTAGACCAAGAATGAGGTGGGAGAACAACATTAACTATTAAAATATATATACAGTCAATATGCCCATTTCACCAATAAATGTTTAAAATGGTCAACAAGTTTCTACAGCCAAGCTGTCATTCTCAAGACCAGATATTGACTGAAGACAATATAGATAAAAAATAAAGATACAAATTCAGTTAAAAACAAACTACGTCACATGACGCAATCATTCACAAGTGAAAGTAAAACATAATAAAACTAATCCTCTTTTTTATCAATTAGAGAAAAGAGGGGGCTGTACGGAATAGGGCCTTTGTCTTTGTTCATTATTTTATCCTTATTTTTATAAATTTCCAAACTTTCTGTATATATATTTTAATATTGTATCACCAAGAAGATCAATTGTGTATTAAAACATTAACTATGATTTGAGGGAAGTAAATTATACAGGGAATGATTGGAAAACATTCCTCAGGATAGGGATATATGGAGAGCTTATGTTGTTGAACATATTTCAAAACAATTGTTTTGAAACATGTTCAAAAACAAATCAACATTAATATTGAGGTAAGATGATCAGCATCATCATCATCAACAACAAGGATTAGGCCCAATGGCCTGTTCCGATCTCATTATAGGTCGAATTGATCCTTCCATCTCTTCAATGGTCTTCCCAACATTCTTCTCCCTTTTGGTTTATAATTATACATTCTTCTTGGTATGCACTGTTCATTCATTCGTAATACGTGCTGAAGATAAGCATTTTGGTAATATATTATTCTTTCACAGAGATTAAATATATTAAGTTCTGTTCTTATATCTTCGTTTTTCTTTTTATCGGTCCTTTGGTATCCTGCTATTGATCTCCACATCTTCATTTCAGCAGCCTCTATTTGTTTACGATCTGCCTTTGTTAATGGTAAGATGATCAGACTAAAAATAATATAATTAAAATAACCTCAAAATATAACTTCCTAAAATTAAATATTATATAATTACAATTTTCATAGATTACATAAGCATTGTTTTATTCTTATGCATACACAGTGCAGAATATGTTGGAATTTCATTAGTTTCAAAATGTCAAAATTTATGTAAAATTTCTTAAACATTGGAAAGCAAAGCATTCGAAAAGCGGAGAGAAACAAATTATTTTTAATATTTTCAAAACAGTTTAGTAAAAAATATCTCACATTAACCATTGAGGATGTGGTAAAAATAACAGCAGACTTTACACGTGAGTCAGTGTGGAACATAAATTCTGTTTATAATGACATTTTACTGGTAAATAAAGGTTTATTTAGTGGAATGCAGGCTTTTCACGGCCGGTAATCATGGTTATAAAAGATTCCGGGCTATGTGGCCGTGGTCTATAACTGGCGTTTCTTCCAGACGTTTCTCCCTCAACTGCGGAGGGCATCTTCAGTGGCGAGCGCTTACAGCTGTTGTTTCCCTGTCGTAGACTCGACTGCAGTCGAGTCTACGACAGGGAAACAACAGCTGTAAGCGCTCGCCACTGAAGATGCCCTCCGCAGTTGAGGGAGAAATGCCAGTAATAGACCACGGCCACATAGCCCGGAATCTTTTATAACCATAAAGGTTATTTATTGACATCATGGAAAAAGCATTAAACGTTTAATTAGGTTGTAATTAATATTAATAGTTTAATTAGGTAATAGTGAGTGGAGGACATATTTTTAACGACTCACCTCATATAATTTCAAATTTCTTTGATACCAGCGGTTTCAGACAATATCTTGTCCGTCTTCAGTCATGGCTTATGACTGAAGAGGGACAAGATATTGTCTGAAACTGCCGGTATCAAAGAAATTTGAAATTATATGAGGTGAGTCGTTAAAAATATGTTCTCCGCTCACTATTAATGATATAACCTCATAATGTTTACTTCCCAATATTAATTTAAATATATTTAATTAGGTAGCCCATATATAATTTTTAGTTATAAATAAATAAGAAATGGAGGAAGTTCCCAATTATTGGTACCATCTTACATTATATTCAGTTTCATCATCTTGGCACGTTCCGCTTCCCGATGCACAATATGCTGCAGATTGTCCTTCCAACATTGTTTTGGTTTTCCTACATTTCTTTGGCCTTGAGGTTTATAATGAAGCATCTGTTTTGATAAACGATTATTTGGCATTTTTTGTACATGTTCAAACCAATTACATTTATTTCTCTATATTCTATCGTTTATATTATATACAGTAAAACTTGTTTAATCTGGAACGTGAATAGTGCAGAAATCTGTCCAATGTGAACAAATTGATTGGTCCCGGTGAAATAATAGCAATTTTACGTGTATTTATTTTGTATAAAACGGAATCTGTCCAACGCGGAAACAGAAGAGTATTTCTACACAATTAATGAAAAAAGTTTTTATAATGCGCAAAGAGAGACTGAGAAATAAATTAGTTTCCACTTCAATGAATTCCCGATAGGCCAAACAAGGAATGATTACTGCTGCTAGATGAATTAGAGATTGTACCTGTACCTAAAATTTTCATTCGGTCTCACTGCACACCTGTTATGCAAAATACAGATACCTGTCTCTCAAATAACCATTGCACTGTAAAATCTTAAATATGGTTGGTTGGTTGGTATCTAATGTCGAGCACTTGATAATGAAATCATTCGCTCTCTTGCACTCCAATATTTAGCAGAAAGGCTGGTGTCTTCTACAAAAGCTGGACAACGGAGGAGATGGTTTCTTCCCATATCTTCATTTAAATTGCAAAAAGGGGATTTAGGTGAATCTGTTATGCCAATTCTGTGTATCTTTCTCCAAGGCTTCATGTTTATATTGGAGTACAATAAACTAGTTGTAACCGTTTAGTAGTAGGCACCACATGTGGTGGTTACGTCACCCATAGAGAGAAAGTAGGTATAAGAAGGAAGGAGAAATGAACCCCTAGGCCTCGAGTACTCTAATACCATCAGGGTCGAAAGAAACAAGAGGTCAGTCAAGGGAGACTGGATAGAAGAGTTGAAAGAGGGAATTGGTATGGGGAGGAGAAGTAATACCAATTCGGTCAAAAAAGAAAAACTCACCAAGCTGACCAGTGCTTGTTGGTGAGTAGCCCTTCCCTTTCGTTCATCATGCATAAGCATGATTACTAACAGCTGCACCACGAGAAGGTGAGGGATTGGACACTAGGTTACTGTCCAGGTCGGTTCCTTTAAGCCTTCGATGGAAGGAATTAAAGGGTCTCCTCTCTGTTAAAAACAGTAGCCTTTCCGCAGCCAATCTTAAATATTAGTTTAAGTTCTGAGACCGATCTTTCACGGGTAGCATTCTGAATCTATGGAATAAAGATGGCTAAAACGTATGTATCATTCTCATTAAACGAAAAAGTGAAAGTGATTGAAGATAAATCTCCAAACCAATGATCCAAAGTCAAACTCTAGCTGTTGCTAAATCCCTAGGGAATAACAATTTCAAGGCATCTTTAAATTGGCTGGACAGTTTTAAAAGACGACACAATGTAGTGTGGAATGAAATTTGCGGGGAATCAAAGGATGTGGACGAAAGTGTAGTTAGTGAGTGGAAACCGAAACTGCATAGGCCTACTTTAATTTCAGGATACGCATAAGAGACATTTTTAACGCTGACGAGATTTGACTGTTTTTTTTTTTGCACGTTACCGTAGAAGTCGCTCATACATACTCTACTTCACTTTTTAACGGCAGCGGAACTACAATTAATCCAAGGTGCGTAAAAAAAGACGTACACGGTACTCTATAATCTAAGATTATTAATAAGTTTTAGTTTTTTATAATGCGGAATTTTGTCTAATGTGGGAAAAAAAATTGATCCCATGCGATTCTGCTTTGAGCAAGTTTTACTGTGTTAATATTATTCGTTTTTAAACACCTTAATGATGCCAAATTATATTTGAAACGAAAAATGTACGCCTAGACTGGGATTTGAACCCAGGACCTTTGACTTTCTATGTCAATGCTCTTCCATCTGAGCTACCTAGGCCTCCAATCTAAACGCGTATTTTTCTCTTACACAGCTCAGATGGAAGAGCATTGACATAGAAAGTCAAAGGTCCTGGGTTCAAATCCCAGTCTAGGCATATATTTTTCTTTTCAAATATAAGTTTTACTGTATTTGTAATTCATCTCTGATATCTTGACTTTTCTTTTTCTCTTAAAGGTACACCTGCAATAGATCTCAGAATATATTCAGTCTTATTTCCCATAAAATATGATGTTGCCTAAGAACTATGTTTCTATTGTATACAATTCAGTCATGTAGCGGTTAAAAGTAGCACAAAGGTTCCCCTAATAAACAGAGTCGCAGACCTTATGCGAGTTTGTTTAACAATACAACTGGAAGTTAGATTGGAATTAGTATATAAAAGGAAGAAAGAGATCTTTGAAAGATGTAGAAGATGCTAAAGATATTATATTCTCACAAAAAATCAAAAGAAATAAAATGTGTTGTAAAGCACAATATTTTTTTCTCATTAACAAATTGTTGTTGTCTACATTCTGGCATTTAACTCCAAGTGTTTCTAGTAGTTCTACAGCTTGATGTCAGATGGCTGGCTCTCGTTTGATTCTTAATGCCATCTGTGATTAAGGTGTAGAACTTTGATAAACTGTAAAACATTTTATTTAAATTACTCGTCTTCTTTTTAAAATATAATACAATATGATGTTAAAAAATAAGGTTAGGAACAAAACGAAATGATGAAAAACAGAAAGAAATCTTGCACTTTAAGAAGTGTCTATGACAGCTGCATACACTGATGTGGTTCACTGAGCATTTTATGTCAATTTTCTGTTTATGCTCTGCAGAAATGAACATTTTAATTATTGGAAAAAATCATACATGGGTTAATTTTCCAGTCATAAAGACAATTTAACATCCAATTGCAAACATTTACTCAATTTAAGTATCATTTGACTGCAATAATTTGTGAACAATTGTCACTTTATATAGTTCTATTTTAAAACTAATTTGACAAGAAGAATTGAACCACATTCTGCTAAAAGGAACCAACCCTCAAATTTGAAATATATACGAGTTAATGGTGTATTTTAATATAATAAATTTGGGAATTTTAACATTATGAACATTGGCTCCGATTAACAAATTCAGCCTGGGTAATCTTCTGTTAACTAATAATAAAGTTAACACCCCAGACAACAAAAAATCTGGAATTTATTAAATTGATTGCAAAGATTGCAATAGGATATATATAGGAAAAACAAAAAGAACACTTCGAAACTCGTAAAAAAGAATACTTTAAAAACAAAAGTGGAGAAATTGAAGAATCAGCTATAGCAACACATAGTTGATTAGAAAATCATGGAATTGAAAAAAAAAAAAAAAAAAAAAAAGCAAAACTTTTGAAACATCTATCTAAACCTTTGGAATTAACAGTTTGGGAAAAGATATATATTAAAAAAAAAACATACTAGAACTATGAACTTCGAGATTCCAGATGAACCAAGCTTGATTATAAAGTTCTTAAAAAATACACCACATGGCAGTTTAGAAAATACTCCTTAAAAAGTACACCAGATGGCAGTTTGGATAATTATCGGCAAAAGAAAAAATTGACAGTCATGGAAACAGCTGACAATGGGGAATATTGTTCTCCGATACTGCGGTGCTGTGTTTAAAAAACATAGATGTATGAGGAGGTAAGAAGAATTCATGAATCATTTGATTCTTATTAATGGTATATTATTGTACCTCAAGTATCACTCCTTGTCCTGCAAAAAAATCCAACTCTTATGCCATCTATGAAACAAGTAAGAAAACACTGACAGAATGTGCCACATTTCTCTTTTTTCTGCAGAAAGAACCAGACAACAAAAATGTGTAAAATCTCAGAATTAAAAAAATGTTTGAGAAGAATTAAATGAATCATGATTTCTTCTTACCTCATACTTCTATGTTTTTTTAAACACAGCTCTGCAGTATCAGCGACCCATTGTCACCATCGTCAGCTGTTTTCACGACTCATAATGTTAAAAATTCCCAAATTTAATAAATGTTTGAGAATTGAAAAATGTTTTTCTCATAAAACAGAAGCTCTTTAATTTCCTGTTAGTTGAAGTTAAAAGTAAATGTTTATTTTTATTTGTGAATTTTTTTATGGACATTTAACTGTAATTGCATTTTTCTCAGTTCTGTTATCTTGTGGCTTGGTTCCTTTTATAGAATGCGGTCCAATTAATTCACGTAAATTGAAACTTCCATATAAAAGATGTTAGAAATATGTGGTCGTACAAGGACATTTTATGTTGAAGGTAGATTATTATTAAATTTGATTATTATTGTAACTGTAATTGAATTTTAAAAAAATATGCACTTGAATTGAGTGGTTATGTACATGAGAATTTATCAGCCAATAATTTTCTTCCAGTCTGCTATCTGCTACACAGGCTGCACATTCTTGGCACATCATAAAAACAATATTACTGTATTGTTTATTTTTTATTATTTCACTCACCTCATACGTTGGACGTCAGTTGTGAACGTGATGCAGCATTGAGAATGTCACAAAAGATGTGAAGAAACCCAGGGTCTGCTATGAATTATGAAGTATGAGGTGAGTGAAATAATAAAAAATAAACAATATTAAAAAACCTCATAGTGTTATTTCCTATCTACATAACTTAATATTACTGTATATTTTTTAAGATATATTAAATCTCATAGACTGCAATATGCAAGACATATAGCTAGAATAGGGGAATGAAAGAAGGTCATGGAAACTTTTTGTAGGAAAGCCAGAGGGAAAGTGCCCAATAGGAAGGCCAAGAATGAGGTGGAAAAATAATATTAACAATGATTTGAGGGAAGGTATATCTTTTTTTGAGATATACTATATTTCATACACTATGATGGACAGCATATGTGGCACAAATGAGGGATAAGCAAGCAACTTCTTCATAAGTTAATTATTGGAAATAACATTATGAGGTTCTTCAATTAATGAATGAGTCAATTCTTATCTTACCTCATATTTCATGTTTTTGTGACACAGGAACAAAAAAAGGAATAAAAGAATACCCCACCCTGCCATCTGATTCAAAGAAAGGAAAACAATTAAAAAAATGTTAAAAGAAATTCAATATTATATTAGCACTGACTATTTAACTCATGCCCCAAATGGGAGTCAATGACCAACCACGTTTCAATGAATTTTGATTTACAACCAATCACAGTCGTGTTTCACCTAAAATTTACCAACTAAAGTTTATCATAATAAAGAAAGCACCTCCTTTTTAACATTCTGAATAGGTCATAGCATTATTTTGCAGTGACTGACCCTGTAAGAAATACGGCTACCAGATTGTATATATAGTGCATGAATGTCAACAGAAAGCGCATGCGATGTTAAATGCAGAAATGTTAAAAATGGAGAAACCGAAAAATCTGCAATAGCTGCACATGCCTGGTCAGAAAAACATAGAATAGAAACCAAAACAAAATTACTTAAACAATTGGAAAAACAGAAGGAACTCACAATTTGGGAAAAAATTTACATATGCAAGAATGAAAATACAACTATGAATTTTGAAATACCCGGTTATAAAGAAAGAGGACTGATTTGGAAATTCTTCGGTCGGCCACCAGATGGCACGGAGGTCAGTCTGCAGGATAGAAGGCCGTTGGACGTCAGTTGTGAACGTGACGCAGCATTGAGAATGTCACAAAATATGTGAAGAAACCCAGGGTCTCCTATGAATTATGAAGTATGAGGTGAGTGAAATAATAAAAAATAAACAATATTAAAAAACCTCATAGTGTTATTTCCTATCTATATAACTTAATACCTATTATGTTACGATCTATAATGTAACCAGATGGGGATAAGAATCGACTCATTCATTAATGAAATGTCTTATAGGAAAGCGAGGAAAAGCAGCCAATAGGTGAAAAAGGAACAACATAGGAGAATAATGTCAACCATGATTTGCAGGAATGAATTATACAGGGAATGATTGGAAAACATTAGCTCAGGTTAGAGAAGTATGGAATGTCTAAGTCTGGATGGGCCATGAACCTGTGGGTTTGATAGTGCCAGTGAATGCATGTAACAAGGCATGTCAACATTTTGGGGGAAAATTCATTACATGTACAAGATAAAATTATGTTGTTATTATTAATTTAACATTTCTCACTGAAAGATAAATTATATTTGAAGAGAAAAATTTTCGCCTATACCGAGACTTGAACCCGGGACCTTTGGCTTGCCGTGCCAAACGCTCTACCAACTGAGCTACCGAGGCGAGTTGTGATCTAGACGCAAATTTTTCTCTTATATACGTTGTAATTCCCTAACACCAAATGCTTTTGAAACCATTGCTTCTATCTTTGCAAATGGCGGTTTCTTAGTTAAGAAGACATATATTGGGAATTTTAACATTACATTATAAAGCTAGTAAGGCTTCTAATGATGTTTTTATTATTAATTTAACATTTCTCACTGAAAGATAAATTATATTTGAAGAGAAAATGTCTTCTTAACTAAGAAGCCACCATTTGCAAAGATAGAAGCACTGGTTTCAAAAGCATTTGGTGTTAGGAAATTACAACATATATAAGAGAAAAATTTGCATCTAGATCGCAACTCGCCTCAGTAGCTCAGTTGGTAGAGCGTTTGGCCCGGCAAGCCAAAGGTCCCGGGTTTGAGTCTCGGTCTAGGCGAAAATTTTTCTCTTCAAATAAAAGATATAATAAGATAAAATTATGTTAATAGTGACTGGAGAACATATTTTAATCGACTCACCTCATACATTTTCAAACTTCTTTGATACCGACGGTTTCAGACAATATCATGTCCTTCTTCAGTCATGGCTTCCACTGATGAAATTCCGTGATTGTTGATTTCTTTAGTGACATCACCTCTTGTGCTGCCATCTTTCGTTGGGATTATAAACTTTGTAATTAAATTTTTATCCACTGGAATATCAAAATAAATATCAATCTATGAATTTCGATATTCCGGTGGATAAAAAATTTAATTACAAAGTTTATAATCCCAACGAAAGATGGCAGCACAAGAGGTGATGTCACTAAAGAAATCAACAATCACGGAATTTCATCAGTGGATGCCATGACTGAAGAAGGACATGATATTGTCTGAAACCGTCGGTATTAAAAAAGTTTGAAAATGTATGAGGTGAGTTGATTAAAATATGTTCTCCACTCACTATTAATGATATAACCTCATAATGTTTACTTTCCCAATATTAATTTAAATATAAAATTATGTTATTTGTACATAGTAACAATCCTGGAACTACAAGCATGATGTGGCCCTGTAAACATGTAACATAAGCTAGTGGAAATAACTGTGCAGCTGTGACAGACACCAGAGAGCAGCACATACTGATGTGACACAGAATAACTGTGATAAGCAATACTCGTTATGTTTAGTTCCTGTTAAGTTGGTACCAAAGATCTGTGTGTGAATGAGCGTGTGTGACTGTGCGAGAGAAACCAATAAAAGAGATTGAGGTGTATATTAAAACTTTGATTTATTGAGTCGCTCTTCATTCTTTGTCTTAATGATATAAAGATACTTTATTTGATGAACAAAAAGTTTCTCTAGTGATTTACTTAAAAAATTATTTAGAGATATTTTCGATGTTTTTATCTAAATTAACACTTTCCAATCCTGGATAGAATTTCTTCTTCTTCCTTCCAAGTATTAGGCCAAGGCCTGTTATGATCCTATAGAAAATTTTCCCTCCAGTGTTTCATAGAATGACCCAGAGATTTTTTTTTTCTTCCAAGAATTGTCCTTTTTCATGCTTTGGTCGTCATAAGTTTGATCCTTTCGGGAAATTCTCGTATAAGACTTGAAAGCATAATAATAGTCCCTTTGATTGGTTGCTGGCCAAAGGAAGGCAAGACCAGTGATGGGGCTGCCATTTAATAGCCTCTGGTCTGGCTTTTCTGGAGAAGAAAAGAAAATAAAGGAAAGAAGAAATCGAAGAAAGGAAGGACTCCCTAGCCCTTGGATGCCCTAATAGTGTCGGGGTCGAAAAAAACAAGAGTTAACACAAGAGAGGTTAGATAGTAAAGTTAAAAGAGTGCAAAACACAAGTAAGTGGAAGAAATGTTTTGCTCAGCTTGGGCATCTTGTGGTCGCCATTTACATATCCCCTAGATGGGGACCCCTGAGGAATGGATGGAATTTAATTTAAGAAAGAAAAATTAACACTTGAACCAGGGCTTGAACCCTGGATCTCTGTATCTGTACGTCAGTGCAATACAAATTATGCCATTTGAGTACCGATAAGAATGCCAACATTTTTTTCCGATCCGATTGAGGGTCCACTTTTCAGCGGCTGCCCTTTTACCAGCCGGCTGCTGGCCCTTCACATCCACATGTGTCAATCACAGAGGTGGATGATCAACAGCCAGTGTAGGGGTGACATGTGGTTAGCATGTCGAGTCCCCCAGCCGTTATAGCTGGTTCCTCAACCTGGAGCCGCTACTTATTGTAGCTACCCAATTGCCTCACGATGCTGGGTGGGCACCGGTTCCATACTGGCCGAAATACCATGAGAAAATTTCTTCCCCCATGGAGACTCGAACCAGCGCAAGTCCCGTAGCTCTGCGCCAAGGCTTCCTACCTTAACCGCTCGGCTACGGCCACTTATACAATTCTCATGGTACGAAGGCATCACGCCAACTGACTTCTATTCAGAAGTATTTTTATTGAGAATTTATACATTACTTTTTAGCAGTAAAGCTTCATATTTTTGAGTTTTTATTTGAATTGACACTGTCCAGTCCTGGATAGAATTTAATTTAAGAAAGAAAAATTAACGCTTGAACTCTGGATCTCCGATTCTGTACATCAGTGTGATACCAATTACGCCATTCAAGCACTGATCTTATTGAAGGTGTAGATGTTTAACCTCCAAAGTCATAGATACGAGGTGAGGTATGAAGTATTTTAATTTAATCTTAAATTAAACCTCATAGTGATTTTTTCCCTATAAAAATTCAAGGAAAATATATGTCTAGACTGGGGTTTGAACCCAGGACCTTTAGCTTTATAAGCTACTGCTCTGCCGCTGAGCTATCCAATCTAAATACACAACGGTTGATGGAGAATTAACTACTCCGAAACTGGTAGTAGCAGTTGTGTTGGTTTGTCGATGTTCTAATGTTTTGAATATTGGTTCCCTTTTTGACCATAGATCTGCTGTCTTGTTTCCTGCCAATCCTAGATGTGAGGGTATTCACTGAAAGTTAATTCTTTTGTTTAGTTTGGTGAGTATGATCATCATTTCGTCTCAGCCTACAGTTCTTTATTAATATATATATATATATATATATATATGTTATATGGGGCACGCCGTAGCGTAGTGGTTAAGGCACTGCGCTACAAGCCGGAAGGTCGAGGGTTCGAGTCCCGGTGGAGTCAGGATTTTTAAACTGACCCAAACCTTCTGGCAGCACTATGGCCCTGGGGTCGACTCAGCCTCTAACTGAAATGAGTACCAGACGCTTGTTCTGGGGTAAAGGCGGCCGTCACGCAGGGCTGACAATCCGGCTGACATCAAGTGCCGATTGTCAAGAAAAAGTGGGAGCCTTAACCTCCTACTACCCCAAGGGCCTCCCGAGGCCTGTAGTGGGATCACTTTACCTTTATATATATATGTTATATTGCAGATTTTTGCGGATATAAGTATGAATAAGAAAGTTTTCTTGGGTTTTCCGTGTCTTGGATTCAAGTTTGGCCTCTGGCCACTGATTCCGACGTTTCAGCATGATCCCAAATGCCATTATCAAGGAGTGATAAGTTTGAGTCACAGGTTTAAGTCTTATATAATAAAATACATAAGAGCTTCCGGGAAATTCTCGTATAAGACTTGAAAGCATGATAATAGTCCCTTCGATTGGTTGCTGGCCAAAGGAAGGCAAGACCAGTGATGGGGCTGCCATCTTATAGCCTCTGGTCAGGCTTTTCTGGAGAAGAAAAGAAAATAAAGGAAAGAAGAAATGGAAGAAAGGAAAGACTCCCTAGCCCTCGGATGCCCTAATAGCGTCGGGGTCGAAAAAACAAGAGTTAACCAAGAGAGGTTAGATAGTAAAGTTAAAAGAGTGCAAAACACAAGTAAGTGGAAGAAATGTTTTGCTCAGCTTGGGCACCTTGTGGTCGTCATCCACATATCCCCTAGATGAGGACCCCTGAGCTTTTCAATATAGAAACTCATATCGCCTTCGTTGACTTCATAAAGGCTTTTGACAAAGTAGACAGAAATATATTACTACAAATTTTAGCTGATGATAACGTTCCACAACAATATATTACTAATATCTTCAACATCTATAAAGATAATGAAATCTCTGTTAAACAAGATGGCAAATTATCTTCTTGGGAAAAGGTCAACACTGGAGTAAGACAGGGATGTGGACTTTCACCGGTGCTTTTCATTATATACATGAATAAATTAATAAATGAATGGAGGAAAACACAACGAGGATATATACCCATCAATAGGAACCTCAAACTCGATGCTATTCTTTTTGCAGACGATTTAGCTCTCCTGGCACTTTCCGAAAATGATTTGCAACGATCAATTTATAATTTACAAAAAATAGGTGCCAAATTTAATATGGAAATATCAATTAACAAAACTAAAATTATGGCATTTCATGGGAAGGACCCCATACAAAGTAAAATCTGTCTCCAGAATAAAATTTTAGAGAGAGATCTAATCAATTTAAATATCTTGGATATTATCTCTCTATCTGGGATGAAAAGGATATCCCTGAAAAAGTTACTAGTTATAATAAAAGTTTAGGAATTATTAATCAAGTTATGAAACCATCCCCTGTACAAAAAAACACCAGATTAGGTTTATATAACACTTTGGCTAGACCAGTGTTGACCTATGGTAGTGAAGCATGGACACTAAAAAAAACATGAAAGCAGAATAACGGCTTGTGAAATGAGATTCATGCGCAGAACAGCGGGTTACACCAGATGGGATCGGAAAATGAACACCGATATCTTAAAAGAATTGAAGACTACGCCAATTTTGAATATATTAAACAGTACCAACTAAATTGGAAACACCATCTTGAAAGAATGAGTTCAAATCGGATCCCCAAAGCTGTTTATAATTATATACCAAGAGGATGAAGATCACTGGGCCGTCCTATGAAACGCTGGAGGGAAAATTTTCTATAGGATTGTAACAGGCCTTGGCCTAATACTTGGAAGGAAGAAGAAGAAGACATAAGAGCTTTCGCTGTGGTCCGTTTCCGTAGACGTACACCCATCCAAGGTTTAGTTCTTATGTAGTTAAATACCTTCAGTTTTCAGTGTGGTCCATTTCGGAAGCCGTACACCCATCCAAGCATCGACCACACTCCATGTTACCCAACCGTGATTTTCTTCATATCTTCTTCGCTGTTCTGGGGGATGACATGGTGGGCAGTGAGTTGTCATCCCCAGAACAGTGAAGAAGATATGAAGAAAATCACATTTGGGCAACATGGAGTGTGGTCGATGCTTGGATGGGTGTACAGCTTCTGAAATGGACCACACTGAAAACTGAAGGTATTTAACAACATAAGAACTAAACCTTGTATGGGTGTACGTCTACGGAAACGGACCATAGCGAAAACTGAAGGTATTTAACAACATAACAACTAAACCTTGGATAGGTGTACGTCTACGGAAACGGACCACAGCGAAAGCTCTTATGTATTTTATTATATAAGACTTAAACCTGTGACTCAAACTTATCACTCCTTGATAATGACATGTGGGATCATGCCGAAATGTCGGAATCAGTGGCCAGAGGCCGAACTTGAATCCAAGATGCAGAAAACCCAAGAAAACTTTCTTATTCATACTTATATCCACAAAAATCTGCAATACAACATATTTATTTATATATATATTTATTTATTACATCACTGATGGCGTAAAAAACACATTTTCTTTCATTAAAAAATCCCTAAAATGGTTTTATATTTTCTTTACAATAATCCTTATACATAACTTCACCATCTTTCTTTTATAAAATAAATTCTGTTCATCTCACCTCATACACCGTCTTTTAATTAGACCAGTTTCAAAACCTAGGCAGTTTCATCATCACTAATTTCACTACCAATGTTCTGTCATGAAATTACTGATGATGGAACTGCCTAAGTTTTGAAACCAGTCTAATGAGAAGGTAGGATATGAAGTGAAATGAACAGAATTTATTTTAAATTATACCTCATAATTTTAGGAAAATGACCATGAGGAAGACCATAAGAAAGAAGGATTAACCATCTGAAGAAAAGTTTACAAGAAAGAGGATACAACTGGGGAAAAACTAAAAAGAAGGAAAGCATGGGAAGATAGAGATGGTTGGAGGCGTGTTTGGAATCAACCTTCCGAAAGGAGGACACGATAAGAGGATGATGATGATGATGATGATGGAGTGATGTTTCCTATAATAGTTCAATATTCCTTTCATGTTGTAGTTCCGGAAACACTCTTATTTTGAAAGAAAAATTAATGATGTTTTTATTATTAATTTAACATTTCTCAATGAAACATAAATTATATTTGAAGAGAAAAATTTTCGCCTAGACCGAGACTCGAACCCGAGACCTTTGGCTTGCCAGGCCAAATGCTCTACCAACTGAGCTACTGAGGCGAGTTGCGATCTAGATGCAAATTTTTCTGTTATATACGTTGTAATTCCCTCTCACCAAATGCTTTTGAAACCATTGTTTCTATCTTTGCAAATGGCGGCTTCTTAGTTAAGAAGACATTTATTGGGAATTTAACATTACTTTATAAAGCTAGTAAGGCGAAAATTTTTCTATTCAAATATAATTTATCTTTCATTGAGAAATGTTAAATTAATAATAAAAACATCATTAGAACCCTTACTGGCTTTATAAAGTAATGTTAAATTCCCAATAAATGTCTTCTTAACTAAGAAGCCGCCATTTGCAAAGATAGAAACAATGGTTTCAAAAGCATTTGGTGAGAGGGAATTACAACATATATAAGAGAAAAATTTGCGTCTAGATCGCAACTCGCCTCGGTAGCTCAGTTGGTAGAGCATTTGGTCCGGCAAGCCAAAGGTCCCGGGTTCGAGTCTCGGTCTAGGCAAAAATTTTTCTCTTCAAATATGAAAAATGAATGCTTGAATCCCAGATCTCTGGCTGTAAGCACCTGCATGATAACTATTATAAAAAAAACTGTTACTGTTTTCATGAATTTCTTGTCCTTTGATAAATCTGTCTAATTTTATTTATTTGTAAACATGAAGGCAGTTTACTTTCACTCCAACTAGTTGCTGCCAAGAAGGAGATAGCTTAATGGGATTGCCACCAGATTGCACTGTATGAAGGTGAGATTGGGACTTGGGTAGAAGAGGTGACAGAAATCAAACTGTGACAAAATAAACGAGTGCAATGGTTAGAATTGGAACACATATGGTCAGATATGTAGGGGAAAAAAAGGATGGATCCATTAAGGATTCCCAGGAAAGCTCTAGTAACTAAAATCATTTGGCAAATATTTATATGAGGGTGAATCAAATATAAACCGGAATTATTGTTTACAATTTTATTTAATTAACAAAAAAATACAAAACCACCACCTCATTTTTCTACATAGTCTCCTGCATTTTCAACACACTTTTGCCATCGAGTTGGCAACTTTTTGATGCCGTCCTTGAAGAATGAGGGATGACGTGTAGTCAGCCAGTTGCACACGAACTCCTCTACTGCTGCAACCGCCTTCCTCTCAGGTCTTCTTTCAGTGGCCCAAACAAATGGTAGTCACAGGGTGACAAATCTGGACTGTAAGGAGGATGTTCCAGAGGTGGCCAATGCATTTTCGTCAAATCTTTTTGTTCCTGGCTGAGGAGCCGAGGAACCCACCTGGCAGACAATTTTCGGAATTTGAGTTCATCACTGATGATGGCTTGAACACTTCCGAAGCTTATTCTGATGTGTGAAGCAATTTCAGAAATTGTTACGCGCCGATCCTCCTCAATAAGGTCCCGTACAGCACGAATGTTGTCTGCAGTGATGCTTGTTCGTTGCCGTCTTTGGTGGGGCTCATTTTCCACTAAATCCCGGCCCACTAAAATTTTTTTGCGCCAATCATACACCTGCGTCTTCGAAAGGGTTGCTTCCCCGAACTGCGCATGGAGCCTTTTCAAAATTTTAGAAGGTTTAGTGCTTTTTTTCACCAAAAACTTAATAATAATGCGTTGTGCAACAGATGTGTGTACCTCTTGCTCGCTCATGGCATACTGAAGCAAGTGGCCAATCTTCAGAGTGCGACACATCAAGATCCCTACTCCAGACACCCCCACCAACTTCCCCTCCAAACTGCAACCTTTATAGTTTGCTACCAGACCCTCCAGATACAATTTCCGGTTTATATTTGATCCACCCTCGTAGAGAAAAGGCTGTAAAATTATAAAAAGATGAAGACCAGTGAAAGAGGGTTTTACCTAAATGATCATAATAATGGAAATAGTTTTGACGATTTAAAAACTAACATATCAACAAAAGTGTCATAATGCAAGCATACTGTTATTCATCATCCGGCATCATGGCAACTGCTGTCTTCCGGAAACCAAACACCATTCTTCTCTGTCCATCCATTGATCTTCCTCCAATCCTCTGATATTCATAGTCGCTAATACTCTTTCTATCCAAGTTTTCTTCGGTCTACCTCTCTTCCTCCTTTCCATTGGGATCCATTCCATAACAATTTTAGGCAATCTTTGCTCTGGCATTCTTTTGACATGGCCATACCACTGTAATCTTTTCTGTTCTATAATGTCTGATGTTCGGCTCCTCTTGCACACCCATAATTTCCCTTATTTCTTTATTTCGTATTCTATCCATTCTAGATTTATCCAAGCACGCTGTTAATGATTCAAAAACAAAAGTTTGTAGTTGAATCTTTATGTCCTTAAGTTGACATTATTACCAACTTGCCATAACTTCTTCCACCATCTTTCATTTATCCATATCTATGCTACTATCCTTGTCAAATTTTATAATTGACTTTTAAAAGATAGATAGAGATAACCTGCTAATAAATCTAAAATAATAATGGCATTTAGAGGAATATGACTGAGATCTGAAATAATATTAAATTATTTAAATATAGAACAAGTATTAAAGTTCAGATATTTAGGATGTAATGTCTCTTATCAAATAAAACATATTTGGATGATAAAACTCAGCTACATCACAAGATCTAAAAAAAAAAGAACATTTAAACATACAGCATGTAAAAAGATAATAAAACCAGACTATTCTAAGCCAAGAGTTCACCCATACTCATTTTATCTCATTAGGTGACAAAATGAGCAAGTTAGTGTACACCAGATTAGTTTATTGGATAATCTCTTTCTTCTTCTTGCAAGGATTGAACCTTTTTGGTTCGTTCCGGCTCCAGGTATTATAGCTGCTGTGTCCATCTCTTTCGTGGGCATCACCGATCTCTTTTTTTCCTCCTCTTGGTTGATAGTTCAGACTTTTCCTAGGCAATCTGTTGGTATCCATTTTGCAGACATGTTCATGCCATTTTCTCCTATACTCTTCTATTTTATCTGTCAAACTGAATATTTGTAGTTCCTTACGGATATCTTCACTTCTTTTTTATCCAAGTATATCCTGCTACAAATCGTAAATATTTCATTTCTGCTGCGTTAATTCTTTTAATTGACTGTTTATTCAGAATCCATATTTCTGAGCCATACAATATTGCAGGTAGAGCCAATACTTTATAAAATTTTAAAATGTGTTTCATTTCTTACTTTCTTTCCCAGTGTTCTTTTAAGGGTGCCACATAAATATTGAAATATTTGTAATTTATTATTTGTCTTTTTCTCTATTACAACCTAAGGATACAATTAGATTATTGGATAATCTGGTGACAATAAGGATAAGTTGGCATAGTTGTTTGACTAGTAACTAATGTAGGTGGAATTCTGGTAAAGTATCCCCTAAAACTGTATAATTCTACGACTGTACCAACTCTTGCATTTGAATAAAAAACATGGACACTTCAAGAATATAATCAACAAATATTAAATTCCTTAGAGCAATAGCTGGATATTCAAAAGTAGATACTAAAATTCTGAAATCTCACAAGAGTTAAAAAGAAATCCATTAAATAAAATAATTAATTACATATAAGGAAAACTGATAACAGTACATAGATAAAATATCAGATAACAGGATTCTCAGAATAGATAAGGAGGATCCCCTCCCAATAAATTCTCAAACTCCAATGCAATTAATCAAAACTGCACCCTGCTTATGGACGATAAAAGAAAAAGTTGTCAGATCAATTTGGAGCCAGAATGAACAGCCAAGTCCAAACCATGAAGTAGATAAAGAAGAAAAGGTACAAATTCATTGCAGTCTAGCATAAGTCTATCACTGGTGTCTATATTTTCCAATGGAATTTCAGCCAGTATATGAAACATCCCCCCAGCATAATAATGAATAATAGATATAAAACTAAATATATTGTCACACACAGAAATACATTATATAATGGGAATGTACAGCTAATGACAAATGAAGGAAATTCTAAGGAAGTGGCTGAATTCAAATACCTAGGTACAATAATCACAAATAGCAATGAGATGCACAAAGAAATTAAACATGGGCTTATTTCTGAAAATGCGTGCTATTATGCATTACAAGGACTCTTGACTCCCAACTCCTTTTAAAAAATGTTAAACTGAAAATATATAAAACTGTTATTCTACCAGTTATATGGATATGAAACATGAACTCTTGCTTTAAAGGTGGAAAGGAGATTACAAATATTTGAGAATAAAGTTATGAGGAAAAATTTTAGACCAAAGAGAGATGAACAGACAGTGAATGGAGACTACATAACTGTGAACAACATGGTCTTTATAGGACCCTGGATATAATGAGAACAGTTTAGTCTCATAGATTGCGATGGGCAGGAATGGGGAATGAAAGGCTTGCATGGAAGCTTCTTGTAGGAAAACCAGAGGGAAAATACCCAGTTGGTAGACCAAGAATGAGGTGAAAGAATGACATTAACTATAATTTGAGGGAAGTAGATTAGGCCTATACAGGGAATTATTGGAAAACATTAGCTCAGGATAGGGATGTATGGAGAGCGTATGTCTGTGCGGCCATGAACCTACGGGTTCAATAGTGCCAGTTAGTTAAACATCTGAGGGTCCCAATATGCTAATCATGTCACTCCTATACTGGTTGGAAGTCCGTCTCTGTGATTAACATACGTGGATGCGAGGCCACTAGATGGGAGATTTCTAAGTTTGTGTCGCGCTACGGAATTTGTTACAATTTATTCCTATGTTCTAGATTATTCGGTTCTTGTAAATCATAAATTTAAACAAAGCGCCGAGTCATGGTATGTAAAGAGGTACATTTCGCTATTAATTTAGCGGTTTGAACCCAAGTGTAATGTTGCCTATTCTGACATTTTTAGCATATTTGTATTCCCATAATGCAATATTATCTGTTTCCAATCTCGCAACAAAAAATACTTGAATATTTGTTTCTTCTCATATAAACGAACGTGGCATAAAATTTGAAAACTATTGACATTATCGTATTAAAAAAATACCGTATATTTATATGTTGTAATCTTAATTGACAACGTATATGTTTTTTATTCTATTACATTTATTGATGCTACACAAACGTAGGTGTTGGCTACTTTGATTACATGTTCAAGAATCCTACGTCAACATGGCGGATCAACTTGAAAGTTAGTATTTTTGGTAATTGAAGTTGTTATTTTTAATTGTTTATTGTATATTTTGTAGGTTTGTGAAATTTACGTACATGTAAATTTAAAATCTTATTTTTCAGCGATTAATATATTTGACATTCTGTGTCATAGAACGTTTAAATCTTTGTTGAAAATCTGCCAATAAGGTACACACTTTCGCTTCTCGTAGAGCAAAAGTTGAATTTCAAAAATTCAAAATCTGATTATGAACTTGTATTAAATTGTTAGTGTATAGTTCCAACAAATCAGTTTAAATGGGGTTTGTCTTACAATTCAAATAATTGAGGGCTTTCTGTATCAATTTAAATGCTAAATGTCCTTGAAATATAAGTAATTGGATAAATTGATAAAATGCAATATAAAATAATCAGATAAAGAATGCCATAAATATTACTGTTATTGTTGCATACTAGTTTTAAAACTTTGTAATTGTGAAACATCGAATGATCCGATTTTACTTATATACTCTGTATGTTATTGCAAAAAATAAAGTCTTTAATTAAAAAGTTGCTGTGAAATATTATTTACGGCAAATAAGAGGAAAATATTTAGAAACGGGTCATCAGCTACATAAATGTATTTCTAACGTGAAACTATGAGAAAAATAATGTACCTTGTCCTGAACAGAGACCAGTTAGGGTCATGATGCAGTACTGCAAATGAAAATTTAAAACTTCTACTAAACATACCTGTACAAGAAAAATATTTGGGCTCTTCTTTAGAATGATATACCCTTGATTTTTTAGTTTCTTGTTGTGAATTATAAGTCTTCTTATGTATTTACTAATATTTTGAATTTTTTCAAACAATTTTTATAACTTTATTATAGAATTTTTAAGTATTTATTCAAATACACATTGTGATGGTGACTTGCTATTTTGTCCAGAGAGTATATTACATAGTTGGAACCATTGGGTTATCGATGGTTGCGATTATTAAGGAATGAAAAAAAGGATGTTTCATGGGATCTACCCTAGGTTAGAGTAATTTAATTAGGTTAAGTGTGAGTTAGTTAGTTAGCTTTTGTTTCGTTACATTTTAAATGTGTCTAAATACATAAAAAAATGATAATCGATAATAATTTATATATAGTTCGATGGTGGGTTATCGCTGGCTGTATAAACTCTGGCGCATGTGCACTGTTGTTCTATACTTACTTACTTACTCACTGGCACTATCGAACCCGTAGGTTCATGGCCGCACGGACATAAGCTCTCCATACATCTCTATCCTGAGCTAATGCTTTCCAATCATTCCCTGTATAATCTACTTCCCTCAAATCATAGTTAATGTTGTTCTCCCACCTCATTCTTGGTCTACCAACTGGGCGTTTTCCTTCTGGCTTTCCTACAAGAAGTTTCCATGCACGTCTTTCATTCCCCATACGCGCAACATGTCCTGCCCATCGCAGTCTACGGGACTTAACTGTTCTTATTATATCTGGCTTCCTATAAAGACGATGTAGTTCATTGTTATGTAGTCTTCTCCATTCACCTATCTGTTCATCTCTCTTTGGTCCAAAAATTTTCCTAAGAACTTTATTCTCAAATACTCGTAATCTCCTTTCCTCCCTTAAAGTAAGAGTCCATGTTTCGCACCCATATAATATAACTGGTAGAATAATAGTTTTATATATTTTCAGCTTAACGTTTTTTTAAAGGAGTTGGGACATCAAAAGTCTCTGCAATGCATAATAGCACGCATTTCCAGAATTGAGCCTATGTTTAATTTCTTTGTGCATCTCATTCCTATTTGTGATTATTGTTCCTAGGTATTTGAATTCAGCCAATTCCTCAAAATTTCCCTCATTTGTCATTAGCTGTCCATTTCCATTATATACTGAATTTCTACGTGTGACCATATATTTAGTTTTACTGATATTTACTTCCAGTCCTAATTTCTTAGTGTTACTCAATAGTGTGTGCGTGTTGGCCTTTAGTATCTCCTCGCTATCGGCCAGTAGTACTACATCATCAGCATAAACTAACAGCTTATTAATACCATTCAGTTGTAAGCCTTCCTCATTCTCTAAAGATTTAATGGCATGCTCTAGTACAAAATTAAATAGTAGAGGAGATAGTGCATCTCCTTGCTTCAACCCATTCTGGATTTCAAAAGTGTTCTGTTGTTCTATAGGACTTTGAAAATATATTAGGTAAATTAAAGTGGGGAATCCCCAATATTTGGCTGTTGTCAGCGAAATATAGACAACTGCAATATAAACATTACAATTTTTATATAAATGTAGACATTGTTCATTTGCGGGAAGAATGACATAATTTTTAAAATTGCCTATTTTTTATAATTGGCATTACATGATAGACATAACTCAGTTTTATATTCTGGAAGAACGACATAAGCGATTGTATACGAGTTTGCATATTAATTTCATATTTATGACAAATAGAGGCAAAGTTCTATTGATTTCAAACCTTTAAATGCATCTCCTGAAAAACTGTTTTTTTAGTTATGTTACTCTTTGCAAATGAGCGATATATATATATATATATAAATAAAAGTTGTATTCCTGCGCTGTAGCTGAGTGGTTAAGGCAAGAAGCCTTGGCACAGAGCTACTGGACTTGCGCTGGTTCGAGTCCGCATGGGGGCAGACATTTTCTCGTGGAATTTCAGCCAGCATGCGACCAGTGCCCACCCAGCATCGTGAGAATTTGGATAACTGCAATAAGTAGCGACTCCAGATTGAGAAGACCAGTTATAATGGCTGGGGGGGGGGCGACATGCTGATCACGTGTCACTCCTACACTGGTTACATGATTGTCTACCTCTGTGATTAACACATGTGAATGTTAGGCCAGTAGCCGGCTGGTAGGCAAAAGGCCTTCTAGGCCTATCGTGCTTGGAGAAAAAAAAACTTGTATTTTTACCATATTATTTCAGTATCCTTTTAGCTCATAGGAAAATATGTATATTTGGACTGAAGTTTCTATTTTTTTCCATGGTGCGACAGGCCTAGAAGGCTCTTAGCCTAACAGCTGGCTGCTGGCCTCACATCCACATGTGTTAATCACATAGGTAGATGATCATTTAGCCAGTGTAGGGGTGACATGTGGTCAGCATGTCGAGTCCCCCAGCCCTTATAGCTGGTTTTCTCAACCTGGAACCGCTACTATTGTAGCTACCCAAATGCCTCACGATGCTGGGTGGGCAATGGTCCCATACTGGCCGAAATATCATGAGAAAATTTCTTTTCCCATGCAGACTCGAACCAGCACAAGTCTCATAGCTCTGCACCAAGGCTTCCTGCCTTAACCAATCAGCTACGGCGCAGGACAAAGTTTGTATTAGGTCACTGAATTTTTAAAATACCCCAAAACACTGTTGCCAAATTTATAAAGCACTATTCCCTATATTACCTGAAGAGAGTGGCTGCCATTATTGTGACGTCAGATTCGTTATTCAGACGTTAGTCCAGGGTGAAAACATGTTTTCTTCAATAGAGATGCGAAAATAGAATAAATATTTTATTGTAATAAAAGTGCACTGCCATGTTTCCAAAATTACATAGCAAAGAGTTTGAAATTTAATGAAAGAAAAATTACATTTGAATCAGGAGTCCAACCCTGGTTCTCTGACTCTGTACAGTTATTGCACTGAGTCAGAAGTCTGGGATTCGACTCATGGTTCGAATGTAACTTTTCTTCCTAAAATAATTTAGGCCAGTATTCAAGAACCAAGATCAAGGATGAGTTCTATGAAGAATTAGAATGCTTATTTGATAGCCTTTCACGATATCATATGAAAATTGTCTTAGGAGATTTTAATGCAAAAGTGGGGCGGGAAGATATATTCAAACCAACAATAGGCAAATTCAGTCTTCATGAAGATAGTAACGACAATGGGGTTAGATTAGTCACATTTGCCACATCAAAGAATCTCGTTGTTAAGAGCACAACATTTCAGCATAAGGATATTCATAAATACACCTGGACGTCCCCAGATGGAGAAACTCGGAACCAGATAGATCATGTATTAGTGGATAAATGCTGGCACAGTAGCATCATTGATGTTAGATCAGTTAGAGGGACAGACTGCAATTCGGATCATCATCTGGTCAGGGTGGAAAATCAGACAACGGCTATCGCTTATGAGAGGAACAAACGCTAAAGATGATTCTGTAAAATATGAATTAAAAAAACTTGAAAAATGATGAAATGCGGCAAGAATACCAAATCAAAATTGCTAATAGATTTGAAGTACTGGAATCTTCAGATGACAATGTGGCAAACGAAGAAGAAACTGACATAAATAAAGAATGGGAGGCTATAAGAGATACTATTAAAATTGTCAGCATCAGAAAGCATTGGTTGTTAAAAAAGAAGGCAAAACAAGAAATGGTTTGATGAGGAATGTGCCCGACAATGTAAAGAAAGAAGCTAGAAGCAAAAATGAAATGGTTACACGAGCCAATGAGGTAAATTTTAGAGCAATTGGGTAGTGGTACGACGGGAAAAAAAAAAGCCAACAAAAAAATAAAAAAAGAGAAAAAAACGAGAAAATATTAAGACGGGAAACCACCATGTTACTAAAGATAAAAAGAGGGAATATTTGAGAGAGAAAGATTATGATCTTGAAATGAATGCAAAAAATAGGAACATTAAAGAATTATATACGGGAATTAGTATAGAGAAGAAAGGTTTCAGCAGAACAAACTAATCGGAATGAAAATGGGATTGATTGCAGCTCCAAGTATAAAATAGATGGAAAAGTTATTTAAATCACTATTAAATGTACATTAGAACAGACATGAAGAATAAATTACAGACAGCAGAATGCTAGTCGCAGACCAAGTGCAGTAGAGGGTGAAAGGCAATTGAAAATTGAAGATGTATAAAGCATCAGGTTCAGATGAAATCCCAGCAGAACTGATAAAATCAGGGAGAAAAATTGATGGACAAGTACGCTGGTTGTCTTATATGATTGGGAAAAAGAAGCTCTTCAAGATAATGGAAGGAAGCAATATCGTACCAATTTATAAGAAAGGAGATAAAACTGATTGCAACAACTAGAGGGGCATCTCATAACTTCAACTTCGTACAAATTCTAACAAATATATTAGTAACGACTTACTCTTATTGATACATCTAGGAGATCATCAATGTGCATTTAGAAGAAACCAGGTCTACAACAGATCGATTTTTTAGTATAAGACAGATTTTAAAAAGAAATGGGAATATAATGGTACTGTACATCACTATATGTAGACTTCAAAAAAAGGCATATGATTCAATTAAGAGGGAGAAGTTATATAGTACCTGCTGGAGTTTGGATGTCCTAAAAAAGTTAGTTAGACTTATACGAATGTGTCTAAATGGCTCAACGAGTAGGTGCGTGTAGGCAAACAGTTTTCAGACACTTTTGAAATCCAGATGGGTTAAAGCAAGGAGATGCACTATCTCCTCTACTATTTATTTTGTACTAGAGCATGCCATTAAATCTTTAGAGAATGAGGAAGGCTTACAACTCAATGGTATTAATAAGCTGTTAGTTTATGCTGATGATGTAGTACTTACTGGCCGATAGCGAGGAGATACTAAAGGCCACACGCACACACTATTGAATAACACTAAGAAAATTAGGACCTGGAAGTAAATATCAGTAAAACTAAATATATGGTCACACGTAGATACATACATTATTAATGGAAATGGACAGCTAATGACAAATGAGGGAAATTTTGAGGAATTGGCTGAATTCAAATACCTAGGAACAATAATAACAAATAGGAATGAGATGCACAAAGAAATTAAACATAGGCTCAATTCTAGAAATGCATGCTATTATGCATTGCAGAGACTTTTGATGTCCCAACTCCTTTCAAAAAACGTTAACCTGAAAATATATAAAACTATTGTTTCTACTAGTTATATTATATGGGTGCGAAACATGGACTTTACTTTAAGGAGGAAAGAGATTACGAGTATTTGAGAATCAAGTTCTTAGGAAAATTTTTGGACCAAAGAGAGATGAACAGACAGGTGAATGGAGAAGACTACATAACAATGAACTACATGGTCTTTATAGGAAGCCAGATATAATAAGAACAGTTAAGTCCCGTAGACTGCGATGGGCAGGACATGTTGCGCGTATGGGGAATGAAAGACGTGCATGGAAACTTCTTGTAGGAAAGCCAGAAGGAAAACGCCCAGTTGGTAGACCAAAAATGAGGTGGGAGAACAACATTGACTATGATTTGAGGGAAGTAGATTATACAGGGAATGATTGGAAAGCATTAGCTCAGGACAGGGATGTATGGAGAGCTTATGTCCGTGCGGCCATGAACCTACGGGTTCGATAGTGCCAGTGAGTAAGTAAGTAAGTAAGTATTCAAGAACCAAGTTTTCCGCAAGGAGCAACTCTCAGCCCATCTCTCTGCGGTTAAATCTTAATTACTCGCACATAAATAACCTACATGAGGACTCGTGCGGGGTATTTTTTTTGCCTTCAAGTCTTTATCACAGTTAATAACACTGTATCGCGTTATTACAAAGTTTAATGATTTTAAAAAAATAATAACATATATAATCGCCTCATTCAACAGAAAAAACAGTCTGGACAGGACTCCACCACATGATCTTTGCAGATCGGCTTGCCACAATTGGCGCAACACTTTGTTGTCTTCCAGTCTTGGGACAGAAGTGGCACCTCCCTCCTTTTCTGATGATCAGTGGTTCAGCTTCCTCCATAGGTCCTGTGGGATGTCTAATTTTTGCCTGAAGAGGTTTTGGCAAAGTGTTTATGGTTGCCCTTTTCTTCAGATAGCTGTCCAGTAGACTCTGACCAAGGTCTTTTTAGGAAGTTGCGGCGAGCAATCTTTCTTCCCACATTTTCTTGTATAATTATATGTGCTTTGATGCTGCCAATATTCAATAAGCCCCTCAGGGGTCCTCATCTAGGGGATATGTGGATGGCGACCACAAGGTGCCCAAGCCGAGCAAAACATTTCTTCCACTTACTTGTGTTTTGCACTCTTTTAACTTTACTATCTAACCTCTCTTGGTTAACTCTTGTTTTTTTTACCCCGACGCTATTAGGGCATCCGAGGGCTAGGGAGTCTTTCCTTTCTTCCATTTCTTCTTTCCTTTATTTTCTTTTTCTTCTCCAGAAAAGCCTGACCAGAGGCTATATGATGGCAGCCCCATCACTGGTCTTGCCTTCCTTTGGCCAGCAACCAATCGAAGGGACTATTATTATGCTTTCAAGTCTTATACGAGAATTTTCTGGAAGAAGCTGGAGGGAAAATTTTCTATAGGATCGTAACAGGCCTTGGCCTAATACTTGGAAGGAAGAAGAAGAATATTCAATAAGAAGAAAAAAAAGTCAGTGACCAGCGATTGGACATCCTCATCTGATGAAGAAGAAATTCCACCAACAATTGCATCATCTAATGCTTCCAACAGTTCTATAATTTCATCTTCTGTCAATATTTTCCTCTTTCTACTCATATTTATTCTTAGACTTCAAATAGTAAGCACGAGAATAGAAAATAACTCTCTACAGATGCTAGGTGCACACACAGGGTAAACATTTTTCGCAGGCACCAACAATGACATAAAACAAATATAATTGCATCATTAGCTATTCCAAGAAACTAAATACAACTGAAACACGTGCTGGACGAATTCATTTGAGAATAGGTGAGTTCCAGGGAATCTCATAAATGAAATTGTAGTGTCTTTCAACCTAACGGGAAAAAATTACCCCGCGCGAGTAATTAAAGGTTAATTATGTGGGTGATGCAGAACCTACTCTAACTGGCTCACTCTATTCAACATCACGTGCTAACAAATATTTATTTTAAAAATGTTTCCAGGAACAATTGAAAAATGAGAGCCTCAGCTTATGGAAGACAGAGATGGCATGGCCTAGAGAACTTGG
Source organism: Diploptera punctata (assembly GCA_030220185.1). Taxonomy (NCBI): domain Eukaryota; kingdom Metazoa; phylum Arthropoda; class Insecta; order Blattodea; family Blaberidae; genus Diploptera; species Diploptera punctata. Next base: position 1,308,370 of record JASPKZ010000032.1, on the reverse strand, counting down.
TTCTTGAATACCGGCCCCAGTCACTTTTATTATTATAATCATAAAACTCATACAAATTCTTCTTCTTTTAATGTAAAATAGATGAATGCAGGTGATTGGCTCTCTGAAAGCATTTTGACGTAGAACTCACATAAACACAACTGCCTTCAATTGTGCATTTTACATATTATGGTATCTGTTTAATATGTTTCCTTAACTTGTCCTTGGTATTTTTTATTCACCTTCTATAAAAATGCATTAACTAACTCACCGGCTCTATCAAACCCATAGGCCTTCATGACTGCACGGATATAAGCTCTACATACTTCCCTATCCTGAGCTAATGTTTTCCAATCATAACCTGTATAATCTACTTCCCTCAAATCATGGATAATGTTATTCTCCCACCTCATTCTTGGTCTACCAACTGGGCATTTTCCTACAAGAAGCTTCCATGCACCTCTTTCATTCCTCATTCATGTCACATGTCCTGCCCCATCACAGTCTACGAGACTTAACTGTTATTATATCTGGCTTCCTATACATACCATATATATATATAGTCCACCGCTGTGGTCACGAGGTAGCATGCTGCCTTGTCATGCAGCGGGCCCGGGTTCGATCCCCAGTCGGGGCAGTTTTTCTGGGTGAGGTTTTTATCGGAGTTTTTCCTCACCTGTAAGACAAATGTCAGGAAATCTTTAAGGCCCAAACGGTCCCCGAAATCATATGGCCATCATCATCATCCTTTTCATATCATCCTTCACCGGTGTGGAAAGCAACGGGAAGCTACCACACCTACAATTCCCTAGTCAAGCTGCAAGTATAGCATGAAAATGCTATGATTGCAGTGGAGGACCTGCCTTCGGGCAGAATTACTATGGATGGATATATTTATTTATTTTTTTCCAATGCCCCTGGTTGTCGTTTCGACATTTCTGATGTTCTCTCCTGGCATGGCGTACTTGTAACCCACTTCTAAGTTTGGGGTGTCTGAAATGCAGGGTTACGTTGCTCCGATGATATGAGAGTTGATGATGATGGTAAATGATGTGCCAGGAGAGGCCTTAAACTAAACTTAATCTAATTAGGTGAATATGCTAATGATGGCCAGATGGTGTTCGGGAACCGTTTGGGCCTTACAGTTTCCTGACATTTATCTTACAGGTGAGGAAAAACCCTGAAAAAACCTCACCCTGGAAACTTGTCCCAACCAGGGATGGAACCCGGGCCCGCTGCAATACAAGGCAGCATGTTACCTCGAGACCACAGCAGTGAACACACTATATTGTAATTTTCTCCATTCACCTGTCTGTTCCATCTCTTTTTGGCCTAAAAATTTTCCTACAAACTTTATTCTCAAATACTCGTAATCTTATTAAGTTATGTAGGTAGGAAATAACACTGAGGTTTATTTTAATTTATGTTGAGTTGTTTTTGACTCACTTTATACTTCTTAACTCCCTCGCAGACTCAAGTTTCTTCACAGCATTGAGAATGTCACAAATGCAGTGAAGAAACTCGAGTCTGTGAGGGAGTTAAGTATAAGGTGAGTCAAAAACAACTCAACATAAACTCGTAATGTTCTTTCCTCCCTTGTCCATGTTTTGCATCCATATAATATAACTGAGAGAATAACAGTTTTATATTAATTATATTATTTTTAGTCTGGACATCTTCCCAGACTCTGGGAAAGCTGACGATAAAATAGAATTGTTTTGAAACATGTCCAAGAACAAATCAACATTAATATTGAGGTAAGATGTCCAGACTAAAAATAATATAATTAAAATAACCTCAAAATATCACTTCCTAAAATTAAATATTAACAGTTTTATATTGTATATTAAAAAATGCATTAGATGACAGAAATAATATCGGAGTGTATAGTTGTCTGATAATAACCTGGCTATGTGCGCAGTGTAATTACTGCGCTGTATGTGTTGGGTAGGTGAATCTGCAGCTGCACTGTTGACATTTAAAAACGGCGGAATGAATTACGACGGAATCAAGCAGGAGATGGATATAGAGCAGGAGGAAGAACCTATTCTGGGGCCAGCAGCTCTTGGCTTGAAGAGAGTGGGCGAGGAAATGCCGCCTCGACCGCCACCTCCACAGCCTGGACTTGTTCTTAATAGGCGAGGCATGGCAAGTATCACAATTCCATCTCCTTTTTCTTATTCTTACTCTGTTTTAGATCATTAAGATAGATATGCAATATAAGGCAATTCAAAATGAATAGGATACGGAAGGAAACATTTCTATGACTAATGTATTGAATGAATTTTTCAGATACAAATTTAGCATGAAGTTTAACTCTCCGAGATTGCATGTATACCAAATTAATAAAATCAAACTAACAATAAATATAAAATAATTCCAATACTATCTGTAAATAATTACCATATTTATGCGTGTATAGGCCGCTTCCAAGTTTTGTGACAATAAATTGGGGAAAAATATTTGTCTTATATTTTTGCTAAGAAGCTGTGCAAAAGACAAGTAGGCCTACACTATTTTTAAATCTGGCAAGGTTCTAAATTCCAAAACTTCTGTTGCCTGCTATGTAACAGTACAGCTCTGTAACACTGGTCAACATGATTTTTGTCTCATGAGTACCAATAGTTAATGCAATTTTTATCGTGTTTTCAAATATGTATTTGGAATTTCTCCATCACCCACATTTTTTTTATTTCAATTTCAAGTAATGGATTTAAATTAATTATTTTCTATTTAAATTAATATTGGGAAGTAAACATTATGAGGTTATATCATTAATAGTGAGTGGAGAACATATTTTAATCGACTCACCTCATAAAATATGTTCTCCACTCACTATTAATAATTATTTTCTGTTTAATAAACATTAAAGGGATTATATCAAAATCAAAACATACAGTGGTGTATCCTGACTTGCAATCTGCAACGAGAGTTCCACACTGCGAAGAATTGTCCATACCAAAGCCTCCAGAACATGTGACATTAGATGAAGAGAGCTCAGATTCTGATGGAAGTAAGGAAGAAGAAGAAACAGAATTTGGTGATACAACTTTTGAACAAAGCTGTTCATCTGAGCCTCATTTATTGACTCAAGAAGATCTTAATGATCTCATACGAGATTTAAAGTTATCCAAAAACCAGTCTGAAATGCTTGCTTCCCGGCTAAAAGGTGGAATCTCTCGGAAACCTTGCGTGATGGAGAAAAACCGATATCATATTTGAATTCAGGAGAAAAAATACTATCAGAATTACATATTTTTCTTTCTGAGACAAAAAAGTTTATTTTTTGTTGTTCAGCATAATTAACACAAGAGTAAACGGGACAGTCAGTTAGCAGGTACTGTATTCATTGTCATTCCTGTTCACTGTATGTAAACAGAGCAAGTTATACCTCTGAATTCAAGCTATAAGTGGTGCGCTATGCAGCAGAACACGGAAATAGGACAGCAGGAAGAAAGTTTGATGTGACCAAAAAAAATGTGTGGTGGTGAATCCAAACAAAACATGCACTTGAGAACACATCACAACATTGACATTCTTTCCGCAGAAACAAACCAAAATATCCATAGTTAGAAAGAGTTCACCTGGATTATGTACGGAAAACAAGGGCAGATAGATTTTCTGTATCTATCGAAATGAAACAGTTCAAAGGCCTTAAGATGGCCAAGAATATGGAAATCCCATGCAATGAATTTAAGGCAAGTTACGGCTGGGCGAGGCGATTTATGACTCGTCATGGCCTTGTAATTCGGCGGTGAACATCGATAGCGCAAAATTCCCCAATATGTATCAGTTATCTAGTTATTTCATGTATAAGCTGCACCATAATTTTGAAACTTACATTTTAACCCTTAATTACTTGCACATACATAACGTACATGAGGACTCGCATGGGATATTTTTTGCCTCCAAGTCTTTATCATAGTTAATAACACTATCACATTATTACAAAGTTTAATGATTTTTAAAAAATAATAACATTATACACACCTCACTCAACAGAAAAACAGTCTGGACAGGACTCCATCATATGATTTTTGCAGATCGGCTTGGCGCAACACTTTGTTGCCTTCCGGTCTTTGGCGCTGGGACAGAAATGGCACCTCCCTCCTTTTCTGATGATCAGTGTTTTCATTGTGAAATCATATTGGAAGACAAATTCCTTGTTAACAACACAACGGGAATTTCGAAGAGAATTTAATGTACGAGATGTTCCGACGAAGGCAACAATTTTATCGCTGGCAAGACAGAGTGCATATGGTGCAACAACTGAAAGAAGCAGATTATGAAAAACGAATCCATTATTGTTGATGGTTTCAGGATTTTCTTATTCCACGTCCAGACCTTCTCCCCATAATGTGGTTTACAGATGATGCATGGTTTCATCTGTCAGGCTATGTAAACACAAAAAAAAACACCAGATATTGGGTCAATACTAATAAAATTCATTGTTAAAACCGTTGAGGTGGAAAGTCATAAAATAAGTTAAAATACCTTCTTAGGTAAAATCCGTCGTCCTCAACTTTTAAAATATGTAATCTTTATGCCTGTAGGCCTTTCAGGACATCCGTCCCATCTGGATGCTGTAGCGAAGAATGAACTGCTGAAGATGGGACGGATGTCCTGAAAGGCCTACAGGCATAAAGATTACATATTTTAAAAGTTGAGGATGACGGATTTTACCTAAGAAGGCATTTAACTTATTTTGTTTTATACCAGATGTAAACCCCCATATGATCTACGAAACACTTGCTGCATGATGAAAAGGTTGGAGTATGGTGCACGGTGTCAGCTTCCAGGATCATAGGTCCCATTTTCTTTGATACGACTGTAGACACTGAAGTTTATACGGGTATCTTCAATACATTTGTGGAACAGCTGGATGATAACAAATTTGAGAGAAGGTTATTTCCAGCAAGATGGAGCAACATGCCATATATCTAATGCCTCCATGGCCCTTGTAACCAGTTTCTTTGATAATCAAATAATCTCAAGAGGTCTGTGGTCCCCCAGATCACCTGATCTAACCTCACCAGATATTTTCTTGAAGGAGTATCTAAAAAATAGAATTTACAAGAATAGGCCTCGGATAATTTATGATCTCAAGGAAAACATTCGAAACGAAATAAGCAACATAGATGAGGATACTCTCTGTAGAACTTCACAGAATATGATGAAATGAGTGCAAATATGTATAAACAGCAGCCACTGATTCTTCGGCCTTGACGTTTTCACAATAGTGTTGCCGATATGGATATTCAGTGGGAGTGGCCACTTTATGTATGCGGTTAGCAGACATATAGCTGACAACATCTCAGCAATTTCAAACCTTACTAGCGCACTATAGCTGCATCAAGAGCAATGATTGGTTGTGGCAGACATCTACTCTCACTACAACCATATCCTTATTGGCAGTAGAGGGCGAATTCTCCCTTTACCCCTCGTATAACCTAAACTTCAGAGCCGGAGATATGGTGGCTCGGGTATAGATGCTAGTAGAGAACACTTGCAACATTTGCTCTGAGAGGTAAACAGTGTAGTGTAATCTCCCAATTAGGTATTATATTCTCCCAAAGTTGCACGTGTGTCCTATTATTCAAGATTTATGGCCCCTCAAAATGGTTCAGGTTTATATGGATCACACTGTATTTGTAGGAAAATAAGCATAACTATCTTGTTTAATTAAATGATAATAAAACTTATTATGTGATTTTCATATTTATTAAAATATAAATTAGTTACAGCTGTTTCGGTACTTTGTACCTTCTTCAGACATGATAACAAATTAATTTATCATGTCTGAATTTGTTGTCATGTCTGAAGAAGGTACAAAGTACCGAAACAGCTGTAACTAGTTTATATTTTAATAAATATGAAAATCACATAAAACTTTAATTTTTATTTTTATTTAATTGAATAAGTTATGGATTTTCATCAAATAAACGCCCATGTCTCCATGAGGAGGGACATGCAGAGTATATACAAGCCAATAGCAGATTTGTACGGTATGTTTTATATGAATAGCCAATGAGAGGCTAATAGCATAAATTATATTAAAGACATATCAATATTGCCACACTGACAAATATAAAATAATCAAAGATAAAATGAATTTGAGCAAAGAAAATATACAAGTGTTTTATATATACTCACAAAACCTGATATCAATAACATACCGTATTTTACGGACTGTAAGAAGCATTTTCTTCTTTGAAAAATTGCCTCGAAAATGCAGGTGTGTCTTGTACTTGAAATTAATATAAAAATGTCCAGTGTTTGATTTAAAATTCCTGCCAGTCTTAAAAATGGCCATATATTCAATGCCACAGAAAACTTATCTCTATCTGGCAACATTGGATTCAACTGGCGGCAGCAGTGCACCGATGCGACGAACATGAGTTGCAGGGATTCACAAGCTGTCTCCCTTCCACCCCGCCATCACAAACCGAGAACACTGTGTAGCCAACGATGCGTCAATACAGTCTACAATGTCAGTGTACTTGAACAAATGAATGATGGATGAAACCCAACATGAATTCACGCTGAAGAGAGCTTTAAAACGATACAATCAAATAAGTGTCAGTGGATAAAAGAAAGTCGTCTAGAGTAAAAAACACAAAAAGACAGTATTGTTAAATCTTTCAAGAAGTGCGGCATAAGTAACGCTTGCGATGACAGTGAAGACCATCTTATATATGAAGATGACAACGAAGAAAAAGGAGGAGAAGGAAGTTCAGATGATGATTTTCAGAGATTTTAAAGATCAGAACGGTTTTATAAACTAAGATTTTTTTTTTAGTCTGGCTTTACAATCTAATAATAAACATGGTAAAAATGTTACTTTTTTAAAAAAAAAAGCATAAAAATTAAAGCGTCTCATAGTCTGTAAAATACGGTAGTAGCAGGCATTACTAAAAGAAAACAGTATGTACAACTGAATATAAAAATAAAAGAAAGATGAACAGAGAGATTTGTGTAATAATTTTCTGTAACCTTTAAAATTTTAACAGACCAAATTTAAGTTGAGAAGTAATTGTGTGTTGGTGTTACAGCCGGCTCGAATAAGGAAAAAGAACAGATTATTTTTTGATGATGATGTTATTAACACAATGCTGCCACGTTCATCGCCAAAGCGAGGCCCAAAGAGTTCTCCATCTAAGAAAGCAGCTGCAACTTCAAGCAGCAAGTCAGGAGTTACTCCAGGGAAGAAGCAGCAGCAACAGACAGGGCAGGGAGATGTACAACAGAGCGAGGCAGGTGAAAACACAGCCACCACTTCACCTGACAGACGTGTGGGACAAAGGATAGGCATGCGGCTGAGAAACCTTCTCAAGCTGCCCAAGGCACATAAATGGGTTTGCTACGAATGGTTCTACAGCAACATAGACAAGTGAGTATTATCATAACAACAACAAAACTCAGTATACGAGGGTGAATCAAATATAAACTGGAATTATTGTTTACAATTTTATTGAATTAACAAAAAAATAACAAAATTACCACCTCATTTTTCTACATAGTCTCCTGCATTTCCAACACACTTTTGCCATCGAGTTGGCAACTTTTTGATGCTGTCCTTGAAGAATGAGGGATGACGTGTAGTCAACCAGTTGCGCACGAACACCTCTACCGCTGCATTGTCACCAAACCGCCTTCCTCCCAGCTCTTCTTTCAGTGGCCCAAACAAATGATAGTCACAGGGTGACAAATCTGGACTGTAAGGAGGATGTTCCAGATGTGTCCAATGCATTTTCGTCAAATTTTTTTGTTCATGGCTGAGGAGCCGAGGAACCCACCTGGCAGACAATTTTCAGAATTTGAGTTCATCACTGATGATGGCTTGAACACTTCCGAAGCTTATTCTGATGTGTGAAGCAATTTCAGAAATTGTTACGCGCCGATCCTCCTCAATAAGGTCCCGTACAGCACGAATGTTGTTTGCTGTGATGCTTGTTCGTTGCTGTCTTTGGTGGGGCTCATTTTCCACTGAATCCCGGCCCGCTAAAATTTTTTTGTGCCAATCATACACCTGGGCCTTCGAAAGGGTTGCTTCCCCGAACTGCGCATGGAGCCTTCTCAAAATTTCAGAAGGTTTAGTGCCTTCTTTTGCCAAAAACTTAATAATAATGCATTGCGCAACAGACGTGTGTACCTCTTGCTCGCTCATGGCGTACTGAAGCAAGAGGCCGCTCTTCGGAGTGCGACACATCAAGATCCCTACTCCACACACCCCACCAACTTTCCCTTCAAACTGCAACCTTTGCAGTTCACTACCAGAGCCTCCAGATACAAATGCCGGTTTATATTTGATCCACCCTCATATAATATTAAAATAAACCGAGGTACGTATTATCAAAAAAAAATCATAAAAATCCGGCTGTTAAAAGTGTGGTTTTACCAGAAATTTGAAATTAAAAATTGGCTTGGAACCACCCTGTTTGATTTGTCGCTGTATATAACCATATCATATAATGAATCCTTAATATTTAATTTTTTTACGCGTAGCAGTACACGCCAGATGTTAGCTACTATGTGTGTGTACATATGTGTATATATATATATATATATATATATATATATATATTTCTTTTAATCAAAATTACAGTGGGAAGTAACATTAAGAGGTATATATGTATGTAGTAATTTTGGTCATGGTCATTTTCAGTGCCTATTGGATAGGATCGGTAAAGTTCTGTACCTCAATAGTTTCATCTTCTTTGGAATTTGCTAATAAGCATAATCATTAATAATTATAATAGACACTAAATAATTGTATATTAATATTTAATTTTAGGAAGTGATATTTTGAGGTTATTTTCAGTCTGATCATCTTATCTCAATATTAATGTTGATTTGTTCTTGTTTCAAAACAATTCTGTTTTATTGTCAGCTTGTCCAGACTGGTTAGATTTATGTTATACACCCTGGATGTCGATGTCAGCTCCATCCTGTGGTTGGCCAAAGAACCTCCAAACTTTCTCTTCAAAATATAATTTATCCTTCAATGAGAAGTGTGAAATTCCCAATAAATGTCATCTTAACTAAGAAGCCGCCATTTGCAAAGATAGAAGTTACGGTTTCAAGCATTTGGTGCGAGGGAATTACAACGTATATAAGAGAAAAATCTGCATCTAGATCGCAACTCACCTCGGTAGCTCAGTTGGTAGAGCACTTGGCCCGGAAAGCCAAGGGTCCCAGGTTCGAGTCTCGGTCTAGGCGAAAAATTTTCTCTTCAAAATACACTATATCTTTCAATGAGAAGTGTTAAATTAATAATAAAATCGTCAAGGTCATGCTTCGTCGGTATTTCAAAATTCATAACTTTGTTTTTGTTCTTCTGAACATAGATTTTTTCCCAAATAGTCAGCTCTTTTGTATTTTCTAACTGTTTTAATAATTTAGTGTCCGAATTTATATTTATATTTTGGTCTGAAAAACATAATATAAATCTGGACGCTAAATTATTAAAGCAGCTAGAAAATAGAAAAGAGCTGACTATTTGGGACAAAAATCTATATTCAAAAGAACAAAAATGGGTTATGAATTTTGAAATACTGATGGAGCGTGGCCTTGTTTGGAGGTTCTTTGGTCAACCACAGGATGGAGCTGACATCGACATCCAGGTTGTGCAACATAAATCTAACCAGTATGGACAAGCTGACAATAAAACAGAATTGTTTTGAAACCAGAACAAATCAACATTAATATTTAGGTAAGATGATCAGACTGAAAATAATTTAATTGTATATTAATTTTTACAATAAAAATAACAACCAAACATAAAAATTTATTTGAACTAAAAACATGTGCTTGTGTTTTTTAGAACTTCAACATTTAAAAAACATTTTATAAAATTGTTTGTGTTTGTGGGCAGAGGGTAAGGAGTGGTCACATAGTGGTTCGTTGTTGTCAAGAGTTGAATTCATTGCTTGACAACATAATCATAAATGTGTATCTGTGAGAAGTCCGAAGATCCACTGTAATCATGTGATTCCCTTTTTTGTCATCTGCTAACCAGTGCCAACAACCAATTCAGTAGGTCTTGGCTCTTTGGAAAACTATTATATTTGCTTTTTATTTAATACCAATCTATTGCATTTTTCATGGTTTGGATTTGACACACTGCAGATGCATGTTGTTATAGTGATCTTTCTCAAATCTATAAAAACATTTTGTTTTCTTCCCGTCTTAATGTTGCAGGCCTTTATTTGACGGAGATAATGACTTCATGATTTGTCTGAAGGAGTCATTTCCCAACCTGCGCACTCGCAAGCTCACACGTGTGGAGTGGTGCAAGATACGTCGCATGATGGGAAAGCCCAGACGCTGTTCACAAGTAAGTAACAAATATAATGGTAAAATCAAATGTTTTTTACCTCTCCTCATACGAAACTTCTAAGTAGAGGTAAAATCAAATGTTTTTTACCTCTCCTCATACGAACTTTCTAAGTAGATTGCGATTTCGAGACCACAACGGTCTCATCTTCAGTACTATTTTGGCAACTGATGTTATGTCAATCGGAAGAAACTCTTCTCCTTCCCTCTGTTGGTGGACCGATGAAGCTCTGGATCAGGTCAGAATTTGGTTCATCAGTCCACCAACAGAGGGAAGGAGAAGAGTTTCTTCCGATCGACATAACATCAGTCGCCAAAATAGTACTGAAGAGAGTCTCGAAATTGCGATCTACTTAGAAGATTTGTATGAGGAGAGGTAAGAAACATTTGATTTTACCATAAATTAAATCTCATAGTGATTAATTTCCTGTAAATTTAAACAAATATAATTTTTATGTTATGTTATTAAGCTTTAAATAAATATCCTCAATATCTTACTGCATTTATATTTTTCACATCTATTTTTTTGTTTTTTTCTTTTTTTGTATTTTAACAGCAATCTACCCACAAATAAGTACAATAAGTTTTCCCAACTTTGAATGATAGTTATTACTTTAAGAGTGCTGTTAGTATGTGTCAAAACTTTGGGAACCACTGATGTAATTGAATGTTAACAGGCTTTCTTCGAAGAGGAACGTCGTGAATTGGAGCGAAAAAGAACAAAGATTCGTCTATTGCAGCAACGCAAGACTGCAGATGTGACAAATTGTAAGGACTTGCCAGGGGAGATCCCTCTGCAACTGGTGATTGGAACCAAAGTGACAGCTCGCCTCAGAAAACCACAGGATGGACTTTTTAATGGGAGTATCGATGCAGTGGACACTTCTAACAACACGTACAGAATTACATTTGAACGTCCTGGCCTTGGCACTCACTCTGTGCCTGATTATGAAGTGTTGGTATGTCTATATTTTTCATTTATGATGATTAATGTTTCGTTAAGTCATTACAGACTAATTCCAGTGAATCAAACCCATTCTAACTTATTCTCAACTATACCTTATCCGCTCTTATAGTGATCCTAACATAAACAAATGCCAATTGTATCCTTCTGCCATATGCACCACAATTACTGTCACATTGACAGTGTATTGAAGACATGTAATCGTTGAATGGAGTAGATTGCAAGAAAGCGGGTGAAATTTTTCACTGAACTTGTGAAATACATTAAAAATAACTGTTGTTTTGACCACTAGTTATGGTTTGCCAGACTTGTGTTTTAAAAATTTAGATGGCGAATAACAACAGAAGACTCTACATCTTCAGCCATTTTGTTGCATCAGAATCTACTGAAGCATGACTCAAATGTATTATCCATTTGTAATTAACTATTTTAAGTTGTAATTATTGATTAGGTATATTTTAGAATATTAAGTTATGTAGGAAATAACACTATGAGGTTTGTTTTAATTTTGTTGAGTTGTTTCTTGACTCACCTCATACTTCTTAACTCCCTCGCAGATCCAGATTTCGTCACTGTATTTGTGACATTCTCAATGCTGTTCACGTTCACAACTGACGTCCAATGGTCTCCTCTCCTGCAAACTGACCTCCGCGCCATCTGATGGCTGACCGACGTCAGATTGTGAAAGGATATACATAGGAAAAACAAAAAGGAATCAAAATACGAAATTAAAATAAACCTCATAGTATTATTTCCTACGTACATAACTTAATTCTATCTTTAAAAATGACATACGTAGATTCCCTTCATGTAATATCCATTTAACCAATAAATGTACACTATTATATTATAATTGTCCACCGCTGTGGTCTCGAGGTAACGTGCTGCCTTGTCACGCAGCGGGCCTGAGTTCGATCCCCGGTCGGGGCAGTTTTTCTGGGCGAGGTTTTATCGGGGTTTTTCCTCACCTGTAAGACAAATGTCAGGAAAACTTTAAGGCCCAAACGGTCTCCAAAATCATATGGCCATCATCATCATCATCCTTCACCAGTGTGGAAAGCAACAGGAAGCTACCACACCTATAATTCCCCAGTAAAGCTGCAAGCATAGCATGAAAATGCTATGATTGCAGTGAAGGACCTGCCTTCGGGCAGAATTACTATGGATGGATTGTAAAAATTATAGGAGAAAGTAGATTTTGAACATAACAAAACACTAAGGTAGAATTTTTTATCACTCACCTCATATTGTTCTACTTATTTGACTATAAACTAGTTTCAGAACATAGTTTCTGTTCCATCCTCAGTATCGTCACAACCATTGTTCTGTCATCTTGAAGTGCTGTCCTTCGCTCCTTCCATTGGCTGATTGAAAAACCTCGAAATCAGGTCATTCTCACCGGGAATTTCAAAGTAATAGTAGTAGTAACAAAACACGCTTTATATAGGAATGTGAAAAAAGTAGAAGACTGGATATGAGGTAAGGTATGAAACATTGTAATTCAATCTTATATGAAAAAGAAATTAATTTTAAAGTTTTCATGCATGTTAATGATAGTAATTTGAACATAGAATATAAAAAGTCTGATCAGATGCCAGGAGAATTTTGAATGAGAGAAAATACTAAACTTGACAGACCAGGAAAGCAATACTCATAAACTACAATATTACCATTGTAGCTAAAGCCTCTATAATGGGGATTTAAAAAGCGCAACCATTTAAATTTGAAATCATTATACTACGTTCCAAGTGTCATAGGGTTCGTGAAACTTTGGCAATATGTAAAGAAAGGTACATACTTTTTTTTTCTGCAAAAAAACAAAAATTGTTATTTTTAACTTTTATACGAATTAATCACTATGAGATTTAATTTATGGTGAAAGTAAATGTTTCTTACCTCTCCTCATATAAATCTTCTAAATAGATCGTGATTTCGAGACCATAATGGTCTCATCTTCAGTACTTCTTTGGCGACTGATGTTATGTTGATCGGAAGAAACTCTTCTTCTTCCCTCTGTAGGTGGACCGATGAATCTCTGGATCAGGTCAAAATTTGCAGGAATTTCAAAGTTCATAAGTTTCCCTGAATGTGGATATTTTCCCAAACTGTGAGTTCCTTTTGTTTGTCTATTTGTTTAATTGAATCAAAAGCCAGTCTAAAAGGCCAACACGCACACACTATTGAGTAACACTAAGAAATTAGGACTGGAAGTAAATATCAGTAAAGCTAAATATATGGTCACACGTAGAAATTCAGTATATAATGGAAATGGACAGCTAATGACAAATGAGGGAAATTTTGAGGAAGTGGCTGAATTCAAATACTTAGGAACAATAATCACAAATAGGAATGAGATGCACAAAGAAATTAAACATAGGCTCTTCTTCTTCTTCTTCCTTTCAAGTATTAGGCCAAGGCCTGTTACGATCCTATAGAAAATTTCCCTTATGGGAAATTCTCATATAAGACTTGAAAGCATAATAATAGTCCCTTCGATTGGTTGCTGGCCAAAGGAAGGCAAGACCAGTGATGGGGCTGCCATCTTATAGCCTCTGGTCAGGCTTTCTGGAGAAGAAAAGAAAATAAAGGAAAGAAGAAATGGAAGAAAGGAAGGACTCCCTAGCCCTCGGATGCCCTAATAGCGTCGGGGTCGAAAAAACAAGAGTTAACCAAGAGAGGTTAAATAGTAAAGTTAAAAGAGTGTAAAACACAAGTAAGTGGAAGAAATGTTTTGCACAGCTTGGGCACCTTGTGGTCGCCATCCACATATCCCCTAGATGAGGACCCCTGAATTCTGGAAATGCATGCTATTATGCATTGCAGAGACTTTTGATGTCCCAACTCCTTTCAAAAAATGTTAAGCTGAAAATATATAAAACTATTATTCTACCAGTTATATTATATGGGTGCGAAACATGGACTCTTACTTTAAGGGAGGAAAGGAGATTACGAGTATTTGAGAATAAAGTACTTAGGAAAATTTTTGGACCAAAGAGAGATGAACAGACAGGTGAATGGAGAAGACTACATAACAATGAACTACATGGTCTTTATAGGAAGCCAGATATAATAAGAACAGTTAAGTCTCGTAGACTGCGATGGGCAGGACATGTTGCGCGTATGGGGAATGAAATACGTGCATGGAAACTTCTTGTAGGAAAGCCAGAAGGAAAACGCCCTGTTGGTAGGCCAAGAATGAGGTGGGAGAACAACATTAACTACATTCCAAGTGTCATAGGGAAGTAGATTATACAGGGAATGATTGGAAAGCATTAGCTCAGGATAGGGATGTATGGAGAGCTTATGTCCGCGCGGCCATGAACCTACGGGTTCGATAGTGCCAGTGAGTAAGTAAGTAAGTAAGACAAACAAAAGGAACTCATGGTTTGGTAAAAGATCCACATTCAGAAAAACAAAGGAAAACTTATGAACTTTGAAATTTCTGCAAATTTTGACCTGATCCAGAGGTTCATTGGTCCACCAACAGAGGGAAGAAGAAGAAGACTTTCTTCCGATTGACATAACATCAGTTGCCAAAGAAGTACTAAAGATGAGACCGTTATGGTTTCGAAATCGCGATCTACTTAGAAGATTTATATGCGGAGAGGTAAGAAACATTTAATTTCACCAAAAATTGTCATTTTTAACCAAAAATTGTCAATTTTCACCCATTACCCTGTAATTAATCAAATATTGTACTTTTTTGATGGACTTAATTTATATAGAATGGTGTATGAACGACATAATGTTTCAGTCGAACGAGCCACCAGAAACCATCACTGTTTCGAGTTTTGCTCAAAAGTTTCGGCCAAGAAACATGACTCCATACATGGCAACACCACCTCGATACACGTCAGATCCAGCATCGCCAAGACTGAACAGTGACCCCTTACTGGGAGGATCCCCCATTGTGAAATCAAAGAGTATACCTACTGATGGTTTAGTGGGTGGCTTCCCTGTTAAGTTCCTGGAAATGGTGGTAAGCTAACAGTTAAACTATATTGTTAAATTAATGAGTCATTTTTTACATCTTACCTCATATTTTATGTTTTTTTTTTAAACACGTGATCTGCAGTTTTCAAAAGGACACATTCCTTTCATTTCCAACCAACATTATGACTACCAGATTTTCGTTGGAATCTCCATCTATAACGTTGACATCTGGTGTTGATTTGATGAACTAAACATTACCATCTGGTGTTGATAGTCCTGCGCCGTAGCTGAGTGGTTAAGGCAGGAAGCCTTGGCACAGAGCTACACGACTTGCGCTGGTTCGAGTATCCATGGGGGGAGAAATGTTCTCATGGTATTTCGGCCAGTATGGGACCGGTGCCCACCCAGCATCGTGAGGCATTTGGGTAGCTACAAGAAGTAGTTGCTCCAGGTTGAGGAAACCAGCTATAATGGCTGGGGGACTCAACATTCTGACCACATGTCACCCCTACACTGGCTAGATCATCATCTACCTCTGTGATTGACATATGTGGATGTGAGGGGCCAGCAGCCGGCTGGTAGACTAAGAGCCTTCTAGGCCTGTCGTGCCAGGAGTAAAAAATCTGGTGTTGATTTGATGAACTTCGAAATCAGGTCCCATTCATCAGGAATTTCAAAATTCATGGATTTAAATTTGTTCTTCTGAATATATATTTTCTCCCAAACTGTCAATTCTAAAGGTTTTTCCAAATGTTTTAGAAGTTTGGCCTCTTTTTTTCAATTTTATGACTCTCCAACAAACTATGTGCTGCAATAGCTGATTTTTCAATTTCACCATTTTTAATATTTCTAAAGTGTTCCTCTGTGCGAGTGTCCAAATTACTTTTTTTTTTTTTTTTCCTATGTATATTTTATTGCAGTCTCTACAACTAATTTGATAAATTCCAGATTTTTTACTATCTGGGGTGTTCAATTTCTTGTTGGTTATTAATAGATAATGTAAAAAATGACTCATTAATTTATTAATCAAGAACCTCATAATGTTATTTCCAATATTTTCTTCTTCTTCTTAAACTTAATTTGTAGGATTTACATCCTGTTCATTTCCAAAATCACTCCACGTCAGCAGGTGTAAAAAACCCAAAGATAGATAGATATAAAACATTTTCTCCAAATCATTTACAGAATGATTCAGAAATATGGCTATACGTTTGATCGCATTTCGTGACGAAAATATTAATATTAAAGGAAACGTTAAACTCACGTCTTGCCCGTCTTGCGGCCTCACGATCATTAGCATACGTCATTGCCCATGCAGCAATTGTAATTTGCTGTTGCATATTCAATGCCATTTTGACTAATGACGTAAGTTCTACACTGTTTTGTTTTATTCCATTGTTGTAATTTGAATAATTGCCTTTCCAACGGTAATTTCATATTTCCTGTAATGGTAATGTTTTCATCACACAACGCGATCAAATGTATAAATTGAAAATACCTCATAGTGTTATTTTCCAATTTAATTTTAATTAAATTATGTACGAGGGTCATACTGAAAGTCGTGAGCAACCCATTGTTAAAATTCAAATTTCAACAATGTAACAAAAACAACTGCAGGATTGTAATCTACAGACTTTATACCACAACATTGCCGTTTTGTGGGCATCTTAGCTTCTATCATGTGACCACACGCAGTGTTTCCAAAATGGCAGACATCAATGTTTCATTTCAACAGCGTACTGTCATTGAATTCCTTGTTAAAGAGGAACAATCTGCTGTTGATATTCACCAAAGACTTCAATGTGCTTACGGAGATGCCTGCATGGGTGCCAGCAATGTTAGGAGATGGGTGAAACATTTTAAAGTTGGGAACACGAGTATCAAAGATTAGCCTTGTAGCAGTCGCCCACGCTCTGCCTCCACGGATTGCAACAAGGAAAGAGTTAATGCGCTCATTAGAGATGACAGGCATATCACAGTGAATGAAATCGCTACAAAACTTGCAGTAGGACAGAGTGCAGTGCAAGAAATGATTCACAGCTTAGGTTACCGAAAAGTTAGTGCCCGTTGGGTTCCATGTTTATTGAGTGAAGACCACAAACTTCAGAGAAGAACCATCACCCATAACCTTCTTCAGAGATTTCGAAATGAAGGTGATGATTTTTTGACGAATATTGTGACAGGTGACGAAAGCTGGTTTCATTGCTACGAGCCTGAAACAAAACGCCAGAGTATGGAATGGCACCACTTGAATTTGCCATCAAAGAAAAAAGCGAAGACAGTGCAATCTGTTGGGAAAGTTATGGGCAGCGTCTTCTGGGATGCGCAAGGTTGCATTCTGGTTGAATTTCTTGAACCTGGACAAACCATAAATGCTGCCCGCTAAATCCAGTCACTTGTGAAGCTCCATCGTGCATTGCACGACAAACGCCCTGGAAGGAAGATCATTCTGCAACACGATAATGCGCTTCCTCACACTGCTCGTGCCACTGTGGAGAAGATCAGGACATTTGGGTGGGAAACTCTTCCACATCCTCCCTATAGTCCCGATTTGGCACCCTCCGGCTACGGTTCTGTGAAGGAGCAGATGAGAGGCCAACGCTACGAGACGCTGGAGGATATTGGGAAAGCAGTGCATCAGTGTCTTCGAGCAGCTGGAACGGACTTCTATCATAAGGGGATTTTCAAGCTTGTAGAACGCTGGACAAAATGTGTGCAAAGAAATGGAGACTATGTTGAAAAGTAACACAAAGGTCTGTAGATTAACATGGTGTACTTGGTTTGTCTAAAATAAATATTATGATTGTTTAAAAAAATGTTGCTCATGACTTTCAGTATGACCCTCGTATTTGTGTTATAACGGGCTTCCAATATAAAACTGGACCGGCCTTACGGAGTTTCACCTGGCACACAGTGCTGTCTCTTCCTCCCGCAATTCACCCTGCCTGCCACCCATCGTTGAACTGTTTCTTACCTTGTAGAAAATGCTGGAAATGTTGTCCTCCCGCAGTTAAACAGTCATTATACCGAGTAAACACATTTAGATTGACATGCTGTAGTTAGGGCACTGTCAAGTTTCTGATTTAATTTCTTATGTTGTTCTTCAGTTCTTCCAATGTGTGCGGATTTGTTTTGTACACTTTGTTTTTCAGGCTACCCCACAAATAATAATCACACACTGTTAGATCTGGGGAGAACCAGTGGTCTCAAATTTAGTCACAAGATCGTGGATTGTCGATCTGGAAGGAGGTAATTGTCCAGGGAAGTTCTGAATAAATTCCTCGCGAACGCGACGAGCTGATTTGTATTTATAATAACATTTACACACATAAGTGCGCTGCTCTAATGTCAGCTGATGTCTCATCTTGTCAAACGATAGTAAACTGACTAGTTCAAGGACGAGTGGCTGGCAGAGTGAAATGCGGACGAGGAGAGAGTGCTGCCTGACGGGTGAAACCCCGTGAGGCTGGACCGGGTTTATATTGGAAGCCCGGTAGTATTGCATGCTATCTGTAAACTGTAACTTACAATTAGCAATCCTCCCTACTTACCCACTTCATTCACTAGAGCACAATCTCTAATTGCTTTTTGGTGTGGAGACTTACCTTGACCTATAATTACAATGAAGAAACTGGATTGTGCAAAGTTGTAATGTATTGTGTTGTTATAGGTAAGATTATCCAAGATACTGAATGCAAAGAAGACAAAAATAAAGACGCTGAGAGAGATGAACTCGGAAGCAGAGAAAAAGAAGTCATTCGGCTCACACATTCCTGAAGAGTTCCAGCGTCGCTATGCAAGTGTCGTTATTGAGCTGGAGCAGCTAAACCGTCACCTGCAGGATTACCTGACCAACGTACAAAACTACTGTCAGGAGGTAGGTCGCTGCACATGCAGCATAAACAGCATAATAATAAAGTATTGTATAAAGAAAACAGAAAAATATAGGTTTATAATTAAATTTGAGTTATTTTTTCACTTACCTCATATTATTTCTTCTTCCTTCCAAGTATTAGGCCAAGGCCTGTTATGATCCTAGAGAAAATTTTCCCTCCAGCGTTTCATAGGACGGCCCAGTGATCTTCGTCCTCTTGGTATATAATTATAAATAGCTTTGGGGATCTGATTTGAACTCATTCTTTCAAGATGGTGTTTCCAATTTAGTTGGTACTGTTTAATATATTCCAAAATTGGCGTAGTCTTCAATTCTTTTAAGATATCGGTGTTCCTTTTCCGATCCCATCTGGTGTAACCCGCTGTTCTGCGCATGAATCTATTTCACAAGCCGTTATTCTGCTTTCATGTTGTCTTTTTAGTGTCCATGCTTCACTACCATAGGTCAACACTGGTCTAGCCAAAGTGTTATATAAACGTAATCTGGTGTTTTTTTGTACAAGGGATGGTTTCATAACTTGATTAATAATTCCTAAACTTGTATTATAACTAGTAATTTTTTCAGGGATATCCTTTTCATCGCAGATAGAGAGATAATATCCAAGATATTTAAATTGATTAGATCTCTCTAAAATGTTATTCTGGAGACAGATTTTACTTTGTATGGGGTCCTTCCCATGAAATGCTATAATTTTAGTTTTGTTAATTGACATTTCCATATTAAATTTGGCACCAATTTTTTGTAAATTATAAATTGACCGTTGCAAATCATTTTCGGAAAGTGCCAGAAGAGCTAAATCGTCTGCAAAAAGAATAGCATCGAATTTGAGGTTCCTATTGATGGGTATATATCCCCGTTGTGTTTTCCTCCATTTGTTTATTATTCTATTCATATATATAATGAAAAGCACCGGTCAAAGTCCACATCCCTGTCTTACTCCAGTGTTGATCTTTTCCCAAGAAGATAATATGCCATCTTGTTTAACAGAGATTTCATTACCTTTATAGATGTTGAAGATATTAATAATGTATTGTTGTGGAACGTTATCATCAGCTAAAATTTGTAGTAATATATTCCTTATATATTAAATTTGGGAATTTTTAACATTATGAGGTTCAATTAATAATAATTAAATGAATCGTGATTTTTTCTTACCTCATACATCTATGTTTCTTTAAACACAGCACTGCAGTATCGGCGACACTTTGTCGTCATCGTCAGCTGTTTTCACGACTGTCAATTTTTTTTTTGTTCTCTTCAACGAATTCCTCTTCAAGAACACCAGATGGCAGTCTAGATAATTACCGGCAAAAAGGAGAAAAAATTGACAGTCGTGAAAACAGTTGACGATGACGACAAAGTGTCGCCGATACTGCAGTGCTGTGTTTAAAGAAACATAGATGTATGAGGTAAGAAAAAATCACGATTCATTTAATTATTAATATATTCCTGTCTACTTTGTCAAAAGCCTTTATGAAGTCAACGAAGGCGATATGAGTTTCTATATTGAATTCCTTGTGCTTTTCTAATAGTAGTTTTAGAGTGAAGAATCCATCTGTACAAAATCAAAATCTCAATTTTTAAGAAAAAATGGCAGCTAGCCTGTTGATGCATAACATCGTCCAATTAATGGATGAAAAGAAGATGAAGAGAATGGTGCCACTAAATGATGATTGAAGTGGGATTTAATGTTTCAGATTGCTCCGGACCCAAACATAGCTGCCATGTTAACACCGTCACATCTGCGGGAGAGGAGTATAGAAGAAGCACAAGGGCTGATATTAAAACACAGCAGTGCCATGGGTCGGATACCCGTCAAGAATGAACGTCTGCTCAACTTGATCACACAACTAACTTCCCTCATGCTACAAGTCAAGGTGTGTGCATTTTATTTTGATCCCTTAGAAGCGACACTGGTATTTTTCCACCATTGCCAGGTTATTTTTATTATAAAAATTAAATGAATCATGATTTCTTCTTAGCTCATACTTCTATGTTTTTTAAACACAGCACTGCAGTATCAGCGACCATTGTCACCATCTTCAGCTGTTTTCACGACTGTCAGTTTTTTTCTTTTGCCGGTAATTATCCAAACTGCCATCTGGTGTTCTTTTGAATGAATTATTTTCTAAACTGCCATCTGTTGTATTTTTGAAGAACTTTGTAATCAACAAACTGAGTTTGATAACAAAGTTCTTCAAAAATACAACAGATGGCTGTTTAGAAAATGATTAATTCAAAAGAACACCAGATGGCAGTTTAGAAAATAATTCCTTCAAAAGAACACCAGATGGCAGTTTGGATAATTACCGGCAAAAGAAAAAATTGACAGTCGTGAAAAACAGCTGAAGTGGTGACAATGGTCGCCGATACTGCAGTGCTGTGAGGTAAGAAGAAATCACGATTCGTTTAATTCTTATGAATTGAACCTCATAATGTTAAAAATTCCCAAATTTATTATATATACAGGGTGATTCAAAATTGACTTTACAACTTTACAAGCTTATAGAAATTTATTTAGAAGACCTACAGAATTGGTTTAAATGTCATATGATAGCACAACTCATCAAGTTTTGAAGACCTACAGAATTGGTTTAAATGTCATATGATAGCACATCTCATCAAGTTTTGAAGACCTACAGAATTGGTTTAAATGTCATATCATAGCACAATTCATCAAGTTTTCACCTATTCAGTCAACGTGGTTCAATGTGGCTTCCATTGGTCATGCAGTAAACATCCAACCTGAAATCAATCTCCTCCCACACACGTTGCAGCATATCCGGCACCTGTGAAAGCAGCCATTTTGATATGAACTACGTTAGCGCATGTGGTGAGAGAACTAGGTACTATAAAACTATGTCGGTGAAAACTTGATGAGTTGTGCTATCATATGACATTAAAACCAATTCTGTAGGTCTTCTAAATAAATTTCTATAAGCTTGTAAAGTTGTTGTTGTTGTTGTTTTCTAATGGCGAGATTTGACGCTTAAGTCATTTTCTCTCTGGCTTCCCAGTACAAGCGAACAAGGTCCTTAGAGTGTTGTGCAGTTGGATTTAAAGCTGGACAGACTAGAAGGTGGTGTTTGTCCATGATCAGGTCCGGGTCTTTGCATATGACACATCTGTCGGATTGGAAAACGTTTATTCTGTGGAGGTGGTGAGCCAGGCAGTCGTGTCCTGACATCAGTCTGAATTTTGCTACTGCTTCTTTGCGGCCTTTATATTTTATTTCTGTGTATAGCTCATCAATTTTTTCCCATGATTTCCCTCTGGCTGTTGCAATGTTTTTCTTTCATGTTTTCCATTTGGAATGCTTTCTTAATTTCTTCGATCTTTCTGTGTAGGTTCGAATTGGGGTGGGTTGTTATCTGTATTTTGGTACCCTTTTTGGCAAGTCCATCAGCTATTTCATTGCCAACTATTCCGATGTGCGAGGGTATCCACTGGAAGGCTATTAATTTATTTTGGTTGTTGAGGTATTTCAGAAGTTTACGGCATTCCAAGATGGTTTCATTTTCTGGTGTTTGGTTGGAGATTATTGCTTGTATAGCAGCCTTAGAGTCTGCCAGAATAACAGCTTTTGTAAACATTTTTGTTCGGAATAGGAGGTTGTGGAGTGCTACATCTATGGCCTTTACTTCACCATCGAAGGCTGTATTGTTTGTGCCTACTGCAACATATTGACTAAACAGATGGGAGTAGATTCCTGCACCAGCATTTTCACTCTTGGTTTTGGAGCCATCAGTGAAGACTCTTAGCCACTCTGGTTCTGGGAACTTTGTACTAATAGTTTCTAAGGTCATTTGTTTTGGCTATTGATGGGTTTGTATCATTTTTCTTTATTATTTTGTCTATTGAGAGGGTTGCATTGTACAGTTGGTAATCTAATGGGCTTGGTATTTGAGGTGTTGGTTCAGTTTTGGCATCTAATTTTTGTTTTTGTAATAGATTACTAGTTTTGTGGAGAAAGGAAGGTTGTGTGATTAAGATCTGGGGTGTTGTGCTTTGAGGTTGGATTGCTTTTGGTAGCGCTGCTAATTTTGTGTGCATGATGCAGGATTTCTTTTCTATCTCATTTTTAATTGAGGGGTTGCCTGTGAACATTCTCATAGTTGCAGTGTTAGTTGATTTTACTGCTCCAGTGACTAACCTTAGCATTCGGTTCTGGATTATTTCTAGTTTATTCATTGTGGTGTCTTTAGCTGTTACTATTGTTTCTGCTCCATAGGTTATAATTGGTTTCATGTAGATTTTATATGTTTTGTTTAGGGTGTCCAATGAGCTCCCCCATTTCTTTCCAGCTTGTAAAGTTGTAAAGTCAATTTTGAATCACGGTGTATTTTTATTATATTTAATAATTCTCTCCATGGTGTGACAGGCATAGAAGGTCCTTGGTCTAAGAGCCGGCTGCTGGCCTCACATGTGTTAATGACAGATCATTCAGCCAATGGGGGTGACATCTGATCAGCATGTCGGGTCCCCCAACCGTTATAGCTGATCTTCCCAACCTGGAGTTGCTACTTATTGTAGCTACCCAAATGCCTCACAATGCTGGGTGAGCACCGGTCCCATACTGACTGAAATTCCATGAGAAAATTTTTTCTTTCCACATGGGGAATCCAACCAGCGCAAGTCCCATACTCTGCGCCGATGCTTCTTGCCTTAACCACTCGGCTACAGCATGGGATATTTAATACGAGGGTGGATCGGAAAGCAACGCACAATAATTTTTTTCTGCCTTGGTATTGCAGCTAGAATGTTGAAATTTCACAGAGATATAGTTTGAAGTTTTACTACAGATGGTATTTTTTTCTCATGTGCACCTCTTGCGAGAGAAGCTTGAACTATGCAACAAAGATGGCGCGCATGCTACAGTCGTCCACCTGTGAGGGACGGATCGGATCGGAAAGTAACGCACAATAATTTTTTTTTTAAAAAGTTTAATAGTAAAAAAAAGGAAAAAAGTCACAAATGAACTTACATCTTTTACCTACTTTTCGACATAGTCACCAACTTTCTCAACACATTTTTCCCATCGTGTTACCAGTTTCAATATGCCCTGTTCGTAGAAGTCCGTTTGGTTGGAGTGTAGCCATCTGCACACTGCTGATGCCTGCTTTGTTTCGGGCGTGTAGTGGTACGCCCACGACTCATCACCAGTGACGATTCCTTCCAGAAAGTCATGACCTTGTGCGGTGTACTGCGTTAAGTGGTCCAAGCTTGCCATCATTCGCTGGCCCTTGTGGTCGTCTGTCAGGTTCTTAGGCACCCAGCGAGCACTAACTTTATGGAATTTCAAATTTTCATGAACAATATCGTACACCGCACCATAGGAAATGTTGAACTTCTGCGATAAGGCTCGCAGTTGCACACGCCGGTTGTTCAGAATTGCCGCCTCAATGCCTCTGACATTCTGCAGGATTGCTGCTGTTGTTGGCCGGCCGGAGCGTGGCGAATCACTAAGGTTCACACTTCCCTCTTGGAAGAATGTGCACCACCTGGAGACATTGTTACGGTCCATACAATCATCCCCATACATGCCACGCATGTCCCTGTGAATTTCACTGGGCTTATGCCCTTTGGCCCACAAGAATCGAACAACACTTCTCTGTTCCTCACAGGTGGACAACTGTAGCATGCGCGCCATCTTTGTTGCATAGTTCAAGCTTCTCTCGCAAAAGGTGCACCTGAGAAAAAAATACCATCTGTAGTGAAAACTTCAAACTATATCTCTGTGAAATTTCAACATTCTAGCTGCAATACCAAGGCAGAAAAAAATTATTGTGCGTTACTTTCCGATCCGCCCTCGTAATTAACTAACCAGTCAGTTATGGCAGATCATGAAAATGAAGCCCTATTGGCTTAATTAAAAATAAATAGTGAAGGTACCTTGCTAACTAACTCACTGCCACAATCAAAGCTGTAGGTTCATGGCCATCCAATCATCATCTGTATAATCTACTTCCCTCAAATCATGGTTAATATTATTGTCCCATAAGAATTAAATGAATCGTGAATTCTTCTTACCTCATACTTCTATGTTTTTTTTTAAACACAGCACTGCAGTATCAGTGACCATTGTCACCATCCTCAGTTGTTTTCACGACTGCACAGTCGTGAAAAAGTTTTGGAAAAAATCCACATCTGCATAATAAAAGGAAAATCATGAATTTTGAAATTCCCGGGGAAAAAGATTTAATTTGGAAGTTCAAAGAGGGAGCAGAAAGCAACCTACAGGATTGCCAACCGCCAATTAAACAGTTAGATCATCGTCATCTTAAGGCACGACAACTTCAAAAGTTATAGTTTTGGCCTTCTCAACAATCCTCCTCCATGCCAATCTGTCTCTTGCCATATTCAAGTTAGTCACTTTCATTTTCTTTAGATCGTTCATTGTGTCATCCTCCCATCTGATCTTCAGTCTTCCGACAGCTCTGCCTGCTATAGATTTCCATTTATAGTTTTTTGACCAGTCTCTGATCATCCATTCTTATCAAATGTCCAACCCAACCAATTCTGAGAGATCTTATATGGTTTACTATATTCTGATTTTTTTATTAATTTGTTTAGTTCATTATTTGTTTTGATTCTTCGATAGTTATCAGTTCCTCTATTTGGTCCAAATATTCTTCTTAAAATTTTTCTTTAAAAAATTACTAATTTCTGTTTTATTGTTTCTTTTAGGATCCAAGTTTCACTAGCATATGTAACTACTGGTCTAATGAGTGTTTTGTATAACCTTATTTTTGCAGTTTTTGATATTAATTTGCTTTTAAATCAGGTTTTACGAGGGTGAATCAAATATAAACCGGAATTACTGTTTACAATTTTATTGAATTAACAAAAAAAATACAAAACCACCACCTCATTTTT
The DNA here is from genome assembly GCA_030220185.1 of Diploptera punctata. NCBI lineage: Eukaryota > Metazoa > Arthropoda > Insecta > Blattodea > Blaberidae > Diploptera > Diploptera punctata. The sequence continues at coordinate 1,282,388 of JASPKZ010000032.1, read as the reverse complement.
CTACATAATCTCCTGCATTTCCAACACACTTTTGCCATCGAGTTGGCAACTTTTTGATGCCGTCCTTGAAGAATGAGGGATGACATGTAGTCAGCCATTTGCGCACGAACTCCTCTACCGCTGCATTGTCACCAAACTGCCTTCCTCCCAGGTCTTCGTTCAGTGGCCCAAACAAATGGTAGTCACAGGGTGACAAATCTGGACTGTAAAAAGGATGTTCCAGAGGTGTCCAATGCATTTTCATCAGTTTTTCTTGTGTCAACCGAGCAGTGTGTGGCCTTGCATCGTCATGCAGCACAATCACATTTCGGATCGGTTTCCTCCGGCGGCGCTTGTTGCGATATGCTGCTTTCCGAAGCTTATTCCAACATGTGAAGCAATTTCAGAAATTGTTACGTGCCGATCCTCCTCAATAAGGTCCCTTACAGCACGAATGTTGTCTGCAGTGATGCTTGTTCGTTGCCGTCTTTGGTGGGGCTCATTTTCCACTGAATCCCAGCCCGCTAAAATATTTTTCTCTGCCAATCATACACCTGCGTCTTCGAAAGGGTTGCTTCCCCGAACTGCGCATGGATACTTCTCAAAATTTCAGAAGGTCTAGTGCCTTCTTTCGCCAAAAACTTAATAATAACACGTTGTGCAACAGACGTGTGTACCTCTTGCTTGCTCATGGCATACTGAAGCAAGTGGCCGCTCTTCGGAGTGCGACACATCAAGATCCCTACTCCAGACACCCCCACCAACTTCCCCTCCAAACTGCAACCTTTGCCATTCGCTACCAGAGCCTCCTGATACAAATTCTGGTTTAAATTTGATCCACCCTTGTATTTGCAAAATAAGCTTTATTCCCATTTACCAATCTTTCCTTAATTTCCTCTTCTAATGCATTATGTCCATTTACTTTAATATCTAAAACAGTTAGATGGAGTTAATAATGATACAAAAGTAGCGTATCGAAGCTGGTCTACAAGAAATCTACAATTATGAGGTGAGTGATAAAAATCCAACTCTGTTGTTTATTAATTGAGAGTGTATGTTGCAGAATTTGTCAGAAGCAGATCGCAACGCATATGAAGTGAAGGTTCTGCAGGATTCTATGGAAGAAATTCGATCTCGGCTGACTCCACAGAACCAGCAAGTATTTCAGAACTGCGTAGAAATACACGTGCAACACATTCAGCTGGGGCTCGTACAGTGTGGATCCCTACTTCCATTTATGATCTAGCATGCGTGAACAAAAAATATATATTTATAGGGTGTTGTAAGTACCTCTCACATATGTACAATATATAATAAATGCTACACAGAGCAATGGTGATAAAGATGAAGTTAATAGACATTCTAATCTCAGGAATCTACACCATGAATGAATGAGTCATTTTTTTATATCTTATCTCATAGTTTATGTTTTCTTAATCACGGGAACTGCAGTTTTCAAGAGGACATTCCTCCCATTTTCAACCGACATTATGACTAAAAATTAAATGAATCGTGAATTCTTCTTACCTCATACTTCTATGTTTTTTAAACACAGCACTGCAGTATCAGCAACCATCGTCACCATCCTCAGCTGTTTTCACAATTATGTTTGTGCCAGGTCTAGAATGATGTAGTGGGCTGCACATAGTCTGGAGAACTAGAATTGTGCCAGGTCTAGAATGGTGTAGTGGGCTGCACACTAGTCTGGAGAACTAGAGATCCATGGTTTGATTCCTGGTTCAGACATGTTACTTACTCGCATTTCATTGGTTATGACACCAAATTGCAATGTAGAAGCATTGAGTACACAAGAAAGTAATTCCCTTCATTAAATTGAAAATAGGTCGATGTTATATTTTTAATTAACACTTTCTAGAATTTGACATAGTTTTATTTTAGCAAGGGGAAAAAAAAATCCCCTAAATATACTTGTTGTTTTTCCGTAATGAAAATAATAATATTCAAAGCGTAGAACTAATTCTAAAATATTGTTTATCAATAATTACAACTAAAAAAATTCTTAAGAATAAAATGAATCGTAAATTCGTCTTACCTCGTATTCTATGTTTTTCTAAACACAGCACCACAGTTTCGCCGACCATCGTCACCATCATCAGCTGTTTTCATGACTGTCAATTTTTTCTTCTGTCGGTAATTATCCAAACTGCCATCTGGTGTTCTTTTGAAGGAATCATTTTCTAAACTGCCATCTGATGTTCTTTGAAGAAATCATTTTCTAAACTGTCATCTGTTGTATTTTTGAAGAACTTTGGTGACACAGCAACATAAGACTCACCATCTTCAGCCATTTTGTTTCATCAGAAGTGACTGAACTGCTGCTCCCCTCAAATACATCATCCATATGCAATAAACTATTTTCATCATCATCATCATAGTACATTCACGAATTTAGGCCATTTGTTGACCTGTTTCGGCCTCAAGAGAAACACCATCCAGAAGTCTTTTGAGTGGACGTCCTGGTCTTCTTCTTCCTGCAGGTTGATATCTTAACATTTGTTTGGGTATTCTGTGATCTTCCATTCGATGAACATGTTGCATCCATCTTGACTTATAATCAGAAATTTTGTTTTCTAAAGATTCCATGTGTAATTCTTCTAAGATGTCTTCATTTTTTTTGTGATCTAGTAGTGTGTATCCTGCAGTCCTCCGAAGATATCTCATTTCAGCAGATCTAAGTCTCTGTATATCCTTCTGTTTCAACGTCCATACTTCGCTACCATACAAAAGAGTTGGAAGAGCCAGTTCAAAATATTAAAACATTTGAATAAAGATATTAAAGAATCTACCAAAATTAATTGCGGAGTAACAAAAGAAGATTTTTTCAATTATTATAAAAGTCTTTGGACTGACAATAGCTATGAAGATACAATTTTCCGAAATAATAATGAGACAGATTCCATAATATCATTGGAAGAATTGAACAATAGTTTAAAGAAATTAAAAAATGGGAAGGCAACTGGCACAGATGGCTTGAATTCTGAATTGTACAAATATGCAGGCAAACAATAAACTATTTTAATTTATTAAATATATGTAGGAAATAACACTATGAGGTTTCTTTTAATTATTAATGAGTTTGTTATTTTGACTCACCTCATATTTCTTGATTTTTATGCAGACCAGGTTTCGTCGCTGTTGGAATGCATCGACAATGTCGCGCAAAAGCGACAAAACCTGTCTGCATAAAAATCAAGAAATATGAGGGGAGTCAAAATAACCAACTCATCAATAATTAAACTATGTTAAGTTGTAATTGTAGATTAGGTATATTTTATAATCATTTCTATGTTTTGAATATTATTTTCTTTATGGAAGAATAAGTATATTCATTTAATTTAATGAAAGGAACTACCTTTTTGCTTACTTATTGCTTCTATATTGCACTTCAGTGTAGTGCCATCTATGATGATAATGGATCTTGTGAGTAGGGAAGAACAACTGAACTGTATCCACTCTCAAAGTGATCTGCATTAACAGAAAAACCATGTGACCTGCATCCACCGCTGTGGTCTCGAGGTAGCGTGCTGCCTTGTCGCGCAGCGGGCCCGGGTTCGATCCCCGGTCGGGGCAGTTTTTCTGGGTGAGGTTTTTATTGGGGTTTTTCTTCGCCTGTAAGACAAATGTCTGGAAAACTTTAAGGCCCAAACGGTTCCCAAAATCATATGGCCACCATCATCATCCTTCACCAGTGTGGAAAGCAACGGGAAGCTACCACACCTACAATTCCCTAGTAAAGCTGGAAGCATAGCATGAAAATGCTATGATTGCAGTGAAGGACCTGCCTTCGGGCAGAATTACTATGGATGGATATGACCTGCTCGCATTTCATTGGTTGTGGCACTTCGGTGAATCATGTGAGAAGGGAAGAACAACTGAACTGTATCCACTTTCAAAGTGATCTGCATTAAAAGAAAACCACGTGATCTGCTCGAGGTGCCATAACCAATGAAATGCGAGCAGGTCACATGGTTTTCTTTTAATGCAGATCACTTCGAGAATGGATACAGTTCAGTTGTTCTTCTCTTCTCACATGATTCATTATTATCATAGATGGCACTACAGCCCATTTTGAACCTTGGCCACTGACAAGATCTTCCTCCATTCATCCCTCTCTGATGCCTTCCTTTTCCATCCTCTAATATCAAGATCTTAAGATCATCTATTCCATGTCTGCTTATTCTTCTACTTCCTTCAGGTTAAAGTAGTTTAATAGGATTGTTCTCCTGATAATATGGCCGACACAGTGTAATCTAGCTATCTTTATGAACATAACAATGTCACGGTCTGTAAATAAGGAATCTAATTAATTTTAATCAAAATTACAGTGGGATGTAACACTGTGAGACGTTTCGATGTTTTTATTATTCATTTCATACATGTCAATGATGGATAAATCATATTTGAAGAGAAAAATTATACATTCAGACTGGGGCTTGAACCCAGGACCTAGAGTGTGAAAGATCCTGGGTTCAAGCTTCAGTCTGAGCGTATAATTTTTCTTTTCAAATACGACTATGAGGTTTCTTTTAATTATTTTGACTCACCTCATATTTCTTGATTTTTATGCAGACCAGGTTTCATCACTTTTGTGTGTCATTATCGATGCTTCCAACTATTGTTTTGCAGTTTTCCATCCTGTAAGTTGATTTCTGCTCCCTCTGCTGGCTGACCGATGAACTTCCAAGTCAAATTTCTTTTTCTCTCTTTCTCCAGGAATTTCAAAATTCATGGTTTCATTTTTATTTTTGCAGATGTAAATTTTCTCCCAAATTGTGAGTTCCTTCAATTTTTCTAACTGTTTTAGTAATTTTGCCTCGGTTTCAATTCTGTGTTTTTCTGACCATGTATGTGCAGTTATTGCAGATTTTTCTATTTCTCCATTTTTAACATTTCTAAGGTGATCTTTCAATCTTATATTTAAGTTCCTTTTTGTTTTTCCTACGTGAAATTGTTAAATTATTATTGTTATTATTGTTAAATTCCCAATAAAAATGGTTTTATTATTCGTTTTTAAACATCTTAATGATGGACAAATTATATTTGAAAAGAAAAATATATGCCTAGACTGGGGTTTGAATCCAGGATCTTTGACTCTCTATGTCAATGCTCTTCCATCTGAGCTACCTACGCCTCGAATCTAAATGCATATTTTTCTCTTCTACATAGTTAATTCCCTAACCTCCAATTGCTGCGAGCCGTTGCTACAATTTATGCTAATGGCGGCTTGTTTATTAAGAAGACAACGGCTCGTAGCATTTGGGGTTAGGGAATTAACTATGTAGAAGAGAAAAATATGCGTTTAGATTGGAGGCCTAGGTAGCTCACTTGGAAGAGCATTGACATAGAGAGTCTAGGCATATATTTTTCTTTTCAAATATAATTTGTCCATCATTAAGATGTTCAAAAACAAATAATAAAACCATTGAAAGAAGCACTACTGGCTTTATAAGTAATGTTTAAATTCCCAATAAAATTTATTCTTAATAAAGAAGCCGCCATTTACAAAAATCGTAGCAACGGTTCGTATTTGGGGTTAGGGAATTAACTATGTAGAAGAGAAAAATATGTGTTTAGATTGGAGGCCTAGGTAGCTCACTTGGAAGAGCATTGACAAAGAGAGTTGACGGTCCTGGGTTCAAACCCCAGTCTAGGCATATATTTTTCTTTTCAAATATAATTTCCCAATAAAAATCTTAAAAAAGATGCTGCCATTTGTGTGATTGAACAATTCGTAGAATTTAGCACTCAGGAATTAACAATGTATAAGAGAAAAATTTGCGTTTAGATTGGAGTTTCTCAGGTAGCTCAGTGGTAGAGCATAGGCCTAGAAAGCCAAAAGTCTGGGTTCAAACCTGTCTGAGCATAAAATTTTTCTCTTCAAATACTATTTACTCCTACTGCACACCTTCCAAGTAGAGGGGAAATGAGAATGTCAAAGTTGCCAGTTTTTCTTGACATGAAGAATGGTTTAGCTACCCAAATTCCTCAAGATGCTGGCTGATAACTAGTCTCATGCTGGAGAAATCCTATGAAAAAATTCTTCCCCCATGGGGACTTGAACCAGTATATGTCTCAGATTTCTAGCTGAAGATATGTTTTAGACCATATAGACAAGGTTTGGAATAGTGATCTATTATGCAACTATAAACAGTAATCAGAGTTAAAATTAAAAAAGTTTTATGAATGAAGGAAATCGGATCAACATTGCTCTGTGAGTAGTAAGTGCCACATTAATAATTATTATTAACGCTAAGAAATCAGGATAGGTTCTATTAGAAATAGGAAATAAAGCAGAATTATACGTCTTGATCAGAAACAAAGACAAATATAATAAAATATATAAAAAACATGCAAATATTTTTTAGTGCAAAAGAAAGATCCTTATAATTTATGTCTTCAAATCCTTGATCCTTCTACCATTGGTAAGAACTTCAAAATTGATAAAGGTAAACACAAAAAAAAAGACCAACGATGGAGTAAGGAGCAGTGCTCTAGACTACAGAACAGCAATCGTAGAATTACTGGGGATGAAACTGATAAGGTTTCGAAATTGGTCTAATTAGAAGACAAGATATGATTAAAAAAAAGAATTTATTTTATACTAGCTAATGCCTGGGATGCACTGCTACACCTAAATAAATGAAATGTTATGTAGATAGGGAAATAACACTATGAGGTTTTTTAATATTAATAAATTAATGAGTCATTTTAACATCTTACCTCATATTTCATGTTTTTCAAACACGGTAACTATAGTTTTCAAATGAATGACAAGATCATTTGAAAACTATAGTTACCGTGTTTGAAAAAACATGAAATATGAGGTAAGATGTTAAAATGACTCATTAATTTATTAATTAAGAACCTCATAATGTTTCCCAATTTTAACTTTGAATTTTTTAATATTGTTTATTTTTTTTCTTTCACTCACCTCATACTTCATAACTCCTCGCAGACCCGGGATTCATCACATCATTTGTGACATTCTCAATGCTGTGTCACGTTCACAACTGACTTCCAACGGCCTTCTATCCTGCAGACTTACCTCTGTGCCATCTGATGGCTGACCGACGAACTTCCAAATCAATCCCCTCTCCTTATAACCGGGTATTTCAAAATTTTGTTATGAAGTATGAGGTGAGTGAAAGAAAAAATAAACAAAATGATAATGTGTTTTTGCATTTAGTTGAATAAGTAAAAGTAAAAATAGGTACCCATCAATAGGAACCTCAAACTCAATGCTATTCTTTTTGCAGACGATTTAGCTCTTCTGACACTTTCCAAAAATGATTTGCAACGATCAATTTATAATTTACAAAAAATAGGTGCCAAATTTAATATGGAAATATCAATTAACAAAACTAAAATTATGGCATTTCATGGGAAGGACCCCATACAAAGTAAAATCTGTCAGAATAAAATTTTAGAGAGATCTAATCAATGTAAATATCTTGGATATTATCTCTCTATCTGGGATGAAAAGGATATCCCTGAAAAAATTACTAGTTATAATAAAAGTTTGGGAATTATTAATCAAGTTATGAAACCATCCCTTGTACAAAAAAACACCAGATTACGTTTATATAACACTTTGGCTAGACCAGTGTTGACCTATGGTAGTGAAGCATGGACACTAAAAAGACAACATGAAAGCAGAATAACGGCTTGTGAAATGAGATTCATGCTCAGAACAGCGGGTCACACCAGATGGGATCAGAAAAGGAACACAAATATCTTAAAAGAATTGAAGACTATGCCAACTTTTGAATATATTAAACAGTACCAACTAAATTGGAAACACCATCTTAAAATGAGTTCAAATTGGATCCCCAACGCTGTTAATAATTATATACCAAGAGGACGAAGATTACTGGGCCGTCGTATGAAACGCTGGAGGGATGCTCCACAGGCAAAATATAGCAGAAAATCATCATTTCTTACTTTCTAGGTGAGTCCAAATGTTCGAATATTGTGTAGTTACGAATGTAGAAAACATTAGTGTTTGAAATTGTAAATTCCTGTCTCTTGTAAACCTTCCGTGATGGAGAAAAATCAATATCATATTTGAATTCAGGAGAAAAAATACTATCAGAATCACATATTTTTAACGACTCGCCTCATATAACATGTTCTCTGCTCACTATTAGTGGTAGAACCTCATAATGTTTACTTCCCAATATTAATTTAAATATTTTTTGTTGCTCAGTGTTATTAGAGATTAATTGAAATTAAATCAAGTTATATTGAATCACACAATAAAACTTTCAATGTAAATGAAACAATAGTTTAATTTTCAAAAAAAAAGAAAGTTTAATGACATGTTGATACATGGAGAACATTGCAATTTAATTAATTATATACATCATTTAATACGTTCCTTGAGCTTTTCCAGTGCCTCATCTGCATCTTGGCCAGTTTTCAGTCGCAGGAGGACAGTGACTGGAGGTGGCTTAGCATCGGGAGTTGGAATGCAAACTAACATGACATTGTTGGCACCTAAGCGCTGGATTGGCATGCCTGATGTGAGCAATGTGTTGAGTAAGATGTTTCCCAGACTCGTATCTGCTCGCACAATGAGTTGTGTCTTCTCTTCCACTGGCTTCACATACAGCATACCCACACCACGGTCTTGATACTTGTCATCTTTCTTAACGAATACCTTGCACCTACAAACAATCAACATTCATTCTCAAAATTTATACAAAGTCACACTCTGAGGTAATGGTAAAGAGAATGTTTTTTGATGTTTTTATTATTAATTCAACACTTCTCACTGAAGGATAAATTATATTTGAAGAGAAAAATTTTCGCCTAGACCGAGACTCGAACCCAGGACCTTTGGCTTTCCGGGTCAAATGCTCTACCAACTGAGCTACCGAGGCGAGTTGCGATCTAGATGCAAATTTTTCTCTTATATACATTGTGTCCACCGCTGTGGTCTCGAGGTAGCGTGCTGCCTTATCATGCAGCGGGCCCGGGTTCGATCCCCGGTCGGGGCAGTTTTTCTGGATGAGGTTTTTATCGGCGTTTTTCCTCACCTGTAAGACAAATGTCAGGAAAACTTTAAGGCCCAAACGGTCCCCGAAATCATATGGCCATCATCATCATCCTCACCCTTATCATCATCATCATCATCCTTCACTGATGTGGAAAGCAACGGGAAGCTACCACACCTACAATTCCCTAGTCAAGCTGCAAGCATAGCATGAAAATGCTATGATTGCAGTGAAGGACCTGCCTTCGGGCAGAATTACTATGGATGGATATACATTGTAATTCCCTCGTGCCAAATGCTTTGAAACCTTTGTTTCCATTTTTGCAAATGGCAGCCTCTTAGTTAAGAAGACATTTATTGGGAATTTAACACTACTTTATAAAGCCAGTAGGGCTTCTATTGATGTTTTTATTATTAATTTAACACTTCTCACTGAAGGATAAATAAAAAAAATAGAATGTTTTTTGTTTGAACCAGGAAACGAATCCTAGACCTTCAGCTCTACACACTGATGCTCTACTGCTATCCTATCCAGAAATTTCTTCCCATCCAAGCACAAACTCGTTTCTTTTAAACACTTCTTTTCCCAGAACTGTGAACCAGTATCCAATTGGGTTAATTCTACATCAAAAAGATTGTCATAATTGGTGAGATTTTAACACAGCTGAGGCTATTAATATTTGAAAATAAAAATTAACGCCTGAACAGGAATTTGAATCCGAGACCTCTAGCTTCATACACTAGTGTATTCATTTTATGCCAATGCAACTATTAATTTTGAACGTCCGAGGCCAAGAGCCATCGCTCACAATGCCATCTGATGGCTTCTGAATCAAGAAGACTTTTATGATAATTTACACAACTATAATAGCAGTAAAGCTTAATATCTCAATGTTAACATTTTCAATTCACAATGATGAATAAATTATTTGAAAAGACTATTTAACTCATGTCACAAATGGTAGTCAATGACCAATCACTTTTCAATGAATTCTGTTTCACACCAATGACAGTCATGTTTCATCTCGCTCTTTATCGATTTCTCTTTATCAGCCCCTGCTTTTGTAATAAAGAAAGCTCCTCCTTTTTTAATATTCTGAACAGGTTAGACCATTATTTTTCTCCAACAAATACATTGAATATAGCAAATAATGAATAGATTCAGTGATTTTACCAAGTTGTTTATTCAAAATATAAATGATTAACATATAATGTTGATTATAATAGTTTGATGTGTTTCATTATTTCTCCACTAGAGTACATTCTTACAATATTGCGATCCTATTTGGCAATAAATAATATGATCGAGTTGCAGTGAATATACTTAACCTCACATTTCTAATGTGTTTTCAAACATCGCCGTTTACATTAACTATATTCAAATAATTATTTTTTAGTAAAGAGCTTAATTTTATTCGTTAAATAGTCCTAACAAATGACACTTGATTTCCAAATTCTCTAGATAAATTGGAAATTACTCGTGGCATTACTTATGAAAAATTAATACCTGAACTGGGATAATTGGACCAGGAATAAAACCTTAGACCTTCAGCATATGTGCTGATGCTCTATCCAGACTTCAAGATGTGAATTCTGGGGAACAGATTAATTAAGTCTCTGATCATATATATATAAAGAGAAAAATGATGTGCTCAGACTGGGGTTTGAACCCAAGACCTTTGGCTTTCTAGGCCAATGCTCTTCCCCTGAGCTACTGAGCACTCCAACCTAAACGCAATTTTTTCTCTTATATACTCTGTTAATTGCCATACATATAGCTAAAATTGTCTCACCATCTATAGAGATCAGAATTAGCCAGAGAGACCAAGTTTTTAGCCTAAAAAATATAATTTCATAGCTGTTATGTTGAACTGATATTTTTTAAGGAAGTAAAACATCTTTTTTTCGAATAACATTAATGCATAAACATAATCACCTCTTGCTATAGATGGATCCCTCTTCCACGACAGGTTTAAATTCTACTTTTGCAGGTTCGTCTTCTTCGTCTCCATCTCCAGATTCTTTGTTCTCTACTTTGGCCACATTGGTAAATGTAAAAGGCTTCTGTGAGCTAGAACTACAAGGAGAGATCTAAATGTAAAGTGCAATCTAGCTCTTCTTTAATATCTAAATTCAAATTATAATATTACAATAATAATAATATAAAATAATATTACAATAATACCACTAGTAGAACTCAGAGGGAATGCCTGAATGAATACTATATGTCAGAGTTAGTGAGGAATTAAGTTATGTAGGTAGGAAATAACACTATGAGGTTTATTTTAATTATTAATAAAAAACACATAATCAAAGTAGCAAGAGAAAATGGGTTTGATGAAAAAATGGTACATAAAAGGATAGAAAAGTATAAAAAACAAAAAATGATAAACAGAAGTAATCTTGAAAAAAGAAGAACCACCTATGAAAAAATATAGGAAATTCACATATCACCCTTGGGTACATAATAAATTTCAAAATATATTTGAGAAGTTTAATATTAAATTAGCACCAAAAAATAACTACAGTTTAAATAAACTAATAAAAACCAACAAAAATGAAAAAACTGATAAAAATAAAAAGTCAGGAATATATCAAATTGAATGCATGGGTTGTGAAAAGATATATATAGGGAAAACAAAAAGAAACCTAAAAATTAGAACCAAAGAACACATAAGAAATATTAAAAATGGAGAAATTGAAAAATCTGCAGTTGCTGCTCATGTTTGGTCTGAAAAACATAATATAAATTCAGACACTAAATTATTAAAACAGTTAGAAAATACAAAAGAGCTGACTATTTGGGAAAAAATTTATATTCAGAAGAACAGAAACAGAGTTATGAATTTTGATATTCCGATGGAGGGTGACCTTGTTTGGAGGTTCTTTGGCCAACCACAGGATGGAGCTGACATCGACATCCAGGTGGTGGCAACATAATGCAACATAAATAAAACCAGTCTGGGAAAGCTGACGATAAAACAGAATTGTTTTGAAACATGTCCAAGAATAAATCAACATTAATATTGAGGTAAGATGCCCAGACCAAAAATAATATAATTAAAATAACCTCAAAATATAACTTCCTAAAATTAAATATTATTTTAATTTTGTTTAGTTGTTTCTTGACTCACCTCATATTTCTTAACTCCCTCGCCTATCTAGATTTCATCACTGTATTTGTGAATGTGAACAGCATTGAGAATGTCACAAATACAGTGACGAAATCTAGATATGCAAGGGAGTTAAGAAGTATGAGGTGAGTCAAGAAACAACTAAACAAAATTAGTGAGGAATTTTTATTTTTTCAACATATTTCTCCAATCCTCCTGCCCACAAACTCAATCAGTGCTGCAAAATATGTGAATTTAATATCATTAGTGTTCACCAAATGGTCGAAATTTGACCATAAATAACGCATCACTTTATATTATACTGGACATGATTAGTTTTAAATTGTATTAGACCATAATCATTAAAATACAGGATACATATTTATGTTGGAGTGTAACTGATGATGGAGGTGATAGTATTCTAAATTAGCACCCAGCATCATGAGGAATTTGGGTAGCTGCAATAAGTAGTGGCTCCATGTTGAGAAAACCAGCTATAAGGGCTGGTGAATCCGACATGCTGACCACATGTCATCCCTACACTGTCAGGATAATCGTCTATCTCTGTGATTAACATATGTACATGTATTATTTCCCTATAGTTTAAATGGGAGCTTTAGCGCTGGATTTTAGTGCCTTGCAGTTAAAAACTGCAGATAATTTTTTGGACATGGCATTTGTACATCACATGCTTCTGTGGAAGTAATGTACAATCATCCTACAATCCTTTCTCTACACAATATAAAAAATACATTTACATAAAGTGGTACATAATAGATATATAAATGCCAACTATCCACTCAGTGTGGAACTAAAGTGCAGTGGGTGCTATTAGAACACACACATGCGCTGGTAAAGTGGGACATGTTGCCTTTAACTATAAACGGCCGGGTGGGAGAAGAGTGCCTTTTTATTTACGCACTTTTTTTAAGAGTACCTAATTGCAATAAATATTAATGAATATTATATTTAACGTATTTTACTGAGGGAAAGTAATTATCATTTCTTTATTTTCTCTTAAATATGAAAATAAAGTGGGTCTATTTCCTGTCATGACCACAAAGGTTACAACAGTTCTTACTTCTAACCAGCGATAAACCACCGATTATCACACTTTTAACCAGTGATGCACCATCGATGACCAGCGATAAACTACAAATGAGCACAATGTGTAAACCACATTGTGTACATTTAATCATATACAGCATATCTGTGGCTTCAACATATTATGAAATTATGTCCGAATTTGTCTTTCACTTATTTAACCGCATAAAATAATAAAAAGGACGTTCCGTGGAATTCACCTACGTTAGAGTAATTGATTTAGTTTACCATAAATGATTTGGGTTTGGTTAGCTTTTAGTTTACTTGCATTTTAAATGTGATTTGATACATATAATAAATGACCCAACATGTCTGACAGTTACAACGTAAAATCATATTTCCACTACTTCATTTCATGATACATTTCAATATTTTGACAATGGTAAAATCCCGCAGCTAAATGGTTTCATTAATACTTTAAATTACATCAAAAATAGCATAAGTTGCGTAAGTAAAAAGTTGGTCTTGTACAACCCCACCCTATAAACCCATAGGAAGAAGACAGTGAGGACGTCCCATGAAGAGACTAGTTGACATGAATCTCCAGCGAGACAAGAACAGGCCATGATAGCTAGATGATGACCATTCTTACCACATTTCTCACAACATAAAGTTTAAATTCAAATGGAAAAAAGAAAATACCTTGCAAATGTGAACCCAGCTGATAGATTTGTGCTAGTCATGGAAGCTCCAGACCCAAAGTTGAATTTAGGAGCAGTGGTTGTGAAACTCGGAGCAGTCAATGTAGTTTCTTCTTTCTTCTCATTGTCCTCTGCAGGCTTAGTTGTGCTGTAATTCATAGCAACTATAATTAACTCAATTGGAAAAATAGAGAATATGAATGCAAGGATTGGAAAAAAAATGGTTAATTAATTAATGGGTGAAATTTCTATTTTTTGAGCTGGAGACTTGATTTTTTGTACAAACATTCACTGCATAACACACAATGATGTGTGTAAGTTTCATTCTTGTGAGACATTTATTTTATGAGTTATTAAATATTATAATATTTAATTTTAGGAAGTTATATTTTGAGGTTATTTTAATTATATTATTTTTGGTCTGGACATCTTACCTCAATATTAATATTGATTTGTTCTTGAACATGTTTCAAAACAATTCTGTTTTATCTTCAGCTTTCCCAGACTGGGAAAGTCTGGGAAAGCTGAAGATAAAACAGAATTGTTTTGAAACATGTTCAAGAACAAATCAACATTAATATTGAGGTAAGATGTCCAGACCAAAAATAATATAATTAAATATTATATTCAAAAAAATTTGCATATATTATAATTAAATGGGTTCCACAATTTTTTAGTAAAATGTCTGATTTTTTTTTACAAGACCCCTCAAATATTTAGAAAAACATCATGCATTAAAATTTGTATAACGTGAATACAAGGGAGGAAAAAAATGTACCTCATGCGTGGAATTACAAAAAAAAATAATAATTGCATGCATTTTGTTTTTTATTTCTTAAAATGCTACTTCAAACATGAAAACCCACGCACTAGGTAGTTGCTCATTGTTTTTAGGACATGCAGTAAAAATTTGAACCTTCTAGGACAAAATTTGTGAATTCCATTCAATTTAAATTAATATTGGGAAGTAAACATTATGAGGTTATATCATTAATAGTGAGTGGAGAATATATTTTAATCGACTCACCTCATACATTTTCAAACTTCTTTGATCCCGACGGTTTCAGACAATATCATGTCCTTCTTCAGTCATGGCTTCCACTGATGAAATTCCGTGATTGTTGATTTCTTTAGTGACATCTAAAGAAATCCACAATCACAATTTAATCGGTGGAAGCCATGACTGAAGAAGGACATGATATTGTCTGAAACCGTTGGTATCAAAGAAGTATCATTTAATTCGTTTTTTTTTCTATTTAAACTAAATTAATTGGATAAGAGTAGGAACTGACCAGAAATTGTATGTACCCATAGTGAAAAATTAGGCCTCGTAAGATGGCAGAATCAGAAATAAGAAGAGAATTAGAAGTGGAACCTATCAACTCAAGAATGGTTAGATTTTTTTTTTTCAAATGCCCCAGGTTTGTCTTTCGACATTCCTGGTTTCTCTCCTGGCATGGCGTACTTGTAACCCACTTCTGAGTTGGGGCACCTGGAAGGCGGGGTTACGTTGCCCTGATGATATGATGGGTGATGATGACGATGATAGTGGTGCGCCAGGAGAGTCCCTAATCCTAAACTTAACCTAAGATGAATATGAATGATGATGATTGTGATGGCCATATGATTTTGGGGACAGTTTGGGCCTTAAAGTTTTCCTGACATTTGTCTTACGGGTGAGAAAAAACCCTGATAAAAACCTCACCCGACCGGGGATCGAACCCGGGCCTGCTGTGTGACAAGGCAGCACGCTACCACGAGACCACGGTGGACCAGAATGGTTAGATATAGAACAAAATGATTTGATCATGGTGCAAGGATGGAAGATACCAGACTGCCAAAAATAGCTTACCAATACGGCCCTAAAGGAAAGAGAGACGTTAGAAGGCTGCGAAGGAGATGAAAGGAGACCCTGGTGATGGAACAGGCAGTTCACCTAATCCATGACATGCAGAAGAAAATGGCAGTGTAGTATGTTTATTCTTCAATATTAGATGGTCTATTGGCAGGTCATTTTTTTTATATTTGTTGGTAACAATCCGCTAACATGCACAGAGCAATACTAACCTCTCAGAACTGCCAGTTGTAGAACTTGTGACTGACTTCTCTAGAGATTTATCTCTCTTTCTCTTGGCTTCTTTCCCGTCAATCTCCGAAAGATAACGTTCATAGTCTTTGAAAATTGGGGTTAAAATGCAGAATGGATTCTTATCGACATGTGATTTGATCCACTGTGATACACACTGGTTCAAACCCTTCAAACTAGAATAATATTCTGCAGAATTCTCTTCTGAATTATTTGTTTCCATTTTTTTTCCATTTGAAGTTTCCTCGCTTGTTTTGTTTGAATTTGATAAAAAACTAAATGGAGATGATGATGATGATGTTGCTTTGAATCCACCAAATGCAGAAAATGGGCTTTTAGATGCCAAGCTCTATAAAAAAAATACAATAAAATTTAAATTAATATTGGAAAGTAAACATTATGAGGTTATATCATTAATAGTGAGTGGAAAACATATTTTTATCGACTCACCTCATATATTTTCAAATTTCTTTGAAACCGTCGGTATCAAAGAAATTTGAAAATATATGAGGTGAGTCGATAAAAATATGTTCTCCACTCACTATTAATAAAATTAGTGTTTTTTTCAATGTTTTTATTTAAATTACATTTTCCAATCTTCGACAGATTCTAATTTAAGAAAGGCAAATTAATATTTGAACCTGGACCTCTCGTTCTCCATACGAGTGTGCTGTCCAATTACACCATACAAACAACGATTCAAATTATATTTGAAGAGAAAAATTTTCGCCTAGACCTACTGGCTATAAAGTAGTGTTAAATTCCCAATAAATGTCTTCTTAACTAAGAAGCCGCCATTTGCAAAGATAGAAGCTATGGTTTCAAGCATTTGGCACGAGGGAATTAAAACGTACATAAGAGAAAAATTTGCATCTAGATCGTAACTCGCCTCAGTAGCTCAGTTGGTGAGCACTTGGCCCGGAAAGCCAAGGGTCCCGGGTTCGAGTCCCGGTCTAGGCGAAAATTTTTCTCTTCAAATATAATTTATCCTTGTATGAGAAGTGTTAAATTAATAATAAAAATCGTCAACGATTCAAATATTAACATTTCTTTCCAACTTACACAATTCTCTTTTGTCTGAAGGCTAATAGCTGTCGCTACCCACGCCAACTGAGAGCTTCTATTCGTGAAGTATTTTTATTGAGAATTTATACATTACTTTTTAGCAGTAACGCTTCATATTTTCAATGTTTTTATTTATACAGTAAACTCCCGATTATCTGGTTTGCAGATTATCCAGGCATGACTTTTTACTGTATTTTTTTTAAAATACTGTATTTTGTATTGTTATGAAAAAATTCTTTATTCTTAAATGTGCTACTGTGACCTGCACTTAGAAACTAGCACAACAGAGTAACCTTCACTCATAACCCCCTCCCCTGATGCATTTAACAGTACCAACCAACATTCTGAGAATACAATACAATTTCGGAAATTTCCGTTGCATGAGTCACTGAAAGTTTGTTGTTAGAGATCGAAACCACAGATATGCTGTGGCAGTGGGTTTATCGCTGGTTAGTAGTATGGTCATCGGTGGTTACTAGTCAGTGATAACCCTACTAGTGTGGGAATCTCTGGTTATAAGTGTGGATATCGGTGGTTACTAGTATAATTGTCGCTGGTTATGGCGGCCATTTTGAATAACTGTCATAACCAGAGAGGTCATGACAGGAAATAGTCCCACTTTTTTTTTTCATATTTACGAGTAAAATAAAATATTAATAATTACGACTCACACCTAAATACATTAAATATAACACTTTATGAATATCTGTTGCATTTAAGTAGTGCTAAAGTGGGTAAATAAATTTCTGATCAACTTCCACAGCGCCGAATAACTTAACTGGATTATCCGTGTTTTTCGATTTTCCATGCATATCTCGGTCCCAATTAACATGGATAATCAGAAGTTTGCTGTATTAACATTTTCCAATCCTGGATAGAATCTAATTTAAGAAAGAAAAGTTAGTGTGTGTTTTGAATTACAATAGGAAGTAACATTATGAGGTTCTTCTTAATAAATAAGTTGAGTCTATTGCATCTTACCTCATAAAAATTTATTTCCATAAGGACATGTTTCAATATACCTGCTTATCAACTTTAGCTTGTCCAGGCTGTTATTGTCAGCCCTGGATATTGATTCCCACTCCATTCTGATGGACCAAAAGACATTTGAATTACAAGATATTTTGATCCACCAAAAGATGGATTGGAAGTCGACATCCAGGACCAACAACGTAAAATTCTACAGTCAGAATAAGCTAAAGATGGAACAAGTGTGTATTGAAGTTTTCATTATGTTGAATATACTTACAGATTCTGATGTACCAATAGATCTCCGTTTAGCCGATTTTATAATACGAGTTTGCATAACATCCGGAGATGCCTTTTTGTATGTGCCTGCTTCTTCTGGTTTTTCCTCTTCATTCCAGTTATCGTGATTCAATTCCGAAGTTGCATTTCTTTTAGTCATGGTTAAAAAATCCTTGAAAATAACCAAAGTACTTTATAAAAATTATTATACACGATGTACATAAACAAATATAGTGATTTTAAAGGTGTTGAATTATACTTTAACTATGATAAAAACAAAACTCATGTTAAATGAAAGAGTGCAAAAAATCCGGTCTAAATCCAAAATTTCAAAATTGAGTTTTCCAAAAAATGTCAAAATTTTCGAAAATTAAAAAACTGCAAAATTACTATCTAGAGACTGTGTCCGGGATTTATAATGCAAAAAATCCGGTCTAAATCCAAAATTTCAAAATTGAGTTTTCCAAGGTTATAGTCATTGTTTTTCCAAAAAATGTCAAAATTTTCGAAAATTAAAAACTGCAAAATTACTATCTAGAGACTGTGTCCGGGATTTATAATGCAAAAAATCCGGTCTAAATCCAAAATTTCAAAATTGAGTTTTCCAAGGTTATAGTCATTGTTTTTCCAAAAAATGTCAAAATTTTCGAAAATTAAAAAACTGCAAAATTACTATCTAGAGACTGTGTCCGGGATTTATAATGCAAAAAATCCGGTCTAAATCCAAAATTTCAAAATTGAGTTTTCCAAGGTTATAGTCTTATTGTTTTTCCAAAAAATGTCTCTAAATTTAACGAATTAAATATATAATATGTACAAGATATATAAAAAAACGAGGAAAAGATTAATGACATAGTATAAAATTAAATAAATAGAGAAAAATTAATTATTAGACAACAGGTAACTGTATAAGCGTGACTTAAAGGTGCCAAGTGTGCGGCAACCCCTGATATCTTGAGGAAGGAGATTCCAGGAGCGGGCAGAGGCTACTGTGAAGGAAGTGCTATGAAGAGGAATTGTTAGCAGACTGCTATCTTGTGACCTAGTGTCAATATTTATAACTTTCAAACTGCAAAACACAAAATGCTTTCTGTTGAGAAGTTGCCATCTTATTATTTTGCATACAAACAAAAAATGTCAAAATTTTCTAAAATTAAAAAACTGCAAAATTACTATCTAGAGACTGTGTCCAGGATTCATAATGCAAAAAATCAGGTCTAAATCCTAAATTTCAAAATTGAATTTTCCAAGCCTATAGTCTTAATGGTTTTCCAAAAAATGTCAAAATTTTCGAAAATTAAAAAACTCCAAAATTACTATCTAGAGACTGTGTCCGGGATTCATAATGCAAAAAATCAGGTCTAAATCCAAAATTTCAAAATTGAGTTTTCCAAGGTCATCTCCAGTTTACTTTATAAGTTCATAGGTGTTCAATGTGAGCCCCGTTTGTTACATGACACACATCCAACCTCTAGTCTAATTCTTCCAATACATTAATAAGAATAATCAAGCCTAAACAAGATAATTAAAACCAACAAAAATGAAAAAAATTGGAGAAGAATACAAATCAGGAATATATCAGATCAAATGAAAGGATTGCGACAAAATCTATATAGGAAAAACAAAAAGAAATTTAAAAACCAGATTGAAAAAAACACCTTAGAAATGTCAAAAAGGGTGAAGTGGACAAGTCAGCTGTAGCAGCCCATGCTTGGTTTGAAAAGCTAGCCTAATCAAACACACAGATAAACAAAAAGAACTCACAGTCTGGGAAAAAATCCACATCCCAAAAAAACAAGAACGATAAACTCATGAATTTCGAAACTTCTGCAAATTTTGACCTGATCCAGAGGTTCATCGGTCCACTGATAGAAGTAAGAAGAAAACCGCCAAGAAACGACATAACACCGGTTGACCAGAGGCTACTGATGATGGAGATAAAGCTCCAAAACTGCAGTATAGAAGAAAAAGGATATGAGGTGAGGTAATAAAAACATTAATTTAGTTCTTAAGCATGTCTGGATTGATGGCAGTAACAGCTTCTTGAATCCTGTCTCTCAACTCGGGCAGGTTAGCAGGTAATGGAGGCACGTAGACTCTGACCTTTATAAAACCCCAAAGGAAAAAAAATCACATGGGTGAGATCCGGTGATCTAGGGGCCATTGGAGATAAGCCTTGTCATCCGGACCACAACGACCAATCCAGTAATGATAGTGTGGAAGGTCTTACAAAAAATGCTTACATATGCATTCCTGCTCTTTACAATTGTTACATGATTATGCTGACTTTGCATTTGAAATGTTGCAGTAGCAACATTCTCCTCAGACACTCTTGGTCGTCCCACACTTTTGCCTTTACACAGACAATCGGTCCATGCCATTAACGAACATTGTTGGTATTGGGGGGATTGTGACTAAACTACCTATGAAACACACGTTGAGCTGTCACAACTGATTTATAATAATAATAGCTTTATTTTACCTGGCAGAGTTAAGGCCTTGTCTACCACTCAACCAGGTTTAAAAAATACAAAAGAAAAGTCTTAAATCTAAATTACAATATATATATATAAACAATTACAAGTTATGAATACAATACAATTAATATTTATAATGTATTTTGATTTACTCTAAATTTAACGAATTAAATATATAATATGTACAAGATATATAAAAAAACGAGGAAAAGATTAATGACATAGTATAAAATTAAATAAATAGAGAAAAATTAATTATTAGACAACAGGTAACTGTATAAGCGTGACTTAAAGGTGCCAAGTGTGCGGCAACCCCTGATATCTTGAGGAAGGAGATTCCAGGAGCGGGCAGAGGCTACTGTGAAGGAAGTGCTATGAAGAGGAATTGTTAGCAGACTGCTATCTTGTGACCTAGTGTCAATATTTATAACTTTCAAACTGCAAAACACAAAATGCTTTCTGTTGAGAAGTTGCCATCTTATTATTTTGCATACAAACAAAACAAAAGAAAGCTATCCGCTCACTCACACAACTAAAACTATCTTCTTTCCTGTTTCATTTCAGTATACACACAACTTTCTACGCCTCATCTGAGTCATAATATTATTACTTGAAACTACTATATTCTGTTATGTTCACTAAGCCACTGAATCTCCAGCTCTGAAGTTTAGGTTATTTTCCATGGCACGGCAGGCCTAGAAGGCCCTTAGCCAACCATCCGGCTGTTGGCCTCACATCCACATGTGTTAAATCACAGAGGTCATCAAGCCAGTGTAGAGGTGCAAGTGGTCAGCCATTATAGCTGGTTTTCTCAACCTGGAACTGCTACTTATTATAGCTACCCAAATGCCTCACGATGCTGGGTGGCACCGGTCCCATACTGGCCGGAATACCATGAGAAAAAGTTCTTCCCCATGGAGACTCGAACCAGCGCAAGTCCCGTAGCTCTGCGCCAAGGCTTCCTGCCTTAACCACTCAGCTACGGCACAGTACTAAGTTTAGGTTATACAAGGGGTAGAAGGAGAAACTCGCCCTCTACTGCCAATAAGGAAATGGTTGATATAGAAGTGCATGTCTGTCTGCCATAACCAATCACTACTCTTGACGCAACTATAGCATGCTAGTAAGGTTTGAAATTGCTGAGATATTGTCAGCTGTATGTCTGCTCCGCATACATAAAGTGGCCCCTCCCACTGAACATCCATATCAGCAACATTCATAAAAATGTCAGGGTCGGAGAATCAGTGGCTGGGGTATAAACACAGTATTTTAGACTCTTCTATGCGAGATGCCAGTCTATGAATTTTGCAATGGACCCGTTTTTAACTACATTGGCTATTGTCAATTAAATGTCGAAATCTGCATGCCAGAACAGATCTCAAGTTGTGAACTATGTGGGACAGGTTGTAAACTAACCATTGAAAGATGAGAGTCTCAGCTTACGGAAGACAAAGAAGGCATGGCCTAGAGAGCTTGGTTTCTTGAATACCGGCCTTAGTTCACATTATGAAAATTATCTTAAGCAATACTGAGTGAGTCCCGCACCGTAGCCGAGCGGTTAAGGTAGGAAGCCTTGGCGCAGAGCTACGGGACTTGCGCTGGTTCGAGTCTCCATGGGGGAAGAAATTTTCTCATGGTATTTCGGCCAGTATGGGACCGGTGCCCACCCAGCATCGTGAGGCAATTGGGTAGCTACAATAAGTAGCGGCTCCAGGTTGAGGAACCAGCTATAACGGCTGGGGGACTCAACATGCTAACCACATGTCACCCCTACACTGGCTGTTGATCATCTACCTCTGTGATTGACACATGTGGATGTGAAGGGCCAGCAGCCGGCTGGTAAAAGGGCAACCGCTGAAAAGTGGAAGGACCCTCAATCGGAAATACTGAGTGAGGCAACGTGAGTGGTCAGTATGATAAATCCGTTGGATTGGCAGTTCTGTTTTCCCATGATTCTGAGCTAACTTTTGGAGCAGCCATATATATTTTCATGCTATGCTTGCAGCTTTACTAGGGAATTGTAGGTGTGGTAGCTTCCAGTTGCTTTCCACACCAGTGAAGGATGCTTATGATGGCTATATGATTTCGGGACCGTTTGGGCCTTAAAGTTTTCCTGACATTTGTCTTACAGATGAGGAAAAACCCCAACAAAAACCTCACCCAGAAAAACTGCCCCGACCAAGGATCGAACCCGGGCCTGCTGCATGACAAAGCATTTTACACTATGGAATCACACGATGCAGCCAACATATACGCAATATTTAATGAACCTAAAAGCTAACCTAATGCAATTTAAATATTCTAACCTGTGAAAGACCAACCTAAAAGCTAACCTAACACAATTTAAACACTCTAACCTGTGAAAGAATGCAATGCCCAAAAATAAATAGTAAGTTCTGAAATTCTGAAGTACATACTCTATGTTGGCTACACTGGTACAATGTTAAAATCAATATGGCTGCCATGACTTCATGTTACATATGTACTTAAATATCATAGAAAAATATATTGAAATAAGTTAGAAAAAATGTAAAATTTATTGAAAATGTTTGGAAATAATTTGAAAATAAAACCTTGTTGGTGCATGTGCATGGTGTCTGCCTGGGACTTAAGGAAAATTTCTCACTATGCTTTATGGAAACTTCAGCCTTCATTTGCATTATAGTTCATTTTAGTAAACAACTGGTTATATTTTAAGATTGTTTGAACTTGAAAAAGTTAATACCAAAGACTCCCTCATTTTCTTTGCGCCAAAACATTAAAATCAATCTTAACAATTGTTCTCCAAAATTAAATGTGAAATCAATGATTCATCGACATTCCTTACATTTATCAGACCTATTCTAACAAGTGTGTAAATTATAGGTTAGAATCTCCTTTGACGACTTTGTAAATGTGCTTTACACTATATTTTGAAATATAAAATTATAGTTATTTATAACTATGTTTAAATAGTTATAACGAGAACTACATATCATATTAAAACTAGTTAAAATAAATCACCACATACTCAGTGTAAATCACTCTACAAGTATGTAATATGGTATAACATCTCGCTAAACTAATAGAAAGGTTATGTTACATTATAGTTACCTTAGAATTCTTCACTCCTTATTAAAATGTTTCGTTATATTCTAGATGCTCAAGGTAGCATACTAAGTTAACTATAAATTTTAAGTACTACAATGTAAACAAAAACAAAAGTTCAGCATAAAAAAACTTCCCTTTAGTTTCCGCCAGAATTTCTAGTTTCCCAAAAAGTAGTTACCGTAGTTCGGTTCTCTATGGTAGTTACTTCCCAAGGTCGATAAATTATACTTGGTCGATGTTTATATCGTTCTCCATCTTCTCTATTGTTTATATCGATTATGTTTAAGCAATAATCGTATTGTAACGTTTTATTAATTAAATGTCTATTTCAGTAATTTTATTATTGAATGTCTTTTAAATTGAGATAGGTTTTAAGGAAAAAAACTTAATTACTAATATATTTTAGATAATGTTGACAGAAAGATTGAAAATTGAACTTTCATAATGGGGATCAGGAAGCTGAGAATAAAGCGGGATCTCCAAATGAATAAAAACACAGTACTGATAGATCAATGAACTGTTATACTGTATTTCTTTATGTACTGCAGTTTTAATGGTTTTATGTATAAATAGTTCCTAGTAATTGAAGTAGATATAGTACAATAATAACAACATTTTAAATCACTTTGAATTTCCCTGTATATAAATTCCCTGATGTTGGTGTCCTTAGAAAAAATATCGGAACTTTTTTTTCTTTTTTGGTAAGTTTACTTCTCACTGACATAGGATCCTGAAATTTGCTTCAGGCATTCCTTGATCCATAAACTTGATGAGAAACATCCAAAATTCAGACATAATTATTTTAATCCCCTCCCATTAACGCAGTTTAAATTCACGCCTTATATGTACTTCTACGTGCCAAAATGCCGCCCGGGCCTTATAGTAACACGACCTTCGGAAGATTAATTTTAACTATAGATCACATACATACTTTTTTTACCACACAAGGACATGGAGGGTCTCCCTGAATGAAGGATCAGCTCACTGTCAGGACCTCCTCCGAGACAACACAACATTAAAAGACGAAACATACTAAACATGGCGAATATGATAATAATGATGGCCAGATAATGTTCAGAGATCGTTTGAACCTTGAAGTTTCCTGACAATTGTCTTACAGGCGAGGAAAAACTCCGAAAAAATTATCACCCAGGAAATTTGTCCCGAACGGGGATCGGACCATCTAATATATAATAAAAAACTAAAACAACACGCTTTATTAGAAAATTCGAACTAAAAAGATGAAAAGTAATTTTAATTTCCAACACGCTTGGGATAAATAATTTTACCATCAAAAGCGTGGGGTGCTTTTTATCAAATAATATATTTAATAATAAACAGATATTGATAAAAGTAAAGTCTCTAAGAAGAAAATGTAAAAATCATAAAAAGTACCCCACACTTTTTATGATAAAATTATTTATCTCAAGCGTGTTGGAAATTAAAATTATTTTTCATCTTTTTAGTTCGAATTTTCTAATAAAGCGTGTTGTTTTAGTTTTTTTTAAATTATTTTTTATTTTTTAGTTTTAAGGCCCTCAGGGGTCCTCATCTAGGGGATATGTGGATGGCGACCACAAGGTGCCCAAGCTGTGCAAAATATTTCTTCCACTTACTTGTGTTTTGCACTCTTTTAACTTTACTATCTAACCTCTCTTGGTTAACTCTTGTTTTTTCGACCCCGACGCTATTAGGGCAACCGAGGGCTAGGGAGTCCTTCCTTTCTTCCATTTCTTCTTTCCTTTATTTTCTTTTCTTCTCCAGAAAGCCTGACCAGAGGCTATAAGATGGCAGCCCCATCACTGGTCTTGCCTTCCTTTGGCCAGCAACCAATCGAAGGGACTATTATTACGCTTTCAAGTCTTATATGAGAATTTCCCATAAGGGAAAATTTTCTATAGGATCGTAACAGGCCTTGGCCTAATACTTGAAAGGAAGAAGAAGAAGAATATTTTACAGAATAAGATAAAAATGTAAATATCTTTAAATTCGATACTATTGTAGTATGAGCTAAAAATAATACTCTTCTAAAATAACTCCCCGCCGGATTTGAACCAGCGACATATGGATTACTGAAATTATATACCACTAGAGTTCACCGCTCTACCAACTGAGCTCTTGCAACGATTGCCTAAAAAGTCGACAAGTCCGCAAACTATTATACCAGTTTTCATTTTTTTTTCTGACGATTCTGGCCAGGATTTTAGAAACAAATATGAAATTATTGTATTGTCACGGGTCCTTTACAAGTATACAACGTTTCAAGTCGATCCAATGTTTGTAAGTGGGTGAAAATCGTGTTCAAAAATTCCGTTACATAGATACAAACACACTTTTTTTGATTTTCTGATGATTTTGGCCATGATTTTAGAAAGAAGATATGAAATTGTTGTATTGTCACGGGTCTTTTAAAAGTATACAAAGTTTCAAGTCGATCCAATGATTTTAAGTGGGTGAAAATCGCGTTGAAAGATTCCGTTACATAGATAGATAGATACAGGTCAAGCTAATATAAAGCGTGTAAAAATGAATGTTTGATCATACTTTATGCGCGGCCATACCGTTCATCCGATTGTGATGTCTTTTTTTTTTTTTTTTTTTTGCAAAATGTTCAGGAGATTCCCAGTATAAACATAGGCTATAAGAGAGTTGTGATACTCAACTCCTACACCCTTAAAAAATTGCCCTTTGTAGTGAAAAACGTGAAAAAAAAAATGTTTTGACGTTTAAATGGTTTACGCTGCCTAAACCATAACAAATACAAAAAAAATTAACACAGAATTGAATATCTCAAAAAAAAAACTACAAAAAAGTCCGCGACAGCATATGTTTATCTTTTACGGATAACTCTCAATAACCATTTTTGTCTTTCATTGATGCCAAGAAGATCGGGATAAGTAGATTCCCGGGCAAGCGGAGCAGCAGCACGGATAACTCGAATTAATGAATTTTGTCTTTCAGCTCATTTATGCCAAATACATCCGGATACATAGATTCCCGGGCAATGCCGCGTAATCAGCAAGGGGTAATAATAACAATATAAATTTATAATTATTTTCCTTTTACTTATTCAACTAAACGTAAAAACACATTATCAGTTATTTAGGCGTAGCAGCGCGCGCCGGGTATTAGTATTAATAAAAACTATAAATACATATCATAACATGATGCGGGAAAGCGGTATGGTCTATTGCTAGCTAGGTTCCCGAACAGCGCGTAATCATTTCTTTGGCACGTCCGTTTTTTCGAATCCCCTGTATTATCATTAAACAAATTTTAGACGTTGTCTCGGTCCACTGGCGGAAAAACCTTTATTGTTCAACTTTTAAGGGGTGGAAGAACTGTTCTCGACGCGTTAAATAGAGAGCCGTTTACTGAAAAAGGCACATTCGCCTTTTGGCTCACCAGAATCCAAACAACTTTTACATGTTCTTCACAGAAGACATTTTATACTACGATTTATTATACAGCGTGTCGCGCCCAACGTGACGCGTTCTCGTGTTACGCTCGGCGTGAGGCTGGTTTCTCATGGAGCGCATACGGTATAGCGCTTTATGTTTATGGAATTGTCGCCAGATGGCACCACATATATGGGAAATCAAAATGACCAACGTTCATGATAAATTTCCAAATATGTTTAAAAAATGAATGTATGCAAACCTGTCCCTGCATAACCTAATGAAATATATTACATACATACTATTTAGTAAACTATAAACTAATCTGGTGTACACTAAACTGACCCATCGGAACCTAACAAAATGAAGTGATTGGACATTTATTTCTTAAAATATGGTTTGGAATTAAATGCAAATGTTCGTCATTCACACATATGTCCTGCCATCTGATGGATTTAATTTTATAAGCGTTCACGTGTGCCAACTTCAATTCTAATAAAGAAATTTGAAAATAAATTGAGAGGGGGAAGTTATAATTTGTGTATATAGATAAACATATTAAAATTCTTTATAAAAAAAAGTTTTAAGAATCGTTGCACAACGTTTAAAATAGTTTCAAATATTAGTAAAGACAGAAAAAGTACCTAGAGCAACAGCATCATACGAATGTTGTATGGAAAATTATAGATTAAAGTATTCTTTAGTTCTTAAATAAACATATGGTTGATGAAAAGATCAAATTTTAGAATACTTCAGATTTTCGCCTGAGCAGTTTTATCAGGTTTTGAATTTAATAGAAGACGAAATTTATGTACATCCATAATATCCCCAAGATACAATATTTACAGCTCTCTATGGAATTGACCAACGTTTATAATAAATTCCCAAATGTGTTTACAAAAATGAATGTATACAAACCTGTCCCTGCATAACCTAATGAAATAAATTACATAATACTATTTAGTAAACTATAAACTATTTAAACATTTATTTCTTAAAATATGGTTTGGAATTAAATGCAAATGTTTCTCATTCCCACATATGTCCTGCCATCTGGTGGATTTAATTTTATAAGCTTAATAAAGAACTTTGAAAATAAATTGAGAGGAAAAGTCATAATTTGTGTACATAGATAAACACATAGAGATAAACATATTAAAATTCTTTATAAAAAAAAGTTTTAAGAATCGTTGCAAAACGTTTAAAATAGTACGAAATATTAGTAAAGACAGAAAAGGTACCTAGAGCAACAGCATCATATGAATGTCGTATGGAAAATTATAGAATAAATTATTTAATTCTTAAACATATGGTTGATGAAAATATCAAATTTTAGAATACTTAAGAATTTCGCCTGAGCAGTTTTATCAGGTTTTTAATTTAATAGAAGACGAAATTTATGTACATCCATAATATCCCCAAGATACAATATTTACAGCTTTTATTTATCTCTTGACTAAGTTCAAGCCACAATAACTCTTTTTTCTGTACATCTCTGTACTCCTTCATGCTCATATTTTATAGAACATGTATAGAACTCGATGATTTGCAACAAAACTATCGTCATTAAAATTGGAAAGTTATAAAACAAGTACTGTATTTCCGACATTTTGTCATAAAATCTTAATGTGTTTTTAGCAATTACACCAATGAGTACGGGTAATATCTTCTGTTTTCTTTGTTTGCGCTGGCAAATTGCGTCCCAGATTCAAGTGATTCCAATACACGACGCGACATGTCAGCGCAAAATTTTTCGCGCCAGCAATTTGCGTTGTAGATAAACCACATCATTTAAATACATGGGGAGCAATTTTTGCGCTGGCGCTTTGCGTCGTAGATAAACCATAGCATTACCCCCAGACCAAGCGTCTGGTGTTCATTTCCGTTAGTGGCTGAGTCGACCCCACGGCCACCAAAATGTTGGATCAGTTTAAAAATCCTGACCCCCACCGAGAATCGAACCTTCAACCTTCCAGTTTGCCTTGCCGTAACCATCTACGCTACGGCGTGCCCCATATTTTTTTTTTGTTGTAAAATGAAAATATGGTGATTATATTTGTTATGTAGTTTAAATAAAATACTTACATTTTACATTTCGTAATTTTTTTAATCCGGCCGGATACTGGCTTATTAATGATGATGATGGCCGGATGATTTTCGGAGACCAATGGGCCCTAAGCTTCACATTTGTCTTACAAGTGAGGAAAAACTTCACCCAGGAGCCTGTCCCGACCGGGAATCAAACCCGGGCCCGCTGCTTGACAAGGCAGCATGCTACCTCGAGACCACAGCGGTGGACTTATGGTATGCATGCATAATTTAGCCTCTGTCCGCACATCATGAAGCCCAAAGTGCCAGTGATTAGTTAGAAGATTATTTTCTGGCCAATGAATTTTGCCCAAATACTTTAGAGACTTTTTTTTTGGGGGGGGGGAGGGAATGTGGGTTGAATGCCACTAAATACTGAACCAACGTAACTTGAAAGTAAAGTACTCTGCATTTTCTGTAACAAGCCAAAATTCCTAATTATCTCCAGCAATACTTTCAAATAAAAGAACAAACTTTCTGCTCGCCATAAGGGTTATTTTCATTGTGATCTAATATTAATAAAATAAAATAGAGTTAAAATGTACCTTCTTAGGTGAGAGCCGTCGTCCTCAACTTATAAAATATGTATGCTTTTGTATCTGAAGGCCTTTCAGAATCTCTATTCCATCTTCAGCAGGTCTTTATTTACTACATTACTTGATGTTCTCGGTGCTGGTCCTAATGTAGTATTTTCCGTGACAGTCATGGACAACACTACATTAGGACCAGCATGAAGAACAGATGCCAGTGACGAAGAAGAAGAAGACTATTTTTTCAATATTATGATTAAACCATTCATTATTTCTTTTAATTCTAGATTTTCTGTCCCAAGTGCTTCTAAAGCTGCTGAATGTATACTTTTCTTTAATTGATCATACATTTCTACTGCAATCTTCTTTAAATTTAAAACAAGTTTTTGTTTTAATCTTGTTTAAAAAAGATATTTTATATTTAATTTTAGGAAGTTATATTTTGAGGTTATTTTAATTATATTATTTTTGGTCTAGACATCTTATCTCAATATTAATGTTGATTTGTTCTTGGACATGTTTCAAAACAATTCTGTTTTATCGTCAGCTTTCCCAGACTGGTTTTATTTATGTTGCATTATGTTGCACCACCTGGATGTCGATGTCAGCTCCATCCTGTGGTTGGCCAAAGAACCTCCAAACAAGGTCACCCTCCATCGGAATATCAAAATTCATAACTCTGTTTCTGTTCTTCTGAATATAAATTTTTTCCCAAATAGTCAGCTCTTTTGTATTTTCTAACTGTTTTAATAATTTAGTGTCTGAATTTATATTATGTTTTTCAGACCAAACATGAGCAGCAACTGCAGATTTTTCAATTTCTCCATTTTTAATATTTCTTATGTGTTCTTTGGTTCTAATTTTTAGGTTTCTTTTTGTTTTCCCTATATATATCTTTTCACAACCCATGCATTCAATTTGATATATTCCTGACTTTTTATTTTTATCAGTTTTTTTCATTTTTGTTGGTTTTTATTAGTTTATTTAAACTGTAGTTATTTTTTGGTGCTAATTTAATATTAAACTTCTCAAATATATTTTGAAATTTATTATGTACCCAGGGGTGATATGTGAATTTCCTATATTTTTTCATAGGTGGTTCTTCTTTTTCAAGATTACTTCTGTTTATCATTTTTTGTTTTTTATACTTTTCTATCCTTTTATGTACCATTTTTTCATCAAACCCATTTTCTCTTGCTACTTTGATTATGTGTTTTTTTCTCATGTTTGAAATCTTCTTCGTTTAAGGGTAAGTTTACCAATCTATGAGTTAAACTATTAAATGCTGCTAATTTATGTCCAATTGGATTGAACCCTGTTGATTTTATAAAATTTTCCGTATGAGTTTCTTTCCTATGAATCCTGAATTCAATTTTTCTTTTTTCTTCGTTTCTGACCAATTTAAGATCCAAAAAAGGTATTTGTTTATTGTCTTCTATTTCTTTGGTGAATTTAATGTTTGTACTCTGTAAATTTAATAGTTTTAGGGAATCTTCTACATGTTTTTCTTTAACAATACAAATTATATCATCAACATATCTACTCCAAAATTTAAACATTGTGGGATGTGCTTTAGTGATTTTACATTCAAAATCGCTCATAAATAAATTTGCCAGGAAAGGTGATAATGGGTTTCCCATTGAGAGCCCTGATTTTTGTCTATAGAAACTCCCATTGAATGTAAAAAACATTTGGTCAATGCATAACTCAGTTAATTTCAAATAATCTTCTTTGATCTCTCTGTCTATGTTGTTTTTTCTTAACCAATTGTTCAATATCTCCAAAGTTTTTTGTTTCGGTACATTTGTGAATAGTGAAACTACATCAAACGAAACCAACCTATCTGTGGGTTCAATTTCCACTTTTTCTAATTTCTTAACTAATTCCAATGAATTTTCAATCTGCAGACTTTCAAAATTATTAATTCTTTTAAATTGATTATTCAGCCATTTCGAAATTTGTAGGTTGGTGATCCAATATTGTTAATTATTGGCCTCATTTTGTTTCCAGGTTTGTGAATTTTTGGAAGTCCATGTATATTAGGGTTTCTTGGGTTGCTTACTTTTAATTGAAATTTTTCTTTCTTGGATAGAATTTTAACATTTTAAAACAGTTTTCCACTTTTTTTATGGTTTTTGGTAGGGGGTCATTCTTAATTTTTTCATACTCTTTTTCTTTCAAAAGTTCTTCCATTCTATTTTGATAATCTTCTTTGTCCAGAATTATAATTTGGTTACCCTTATCTGATTTTGTATATACAACATTTTTGTTATTTATTTCTTTGAGTGTTTTTAAATTTTCCTTACAAACTGGGTTTTTATTTGTATTCTTTATTTTATTCAAAATTTCTTCACATTTTTTTCTGATGATTATTTTTTCTTCTGTAACTAACCCTTCTATTGAATTTTCAATGTCTACTATGTATTCTTCTATTCTATTGCAATAATCTATTGCTGTTTTTATACCGTTTTCTAACAATTTTGTCTCTTTTAGGTTAAAGGTTGCCTTTGAAAAATTTTTAACATAATTTCTGGTGGATTCTGATTTTTCTTCATTTCTGGTTTTATTCTGATGTTTGATTTTAAAATGTTTGATGAAAAAATGGTACATAAAAGGATAGAAAAGTATAAAAAACAAAAAATGATAAACAGAAGTAATCTTCAAAAAAAAAGAACCACCTATGAAAAAAAATATAAGAAATTCACATATCACCCCTGGGTGCATAATAAATTTCAAAATATATTTGAGAAGTTTAATATTAAATTAGCACCAAAAAATAACTACAGTTTAAATAAACTAATAAAAACCAACAAAAATTAAAAAAACTGATAAAAATAAAAAGTCAGGAATATATCCAATTGAATGCATGGGTTGTGAAAAGATATATATAGGGAAAACAAAAAGAAACCTAAAAATTAGAACCAAAGAACACACAAGAAATATTTAAAAATGGAGAAATTGAAAAATCTGCAGTTGCTACTCATGTTTGGTCTGAAAAACATAATATAAATTCAGACACTAAATTATTAAAACAGTTAGAAAATACAAAAGAGCTGATTATTTGGGAAAAAATTTATATTCAGAAGAACAGAAACAGAGTTATGAATTTTGATATTCCGATGGAGGGTGACCTTGTTTGGAGGTTCTTTGGCCAACCACAGGATGGAGCTGACATCGACATCCAGGTGGTGCAACATAATGCAACATAAATAAAACCAGTCTGGGAAAGCTGACGATAAAACAGAATTGTTTTGAAACATGTCCAAGAACAAATCAACATTAATATTGAGGTAAGATGTCCAGACCAAAAATAATATAAGATATTTTATACTCTCATCATAGAGTAAACTTACTTTATATCTTTTTTCCTTCAATAAGTTTCTATTTATTCTGTGTTCTGTTACTTCAATATTTTGCTTATCCTACTTGTTAATTATGAATTTTCCCAAAAACATATAATGATCACTTCCACAATCTGATTTTCTAAACATTCTAACATCTTTTACTATCATATCAAGTTTTTGTTTCACAATTATATAATCAATTATTGATTTGAGACTTTTTGTTGGCTGTTCCCATGCATATTTATGTATTTCCCAATGTTGGAAGAAACTATTCATTATCATATAGCCATGTTGTTTACATAAACTTATCAATCTATCTCCATTGTCATTTTCCACTTTTCCTCCAAATGGTCCAATCACTTCTCTTTCTTCTACTTCCTACTCGACTATTAAAATCTCCTGTATTATTACTTCTTGTCCCGCGCCATAGCTGAGTGGTTAAGGCAAGAAACCTTGGCACAGATCTACAGGACTAGTGCTGGTTTGAGTCCTCATGGGGGAAGAAATTTTCTCATGGAATTTTGGCCAATATGGGACCGGTGCCCACCCAGCATCGTGAGGCATTTGGGTAGCTACAATAAGTAGCGACTCCAGGTTGAGAAGACCAGTTATAACAGCTGGGGGACCCGACATGCTGACTACATGTCACCCCTACACTGGTTCGATGATCGTCTAGCTCTGTGATTAATACATGTGGATGTGAGGCCAGCAGCCGGTTGGTAGGCCAAGGGCATTCTAGGCCTCGCACTTGGAGTTTTTTTATTATTACTTCTTGATTATTTTTTTTTATTTTCTCCAACATTTCTGACAGTTTGTCAAAAAATTCATTTTTTTCTATGGTTGACATCCTCATTTATGGCATATACTCCTATTATTATAAGCTCTATCCCAAAAAGTGTGAGATTTAATTTAATAATTCTTTCATCAATTTCTTCCCTATATATGTTTTATCAACTTATTTTTCATCAAAATGGATAGACCTCTTTTTGCTCTACTAGTTTTTGGTACTCCACTCCAGATATGTTTATAATTTCTTAATTTTTCCTGTCCTTTCCCTATCTTTTTTGTTTCTGTGAGCACAGTAATATCTGCATTCATTGCTGTAATCTCATCTATTACTTCTTGTTCTTTAGTATTCAAGCCTTGAACATTCATATGCCGATAGCAAAGGTCCGTTTTCGTAACTTAGATTTGTTATATTTAAATCCATCCGGCTGACATATTTTACTGAAGCACGTAGCGATATACTTTTTTCCAAGGTCAGATTGCCAGCCTATCGCCTAACCCCCAGACTTGGAGGACCTGGGTTTTTTTAAGGTTTGCTTCCTTAGCTGACAGGCCTCAGTTTTAAGGCGCCAAGAACTCGCCTTTCGTCCCATCCTGTTCGCTACAGTCTATTACGACTGCAGTGAGGGAGCATGACGAGAAAGTAGCATTACTTGAGATTTATTAACGTATACATAATCAGCATCTGTATCCTTCTTGAGGCCATACCAACCATTTGCTCCCGACAACAACATTTTACAATTAAATAATTATATGTGAACTTTTGAAATTTATTAATTTTAGAATACTTAATTTTAGCTGATGATAACGTTCCACAACAATATATTACTAATATCTTCAACATCTATAAAGATAATGAAATCTCTGTTAAACAAGATGGCAAATTATCTTCTTGGGAAAAGATCAAGACTGGAGTAAGACAGGGATATGGACTTTCACCGGTGCTTTTCATTATATATATGAATAAATTGATAAACGAATGGAGGAAAACACAACGAGGATATATACCCATCAATAGGAACCTCAAACTCGATGCTATTCTTTTTGCAGACGATTTAGCTCTTCTGGCACTTTCCGAAAATGATTTGCAACGATCAATTTATAATTTACAAAAAATAGGTGCCAAATTTAATATGGAAATATCAATTAACAAAACTAAAATTATGGCATTTCATGGGAAGGACCCCATACAAAGTAAAATCTGTCTCCAGAAAAAAATTTTAGAGAGATGTAATCAATTTAAATATCTTGGATATTATCTCTCTATCTGGGATGAAAAGGATATCCCTGAAAAAGTTACTAGTTATAATAAAAGTTTAGGAATTATTAATCAAGTTATGAAACCATCCCTTGTACAAAAAAACACCAGATTACGTTTATATATAACACTTTGGCTAGATCAGTGTTGACCTATGGTAGTGAAGCATGGACACTAAGAAAACAACATGAAAGCAGAATAACGGCTTGTGAAATGAGATTCATGCGCAGAACAGCGGTTTTACACCAGATGGGATCGGAAAAGGAACACCAATATCTTAAAAGAATTGAAGACTACGCCAATTTTGGAATATATTAAACAGTACCAACTAAATTGGAAACACAATCCTGAAAGAACGAGTTTAAATCAGATCCCCAAAGCTGTTTATAATTATATACCAAGAGGACGAAGATCACTGGGCCGTCCTATGAAACGCTGGAGGGAAAATTTTCTATAGGATCGTAACAGGCCTTGGCCTAATACTTGGAAGGAAGAAGAAGAAGAAGAATACTTTAAAACTGATCCAATATAGACATCCAAATAAAATCTTCATCTATTACAATGAGAATCAGTTTGTATTTTTAATTAATTTTAACCAAGTATCAATAAATACTCAATTAACTACTATATTTATTTAATTTTCACAGGGAAAAAAACACTATGAGGTTTAATTTAAGAATTAGATTGTTTTTATTACCTCACCTCATATCCTTTTTCTTCTCGACTGCAGTTTTGGAGCTTATCTCCATCATCAGTAGCCTCTAGTCAACCAGTGTTATGTCATTTCTTGGCGGTTTTCTTCTTACTTCTATCAGTGGACTGATGAACCTCTGAATCAGGTCAAAATTTGCGGTAGTTTCGAAATTCATGAGTTTATCTTTCTTGTTTTTTTGGATGTGGATTTTTTTCCCAGACCGTGAGTTCTTTTCTGTTTATCTGTGTGTTTGATTAGGCTAGCTTCTGTATCGATTAAGTGCTTTTCAGACCAAGCATGGGCTGCTGCAGCTGACTTGTCCACTTCACTCTTTTTTACATTTCTAAGGTGTTCTTTCAATCTAGTTTTTAAATTTCTTTTTGTTTTTCCTATATGGATTTTGTCACAATCCTTACATTTGATCTGATATATTCCTGATTTATATTCTTCTTCAATTTTTTACATTTTTGTTGGTTTTAATTATCTTGTTTAGGCTGTATTCATTCTTTGGAGCCAATCGAATGTTAAACTTTTTAAAAATTTTCTGGAACTTGTAGTGTTTTAAAGGATGGTAAGTGAATTTTTTTAATCTTATGTTCTCTTCTGTTTGTTTTTTAAGTGTGCTTTCATTCATTAATGTTTGCCTTTTGAAGTTGTTTATTTTCTTGTGTACCATGTTTTCTTCATAACCATTTTCTATTGCTACTTTAATTATGTATTCTTTTTCTTCTTCATATTTTTCTCGGTTCAGGATACATTCACCAATCTGTGTGTTAAATTATTGAATACAGCTTCTTTGTGAGCGAAATGGTTGAATCCTGGTGCCTTGATGTAGTTAACTACATATTTTCTAATTTATAATTTTAATGGTATATAACCCTCAGGGGTCCTCATCTAGGGGATATGTGGATGGCGACCACAAGGTGCCCAAGCTGAGCAAAACATTTCTTCCACTTACTTGTGTTTTGCACTCTTTTAACTTTACTATCTAACCTCTCTTGGTTAACTCTTGTTTTTTTCGACCTCCACGCTATTAGGGCATCCGAGGGCTAGGGAGTCTTTCCTTTCTTCCATTTCTTCTTTCCTTTATTTTCTTTTCTTCTCCAGAAAAGCCAGACCAGAGGCTATAAGATGGCAATCACTGGTCTTGCCTTCCTTTGGCCAGCAACCAATTGAAGGGACTATTATTATGCTTTCAAGTTTTATACGAGAATTTCCTGGAAGGATCAAATACCAAGAGAACGAAGATCACTGGGCCGTCCTATGAAACGCTGGAGGGAAAATTTTCTATAGGATCGTAACAGGCCTTGGCATAATACTTGGAAGGAAGAAGAAGAAGAAGATGGTATATAATTCTTCTGTATCTGTGTATGTCACTGAAATCCTCCTAAACGTCCAGACCGATTTTGATTATATTTTTTGTGTGTTTGAGTGGATCTCTGGATGGTTCAGATTCACAATTTGACCCTCTAAAACCATGAGGTCTTCACCTGAAGTGAAAATTTAAAAATCGCTCTAGTGGTCACAATTTTTTATATTTCACAATGAAACTCAGTATATCCCATTAAAATAAACCAAAGTACTTATTATCAAACAATGAATGAAATCTGACAATTAAGAATGGAGGTTTACCTGAAATCTAAACTGCCATGTTTGGTTCGTCTCAGTGTATACCATAAATTTAATTAACCTTTAATAGATACTTCATTTAGGCGTAGCAACACACACTGGATAGAAGCTAGTTTATTTATAAGCTATCATATACAATCTCGACTGAAAAGAATTAGAAATGCAGAAATTAGAAAATGGATGAATGCAGAAAGAAGTACAATGGTTGAGATTGAACATAGAAGGCTAAAAT
This sequence comes from Diploptera punctata, assembly GCA_030220185.1. NCBI lineage: Eukaryota > Metazoa > Arthropoda > Insecta > Blattodea > Blaberidae > Diploptera > Diploptera punctata. The sequence goes on along the minus strand of JASPKZ010000032.1, from coordinate 1,244,610 downwards.
GGTATGGACACGTAAGAAGAATGCAGGATGGAAGATTACCGAAGGCCGTCTATACGTAGAAAATTGAAAGAAGGAACAGAAAAAAGGAAGACTAAGAACAACCTGGAAGAATAACATTCAGAATTCAATGAGGAAATTTGGTGTAAGAGATTAAGACACAGAGAACTATGGAGAACTTTAATTAAGTGAAATTTGTGAATGTTTGTTACAAACGAATAGTCTGTTGTCATTTATGTATTTTTTAAAACACATGTTAATATTATTAAGATTGGTTGGAGAAAACCCTCAATGATGAGGAAAATTCTCAAAATGAATGAATGATATACAAAGTTACATTAAAAGAAAAGACCCTGAGATATCTCATACTCTACCGATGTCTGCTCTAATATGAAACAAGTTTGTTCATGGTACATGAGACATTTTTCCATGTAAAATGCTACATTTCAATTATGTACTGGGTGGCTATTCAATTGGTGGAACAACGCTGTTTTTTTTCCTGTTATATGTGGTTGTAACCCATCTATCTTGTCGATGGTTGTAACCAGAGATATCACACTAAAGGCTGTACTTACTTACTCACTGGCACTATCAAACCCATAGGTTTCCATACATCCATATCCTGAGCTAATGCTTTCCTACCATTCCCTATATAATCTACTTCCCTCAAATCATAGTTAATGTTATTCTTCCACCTCATTCTTGGTCCACAAACTTAGCGTTTTCTCTCTGGTTTTCCTACAAGAAGCTTCCATGCACATATTTTATTCCTGATATATGCCACATGTCCTGCCCATCGCAGTCTACGAGACTTAACTGTTCTGGCTGTAACCAGCGATAACTCTGGTTGTAACTTTCATGCTATAAGAGATTATAACTTTAAGAGAATCAATGCCCGCTCAGTCAAATCTTTTACTTATTATTATTATTACTATTATTATTATTATTATTATTATTATTATCATCATCATCATCATTATATTATTATCATCACATTATTATTATCATCATCATTACTATTATCATCATTATCATCACCATTTCATCATTACCATCATCATCATCATCATTATCATTATCATCATCATCATCATTATTTCATTATTATTATTATTATTTATTATTATTATTATTATTATTATCATTGTCATTATCATCATCATCATCATCATTATCATTATTATTATTATTATTATCATTATCATTATTATTTATTATTATTATTATTATTATTATTATTATTATTATTATTATTATTATTATTATTATTATTATTATTATTATTATTATTATTATTATAACTTTAAGAGAACAATTTAAAATATTTTCTTGTGTGTCTTACTAAATTTGGTTTGTAAAGCTGGAAGCCCCCCCTCCCTCTATTTGTGTTTTGATAATTTTCGCTGTCATGATTACAAGAGATTTAACTAATATAAATGCATTTTTATTTGAAACTTACCGATGCTGGTAGCCAACTGTCACAAAATAACAATAATAACGACCAATCAGAGGAACCCTATTGTAAAAACAAATTACAGTAATACCAAGTAATATTATAAAATAATTCAGAAGGTTTGTAAGATATATGTGTACGTGGAAGAATAATAAAGTTAAATGAACAGTAAAAATAATGCTATATTTTTATACTATTTATTTTACCCTTTGGCAAGCGCAGTTAAATTCACTTCAGGAATCCTAACTCTTGTAACTAAGTCTGTTGTTTTGGAAGTCACCTGTATACCGATATGTTTGTGTTTTGACTATTATTTTCAATGTCATGATTACAAGAGATATGAATGTTTGTACATTCTCCATAATCCTTCATATGTATTTTAAATTTATATATGTTATCAGAGGCAAAATGCCCAGTTGGTAGACCAAGAATGAGGTGGGAGAATAACATTATCCATGATATGGGGGAAGTAGATTATACAGGGGATGATTGGAAAACATTAGCTCAGGATAGGGAGGGTTTATGTCCGGGCGGCCTTGAACGTATGGGTTCAATAGAGCAAATGAGTTAGTTACTCCTACTCCTGGCGCGACAGGCCTAGATGGCCCTTAGCCTACCAGCCGGCTGCTGGCCTAATATCCACATGTGTCAATCACAGAGGTAGATGATCATCAGCCAGTGTTGGGGTGACATGTGGTCAGCACGTCGAGTCCCCCAGCCGTTATAGCTGGTTTCCTCAACCTGGAGCCGCTACTTATTGTAGCTACCCAATTGCCTCACGATGCTGGGTGGGCACCGGTCCCATAATGGCCGAAATACCATGAGAAAAATTTCTTCCCCCATGGAGACTTGAACCAGTGCAAGTCCCATAGCCTTAACCACTCAGCTACGGCGCGGGACAAATGAGTTAGTTAGTTATATATTATTAATTATTAACATGCAGTACCAGCAATAACCCACTAAATACAGTATAAGTTTTGTGAATATTCTGTACTATCAGTGATGAAAATGGAGAAGCTTCACAATTGTCACTCCACAATATAGTTTTAATATTGTTTAGTTAATTAAGTCTAGAAGTCTGTGATGAACAGGTCATATAATTAAAATGTATTACAGTTGAAATGCTTTCAAACTTTTTATCGGAAAACCCTTGAGAAAAATAACTTTAGGAAGGTTTAGAGATAGGTGAGAGTATAATATTCACATGTAGCTTAAGAAATCATATATATATATATCTTCTTGTAAACCCATGTTTTTCCCTTAACAGAGATTTAGGTGCTCTTCCCCTACAGGGAAGAATTTATAATAATAATAATAGTAAGTAAGTGGCACTCGAAAGAGCATTAAGGGAACAATTTGAACCATACTAATTTAGTTATACTTGTTTTCATAAAGATGTCATTTGAGTGGTCCATGGTTAGCGTTCTGCCTCATACTGACTATCTTGATATATAAAAATTTCGTGTCACATTGTTTGTCCGCGATGGAATCCTAAACTACTGAACCGATTTTAATACATTTTTGCACACTGTGTGCAATTTGATCCAACTTGAGACTTAGGGTAGTTTATAACTAAATTTATAGTCGCATTATTTTTTTATTGCAAATTATTTGTTTATTATTTAACAAAGAGATAATTATCTGTGAGTTCCATACGATTCTAACAGATGGTGGTGTAAGGTAATGAGGTAAGGTAATTGGTTTATTATTTAACATCATCATCATCATCCTGCCAGGTATTAGTCCTAGAAGAACTGTTACGGCCTGAGAAAGCGATTTTCATGCCATCTTTTCATAGGTCGACCAAGTGACCGTTTCCCATTTGGACAGTAGTTCATTATTGCCTTGGGGATCCTGGATCTAGCCATTCTTGAGACATGTTCCTTCCAGTTTAGCTGATATCTGGAGATGTAATCCAGTATTGGTGACACATTAAGTTCTTGAAGGATTTCTACATTTTTCTTTCGATCCCATTTGGTGTAGCCAGCTGTTCGGCGCATAAATTTCATCTCACAAGCTGTTAGTCTGCTTTCATCTCTCGTCCTTATAGTCCACGCTTCACTCCCATAACATAGGACTGATCGAGCCATTATTTGATAAAGACGAGTACGAGTTGATTTTTGCACTAATGAAGGTTTTAAAACTCTATTAATGATTCCCATTGATTTGTTGAATTTCACAATTTTCTCTGGTAAATCCAAATTTTGAACAAAAGAGAGTTTATATCCCAAATAAGTAAACTCATTAACTCTCTCTAAAATTTTGTTATTTAAACAAATTTTGCTTGGTATTGGGGATTTTCCACAAAAGGCCATTATTTTAGTTTTATTGGTAGATATTTCCATTGAATATTTCTGGGCTATCAAATTTAAATTATGTACTGACCATTGTAAATTATCTTCGGATGTTGCTAGTAAAACAAGATCATCTGCAAACATTATTATATCTAATTTTAAATTTCTATTGATAGTGATACTTCCGTGTTTTGTTTCTCTAAAGTCTTTTACAATGGCATTCATATATATGTTAAAAAGTAGAGGGGAGAGGCCACAACCTTGTCTGACTCCTGAGTTTATTTCTTTCCACTGAGTTATTTTTTCTTTTATTTTTATTGCAATGAGAGTTGACTTATAAATGTTATAAATATTATATATGATCTGCTTTGGGATCTGATCTTTCATCAAAATTTCAAATAACAGACTTCTGTTCACTTTATCAAAGGCTTTTTTAAAGTCAATAAATGCCAAGTGTGTTTCTATATTAAATTCACGATGTTTCTCAATCAAAATTTGCATTGTGAAATAGCCATCAGAGCATGATCTACCCTTCCGGAAAACCATTTTGTTCTTCTCCAAGTATATCTTCATAATATTTATATAATTTATTCTTAATAATAGTGGAATAAATTTTGTAACCAGAGTTTAATAAGCTGATCCCTCTGTAATTATCACAATTGGTCTTATCTCCTTTTTTAAATATTGGAATTACTAATGATTTTGACCAATCTTGAGGTGCATTTTCTCCTTGCCATATGATATTCAAGAAGTTTAAATATCTTTTAAGAAATAGTTGACTGGAATGTTTAAATAGATCAGTGGGTATTTCATCTTCACCAGGTGCTTTGTTACTCTTTATGTTTTTTAAAGCTATTTGAAGTTCTTCTAAGGAAATAAAGTATCTTTGTAAATTATCTGGCTCTTGTATCTGTAAAGAGGGACAATTGTTTGTCCATAAATTTTGATAATTTTGATAATAATAATCCATTTATCATGAGGAATTATATTTATTCTAGCAATATCTTTGTTTTCACTATTTAAATTTTTCAAAATTTTATATATTGATGGTTGGGGCCTTGTTACATCATTCTCCAAGAAGGATACAAATTGTTTCCCAACTTTTCCTGTGGTGCTTGCGGACTTCATGTTTCGCAATGGCTCTTTTTCTGTGGTATTCTATTTTATCTTCATCTTTTTTTGTACTAATGAATTTTATATATGCCATCTGTTTTTTCTAGTATAATCTTTTTAATTTCATCATCAAAGTTTCTTAGGCCTTTAGCTCGTTGCCATTTTCGTTTTTTGCCAAGACTTTTCATTAGCTGCTTGTTTTAAAATTGTTTTATATGTTTCCATTCTTCTTCTACATCAGTGCCTAAAGGTGTTGTTTCTATTAGATTGTCTAATCTTCTTTGATAAAGCCATTTTATGCTAGAATCTTGAAGTAAATTAACTTTAAATGAGAACTCTCTTCCTTCCAGTTTTATTGTTTGTTTCTTTTTATACCAACGAGGTTTTAATCTTACTGGGCAAACTAGTAGATAATGGTCAGTTTCAATTCATTCAGGGTCTCTGTAAACTCTTGTGTCTAGTACAAAGTTAGCTAATTTTTTATTGCAAATTGCATAGTCAATCAATGATTTTGAACCTCTGGCCTCCCATGTGAATTTATGACTATCTTTGTGATAGAAAATTGTATTCATGACTTTCAATTTGTTGTAGGTGAAGAAATCTATTAGTCTTATTCCATTGTTATTGCATGTCTGATCTCCAAAAGTTCCTATGGATTGTTCTATTTTACAGTTTCCAATTCTTGCATTAAAATCTCCTAATAAGATAATATAGTCATTTTGATTTATTTCATTGAAAATATGGTGTAATTCATTATAAAATTGATTGCTTTCTTCTTCATCTCCCTCCACTGGTGCATAAACTCATATAACAGAAAGATATCCCCTAGAAAGTTTTTAGTCGAATTTGAATGAGAAGTTCATTCCAAAATTTATAATCAGATATGTTGGATCTAAAACGTTTTACTTAATATTTAATTTTAGGAAGTTACATTTTGAGGTTATTTTAATTATATTATTTTTAGTCTGGACATCTTACCTCAATATTAATGTTGATTTGTTCTTGGACATGTTTCAAAACAATTCTGTTTTATCGTCAGCTTTCCTAGACTGGTTTTATTTATGTTGCATTATGTTGCACCACCTGGATGTCGATGTCAGCTCCATCCTGTGGTTGGCCAAAGAACCTCCAAACAAGGTCACCCTCCATCGGAATATCAAAATTCATAACTCTGTTTCTGTTCTTCTGAATATAAATTTTTTCCCAAATAGTCATCTCTTTTGTATTTTCTAACTGTTTTAATAATTTAGAGTCTGAATTTATATTATGTTTTTCAGACCAAACATGAGCAGCAACTGCAGATTTTTCAATTTCTCCATTTTTAATATTTCTTATGTGTTCTTTGGTTCTAATTTTTAGGTTTCTTTTTGTTTTCCCTATATATATCTTTTCACAACCCATGCATTCAATTTGATATATTCCTGACTTTTTATTTTTACCAGTTTTTTCATTTTTGTTGGTTTTTATTAGTTTATTTAAACTGTAGTTATTTTTTGGTGCTAATTTAATATTAAACTTCTCAAATATATTTTGAAATTTATTATATACCCAAGGGTGATATGTGAATTTCTTATATTTTTTCATAGGTGGTTCTTCTTTTTCAAGATTACTTCTGTTTATCATTTTTTGTTTTTTATACTTTTCTATCCTTTTATATACCATTTTTTCATCAAACCCATTTTCTCTTGCTACTTTGATTATGTGTTTTTTCTCATGTTTGAAATCTTCTTCGTTTAAGGGTAAGTTTACCAATCTATGAGTTAAACTATTAAATGCTGCTAATTTATGTCCAATTGGATTGAACCCTGTTGGATTTATAAAATTTTCCATATGAGTTTCTTTTCTATGAATCCCGAATTCAATTTTCCTTTTTTCTTCGTTTCTGACCAATATTTAAGATCCAATTTGGTTCCCATGTTCATTAGAAAAACCGTCAAGAATAACAATAACAGCAAACAACAACAAATTTTGGAGAACAAATTACTAAAAACTAGAAAAGAATAAACACTTTGAAATAATCAGTAATCTGGATATTGAAATTTATTTGTTACATATCAAATTGTCTAAAATATTAGGAAACATCATGTGGGAAAACCTAGAAAATAAATTTTTCACTTTTTTTGAACATAACCATGAAAAAGAAAATTGAGAAACAAAAGACAAAGATAAATAATTTAACTAAATCAAAGGAAAAGAAGAATACATCAAATAAAATCAAACATCAGAATAAAACCAGAAATGAAGAAAAATCAGAATCCACCAGAAATTATGTTAAAAATTTTTCAAAGGCAACCTTTAACCTAAAAGAGACAAAATTGTTAGAAAACGGTCTAAAAACAGCAATAGATTATTCCAATAGAATAGAAGAATACATAGTGGACATTGAAAATTCAATAGAAGGGTTAGTTACAGAAGAAAAAATAATCATCAGGAAAAAATGTGAAGAAATTTTGAATAAAATAAAGAATACAAATAAAAACCCAGTTTGTAAGGAAAATTTAAAAACACTCAAAGAAATAAATAACAAAAATGTTGTATATACAAAATCAGATAAGGGTAAACCAAAATTATAATTCTGGACAAAGGAAGATTATCAAAATAGAATGGAAGAACTTTTGAAAGAAAAAGAGTATGAAAAAATTAAGAATGACCCCCTACCAAAAACCATAAAAAAAGTGGAAAACTGTTTTAAAAATGTTAAAATTCTATCCAAGAAAGAAAAATTTCAATTAAAAGTAAGCAACCCAAGAAACCCTAATATATATGGACTTCCAAAAATTCACAAACCGGAAAACAAAATGAGGCCAATAATTAACAATATTGGATCACCAACCTACAAAATTTCGAAATGGCTGAATAATCAATTTAAAAGAATTAATAATTTTGAAAGTCTGCAGATTGAAAATTCATTGGAATTAGTTAAGAAATTAGAAAAAGTGGAAATTGAACCCACAGATAGGTTGGTTTCGTTTGATGTAGTTTCACTATTCACAAATGTACCAAAACAAAAAACTTTGGAGATATTGAACAATTGGTTAAGAAAAAACAACATAGACAGAGAGATCAAAGAAGATTATTTGAAATTAACTGAGTTATGCATTGACCAAATGTTTTTTACATTCAATGGGAGTTTCTATAGACAAAAATCAGGGCTCTCAATGGGAAACCCATTATCATCTTTCCTGGCAAATTTATTTATGAGTGATTTTGAATGTAAAATCACTAAAGCACATCCCACAATGTTTAAATTTTGGAGTAGATATGTCGATGATATAATTTCTATTGTTAAAGAAAAACATGTAGAAGATTCCCTAAAACTATTAAATTTACAGAGTACAAACATTAAATTCACCAAAAAAATAGAAGACAATAAACAAATACCTTTTTTGGATCTTAAATTGGTCAGAAACGAAGAAAAAAGGAAAATTGAATTCGGGATTCATAGAAAAGAAACTCATATGGAAAATTTTATAAAATCAACAGGGTTCAATCCAATTGGACATAAATTAGCAGCATTTAATAGTTTAACTCATAGATTGGTAAAGTTACCCTTAAACGAAGAAGATTTCAAACATGAGAAAAAACACATAATCAAAGTAGCAAGAGAAAATGGGTTTGATGAAAAAATGGTACATAAAAGGATAGAAAAGTATAAAAAACAAAAAATGATAACAGAAGTAATCTTGAAAAAGAAGAACCACCTATGAAAAAATATAAGAAATTCACATATCACCCTTGGGTACATAATAAATTTCAAAATATATTTGAGAAGTTAATATTAAATTAGCACCAAAAAATAACTACAGTTTAAATAAACTAATAAAACAACAAAAATGAAAAAACTGATAAAAATAAAAAGTCAGGAATATATCAAATTGAATGCATGGGTTGTGAAAAGATATATATAGGGAAAACAAAAAGAAACCTAAAAATTAGAACCAAAGAACACATAAGAAATATTAAAAATGGAGAAATTGAAAAATCTGCAGTTGCTGCTCATGTTTGGTCTGAAAAACATAATATAAATTCAGACACTAAATTATTAAAACAGTTAGAAAATACAAAAGAGCTGACTATTGGGAAAAAATTTATATTCAGAAGAACAGAAACAGAGTTATGAATTTTGTTATTCCGATGGAGGGTGACCTTGTTTGGAGGTTCTTTGGCCAACCACAGGATGGAGCTGACATCGACATCCAGGTGGTGCAACATAATGCAACATAAATAAAACCAGTCTGGGAAAGCTGACGATAAAACAGAATTGTTTTGAAACATGTCCAAGAACAAATCAACATTAATATTGAGGTAAGATGTCCAGACCAAAAATAATATAATCTAAAACGTTTATTTAACGAAGAGTTATCTGTGAGTTCAATACGATTGAAATGTAATAATATTTAAAGGTGATACAAAGTTCGCCAGGCTGGCTAGTATATATATATATATATATATCCATGCATAGTAATTCTGCACGAAGGCAGGTCTTTCACTGCAATCATAGCATTTTCATGCTAAGCTTTGCTAAGGAAATATAGGTGTGGTAGCTTCCTGTTGCTTTCCACACTGATGAAGGATGATGATGATAAGATGAATATGAATGATGATGATGATTACGACGGCCATATGATTTCAGGGACCATTTGGACCTTAAAGTTTTCTTGACATTTGTCTTACAGGTGAGGAAAAACCCCAATAAAAACCTCACCAGAAAAACTGTCCCAAGCAGGGATTGAACCCAGGCCCTCTGCGTGACAAGGCAGCACACTCAAGACCACAGCGGTGGACATATATATATATACATATATATGAAATATAAATTATAATTTCTTGGGTGAGCATTTTTGCCTTAATGAATATGTCATTGAACCTATGGGTTCCACAAGCCAAATGGTAAGCAGTGAGTTCTATAAATGTGTAAATACACTTAATTGAAATTAATTATATTATACTATGTAAGAATCTTTATTTATGAACTTGTATTAATTATATTTTTTTATAATTATGTAAATTTATTGCATTATACACAATAGATGAGTGAATACTGGTAGGTACTATATTAGGTTGGTGTAATATGGCATAATGAATTTGACTACCTAATAATTGTTGAGAGAAATTATATTAAATAAAAAATACGTCGTAAGGTTTTAAATAATGAATAATTTTATTAAAAATATAAAAATATAAATGTATTACTGTACTTAATATTTAATTTTAGGAAGTGATATTTTGAGGTTATTTTAATTATATTATTTTTAGTCTGATCATCTTATCTCAATATTAATGTTGATTTGTTCTTGGACATGTTTCAAAACAATTCTGTTTTATCGTCAGCTTGTCCAGACTGGTTTGATTTATGTTGCATTATGTTGTACACCCTGGATGTTGATGTCAGCTCCATCCTATGGTTGGCCAAAGAACCTCCAAACAAGGTCACGCTCCGTTGGTATTTAAAAATTCATAACCCTGTTTTTGTTCTTCTAAATTTTTTTCCCAAATAGTCAGCTCTTTTGTATTTTCTAACTGTTTTAATAATTTAGTGTCTGAATTTATATTACATTTTTCAGACCAAACATGAGCAGCAACTGCAGATTTTTCTATTTCCCCATTTTTAATATTTCTTATGTGTTCTTTGGTTCTAATTTTTAGGTTTATTTTTATTTTTCCTATGTATATCTTTTCACAACCCATGCATTCAAATTGATATATTCCTGACTCTTTCTTTTTATCAGTTTTTTTTCATTTTTGTTGGTTTTCATTAGTTTATTTAAACTGTAGTTATTTTTCGGTGCTAATTTAATATTAAACTTCTCAAATATCTTTTGGAATTTATTGTGTACCCAAGGGTGATATGTAAATGTCCTATATTTTTTCATAGGTGGTTCTTCTTTTTCAAGAGTACTTCCGTTTATCATTTTTTGTTTTTTATACTTTTTTATCCTTTTATGTACCATTTTTTCATCAAACCCGTTTTCTCTTGCTACTTTGATTATGTGTTTTTTCTCCTGTTTGAAATCTTCTCCATTTAAGGGTAAGTTTACCAATCTTACTTACTCACTGGCACTATCGAACCCGTAGGTTCATGGCCGCGCAGACATAAGCTCTCCATACATCCCTATCCTGAGCTAATGCTTTCCAATCATTCCCTGTATAATCTACTTCCCTCAAATCATAGTTAATGTTATTCTCCCACCTCATTCTTGGTCTACCAACTGGACGTTTTCCCTCTGGCTTTCCTACAAGAAGCTTCCATGCAAGTCTTTCACTCCCCATACGTGCAACATGTCATGCCCATCGCATTCTACAAGACATAACTGTTCTTATTATATCTGACTTCCTATAAAGACAATAAGTTTATCAATCTATGAGTTAAACTATTAAAGGCTGCTAATTTATGTCCAATTGGATTGAACCCTGTTGATTTAATAAAATTTTCCATATGAGTTTCTTTCCTATGAATCTCAAATTCAATTTTTCTTTTTTCTTCGTTTCTGACCAAAGATCCAAAAAAGGTATTTGTTTATTTTCTTCTATTTCTTTGGTAAATTTGATGTTTGTACCTGTAAATTTAACAGTTTTAGGGAACCTTCTACGTGTTTCTCTTTTACAATACAAATTATATAATCTACATATCTGCTCCAAAATTTAAACATTATGGGATGTGCTTTAGTGATTTTATATTCAAAATCGCTCATAAATAAATTTGTCAGGAAAGGTGATAATGGGTTTCCCCTAATAATCCCTGGGGTTTCCCATTGAGATCCCTGATTTTTGTGTATAGAAACTCCCATTGAATGTAAAAAAACATTTGGTCAGTTAATTTCAGATAATCTTCTTTGATCTCTCTGTCTATGTTGTTTTTACTTTACCAATTGTTATCTCCAAAGTTTTTTTTTTTAATTTAATTTAATTTAATTTTTTTTTTTTCCCCGGTACATTTGTGAATAAACTACTATGTTCTCTATGTACGTGAAAGAGATATGCTCCATTGCGTGACATCGGAAACTGTCGGAAGTGGTCGGAACGATCGGAACTCGCAGTCCCTGCTCGCAGTGAGGGAAATGTCGCAGAAGCTCTAGAACGCTCTAGGTTTGCTAAGGTGTTATATTTTTGTCAGTGTCAATCTAACTTTTTGTGCTGATTTGTAGTGAAAAAGTCAAAATGGAAATTTCAGATAGCGTTAGATCTGATATATTAAACATTCAGAATCAACTTAAAATTGCTATTCAAAATCATCAGGTACGTACAAAGTTTTGTGTAATGGGTTATTTCATTTCTGAGCAGTTTACCAAGTCTTGGAGCACGCGCACTTGTAATACAAAGGGAATTGCACTTTTATTGATACTTTCTAGATAATAAACTTTATAAACTTAGTTTTGTAAGACTTCAATAATAATAATACGTTTTTAGTTAGTTAATGAAAGTATAAAACTATAACACAATTTATGAAGTTCTCGTTCAAAAGTTTTTCTTAGGCTTACTTTATTCGATTTAATATGTTTAATGGAGAAATATTGGGTACGTTGTTACTGTGAGTTTATTTATTATTCCTTGTCATTTTAGTAAATAAAATTGCTAGTTTTTAATATTGGGTAATTTATGTGAGATATTTAGTCCCTTATTTGTGCAAACTGTATTCTGTAAGTTTTCGGTTCGAAAAATTGTATAGAAGATTTTAAAAAAATATACGATATCCGGTTTCAAAGTTATTGATTCCATTTGTACGTAGGAATACATTTGCTTATGGGCTTATATATTTTCTGCAATGCATTGGTATTGATTTAAACGAAGAAACTTTAGTGTAAGAGCAAACAATATTCCAACAAGTATGCCGGCCGTTCAAGGTCGTTTGCACGAAGATCTCCGAAGTTACAAGGATCAAAATAAACTTGCAAACAAGAACTAAGTTGTGATGAACTTCATCTGTTAAAATGTTTACTTTAGACACTTGTTCCCCTTTAGGTAACAAATATATATGCGAGATTTATGGAATTTTTCTTTAGGGAAATAATAGTATTGTAACATTCTGTACGTTTATTTTCTTTGCAACAAATATACAGTACTGAATTCAGGAAATTTATGAGTTTTCCATTTCTTCTCTTAAAAAATTCTTTGTACAATAGAAAAGTGGGAGTGTTCACAAACTAGTTCAACATCTTGGGTCAACTATAAATTGGTTCTCACTATGCTGCACCATGTAATATTCATATGACACTGTTGCACTATTTAATTTTTCCATCCTTGCTAACATTTTCTAACGATTCTTAAAATATTTTTACAGCAGTTAAATATTTGGGTGGAGGTAGGTTTTATGCCTGTCACAATTCTACACTCACATTCTTATGCCACTGATGCACTAAACACTTGTAAACACGTTTTGTACTGTTTTAAACATTTTGCAACGATCTTCAAGCTTTCTTTACAATATTTTATATTTATATATTTACGTAAAATATGATCGTGGATACATTACTTACTTGCTACTTTGCCATGTTGTTCCAACATTGCCAACATTTGAAAATAATTTCAAACCATATTTAGTGTTAGTGTACGTAAAATTAGTTTATTAAATAGTATGCGTGTACATTGTTTTCTTAGGTTAGGAAATGGGAAGTTCGTTTACTTCCATTTTTTTAAGCATTTAAGAATAAATAATATGCATGTAAATTGTTTTCTTTAGTTAGGAAATGGCAAGTTAGTTAATGTCCATTTTTTTTTTTGCATTTGGAAATTTATTCCCATAGTTGGTAACGCCGACTGCAGAGCCATCTACTGGAGGCTATATTAACCATTACAGCAACTCCTGCGACTCGTGCATGCGCACTGCGATTCTGTGGAACTTAAAATATTTCGACACCTGCATAAACCAGATTTTTCCAAATATTTATTTATGTAAAATTGATTTAAATGATTTCTTCTAAGGGCTAAAGTTTCCATTAAGCACAGTGAGAAATTTTTCTAATTCCTGTCCATACGCCATCAGGGTTTTATTTTCAAATTATTTTCCACCATTTACAACAAATTTTACATTTTTTCTAACAATTATTTAAATATACTTTGGAAAAAGTCGGTTATATGTCTTAGATGAATTCTTCAAAGTTCCACAGAATCGCAGTGCGCATGCGCAAGTTGCGGGAGTTGCTGTAATGGTTAATATAGCCTCCGGTAGATGGCTCTGCAGTCGGCGCTACCAACTTTGGGAATAAATTTCCAAATGCAAAAAAAAAACAATTTACATGCATATTATTTATTCCCAAATGCTTAAAAAAATGGACGTAAACCAACTTCCCATTTCCTAACGTAACAAAACAATTTACATGCATACTATTTAATGAACTATAAACTAATTTTACGTACACTAACATTAAATATGGTTTGAAATTATTTTCAAATGGTGGCAACATTGGAACAACATGGCAAAGTAATGTATCCACGATCACGTTTTACGTAAATATATAAATATAAAATATTGTAAAGAAAGCTTGAAGATCATTGGAAAATGTTTAAAACAGTACAAAACATATTTACAAGTGTTTAGTGCATCAGTGGCATAAGATTGTAAGTGTAGAATTGTGAGAGACATAAAACCTACCACATACTATATTTTTTTTAGATATTTAACTACATATGTAACATGAAAACGTGGCAGCCATATTGATTTTAACAAACATTCTATACAACACATGTTAAAGTCCAGCCAATGTAGAGTATATACTTAAGAATTTCAGAACTTACTATTTATTTTTTTGGGCATTGCATTCTTTCACAGGTTAGAGTGCTTAAATTGTATTAGGTTAGCTTTTAGGTTGGTGTTTCACAGGTTAGAGTACTTAAATTGGGCCGGGTGGGAGTACACAAGCTTTTTTTCTACCCACTTTAAAGAGTATCTAATTACAATAAATATTAATAAAACACTATATTAAACGTATTTAGCTAAGAGATGTAATTATTACTTCATTATTTTACTTGTAAATATGAAAATAAAGTGGAACTATTTCCTGTCATGACCACATAGGTTAGTAACTATGTCCTGTCATGACCACATAGGTTATAAGAGTCCGTACTTCTAACCAGCGATAAACTAACAATTATCAAACGTTTAACCAGCGATATACCACAAATGAGCACAATGTGTAAATCACAAATGAGCAAAAACTAATGAATTTAACTCCTTTGCACGTTAGTGCGCTTTCCAGTAATTATTAAATGAGCACAATGTGTACATTTAATCAAGGGATTCATATCTAAGTACCATATCTATGGTTTCAACAAATCAGGTCCGGACTTATCCTTTACTTATTTAACCGCGTAAAATAATAAAAAGGACGTTCCCTGGATTTCACCTAGTTAGAGTAATTAATTTGTGTTACAGTAATTGGTTTAGGTTTGGTTAGCTTTTAGGTTCCTTGCTTTTTAAATGTGATTTAATACGTAAAATAAATTACCTCTTCATTTCTGTTATTCTATGAAAAATTCAAAATGTCGGACGGTTACCATGTAAAATCATATTTCCACTAGTTCATTTCGTGTTAATTATACATATTTAGGCGGCGGTTACATCTCTTAGGAATATTGATTCATTAACACTTTACAATACTTTAAATTACATCAAAATTGGCATAAGTCGCGTAAGTAAAAAGCTTGTCTTGTACAACCCCACCCTTAAATTGTGTTAAGTTAGCTTTTAGGTGCATTAAATATCATGTATATGTTGGCAGCATCGCATGATTTCATAGTGTAAACAGCTTTGTGTTTGCTGTTTCATGCACATAGTGTTTGCGTGGGACTTGAAAAATTTTTCACTGTGTTTAATGGAAACCTTAGTGTATATGTGCAAGTCCTCATCAACAGATGGCAGGACTATCTGTGCTACTGGAATGACCAACATTCAAAATAAAAAATTGCACTACTACTTTTTTTATTTTGTTAGGTTAACAAGGAGTAAATTAGTGTACACTGAATTAGTTCATTGTTAATTGAAATAATATGTTATTGATTTGATTTGATAGGTTCTGAATTACGAGTTTGTGTAAGAAGTTTGGAAAAAGTCGGTGGCTGTGGTGTATAAACCATCGCACACAATTTTCCATCTAATTTTCTTATGCCACTGATGCACTAAACACTTTTCAACCATTAATAATAATGTTTGGTACTATTTTAAACATTTTGGAACCATTTTATAAACATTTCTTACAATTTTTAAATATTTCTAAATTATGCGAATATTGTACATCGAGTTCTACAGGTGCGGAAATGCTTCATGTAACATCTGCTAGGAGACTCTCACATCGCAGTCACCAACATTTGAAAATAATTTGAAACCATATTTAGTGTTAGTGTACGTAAAATTAGTTAATAGTTTGTTAAATAATATGCATGTAATTTTTTTTGTTAGGTTAGGAAATGGGAAGTTAGTTTACGTCCATTTTTTTTTCATTTGGAAATAAATAATTTCTATGTAAACTGTTTTGTTAGGTTGGGAAATGGGAAGTTAGTTTACGTCCATTTTTTTAGCGTTTGGGAATTTATTCCCAAAGTTGGTAACGCCGACTTCAGACTCATCTACCGGAAGCTACATTAATCATTACAGCAACTCCTGCAACTCGCGCATGCGCACTGCGATTCTATAGAACTTTGAAGAATTCGTGTGCGACGATTTATACACCTTATCCAAGTCGGTTATTTGGCGGACACAAATTCTTCTAAGTTCCACAGAATCACAGTGCACATGCAGGAGTTGCTGTAATGGTTAATGTAGCCTCCGGTAGTTGGCTCTGAGTCGGCATTACCAACTTTGGGAACAAAATTCCCAAATGCTAAAAAAAAATGGACGTAAACTAACTTGCCATTTCCTAACCAAAGAAAACAATTTACATGCATATTACTTATTCCCAAATGGTAAAAAAAAAAATGGACGTAAACCAACTTCCCATTTCCTAACCTACCAAAACAATTTACATGCGTATTATTTAATAAACTATAAACTAATTTTACATACACTAACACTAAATATGGTTTGAAATTATTTTCAAATGTTGGTAACTCCGATTTGAGAGCCACCTAGCGGATGTTACAATAAGCATTTCTGCATCTCTAGAACCCGATGCACAAATTTCGCGTGGTTTATAAATATTTAATAATCGTAAGAAATGTTTATAAAATGGTTCCGAAATGTTTAAAATAGTACGAAACGTGTTTACAACTGTTTAGTGCATCAGTGGCATAAGGATGTAAGTGTAGAATTGTGTCCACCAAAAAGTGTACCACATACCACAGCCCATCCATTTTTAAAAGTATGTTTGGGATTTATTGCGAAAGTTGGTCATACTGACTGCACAAATTGGCCTGCTATCTATGGAGCATGCACATGCGCACTACTATTCTACAGGACTTGAAAAGATTCGTTGTGAGGCATAAAGTGCGGTTTCTCCAACAACTCTATTTGTATGCTATTTCTCTCGGAGAAACCACACTTTTTGCCCCACAATGAATTTTTCTAAGTCCTGTTGAACAGTAGTGTGTATGTGCAAAGGTTGTGAACTTGCTCCATAGATGGCAGGACTATCTGTGTAGTCAGTATGACCAACTTAGTAATAAATTCCCAAACATCCTTTTAAAAAATGGATGTACACTAACTCGTAATTCATAACCTAACAAAGTAAATAATTTACATGATTATTTAAATAAACTATAAACTAATTCGATGTTCACTAACTTACCCTTCTTAACCTATAAAATTAAAAAAAATGTAGTAGTGCAATTTCTTATTGTGAAGGTTGGTTGTACTGGTAGTGCAGTTAGTTCTGCCACCTGTTGACGAGGCCTTGTGCATGCACACTACAGTTCAGTTCTATAGAAAGAAGAAGATAAACTGCACTTAAACTTACTTGATATATTTTCAAAGTCCTATAGAACAAGAGTGTGCATGCGCCAGAGTATATAGAGCCAGCAATAACCCACCATCAAACCACATCGATTATCATCCTTGCCACATATTGATTATTATCGATATCGTACTAAAGTTCATACAGCTTACGCTAGATGGCAGCACGTCGCTATGAAATTTAAATTACCAATCTTTGCAATAAATTCCCAATCCTATGTTAAAGAAATATATTAATAAAATTAAAATTACCAAATGTTTATTAAAAATGGATGTACACTTACTTATCACTCCCAAATGCCGTTCCAACCAGCAATAGACTTGAGTAATATACTCTGTGGAGAAAATAGCAGTTAGCATCACAATATTGTCTAACAGTGTCATAATATTGTGATTTGCGTATTTAAATTGTCTAATAATGTTATAAAAATTGTTTCAAAAGTTTAAAATATTAAAAAATCATGGTAAATACAGAAGAAGAGCTATAGTTTACAACAATAAACTAAAAAATCAAGAGTAAGTAGAAGTACAGTTCAGCCGAAAGAAGAAATGATTGAGAAATTGGCTCAACTGCACTTCTACTAGCGCTTGATTTTTCAGTTATATTGTTGTAAACTATAGCTCTTCTTCTGTATTTACTAACATTTTAATATTTTAAACTTTTTCAAACAATTTTATAACATTATTAGACAATTTTGAAGTATTTATATGCAAATCACAATATTGTGATGCTAACTGCTATTTTCTCCACAGAGTATATTACTTAGTGTATGATTTTTCTATCACTGTTTTGGGTTATCGCTGGTTGGATCAGCGTTAGGGAGTGATAAGTAAGTGTACACCCATTTTTAATAAACGTTTGGTAATTTAAATATTATTAATACATTTTTTAACATAGATTTGGGGATTTATTGCAAATATTGGTTATTTAAATTTTATAGTGACGGATAGTAATCGAGGATGATAATCGATATGATCTTTGATTGTGGGTTATCGCTGGCTATATAAACTCTGGTGCATGCGCACTGTTGTTCTATAGGACTTTGAAAATATTTCACACTAGTTTAAGTGCAGTTTTTCCAATAATTGTAAAAAAAATGTTATAAGAATCATTGCAAAAAAGTTTAAAGTCGTACGAAATGTTAGTAAAGGCTGAAGAAGTATATAGATCAACAGTATTACAAAAAAATATAGTAATGAAAATCAATGGAAAGGTAATTTAAACTTCACAATAAATTCCCAAATATGTTTATAAGAAATGGATGTACACTAACTCTTTATAGCTACAAAACCGATAAAAGTAAGGTTAGGGTATTGTAGTGTGTATGGGCAGTAGTGTAATTTTAACAAAAAAAAAGGTTGTATTGCTGTTGTAGAATGTGATTAATAACTTAACGAATATAATTTAGAAGTCCCTACACTTTAGTGCTCCTAACCTATGTTTTGTAATGTAATGGAGCTAATGTAAAAACTCGAGGTAACAGCGTTTAACATTCGGACTGCCATAGACTGAAGTACAGCAATGTTGAGCAGTAATCTGTTGTGTAGAGTCATCTATAATTTTTTTTTGTAATTATAACATGAGAAAAACTGCTTTAATGTGAGATGCTTTTTTTATTAGCAAATTTTCGACTCATTGGCTATTCTGTTTTCTTCATGTACACACTCATCAGAGCCCTATATTGAAGCTGGATGCAGCCATGTTGCTACGATAATATTATTATTTCTAGGTTATGTTTATGGGCCGTTCATATCTTCACTCGGACCACTAGTTGCTAAGCATATAGATAATCATTGCTTATTGCCAATATGTTTATGCCATAGCAAAATGTTTACTGGCATCATCTGTGATAAAGTCCAATGCTAGAGGCAAACTTAAAAATCTAAAAAAAAAGTTTTCTTACATTTAGGTACATTTGGGCAAATTAGATTATAATCTGTTAAGTTAGCTGATATTTCATTAACGTCATGAATGTATCCAGGTGGATTTTCCAATATTAGGTAGTATAGTCTGACCAACGGATCTGCGCCCCTGTAGCGCTGGCATTGTTCTTCGAAAATTACACGTCAGTTCTCACACCATTCCACTGCGCTCCCCTCCCACTACGTCAAATAGAAGCCACTGTAACTGACCGAGTAGGGACGTTGCCAAACTTCCCCCGGTGTCAGGCTCTTGAATATTGAATAATGTAAGGTTAATTATTACTTCTTCATATTTAATTTAAGTAGGTCTAATGACACTGATTGGTTTCTACGATTAATGGATATAATTATAATAGTGGATATTTGTTAGTTAAATGGAAATTACATGAAGGGAATCTACATATGTTGCTTTTAAAGATAAATGTTTCGTCATAAATACTTCTCCTTCACCTCATTGTCTTATTTGGTTAGATTTGGAACGTAATCTTGAAGTCCTAACAAAATTATAAAATTTTAGGAATGAACACACAGTCGTATACCCTCCTTCCTTCTCATCCGGGCTAGGGACCGGCTATGGCGAAGTTACTACATGCTACGATTTTATTTACATATCATATAACATACTGATACTATACAGGAATTCTAATTTATGCTTATGAATTAAGCTAATGATAATAATTTACAATTTACATACTATATAACATACTGATACTGAGTTGAGAACGCTGGACTGTGAGTGCAAATAATATCCTGCAAGAAAGCTCAAAACTGTGAGTAATGTGAGGAGAGAAAGAGAGAGATAGAAAATAGAGACAGGCAAGAATGCAGGGAGGGAAATAATTTACCGAGGGAGAAACAGAATTAGTGTTTAGTTTGAATTTCTTACGGGGGCACAGATCCATTGGTCCAAGAATAATCTGTTGTCTACAGCCATCTATATATTTTTTGTAATTATAATATGAGAAAAACTGTTTGAATGTGGGATGCTTTTTTTTTATTAATAAATTTTGACTGGTTGGCTATTCTGTTTTCTTTATGTACACACTCATCAGAGCCCTATATTGAAGCTGGATCGAGCCATGCTGCTACAATATTATTTCTAGGTTATGTTTACATAGCTGCTCATTCAATTTTAAAGCATTTTGAGGATTTTTTGACAAAAAAATTGTTTTTTTTTCTTGGGGTACTTATTAACATTTTTGGAATGAAATTTGTGTGTGTTTTGGTTCTTTTAAATTATGGGATAGCTGAACATTGCTAGTGTCTTCTACCATATTATTATAATATGACCGTTACCTTAGGTTAGCTTCCATTATAAATTTAGGTTAGGAGAGCCAAAGTGCAGGATTACCAAAACTTTAGATTTGCCCTGGGTACGAGTTTGATGATATTTAGTGTAGAAAAAAGAAAACTAAAAAAACTTTTATCTTAGCTGAATAGACAGTTTAAAACTATGATGTTTTTATTATTAATTTAACATTTCTCAATGAAAGATAAATTAAATTTGAAGAGAACAATTTTCGCCTAGACCGGGACTTGAACCCGGGACCCTTGGCTTTCCGGGCCAAGTGCTCTACCAACTGAGCTACCGAGGCGAGTTACGATCTAGACGCAAATTTTTCTCTTATATACGTTGTAATTCCCTATCGCCAAATGCTTTTGAAACCATTGTTTCTATCTTTGCAAATGGCGGCTTCTTAGTTAAGAAGACATTTATTGGGAATTTAACATTACTTTATAAAGCTAGTAAGGCTTCTAATGATGTTTTTATTATTAATTTAACATTTCTCAATGAAAGATAAATTATATTTGAAGAGAAAAATTTTCGCCTAGACCGGGACTCGAACCCGGGACCCTTGGCTTTCCGGGCCAAGTGCTCTACCAACTGAGCTACCGAGGCGAGTTACGATCTAGACGCAAATTTTTCTCTTATATATGTTGTAATTCCCTATCGCCAAATGCTTTTGAAACCATTGTTTCTATCTTTGCAAATGGCGGCTTCTTAGTTAAGAAGACATTTATTGGGAATTTAACACTACTTTATAAAGCTAGTAAGGCTTCTAATGATGTTTTTATTATTAATTTAACATTTCTCAATGAAAGATAAATTATATTTGAAGAGAAAAATTTTCGCCTAGACCGGGACTCGAACCCGGGACCCTTGACTTTCCGGGCCAAGTGCTCTACCAACTGAGCTACCGAGGCGAGTTACGATCTAGACGCAAATTTTTCTCTTATATACGTTATATATTTTTCTCTTCAAATTTAATTTATCTTTCATTGAGAAATGTTAAATTAATAATAAAAACATCATTAGAAGCCTTACTAGCTTTATAAAGTAATGTTAAATTCCCAATAAATGTCTTCTTAACTAAGAAGCTGCCATTTGCAAAGATAGAAACAATGGTTTCAAAAGCATTTGGCAATAGGGAATTACAACGTATATAAGAGAAAAATTTGCGTCTAGATCGTAACTCGCCTCAGTAGCTCAGTTGGTAGAGCACTTGGCCCGGAAAGCCAAGGGTCCTGAGTTCGAGTCCCGGTCTAGGTGAAAATTTTTCTCTTCAAATTTAGTTTAAAACTATGTTGGCAGGAATGGAAGTTATTTTAGGAACTTTGGAAGTGTATGTTGGCTGCACTTGAAAAGGAGTATTGGCTAACAATTGAGACAAAGGCCTTTGAAACTGATCCATAAATTAAGATATAGTTAGGAAAGTAAGCAAGTTTCGCGTACATGCCACAACAGGCACTAGTGTAGAACTAACCTGCTGACATCTAATATATTGCTGTGGTAATAATATAAAATTCAGCACTGTCTGATGGTAAAACTATAAATTAGTAGATATAATGTAATAATGTAAATAGTTACTCTTAGATTCTTTAGGGAAGCAAAAAATATTTTCTTTTTCTTTCTCATATAAAATCTTGCAGCCTGTACAATATATAGTATGTATTGGAAATCCAATTTACAAAATGGCTAATTTCCCATAATCCCAAATGCTCTGTGAACATGCCGCATTCCTTGCATTTGTTTCATTCGTTACAATTTCTATTACTATGAACTAAAAGCACTATCACTCCTTCCTTCATTGTAGTTCATCACAAATTTTTAGGTGTCCTCTGGTTATAAATACTCTATACCTATCCCCGCTGTGGGCTTGAGGTAGCGTGCTGCCTTGTCATGCAGCAGGCCTGGGTTCGATCCCCACTCGGAACAGTTTTTCTGGGTGAGGTTTTTTATTGGGGTTTTTCCTCACCTGTAAGACAAATGCCAGGAAAACTTTAAGGCCCAAACGGTCCCCGAAATCATATCGCCATCATCACATCCTTCACCGGTGTGGAAAGCAATGGGAAGCTACCACACCTACAATTCCCTAGTAAAGCTGCAAGCATAGGATGAAAATGCTATGATTGCACTGAAGGACCTGCCTTTGGGCAGAATTACTATGGATGGATCCTGTGAAAATATGGAGTTTTTTAAGATGAAAAAATATTTTCTGACTCAATTTTTAAATTACCTCATACTGTTACTTTCCTTCATAATTTTGTTTAAATTTGCCTTGCCTGTCTTATAGGGTCACTAAGTTCCCATATAATATACCTCAAGTCATTAATCACATTTTGCAACAATAATTTGTCCAATTCTTTTCTCGTCTTTAAAAAATTACAGTAAAAAGATATCTATATTAAATTAATATTGGGAAGTAAACATTATGAGGTTATATTAATAGTGAGTGGAGAACATATTTTAATCTACTCACCTCATACATTTTCAAACTTCTTTGATACCGACGGTTTCAGACAATATCATGTCCTTCTTTAGTCATGGCTTCCACTGATGAAATTCCGTGATTGTTGATTTCTTTAGTGACATCACTTCTTGTGCTGCCATCTTTCGTTGGGATTATAAACTTTGTAATTAAATTTTTATCCACCGGAATATCGAAATTCATAGATCGATATTTATTCTTCTTAATTACAAAGTTTATAATCCCAACGAAAGATGGCAGCACAAGAAGTGATGTCACTAAAGAAATCAACAATCACAGAATTTCATCAGTGGAAGCCATGACTGAAGAAGGACATAATATTGTCTGAAACCATCGGTATCAAAGAAGTTTGAAAATGTATGAGGTGAGTCGATTAAAATATGTTCTCCACTCACTATTAAAAAGATATCTGCACAAAGATGTCTCCCTTTTGATAGAATAGTATTATTTTCTTTCAAAATTCTGTTGAAAATTGACGTTTTAACATTTTTTTTATCTGTTGTTTCAGCATGTTTTTAAGGAGATGAAAAGTGATCCCAATGTAAGTATGACGTTATAGTTATGTAGTTTTGCTTTGTAGCTTTATGTGAAGAAAAAATAAAATATTATTTGAACAGAAAAAATATATGCCTAGAACTAGGACCTTTAACTTTACATGCTTATAAAGCCGTAATCTTGTGTTCTTCTGTACTAAAGATGGTTTCATTATACTGTTAATTATCCCTGTTGTTTTTGTAAAATTTGTTATTTTCTTTGATATATCAGCTTCATCTTGAAATGTTAAATTAGAACCCAAATAATTAAATTTGTTTACTCGTTCTAAAATTTCATCATCCAAAACAATTTTGCTAGGTATAGGGTATTTCCCACAAAAGGCCATCACTTTAGTTTTCTTTGTATTGATTTCCATATTGTACCTTTTTGCAATTATATTAAAATTGTGTATAGAATATTAAATTAATGGTAGTAAAAGATTCCGGGCTATGTGGCCGTGGTCTATAACTGGCGTTTCTTCCAGACGTTTCTCCCTCAACTGCGGAGGGCATCTTCAGTGGCGAGCGCTAGAAGCTGTTGTTTCCCTGTCGTAGACTCGACTGCGAATGAACAGCAGAAATCTGGACGCTCTTATTTATACTACTGCTGACGTCACGTGAGTCACAGCTGTTTGGATCATACTGGCTTCTGATTGGTTCGGAACTCTCTCCTTGTTATTGGTAGGTTTTGACTTTCTATTGTCTAATATGATACCAGGCTTTGGCTAGTTTTATTCCTTCATCTTTTCTATTGAAATTTATAAATTTCTATGGCCTCTCTGTATAATCTTGGGAAATAATATAGTGTTGTGGCTAAAACTTGTGTTTCATCGTAGTGAATCTGATGTCCATTTTTAGTAAAAATGTGTTCTGCTACGGCCGATTTTTCTATTTGCCCTAGTCTGCAGTTTCTTCTATGTTCAGTCAAACGGGTGGCTATGCTTCTTTTTGTGGTTCCTATGTAAGATCTTCCACAAGAACACGGAAGCCGGTATACACCGCAAGTGGAGAGTGGTGGTCGAGGATCCTTTGATGAGCGAAGGCAGTTTTCTATTTTTCTTGTAGGTCTATAAATTGTTCTAATATTGTGTTGTTTTAGTACTTTGCCGATCCGATCTGTAACCCGTTGTATATGTAGTAAGAAAGCTGTGCTGACTGTTGATGTATTATCCGTTTTGCGTTGTTGTTTACGTGGATTTATTGATTGTTTTATTTCTTTGGCTGTATATCCATTCTTCTTGAAACAGTCGAAAAGATGGTGCTGCTCCTGGTTAAGATATTGTGGCTGGCATATCTTCTTCGCTCTGTCAAACAGTGTCTTTATGACGCCTCGTTTTTGTCCAGGGTGGTGATTGGAATTCTTGTGTAGATACCGGTCCGTGTGTGTGGGTTTTCTGTAGACTGTATGTTGAATTTCTCAGTTGTCGTTTCTTATTATCTGAATATCCAGGAACAGGATAACGAGGAATTAGAGCGATTCCTACAACATCTCAATGGCCTAAACAGCAAAATACAGTTCACCATAGAAAAAGAAAATAACGGTAAACTCCCGTTCCTGGATATTCAGATAATAAGAAAAGACAACGGAGAAATTCAACATACAGTCTACAGAAAACCCACACACACGGACCGGTATCTACACAAGAATTCCAATCACCACCCTGGACAAAAACGAGGCGTCATAAAGACACTGTTTGACAGAGCGAAGAATATATGCCAGCCACAATTTCTTAACCAGGAGCAGCACCATCTTTTCGACTGTTTCAAGAAGAATGGATATACAGCCAAAGAAATAAAACAATCAATAAATCCACATAAACAACAACGCAAAACGGATAATACATCAACAGTCAGCACAGCTTTCTTACCATATATACAACGGGTCACAGATCGGATCGGCAAAGTACTAAAATAACACATTATTAGAACAATTTATAGACCTACAAGAAAAATAGAAAACTGCCTTCGCTCATCAAAGGATCCTCGACCACCACTCTCCACTTGCGGTGTATACCGGCTTCCGTGTTCTTGTGGAAGATCTTACATAGGAACCACAAAAAGAAGCATAGCCACCCGTTTGACTGAACATAGAAGAAACTGCAGACTAGGGCAAATAGAAAAATCGGCCGTAGCAGAACACGTTTTTACTAAAAACGGACATCAGATTCACTACGATGAAACACAAGTTTTAGCCACAACACCATATTATTTCCCAAGATTATACAGAGAGGCCATAGAAATTTATAAACACAAGGACAATTTCAATAGAAAAGATGAAGGAATAAAACTAGCCAAAGCCTGGTATCACATATTAGACAATAGAAAGTCAAAACCTACCAATAACAAGGAGAGAGTTCCGAACCAATCAGAAGCCAGTATGATCCAAACAGCTGCGACTCACGTGACGTCAGCACTAGTATAAATAAGAGCGTCCAGATTTCTGCTGTTCATTTGCAGTCGAGTCTACGACAGGGAAACAACAGTTTCTAGCGCTCGCCACTGAAGATGCCCTCCGCAGTTGAGGGAGAAACGTCTGGAAGAAACGCCAGTTATAGACCACGGCCACATAGCCCGGAATCTTTTACTACCATGATTACCGGCCGTGAAAGCCTGCATTCCACTATTAAATTAATGTTGGGAAGTAAACATTATGAGGTATAATCATTAAAATTCATCGGAGAACATATTGTTTAAACAACTCACCTCATAGGATTCATGCTTCCATGATATCGCGATTTCAAACACAGTCATGTTCATCTTCAGCCATAACTCCGACTGACGAAATTCTTCGGCCGTCAACTATTCTATTGTCACCATCTTCAGTGCTGCTATCTATGGTTGAATTTATGAACTTTGAAATAAAAGTAATTTCGTTAGGGATATCAAAATTCATTGATCTAGTTTTGTTTTTCTGATTGTATATTTTTTCCCAAACTGTCAATTCCAAAGGTTTCTCTACTAGTTAAAATAGATCAATGAATTTTGATATCCCTAACGAAATTACTTTGATTTCGAAGTTCATAAATTCAACCATAGATGGCAGCACTGAAGATGGCGACAATAGAATAGTTGACGGCCGAAGAATTTTGTCAGTCGGAGTTATGGCTGAAGATGAACATGACTGTGTTTAAAATTGCGATATCATGGAAGCATGAATCCTATGAGGTGAGTTGTTTAAACAATATGTTCTCCGATGAATTTTAATGTGTATAGAATACTGTAAATCTGTTTCTGTTGGAGCTATTAATACGTTGTAGTTGTTATTTTGAATATTTAGTGATATCTTAGTTTGTAGAAACTATTCTAATAGTTAATATAAGTAAATTATTTTCCTAAAGTTGACAATAGTTAACCAAAGTAATATTATGTTTTGTGTTTGCAGAATGTACAAATGAAGAAACGGCTAGTCGGCGTTGAGAACCATATCGTATTACTCGGTGTAAAACAGGTGAGTGTAATGTGTTACCTTTATTCTAATACTGATTTAGAATCATAGGTATGTGTATAGTGTAGTGTTTCAAGTAACAATCTAGTTCTGTTCTGTTTCCATGCATGACATTAGGGCGTTTTGTTTTATTTTGGACATACCGCATTACTTGAGTTGATGTATGTATTAGGAGTTACCAAGCCTATTGTTATTCCTTTAAAAGAGAAGTGAAGTCAGGGTCCTGTGTCATTAATTTAGTAAGAAGTAAACCCTCCCCTCATGAAACTCCTAGGGCCGCATGCAAATACATTAGTCTCTACTCAAATTACTTCCAATCACTGGTGAGTTGACTCACCGTGAGCAATTGCTGAGATCGAATTAACGGCCGACTTACCGGTCATCCATGAAAGTTGACGTTTTTGTAATATTGGCAACGAATTACCCAGAATTCTCAGCGATAAAACCACTTCCGTTGTTTTCGTCTGCTATAGAGGAATGCATTTACGCTTGCGTCCTGCAAATAATACCGTATTCAACGACGTCTGCTTCGCGCAATATTACGCCGATTCTCCTGTTCTTCCAGTTGAATTCTTTGGTAGACTCTATCAAATTCCTCTTCTCCGCGTATACCGAAAACATGATCGATGTCTTCTAGGTCCAACATCTTGGATAAAGCTGCAAAGGTTTCAAACTACATCGGTTACTATCGGTTCCCTTTGGGATTTTCACAATAAGTTTCTATCTTGAGCTATGATCTTAAGGTATCTCGTCAGGTAGCTTACAATTATTATCGCATGAATAGATTTCTGAGTAAGCAAAATGTATTTGGATAAAACTTTCTCAGCAGAGAACGCCTTTTACTGTCTAATGCGTTCAAACATTCGACCCTTAATGTTGAAGATCTAACAATAAACAGGAGTGCCGGCTCACCAAGCCTGTTGCACTCTCACGGAAGCAAATGAAATGAAACAAAATAGATGACATAAGTATGCAGAAGTGTCGGTATGAAGTTTTTAGTTGGGAAAAATGGGAGAAATTCCAAGAAAAATCTGTCCTTACTCTGATTCGTCAACCTTGAACCCACATGGAGTGAACGAAGTGTGAACTCGGAACTCACAGGTGGAGGGATCTTAACAAATTTTTAGTGAATCCATAATTTGATATTGCAACAAATAAAGTAACACATGTTCCAATGTTTTTATTACAATTTAACGCTTCTCGCTGAAGGAGAGAAAAAATATATGCTCAGACTGGGGTTTGAATCCAGGACATTTTGCTTTCTAGGTCAATGCTCTATCCCTGAGCTATCTTAGAACTCCAATCTAAACACAAATTTTTCTCTTATACATTGTAAATTCCCGATTGTCGAATGTTACAAGCATTTGCTCAATCATGCAAATGGCGGCTTCTTGTTTAAGAAGACATTTATTGGGAATTTAAACACTATTTTGATTCCTGGATATGTAATAACAATTTTTTTGATATTTTAATGTAATATTTTTAAATTTAACACTTTGTTGCAATACTGGATATTATTTTGAAAAGAAAAATTAATATTTAAATTAGGAAGTTATATTTTGACGTTATTTTAATTATATTATTTTTATGATGTTTTTATTATTGATTTAACATTTCTCACTGAAAGATAAATTATATTTGAAGAGAAAAATTTTCGCCTAGACCGGGACTCGAACTCGGGACCCTTGGCTTTCCGGGCCAAGTGCTCTACCAACTGAGCTACCGAGGCGCGTTTCGATTTAGATGCAAATTTTTCTCTTATATATGTTGTAATTCCCTATCGCCAAATGCTTTTTGAAACCATTGCTTCTATCTTTGCAAATGGCAGCTTCTTAGTTAAGAAGATATTTATTGGGAATTTAACACTACTTTATAAAGCTAGTAAGGCTTCTAATGATGTTTTTATTATTGATTTAAATGTTAAATTCCCAATAAATGTCTTCTTAACTAAGAAGCCGCCATTTGCAAAGATAGAAGCAATGGTTTCAAAAAGCATTTGGCGATAGGGAATTACAACGTATATAAGAGAAAAATTTGCGTCTAAATCGTAACTTGCCTAGGTACCTCAGTTGGTAGAGCACTTGGCCCGGAAAGCCAAGGGTCCCGGGTTCGAGTCCCGGTCTAGGCAAAAAATTTTCTCTTCGAATATATTATTTTTAGTCTGGACATCTTACTTCAATATTAATGTTGATTTGTTTTTGAACATGTTTCAAGAACAATTCTGCTTTATCGTTTTCTGCGATGAATTTCAATCATTACACCTCATAATGTTTAATTCGCAACAATAATTTAATATCATAATATTCTCTTTTTTTAGTAACACATCAATGTACATAATTTATTTAATGATGTAAATAATGTATTTTTTTGTACATAATGTAATGATATAATGGGATTTTCATTTACAGAAAGAGATAGTTGGTCGATTAAGAAAAGAAATAAATTCAAAAACAACAAATAGAGCTCTCGCAGTAAGGAGCGTTGCTTTATCCTTGGGTTTAAATAATAATGCTGTAAATATTCAGAACAACAACAAGACAAATAACGTTGTGTCACAAAGCATGTAAGTACATTAACATTCAAAATATTATTCTTCTTCAATGTCACCAGGTTGTCTTTTATGACATTTCTAGCTTTCTGCCCTGGCACTGGCAGAAATTGTAATCTATTTCTTAATTTGGGGCACCTGAAAGGTGGAGTTACATTACTCTGATGATATGATGGGTGATAAATGATTATGAAACGCCAGGAGAGTCCTTAACATAAATTCCAGACCAGGAATAATTCCCTGTAAGGAAAAATTCCAGTGGTCCGACTGGGAATCGAATCCAGGACCTCATGAATTGTAGTCAGAAATACTGACCACTAGCCCATAAGGCTGGTTATGTTATAAAATATACATGGAGCATAGACGGTTCCAAGGGAAAATGAGCTTTAAGTGGTCGCTTAATAGGGGAATAATAGACCTACTGTACAGTGTTAACTGGGGCATGCCGTAGCGTAGTGGTTAAGGCACTGAGCTACAAGCCGGAGGGTCGAGGGTTCAAGTCCCGTTGGGGTCAGGATTTTTTAAACTGACCAAAACCCTCTGGCGGCACTATGGCCCTGGGGTCGACTCAGCCTCTAACGGAAATGAGTACCAGACGCTTGTTCTGGGGGTAAAGGCGGCCGTCACGCAGGGCTGACAACCCGGCTGACATAAAGTGCCGATTGTCTAGAAAAAGTGGGAACCTTAACCTCCTACTACCCAAGGACCTCCGGGTCTGTTGTGGGATCACTTTACTTTACTTTTACAGTGTTAACTTTTAAGAATAGCTTCTGCTGTAAATTATCATAAGTAATGCCACGAGTGATTTCCAAATTATCGATAAATTCACGACTCACGAAGTGAAGAGTGAATTTATCTAGAGAATTTGGAAATCAAGAGTGGCATTTGTTAGGACTATTTAACGAATAAAATTAAGCTGTTTACTCACAAATCATTATTTAACTATAGTTATTTTAAAATATTTATATATTTAATGTAAACGGCGATGTTTGAAAACAAATGAGAAAGTGAGGAGTGAATTTACCTAGAGAATTTGGAAATCAAGAGTGGCATTTGTTAGGACTATTTAACGAATAAAATTATGCTGTTTACTCACAAATCATTATTTAACTGTAGTTATTTTAAAATATTTATATATCTAATGTAAACGGCGATGTTTGGAAACAAATGAGAAACGATAGGTACGCTTCATCTGCTTCTTTTGTTTATCACTGCAATAGATCATACTATTTCAGAATATTAAAAAGGAGGAGCTTTCTTTAATATGGTAATTATAACACTGATAAATATTTCGTGAAACACGACTCTGATTGGTTGTAAAACAGAAATCATTGAAACGTGATTGGTCATTGACTCCCATTTGGGGCATGAGTTAAATAGTCATAATTAATGCCACGAGTGATTTCCAATTTATCTAGAGAATTTGGAAATCAAGAGTGGCATTTGTTACGACTATTTAACGAATAAAATTAAGCTGTTTACTCACAAATCATTGTTTTAAAATATTTATATACTTAATGTTCACCGCTGTGGTCTCGAGGTAGCGTGCTGTCTTGTCACGCAGCGGGCCCGGGTTCGATCCCCGCTCGGGACAAGTTTCCTGGGTGAGGTTGTTTTTCCTCACCTGTAAGACAAATGTCAGGATACTTTAAGGCCCAAACGGTGCCCGAACATCATCTGGCCATCAATACCATATTCACCTCATTAGATTAAGTTTAGGTTTAAGGCCTCTCCTGGCTCATCATTACCCATCGTCATCACCCATCATATCATTGGGACAGCGTAACCCCGCCTTCCAGGCGCCCCAACCGCAGAAGTGGGTTACAATACACCAATGCCAGGAGAGAATACCTGAAACGTCGAATGACAAACAGGTGGCATTGAACAAAAAAAAAATACTTAATGTAAATGGTGATGTTTGAAAACAAATGGGAAATGTTTGGTTACATTTCATTTGTTCATCACTGCAACTTGATCATATTATTTATTATCAAATAGGATTGCAATATTGTAAGGATGCACCCTAGTGGAGAAAAAAATGAAACACATCAAACTGTATATTATAATCAACTTTATAGGTAATTAATTATTTTTTAGGAAACAACTCTGTAAAATCATTATTTAAAAACACAATTATTGAACACACAATTATCAAATGTGTACTTCGAATGAATCTATTCATTATTTGCTATATTCAACGTACTTGTTCGAGAGTCAGTCACTGCAAAATGATGCTCTGACCTGTTCAGAATATTAAAAAAGGAGGAGCTTTCTTTAATATGATAAACAGAAGTAGTTAATATTGAGGTGAAATACAACTTGGTGAATTGTGTTTGCAGGCCTGTTCGTCCCTCGTCTGTGGCTTCCACATCGTCCTCGTCTACTTCAGAATCGGAAGAATCAAAAAGGAAAAAAAGTGATCTCGAAAAAGTTGTTGAAAAGTGTGTCAACAGAGTGCAGAATGATCCTCATGAAGTAGCCAAACTCCAGTTTATGGGTTCACTTGGTAAGTAATATCTTGATATTTAGCATAAGTCTGTCAACCACTTGCACATGGTTGCAAGGAAAAAAATCAGATTGGTTAAAACTAGGGTTTGAATATAATCTCTTCTTCTTCTACCTTCCAAGAATTAGGCCAAGTCCTGTTACGATCCTATAGAAAATTTTCCCTCCAGCGTTTCATACGACGGCCCAGGAAACAGCTTTGGGGATCTGATTTGAACTCATTCTTTCAAGATGGTGTTTCCAATTTAGTTGGTACGGTTTAATATATTCCAAAATTGGCGTAGTCTTCAATTCTTTTAAGATATCGGTGTTCCTTTTCCGATCCCATCTGGTGTAACCCACTGTTCTGCGCATTAATCTCATTTCACAAGCCGTTATTCTGCTTTCATGTTGTCTTTTTATTGTCCATGCTTCACTACCATAGGTCAACATTGGTCTAGCCAAAGTGAATATAATCTCAAACACAACTACTTGAGCTAATTTGCTAACTAGGGAACAATTTCAGTAGTTTTTTTTGTATAGATGTCGTAAACTACAGAAATTAATATATTAGCATTTTCGGTTGACATAAGTTTGATCCTTCTGGAAAATTCTTGTATAAGACTTGAAAGCATAATAATAGTCCCTTCGATTGGTTGCTGGCCAAAGGAAGGCAAGACCAATGATGGGGCTGCCATCTTATAGCCTCTGGTCAGGCTTTTCTGGAGAAGAAAATAAAATAAAGGAAAGAAAAAATGGAAGAAAGGAAAGACTCCCTAGCCCTCGGATGCCCTAATAGTGTCGGGGTCGAAAAAAACAAGAGTTAACACAAGAGAGGTTAGATAGTAAAGTTAAAAGAGTGCAAAACACAAGTAAGTGGAAGAAATGTTTTGCTCAGCTTGGGCACCTTGTGGTCGCCATTCACATATCCCTTAGATGAGGACCTATTTTGGAATATATTAAACAGTACCAACTAAATTGGAAGCACCATCTTGAAAGAATGAGTTCAAATCGGATCCCCAAAGCTGTTTATAATTATATACCAAGAGGACGAAGTTCTCTGAGTCGTCCTATGAAACGTTGGAGGGAAAATTTTCTGTCGGATCGTAACAGGCCTTGGCCTAATACTTGGAAGGAAGAAGAAGAAGCATTTTCGATTAACTGACTTTTGCTGCAACCTGCATAGTCATCATCTTTAGTAGTGGAATCATAGTTAGGTGTAAAGGTTTTATCAGAGATTGCATTTAGCATCCTCAAGGGTTGCTAAACAGGATGAACCCCACATGGAGTGTCCGAGATATGAATTCAGGACCCAAAGTTGGATGACAAGTGAATAAGCCACAGAGCTGCCACCAAATCATATATTTATTATTTTTGTCTTGTATAGATATTAAAGAGTCTAGAATAATAGATTGTATATCGGTGGTCTCAAGGTATTAGTATATTCAAAATATCTCTGCAGGCGGAAGCATCACGAAGTTCTGTTTGTTGCTACACATGACATCATATAAGGCAGTATACAGTGGGCAAAGAATCGCGGTTGCCTTTTAATAGCACTTGTAACCACATCGTTCGCTTGAACAGCAATTTCAGTATCGATACAACAATTTGTATTATAGACATACGTTTGTATGGTATAAGTATGGAGATGCCTAAAAGTCTCCAAGAAAAGTGATTAATTCACAAATCAGAAAGAAAATTTACATATTGCATGTGCACCACTAACAAACTTTCTATTAGACCTGCACTGTCAGCGTCCCACGTCCCGTTCCCCTCTGCATTTCATAGATAGCAGTGTCACGTGTTCTATTCCTGCATAAACATGACTGCAGCGTCCTCCGTCAACAACTGCGCTTACTCCGTCAACAACTGCGCTTACTCCTTAAACGGGTAATAGCATTAAGGTAGAATTTTTTTATCACTCACCTCATATTGTTCTTATTTATAATGCTAATCATGCAGTGGGCCCAGGTTCGATCCCCGGTTGGGATAAATTTCCTGGGTGATGGTTTTTTCAGAGTTTTTTCTCGCCTGTAAGACAAATGTCAGGAAACTTTAAGGCCCAAACGTTTCCCAATCATCATCTGCTATCATTAACATATTCATTAAGTTTAGGATTAAGGTCTCTCCTGGTGCATCATCATCATCACATTTTATATATCATCGGGGCAGCATAAATCTGCCTTCCAGGTGCCCAACCTCAGAAATGGGTTACAAAAATCCAATGCCACGAGAATACCAGAATGTCAAAATGACAATCTGGTGGCATTGAAATGTTTTTTATTAGTCTCGGTGGTCTAGGAGTTATGTTTCTTGCCTCTGGCCTCGAGGATCGTGAGTTCAAACCTGGCCAGGGTTATGATGATCTTGAAGCAGATTTTCGGGCTGTAGGCCGTGTAAATAGGACATAGTGGACAGAATTGCCAGTCTCAAGACAACCCTTGAGGATGCCAGACACAGTCTCTGGCGAAATGTTGGGGAACTACAAACCTCACAACCACGGCCTACAGCCCGAAAATCTGCTTCAAGATCATCGTAGCAACTCCAGCCGTGAAAGTCTATGTGAATACACTGGTCAGGGTTGTTGAATTTTTTTAGGATGGGAAAAACTAAGGAACAAGTCTTCTGGTAGAGACTTTAAACTGTGGGTCCCATATCTGTAGATTTTTGGGTTCATAAACCTCAAGCCTAAATTAGTGCTTCTGAGCAAAATTTATTTGACATTTGTCATCCAGGCTACTAGGTGTCTCTTTGAGGCAATGAGGTAACTATGTGTCACTCATTGACATCTCTAAGGAAATAAGTGTAACTAAGAATTAAATTAATATTTTAATACCTCACCTCATATCCTTTATTTTTGCAGTTTCGGAGCTATATCTCCATCATCAGTAGCCTCTCGTCGACAGGTGTTATGTCGTTTCTTGGCTACTGATAATGGAGATATAGCTCTGAAACTGTAGCCTAGAAGAATAAAGGATATGAGGTGAGGTAATAAAAATATTAATCTAATTCTTAAATTAAATGTCAGTGATTTTTTTCCTGTGAAAGTTAAATAAAATAAAAGTAAATTTACTTGGTGAAATAACTCTTTCAAGGAAGTCCCACTTGGGGAAATCATTATGATTTCTTTGATGCAAATTCCTATAATAATTCAAGACATTTTTGTTTATGTTAATAGGTTTGGTGACACGTGAAGCTTTGTCAGAACATGTATCAGAACAACAAAATAAGCGAGTGGAAAGGAAGCGACGCAGTACTGCCAACCATAACCAGTTCGTGTATGGTAGTTCCTGGGAAATTAATATTGTAAGTTGAACCTTTAAACATTATATTGTTTTGCTAGAAAATATAAACAAAAACTCTCTCATACACAGGTCCTTTTCAGTTACTGATCTGATTCCTATTAAATTAAGGTCTATGATTATATTTGTAATCTAATTTTTATAAATGTGACTAATTGTTTTTAATTCTTTTTTAAATTCACACCATCAAAGATTAAACAAATTGAAATGAAATGTGATAGACAATATCACAAATAAAACATTGCTACTGGTAACAAGAGTACAATTAAGAAAGATTAAATTAAAAGTACTTCTTACCTCGCCTCATATCCAGTCTTCTAATTATACTGCAGTTTCAAAGCCTTGGCAGCTTCATCTTCAGTAATATCTCAACTTATGTTATGTCGATGAGATATTAAGGTCATAATTAAATATGGAAAATAACATTATGAGGTTCTTAATTCGTAAATTGAGTAATTTTTTACATCTTACCTCATATTTTATGTCTCTTTAAACATGGGAACTAGTTTTCAAGAGAACCATCTCTTGTAAACTAGTTCCTGTATTTAAACAAAACATAAAATATGAGGTAAGATGTAAAAAAATGACTCATTAATTTACGAGATATCAAGGCTTTGAAACTGCAGTATAATTAGAAGACTGGATATGAGGTGAGGTATGAAGTAAGAATTAAATGAATCGTGATTTCTTCTTACCTCATACTTCTATGTTTTTTTAAACACAGCACTGCAGTATCGGCATGAAAATAGCTGACGATGACGACAATGGGTCGCTGATACTGCAATGCTGTGTTTAAAAAAACATAGAAGTATGAGGTAAGAAGAAATCGCGATTCATTTAATTCTTATTAATTGAACCTCATAATGTTAAAAATTCCCAATTAACATATGAGGTATGAAGTATTTTAATTTAATCTTATATTAAACCTCGTAGTATTTTTTTCCTATAAAAGATAAATTAAGGTTTTTCCTTGTGTAAGTGATCACTAGGAATTGGTTTTTCATGTGTTAAAAATTAAGATTGCAACATAGTATTGGTATTATTACCAATCAATTTGAAAATTAAATACATCTTAAAATAGTTCATCAGTGATTTTTGTGGCATCTAATTTTAATATTACACACGATATTATTTTGCTTTACAAAATAAATAATATTCAATTTACATTTAGGTAAATTTTTATCACTCACCTCAAATTTGTCTTTTTTTTTTATACCACTTTTGAAACTTTATTCGATTCCATCTTCAGTAATTTTGTGACTACTGTTCTGTTGTCTTGAAGAGCCACATCTCACTCCCTCTGTTGGTTGACTGAAAAACTTTGAAATCGGGTCATTTTCCTCGGGAATTTCAAAGTTTATTTATTTCTCTTTTTCGTTTTTTTGAATGTAGATATTTTTCCCAAACTGTGAATTCTTTGGGTTGTTCTATTTGTTTTAATAATTTAGTCTTCTTTTCAGTACGATGTTTTTCCGACCATGCTTGGGCAGCTACTGCAGGTTTTTTCAACATCCCTAAGATGTTCTTTCACTCGGTTTTAAAATTTCTTTTAGTTTTTCCTATGTAGACTTTCTCGCATTCTTCTCATTTTTGTTAGATCTGATTAATCTAATGATGGTATATAATCTTTTTTGGTGTCAATCTTGTGTTGAATTTTGAAACTTCTGGTGCTTCAATGGTGATATGTGAATTTTTTGAGGTGTGAATATGAGGTGAGTGTGATAAAATGTTACCTAAATGTAGTGTGAATTCCTGAAATAAGTAATTAAATTTACATTTGCGTTATACTAATCCATGTTGCATTCTTAACTTTCAGTACATAAAAATCTTTTTCCTAATGATTGCTAATTAAGATATCTGAATAGATGTATAGTTGCCAATAGCAATCTAGTATTTTTCACTCAAATCATATAATTATACCTATATACAATCTGCACCGAGATGTCTCTACCGTACTGGATGGTAGGAAGATTCCTTCTTCCAGAAATCCGTAAGTATTGGGAAGCAGGAAGAATAACTTCGTTAAGTCCAGAAGATTAGCTACATACATACATAATGCTTTATTTTAGCTGACATATTTCAGCTTTACATACATACATACATGCATACATATATACATTGTTTTACATTTAACACAATATATGTCGTTTACCATTTTATTTTTGGGATGTGTTCAGTTGTTACATGCTGATTCCCTTATCCATGAAGAGACATCTGGTAGTAATAATAGGAACTACTGAAGACCTGTATATGAGGGATGAATTTATTTCTGAAGCTATCTTTAAAAAAGTGAAGTCTTGTGTATCTATTTTGTGAGTGCTATCTTTACAAAAGAGAAATCTTTTGTATCATATTTTGTAAGTGCTATCTTTACAAAAGTGAAATCTTTTGTATCGTATTTTGTAAGTGCTATCTTTACAAAAGTGAAATCTTTTGTATCGTATTTTGTAAGTGCTATCTTTACAAAAGTGAAATCTTTTGTATCATATTTTGTAAGTGCTATCTTTACAAAAGAGAAATCTTTTGTATCATATTTTGTAAGTGCTATCTTTACAAAAGTGAAATCTTTTGTATCATATTTTGTAAGTGCTATCTTTACAAAAGAGAAATCTTTTGTATCATATTTTGTAAGTGCTATCTTTACAAAAGTGAAATCTTTTGTATCATATTTTGTAAGTGCTATCTTTACAAAAGAGAAATCTTTTGTATCATATTTTGTAAGTGCTATCTTTACAAAAGTGAAATCTTTTGTATCATATTTTGTAAGTGCTATCTTTACAAAAGTGAAATCTTTTGTATCGTATTTTGTAAGAAATCTTTTGTATCATATTTTGTAACTGCTATCTTTACAAAAGAGAAATCTTTTGTATCATATTTTGTAAGTACTATCTTTACAAAAGTGAAATCTTTTGTATCGTATTTTGTAAGTGCTATCTTTACAAAAGTGAAATCTTTTGTATCGTATTTTGTATGTGCTATCTTTACAAAAGAGAAATCTTTTGTATTGAATTTTATCCTTACAAGAGCCCTGTCTCTTGTATTGTAATTGTACTTTACCTTGCAAAAAGGTAGCTCATGTGATGGAAACTTTAAACAAATCACAAAAATATCGAGACCTGATTAAAATTTAAGCAATTAATACATATTTAATTAAATTTAAAATAGGAAGAAACACTATGAGGTATTTATATTAATAAATGAGTTGGAGAAAATGTATTAACATCTCACTTCACAAAGTTGCGTGTCTTCACGATACCGGTTTCAAAAATATAGTATTACTTCCATTGGAATTTGACTGAAGATGGAAGTAATGCTATACTTTTGAAACCGGTATTGTGAAGACGTGCAACTTTATGCAGTGAGATGTTAAAGCGTTTTCTCCAACTCATTCATTAATGTAAATACCTCAAAGTGTTTCCTCCCACTGTAAACTTGATTAAATTTTTTAACTTTGTTACCCTGGATGCTTAAATGATCCTGAGAGCTATGCCGGCGGTAGCATTGCTGCCGATAGGGTTACCCATGCCGGACTGGTCGAAGGTGATAAGCCAGACGAAATAAGTACCTTGGTCGAAAGAGTGACGATCTTTCACCGTAAAAATTCAACCGTCAAGAAATGCGGACATGGGTTCTACTGGGGTAAAATTTTCCGGAGGTCAAATAGTCCCCCATTCGGTTCTCCGGGCGGGGACTACTTCAGGGAACTCATGCCAAAGGCTCAAACACAGGGACATGTTCCTAGGAACATGGAATGTTAGGACTTTATACAATAGCGGGGCACTAGAGATATTAACGCGGGAATTGGATAAATCGCCCTTGGATATAGTCGCTTTACAGGAAGTTAGGTGGCCAGGAGAAGGTAGTCAGGAATCAGGAAGCTTTGCATTATACTATGGGGGTGCAGAAAGACCTGCATTTGGAACGGGTTTTTTAGTCAGAAGGAGGATCCTATCCGCTATCCGAGATATTAAGTTTGTTAGTGATAGGATATCATACATAATTCTAAAGGGTAAACGACATGATTTTATAATTGTAAATGTACATGCCCCCGCAGAAGATAAAGATGACAAGATCAAGGATGAGTTCTATGAAGAATTAGAATGCTTATTTGATAGCCTTTCACGATATCATATGAAAATTGTCTTAGGAGATTTTAATGCAAAAGTGGGGCAGGAAGATATATTCAAACCAACAATAGGCAAATTCAGTCTTCATGAAGATAGTAACGACAACGGGGTTAGATTAGTCACATTTGCCACATCAAAGAATCTCATTGTTAAGAGCACAACATTTCAGCATAAGGATATTCATAAATACACCTGGACGTCCCCAGATGGAGAAACTCGGAACCAGATAGATCATGTATTAGTGGATAAACGCTGGCACAGTAGCATCATTGATGTTAGATCAGTTAGAGGGACAGACTGCAATTCAGATCATCATCTGGTCAGGGTGAAAATCAGACAACGGCTGTCGCTTATGAGAGGAACAAACGCTAAAGATGATTCTGTAAAATATGAATTTAAAAACTTGAAAAATGATGAAATGCGGCAAGAGTACCAAATCAAAATTGCTAATAGATTTGAAGTACTGGAATCTTCAGATGACAATGTGGCGAACGAAGGAGAAACTGATATAAATAAAGAATGGGAGGCTATAAGAGATACTATTAAATTGTCAGCATCAGAAAGCATTGGTTGTTTAAAAAAGAAGCAAAACAAGAAATGGTTTGATGAGGAATGTGCCGACATTGTAAAGAAAAGAAAGCTGGCAAAAATGAAATGGTTACACGAGCCAAATGAGGTAAATTTAGAGCAATTGGGTAGTGTTAGACGGGAAACCACCAAGTTACTAAAGAGTAAAAAGAGGGAATATTTGAGAGAGAAGATTAATGATCTTGAAATGAATGCAAAAAATAGGAACATTAGAGAATTATATCAGGGAATTAGTATAGAGAAGAAAGGGTTTCAGGCTAGAACAAACATAATTCGGAATGAAAATGGGGATATGATTGCAGATTCCAAGAGTATATTAAATAGATGGAAAAGTTATTTTAATCAGCTATTAAATGTACATACAGAACAGGACATTGAGGAGGATAAGTTACAGACAGCAGAAATGCTAGTCGCAGAGCCAAGTGCATTAGAGGTTGAAATGGCAATTGAAAAATTGAAGATGTATAAAGCATCAGGTTCAGATGAGATCCCAGCAGAACTGATAAAATCAGGGGAGAAAAATTGATGGACAAGATACGCTGTTTGCTTAGTATGATTTGGGAAAAAGAAGCTCTTCCAGATGAATGGAAGGAATCAATATCATACCAATTTATAAGAAAGGAGATAAAACTGATTGCAACAACTATAGGGGCATCTCATTACTTTCAACTTCGTACAAAATTCTAACAAATATATTAGTAAGCAGACTTACTCCCTATATTGATGACATTCTAGGAGATCATCAATGTGCATTTAGAAGAAACAGGTCTACAACAGATCAGATTTTTAGTATAAGACAGATTTTAGAAAGAAATGGGAATATAATGGTACTGTACATCAACTATACATAGACTTCAAAAAAGCATATGATTCAATTAAGAGGGAGAAGTTATATAGTATCCTGCTGGAGTTCGGAATTCCTAAAAAGTTAGTTAGACTTATACGAATGTGTCTAAATGGCTCAACGTGTAGGGTGCGTGTAGGCAAACAGTTTTCAGACACTTTTGAAATCCAGTATGGGTTGAAGCAAGGAGATGCACTATCTCCTCTACTATTTAATTTTGTACTAGAGCATGCCATTAAATCTTTAGAGAATGAGGAAGGCTTACAACTGAATGGTATTAATAAGCTGTTAGTTTATGCTGATGATGTAGTACTACTGGCCGATAGCGAGGAGATACTAAAGGCCAACACGCACACACTATTGAGTAACACTAAGAAATTAGGACTGGAAGTAAATATCAGTAAAACTAAATATATTGTCGCACGTAGAAATACATTATATAATGGAAATGGACAGCTAATGACAAATGAGGGAAATTTTGAGGAATTGGCTGAATTCAAATACCTAGGAACAATAATCACAAATAGGAATGAGATGCACAAAGAAATTAAACATAGGCTCAATTCTGGAAATGCATGCTATTATGCATTGCAGAGACTTTTGATGTCCAAACTCCTTTCAAAAAACGTTAAGCTGAAAATATATAAAACTATCATTCTACCAGTTATATTATATGGGTGCGAAACATGGACTCTTACTTTAAGGGAGGAAAGGAGATTACGAGTATTTGAGAATAAAGTTCTTAGGAAAATTTTTGGACCAAAGAGAGATGAACAGACA
The DNA here is from genome assembly GCA_030220185.1 of Diploptera punctata. NCBI lineage: Eukaryota > Metazoa > Arthropoda > Insecta > Blattodea > Blaberidae > Diploptera > Diploptera punctata. Next base: position 1,202,529 of record JASPKZ010000032.1, on the reverse strand, counting down.
GGTGAATGGAGAAGACTACATAACAATGAACTACATGGTCTTTATAGGAAGCCAGATATAATAAGAACAGTTAAGTCTTGTAGACTGCGATGGGCAGGACATGTTGCGCGTATGGGGAATGAAAGACGTGCATGGAAACTTCTTGTAGGAAAGCCAGAAGGAAAACGCCCAGTTGGTAGACCAAGAATGAGGTGGGAGAACAACATTAACTATGATTTGAGGGAAGTAGATTATACAGGGAATGATTGGAAAGCATTAGCTCAGGATAGGGATGTATGGAGAGCTTATGTCCGTGCGGCCATGAACCTACGGGTTCGATAGTGCCAGTGAGTAAGTAAGTAAGTTACCCTGGATGGGTAGTCTTCCACCTTAGCTTACATAACTGTGTGGATCCGTAAGTCGAATAGCTAGATCTCAACTTCTAGCTTACGTAACTGTGTGGGAAAGTAAAGCCACCGTGATTCTGAACTTGATTTTACTGGAATGAAATATGCCTTAATATTTACTTGTAGCAGAGTGGAAAAAATTCAAATAGGGGTACCGAGTAGGGAAAAAATTAATCCAGGCACACATAGAAAAATTGTATAAAATGTGTATTTTGATTTGTGATTTGTAGGGTTTCTGTCGCATTTAATATGCGTGTTCGTAAATATCACATAGTAAATATGTGAGTGTTTGAATCAGAAACGGAAGAAAAGTTGTTACCTATCATCTGGAGTGCCAACACCACCAAGAAGAAGTTTGCGAGTGGAGACACCTGCAGCAGTGGAGAACGAGCCTCTACGCATCCCTGGACTGCCTGCATCTCTGACGATAGAGAGGATAAAGACTCAGGTTTGCGTGGTATGTCGTACACCTGGTTCACAACTAGGTGTATGCGCCACTTGTAGCACCGAATACCACACCAGCTGTGCACCAGATTGTCCACAATGCGATGGCAACATGGATACCATTGCCATCAACTTGAAAGGTGACCATCAAATAACGGAATCCTGGATTGGGTTGCTTTCCTTACGCTAATGGAATGATTGCTTGCTCTTGTGGTTTTCAGTTTTGTACTTACTTTTTCTTCATTTTATTTTATTATTTTTTTTATTTTCATTGTAACAGCTTTTATGTTTGTTTTGTATATAGTTTTTCTTGACCTTTTTTTATTTTATTTTCATTGCAAAATTTAAACCCAGAATTGAAATTTTGTAATTGAAAAAAAAAAGGGGGAATGGTAATAAATTTTATACCTTGAATGCATTTATACCTACACAAAATGCAATAGAAATAAAATATTAGGGTTTTAATAGTGTCCTGATTGAAGGTTTTTGGTTGAATCTCGGTCAAGATCGATCCTACCTCTCGAATAAAGATGTAAAGCCAATCTATCTATTTGCAGATTCATTTAGATCTCTCTTCATCTGTCCCTTAATTACATTAGACGTCGGGTTCACTTCAGACCACCCATTTCCTCTGGCAGCTTCTATCCATCCATATTCTTCTCATTTGTACCATTCTCTTACCTTGCTTTTGTCCTATTCTGTCCAATATGTTTTCCCATTTAACTCTAGATCTTCCTCTTCCAATTGTTCCCCGTGTTCTCATTTCCAATTACTTTTTTTGAGTTTCCTTTCTTCTAATATACGGCATACATGACCCAAACCACTCCAGTGGCCTCTATTAAGGTTTTCTGTTGACCAATTCTTCTTCTTCTTCTTCCAAGTATTAGGCCAAGGTCTGTTATGATCCTATAGAAAATTTTCCCTCCAGCATTTCATAGGACAGCCCAGAAATCTTCGTCCTCTTGGTATATAATTATAAACAGCTTTGGGGATCCGATTTGAACTCATTCTTTCAAGATGGTGTTTCCAATTTAGTTGGTACTGTTTAATATATTCCAAAATTGGCATAGTCTTCAATTCTTTTAAGATATCGGTGTTCCTTTTCCAATCCCATCTGGTATAACCCGCTGTTCTGCGCATGAATCTCATTTCACAAGCCGTTATTCTGCTTTCATGTTGTCTTTTTAGTGTCCATGCTTCACTACCTTAGGTCAACACTGGTCTAGCCAAAGTATTACATAAACGTAATCTGGTGTTTTTTTGTACAAGGGATGGTTTCATAACTTGATTAATAATTCCAGAACTTTTATTATAACTAGTAATTTTTTTAGGGATATCCTTTTCATCCCAGATAGAGAGATAATATCCAAGATTTTTAAATTGATTAGATCTCTCTAAAATTTTATTCTGGAGACAGATTTTACTTTGTATGGGGTCCTTCCCATGAAATGCCATAATTTTAGTTTTGTTAATTGATATTTCCATATTAAATTTGGCAGCTATTTTTTGTAAATTATAAATTGATCGTTGCAGATCATTTTCGGAAAGTGCCAGAAAAGCTAAATCGTCTGCAAAAAGAATAGCATCGAGTTTGAGGTTCCTATTGATGGATATATATCCCCATTGTGTTTTCCTGTTGACCAATTCTATTATTCTATAAGAATTAAATGAATCGTGATTTCTTCTTACCTCATACTTC